>JARHVA010002885.1:347500-1565000 GCA_037957365.1 Torreya grandis | reverse complement strand
CAAAGAATAAGTTATAAGGTAAGAAACCCAAGGAGGATGAAATTTTTGATATAGATGAGGATGAACTAATTGCTTTGATTTCAAGGAAATTGAAAATAGGTTTAAGAAAGTATTAGGTTAAATTATCCCTCAAATGTTTCAATTTTGGAGAGGTAGGAAATTTTGATAATAAGTGGCCTTATAAGTATAATAAGAATGATGATGAAGATCATGACGATGGCAAGAGATCACTCAGGTCTGATAAAATCAAAAAGGGATTCAAAAGGTTTGACAACAAGAAGAAGTATTTCAAGGACAAGAAGAGTCTCTACACCAAATAAGATTGTATCTCATCAAATGAGAGTGAATTTAGTGACTGAGAGTATGATCATGAAGATGATGGTCTTTCTGAAGATGAAACCCTTTTCATGGTTGAGGAAGGTAGTTTTTCACATCAAAAGGAGTCTAATTTGAGTGATTCAAATGGTGATGAAGATGAAGTGGACTATGAGACTAAATTGATAAATTATCTTAAATAATTTAAGATTGAGAATAATATTAATAAGAAGATGAAGTCTCAACTCAAATATTATGAGGAAAAATTCAAGAACAATTTAGTGTATTTGAGGAAAGAATGAATTAATATGCCAAGGAGCATGAAGATTTGGTCAAACATCTCAGTTGTCAATTGGAAATATTGTGTACAAGCCTAAAAGATAAAGAAGATTAGTGTTCAAGGTATGTAATTTAAAATGAGTCATTAAAAAATGAGTTAGAGAAGGCATCTAGTAAAGTGAACTCATTTATGCAATTTAGAAAGAGCTCAAGTGATCTAGACAATATTTTGAGTGGTCAAAAGTATGCAAGTGATAATACTGGTCTTGGATACAAAAAAGAACAAGAGAATGCAACTCAAGATAAGATAAATAATAATGTGAATAAGGAAAATCATACTTTGAAGACAAATCATCAGACAAGGAATGAATGTGCTAGTAGAATGAAGACAAATTAGGTTAGACAACCAAATGCCATGAGGTATGTAAATTTTAATGGTTAATTCTATACTTGTAATCAGTTTGGGTATAAAAATATAGAATGAAAGAGACATATTAGAAATGAGTTTACATGGAAATATTATAGGGCTTATTAAGAAAAAGGTCTGAGTAAAGTTAAGTTCTTTAATTTTCTTAATGAGGGACACTTTGATAAGCATTTTTGAAATAAGGAAAGGCAAGGCAAGTCTTCTTTAAAAGGAGTAGTTTGTTTTATTAATCTTGACATTAGACACATTGGTAGTTTTTATCCAAACAAGGTAACTCAAGATTAGTTTCCATCAAGCAATAATTTTTTCTAAAATGGTGAGAAGATTGGTCATATTGCTAGGTTCTTTAAGTAAAGACCATTAAATCAGAATAAGTATTAACTCATGGAAACTAAAAGTGTTAAGTGTGAGTCATGATGAGACTATAGGTCTAAGTAATCTATTTTATATAGTGGAGAATGATACAAAATGTGAAGATTGCCAAGGGATATCATTGTTTGCTCATGTAGTGAATGAAGAGTCCAAGCTCAAGGAGAAGATTAAGGTTCTAGTTGAGGCTAGTTTTGAGGTGTGTTTAGATGCCAATGATAAACTTTATATGTGTGAGCAAGCTTAAAACATGCTTCATGTGTTGATAAGATCTGAAGGTGATGTTATGTAATGCAAAGAAGATTCTACAATGATCAAGGTATGTCAATATTACATAATTACTCCAAATGTTGTATATCCTATCATAGAAGAGAAAGTGAGTGATGTAGAATAATAACAAGTTGTAAAAGTGTAGACTAATAAGAAGACAAACAAAGAGTATTATAGCTATAAAAGGATTCTAGTGGTTACTAAGGAGATGTGGGCCACTCTTAGCATCACTTTGTTTTAAAAAATTGTGGTGTAAAGGAGGTATTTATCTATGCTTCTTAAAAGACTCCTTTCAATAGAGAAGTAAGTGTTGTTGTGGTATTCTTCATTAGGTCTTAGAAGGTAAAAGATGCATGTATCTAGTTATATGTGATGTGTCAAGATAGGAGAAGTGATTTGATCATGTTATAATGATATCATGATTGTTTTTGTGGTCTAAAGGTATGTTGAATTTAAATTGGAGATTTTTGAGTGCTCTCATTTTCTTAGTTTTGTCTTAAGGGCAAACAAGACTAAAAATGGGTTATAGGATGTATGGGTTCCCAAAGGTATGGAGGCTCAAATTTTTGTCCAAGAGTGTGTGATGGTTGTCTCCAAGTATGAAACAAGTTTTATAGGTGGGCATTGATCATAAGGAGGTTTGTTGACTCTATTTGTTTTAAGATTCTAGGGTTTTACGCTATGCTATAAAAGTGGTTTGCCTTATGAGTTGAGATCTAAGGATTATTAATAGGTTGAGTGGGCTAAATGGGTTATAAAATAAAACTTCACAAAGATCTTAAGGTTTGTGGATTTCAATTTATTCAAGTTTTTATCATGATGGAAGCCTAATTGGCTAGTTGGTTTGTGAAGGAAGTATGATGTAGAGGATGAGATAGGTGATGTAAATTTGTGTACTTGAGGGGGAATATGAGATTGATCTAGATATGAAGTTTCAAGTCTTGAAGGTTTCTCTCCTAAAAATTATGGGTTCTAAAATTTCTAGGAAGGGCTACAAGGAGTCTAGATAGGCTTAGTGAGAAGAAGATTGCTTTGTGTTTAGTTTCTTAAAAATCATAAGGTATGATTATTTAAAATCATTTTATCAATTTTGTTTAGAGTATGTTTCTTTTTTGGTGATTATCATGAATTTCTATTGATAGTTCTTATGGTTTCTTGAGATCGAAGCCTTATAAGCCTATATGGTGGTTCTTCATGGTGTGTGGAGATATGAACATGCTTAGGAGGTGAAATTTATTATAAATCCTAGGGGGAGTCCTTAGATGTTTCTTTGTGAGTTCCATCAGATTTTAGTATTTTTGTGTGTTCTTTCTTCATGGTTGTAGTGCTTGGTTGAAGAAAGTGTTGGCATGGAGCAAGAGGAAGTTGTCAAGGCAAGAAGAGGTAGGCTGAAGATAAGGGGGAGTTTTTAATATCTTTCTAATATGGTATTATTATATTGATATTATTTTGATGTCATCAAGATTAGTTGGTTCCCACTTTTTCATTATGTCAAAGGGGAAGAAAGTTCATATTTTGGGAGTGCTTGAAGAGAGAGAAGGAAAGTGAGTTGTATATGCTATATGATGGTTGTTGACATAAATAACAAAGGGGGATATTATTTAAGAGTTTTAAATAATGTCATGGAGGTTTCCAAGTGAGTGGATGAAGTGTCTTTATATTCTTATTAACAATGACAAAGCATGCAATGTGCGTATCCTAGTATGCTTGAAGGAGGCTTGGTTGATCTTCAATTTTGGCATGGTTAGATATGTTTAGGGATGAGTATGTTGATTTAACCATGTGAAAAGGGTCCTATCAGAAGTTAAATATTATTTGAGTTCTTATTTAAATGATTTTATTTTATCTGGTTGATCATTGTTTTCATCTAGACATTTTGGGTCTAGTGGTAAACAATCTAAGTAGTCAGTTTATTGACATCATCATTATCATGTGTGGATGAGTCAAGAGGAGTTGGTCATATAGTTATGATCAAATTTATGAATATATTTTATACTATAAATCTCAAGTCATACAACTAAGTGTGATAAAAGATATTCAAGTGCAAAGTTAGGTTCCCATGTAGTTTGATAGTGTTTTCCCATATTTAGCCAAATCTACATAAGGCAAGAAAGAGTTAAGTAAGTAGTTTTCTGATGGTATATCTCACACATTTGGATGTTATAGAATAACAAGATCATATAATTTTATTAAATTTTATGTCTAGGTGATATGTTCTAGATTTTAGGTCATGTGATGAAACATGACAAAATATATGCATATTCAAAGTTGGCCTTCCGAGTAGTTTTTGACATAGTTGGCTTTGTGGCAGAAAAATATGAGTCAGCATATTAATGGTGTTATATATCACATTTATGAAGGTTTTAGGATAATATTAATAAATTTTTATATTATAATATGAGAGGAGATAATATGTTCCAAATTTTAGATCATGCATCTAAACACAACAAAATTTATTGAGGTCCAAAGTTGGCCTTCCAAGCAGATAAGCAATGGTCCCCATAGTCTTTTTTTCATGATGTTAAAGATTAGGACCAAATGGAGACACAATGGTTCCTATGAGTTCATACATATAGATATATGATGCATATTAATTCAAATGGGTCAAAATATTTGATGCTTAAACTGATTAAAGATAGAGCTCCTTACAAAAAGATCAACATAGCATGTTCATTCCAAGGTATCAGTATGTAATGAGATGAGGACAATTGTTTAAGGTTTAATTTTGGGAAAAGGTAAAGGATAAGTATTTAAAAATGAGTGGGTGTTCATAAATATTTATTTGATGGTGATTGTTTCATAATAAAGACATGGCTGATCTAAAGAGATCGACGGTGTGCATTAAGTTAATATTGCAATATTACATGAGATAAGGTCAACTATTACAAGTTTAACATTTGGGCATTGGTGCACTATGTGTTAAAATTTGAATAATATAAATGATGCAAACTTAATATAAAGATGTGAGGACTTGATATGTTATTAAAGTGGTCAATGTTTAATTGTGACCGTTTGAATTCAAATATTTGAATTTAACAAAGGAAATACCAGTGTCTAGGTTTTAGCCCATATCTTTTGATCTAGGCAAAATTTGATCATGGTGTAAAAATCAAAAATGTATATTAATCAAAATAAAATTTTGAAATATAAATTTAAATATCTGAAAATTTCTACAGTCAAAGTTATGAATATTTAAAATTGTTTTTGTTTTTGTTTATGCTCTACAAGTAACCCGAGAAGGATAATTGAGCTTGTATTGATGTTGTTTCAATGTTTCATGATGACTTAACTATTGGAAATTTTTATAGAATACATGAGGATCATATGTATGGATGTTGGAGGTGTGATCAATTGATATTGAGTATGAACAATGCTTAAGAAGTTTATTGTGTGTTCGTTCATTGTGTTTCTATGTACAAGGTCATTGTTTGAGTTGATTGAGCATACATAGAGGTGAGTAGAGTTTACTATGATCATTTTAGGAATTAAAAGGGGTCATGTGGAGTGGACCTATGCATTTTAAATTGGTCCTATATTTTTAGTTTGATTGGAGAAGTATCAAAGAGGTGAATGGGACATCATAGGACCTAAAAGGTGACTTAAGATTATTTGAAAGAGAGTTGTGCTTAAGTGTGACCAATGTAAGATGCCTTAAGGGTGAAGTCATGTGTTGTGTCCAACAAGGAAGACTGTGTAATTCATAAATAACGAATGCTCTATAAAAATTGAAACCAAAGATGATGGTTTTTAGACTTATGAGAATTGAGAGAAGGCCTGTGTGAGAGTCCTATGCATTAAAGAGAAGAAACAATGATAGGTAGTGTTCTTGTTGGATGAATTAATGATCAAAAAACTTTATTTAATATGTATATGACCTATAAGTCATATTTTTGATGTCATGATAGTGATCTTGTAGTTTAATGATATGTGAAGATGTCTAAGTGTGTGTATGAGGATAGTTTGAGTGAAGAAGGAGAGTGTTTGTAGCATGCTTATGTGAGAGGCATGTATGAGATAGAAAGGAATTTTATGTTTGGGTTAGATAATTAGTGATCCATCATTAGGTGTTGAAGACATCATTTCTAAGGTGGAGGTTTTCACTTCAAAGGAGGGTCTAATGGACTTGATCTTCCTTAGGGGAAATTGCTCCTTGTGAAATAGGAGTTTCATTAAAGGCCTTTGGTGAGGAGGACCTTATAAAGGTTTCTGGTCTAATGGACTTTACCAATATCTTGTTTATAATCTCTCATAGAACAAGTATTTCATGTGTTTCAGGCTTAAGATTGGGTTTTATTCTCCATGAGGGTTTCCCATAGGAACTATGTGTTGTGTGTTTGATCTTGTGTATACATTGAATGAATAAGCTTTCTTATTAATGTTACTTGATCAAGTTGATAAATTCTAAAGGTTTAATTGTTTAAAATGATTAGAATTAAAATTTTAATATCTAGGCTTATTGATTCACTCCCCTCCCTCTCAATGATTGTACCTCTAACAACTACTACTTTGAATATTGTTTAAATTCTTAATGCTAATACATAGCCAAAGACTATTCCTAAGAATGTAGAAGATGATGTTGATTAGAGAGAAAGATTCCTAGCCTTAGAGGCTCAAAATAGGAAATAAAATAGGAAAAAATATCCCTATCAAAACCATTATCCCTAAAAATAGTAATATGGTTAGTAACATGGGCAAGGGAGAGGTCAAGGGTAGCCTAATTTCAACAAGCTTGCTAATGCATATAATCCTACTTCAAACTCTAATAATAGAGCAATGGTACCAGTGCATAGCAACTTGGTACAAAGAGAAGATTGGAAATAATTCCAATTCATGGATTTCAATGAGGGTGGAGATAAATATCTAGTTTCTCAAAAGAGGAGTCACTCCTCTTCTATTAACTAAAGATGATGTCATGATGCAAACAAATGAATATGGATAGCCTTAAGGAGACATCCTCATCAACTTCCTAGTTGAGGATACTTTTGTGCTCAATCAAAGAAATTACATTATAGAAAACACTAGGGCCAAGATAAAGGCTCTATGAGGTGATAATAATGTGCTTAAAATTTTAACCGATACTCTTACAAGGCAATAAGGCATGGCTATAGGCATGGGAGTCATAAACAATCATACATCTCCTCTAAATCAAAATCTTGTAGGGACTGTTCAAATCACTTCAAATCCTCAAGTTATAAGAAATTAATTGGCTCCAAAGGCCCAAGTTAAAGTATGTATTACTAATCTAAATATTTTGAGCTCATTAAAGAATACTAAGACATTCATTTCCCTTTGGGATGTCCTTCATATGCCTGGCCAAAAAGAGCTCCTACAAAAACAACTATCCACTATCCCTACTAGTCTTTCCATTTAAATTCACGGTCATGGTAATTTTTATATTAAAAATTACCCTAAAACAATTGTTAAACCATCTACTAAATCTAATAAACCTTTACCTTTTTACCCCACTGTCATAGTGGGTGATAAACTAGTCCATAATTGCATAGTTGATAGTGGTGATTCTACATCAGTCATGTCCAAGGTTGTAGCTAATAAATTGGGCCTAAAATATGAACCCCATAAAAAAATATTACTTCAATTATATGGTACACCTATCAAGATAATAGGTTTGATAAAAAAATGATTTTTTTTCTCCATGATTGCCCTAGCTTTCCCATCCTTCAAGACATTATTATTTTAGACCATCCTACTCATTTTGTAATCTACCTTTCAAGAGATTTTATAGATAAGATAGGGGAATATCTCTTAGATGATTTGTCCTTATTATACTTTAGGAGAATATATGGATCAAAGGTAACAATAATAATTTAGCCTTTTACAAGGTTTCACATTGAGCTCTATATAGAAATAAGTTCAAATTTGAATTATGTAATCAATGAAGAAAAGGATTCTCTTGTGGATGATGGAATTTATTAAAAAATTGAAGGCACATTTTATTTGTTTATTAATGAATATATTAATAACACTTATGATCATTATCCTTATGATTTCATGGAGCAAAATGATATAGGAGTGTATTTTATACATGAAGAAGGAATACCGACACCTCTACTTGCCAAGGAAGAAGGTGAGGATGTTGAGACATGGAAAATGTTTTTTGATGGTTCAAGAAGTAAAATTGGTGCATGAGATAGTGTTATGTTAGTATCCCCATCTAAAAAATATTACTATGATTCATATATGTTCCATTTTAGTTGCACTTGAAATGTGTCTAAGTATGATGGTTTGATTCATGTCTTTCAATGGGTAAGGAGAAAAGGAATCAAGAATTTACAAGTATATGGAGATAGTGAATTACTTGTGCATCGAGTTATGAATGTGGTTACTTATATTATTCCTTTTATCAAGTCATATAATCATAGGGTATGTTATTTTCTTGAAGATTTCAATGCATTCAACATAGAATCAGTCTTAAGGGAGAAGAATAATCATGCTAATAGACTAGCTGCCATAGGAGCATAATTTGATACACCAATTGCCATACCATAAAAGAGGAGGGAAAGAAATATCAAATTAATATCATTTTTATAACTTCCATACATGATAATTAGGTGTTTTGGTAGGTGTTTTATAGTGACAAACATATTGCATACTTCTTGTAAAATGAAGCTAAATTTTCCTCAAGAAATCAAAAAAGACTCCAAGAATAATTTAATGATTGGATTGTGAAGCTAATAAAAAATAAGATAACTAAGGTATTGGTGAAATTATAAAGTATATTTAATGAGTATGATCAAAGGAATAATGAAAATTTGAGTATGTCTACAAAATAGGATAACTATGAAAGAGTCTTGATCTTCAAAGATAAAAAAACTCAAACTAGGCAAGGTATGTCCTAGATAGGAGAAGCATGCATTCATTGATTTGTGTAGAGAGTTTCATGACATATTTGATTGGGAGCATAATTAATTGAAAGGATTTGATCCTAGCTTAACACACCATACTAGTGAATTGGAACCTAGAGTTAAACTAGTTAGATAAAAACAAAGGTCCATCAACCCCAAGGTTGAATAACTCATGAGGTTAGAGCTTACCAAACTCCTTGAATCTAAAATAATATTTCCTATGAAGAATTAAATATGGGTAGCTAACTTTGTGACTGTTATAAATAATAATGGGTAGATAAGGATTTGTGTGGACTTTAGAGATCTTAATAGAGTTTCACTCAAAGATCACTATCCTTTAACCTCAATGGAGTAGATATTGCAAATTATTTTAGGTTCTCAATGTTTCTCTGTCCTAGATGAATATTATAGTTATAATAAGAGTCTAGTGAATGAGGATGATTAGTTTAAGACAAAATTCACTACAAAATGGAGGACTTTTACTTATAGGAAGATGCCCTTTGGTTTGTCAAATGCTGGTGCCACCTTTAAAAGAGTAATAGACATGGCCTTCAAAAGTTTGATCATTGAAATGTTTTTGGTTTATCTAAATGATATAAAAGTGTTTTATAAATATTCTAATTAACATATAAAACACTTAAGGCAAGTTTTTTAAATATGTAGGCATTATGGAGTATCTCTCAACCCTAAAAAATGCATCTTTGTTATCCATGAAGGTAAGTTCTTAGGACTTATTATTTCCAAATATGGTTTGACTATTGATATTGAAATGTCAGAGGTTATTCTAGGCATATCATTTCCCTTTCATAAGAAATATCTCCAAATTTTCTTAGGAAAGATAAATTTTAGAGGGAGTTTCATACCTAGTTTTGCATCTTTGGTGAAACCTATCACAACCATGCTCAAGAAGAACCAAATCTTTTCTTAGACTAAGGAAGGTAAGAGAAGTTTTGAGGTCATTAAGAAATAAATTGCACAAGCTCATACTCTTTTCAACCTTGATTTTTCTAAATAGTTCATGTTGTGTTCATTTTCTAACCTTGATACTATCTAAACTATGATAATGTAAAATAATGATGAAGGTGTGGAACAACCAATTGCATTCTTTAGTCAATGTTTGGAATATTATGAAGTCAAATATACTTTTGTGGAGAAATAAGTCCTTGATATTTTAAGAATACTAAATTTTATACATATGGTTTCAAACAATAGGATTCATGTTATGGTCTCTCATCCTAGTACCAAAGAGTTTCTCTTGAGTAAGGACCTTAGTGAAAAAAAGGGTAGGGTGGATTACTAAGGCAATGATATATGATGTTGATATCAAAGTGACAAAGTTGATAATGGGTAAATTCCTTTGTGAACATTTAGCTTTAGATCTCCATGAGTAAAAATAAGAGGTTTTAGTTAATCATGATTACTCCCAACTAGCTGGTTCTTTACCTCTACAAATTTGGACACAAGATGTTACCAAATTTACTCAAAGTGGTGAGTATCTTAATGGTATGAGTAGATCTCAAAGGAGATACTTTAGATTGTAAGCTATTGCTTTTTTCTTTGTAGATGGTGTACTTTTTAGAAGAGACACTAATGGTGTGTTATTATGATACATTGACAATGATCAGTTTTGAGTGTTGTTTGAGAAGTTTCATGATGGGATAGTGGGAGGTCATTTCTCCCCAAGAACTATAAATAACAAGATCATGTGGGAAACATATTATTGGTATATCCTCTTCAAGGACTGCTATGCTTGGGTAAGAAAGTGTGTATAATGTGCTTTCTTTGTATTAAAATATAAGATTACATCTCTCCCTTTGAAGCCTATCCAAGTAGATAAACCTTTCATGTAATGGGGTCTTAATTCATTGGCATGATAAACCCCCCATCATGTGTTGGTCACAAATGGATACTCACAACAACTGACTACTTCACAAGGTGGGTTAAGGAAGTGGTATTGAAGGAAGCTAATGAGAATGATATCTTGGAGTTCAATGAAAGTATCATAACAAGGTTTGGCACTCTTTCTACTATTATCTCAAATAATGCACTTATATTCATGGGTGTTACGATAGTATATTAGGAAATTAGTAATGGCATATACTTGAGCACTACATCCAACTATTAACTTCAAGGTAATGGGTTGGTTAAATCCACTAACAAGAATTTGATCAAAATCATTAAGAAAAATTTGGAGGATAATCAAAGGGCTTGGCACAATAAATTAAACATAGTCCTATGGGTTGATAGAATAACTCCCAAGAGGTCAATACCAAATTATCCTTTTATTCTTATCTATGTAAGGGAGGATGGGGTATCTATATCCTAAGAGCTACATACCTTGGAGTTAGAACATCAAATAGAGTTACTTGAGAACACTCCAATGGAGGTAAGGTTGACAAAACTAATTGTTGGAAATATGTCATTGATGTCAAAGGTCTAGCATTGGTGATAAGGGCTCCATATCATTTAATGGTGCTTTTAATATTCATATCTTGGCTAATGTGTGTTAATATTTATATAATATTAATTAATATATTTTTGGTTGCATATAAGTCAAAATAAGGCCCATGGACAAGTCAAAGAGTCATGGGGTAAAGACAAAAGAGGAATGGGATGTATTTTCTCATGAAGAGTCATCTTGAGGAATTCCAAGAGTCACCATGTGAAGACAAAAGAGGGTATGGTTCATTTTTACATGAAGGGACACTTTGAGGAATATGAAAATTCACCAAGATAAATACAAAAGAGGAAAGGATGTATTTGCTTATGAAGAGTCACCATTTGATTTTTATAATGCAAGGATATGAAGGGTCATGCAAGTTTGGTACCATTTTTCATGAGGATTGAAGGGTCACAAAGGGTGAATGCCAAAGGTCATTTGGAAAAAAAAAATAAAGGCTTGAGAAGCCATTTGTAATATGCAAGAGAGTGCATGATTTGTGTTTGTTTTAGAGGAGAGAAAAGGAAGAGATATTGTAGAGTTTTATCATTTATTAAGTAGGAAACATTGAGAAATAGTTGTGTTTTATACACAAAAAGGGTTGGTGCTCCTGTAAGTTGGTGCTTGTGAACTTTGTAATTTGAGTTGGTGCTCATTCATATACTTGAGATTGTTCTCTGTGGTTTTCCCCACTTTGGGTTTCCATGTAAAAATTTGGTCTCTCTCTCTCTCTCTCTCTTGTGTGGTACATGTTATTGTTTCAATTTTATTTCATATCTTAAATGTGTGATTAAATGGTTAAAGAAAAGAAATTGGATTAAGGAAAAGATATATAATATATTGATTCACATCCCTCTCATTATATTTCATGCTTAAAAATTGGTATCGAAGTAGGTTCCTTTTAAAAAAGTTTTACAGCTTGAAGGTAGATCGGGGAAAAGACAATGGCTGGATCACATGAAGGTTTTTCTATAAATAAGGCACCTTTGTTTGATGGGATAAATTATGATTTTTGGAGCATAAGGAATATGACTTATTTGATGTCCCTTGGATTTGACATTTGATAAACAAGTGGTGGAGGAATATGAAGAGCCACAGACACTTGTAACTACTCCAGTGGAAAAGAAGGCAAGTGAAAATAATGTTAAAGCTTTAAATTCTATTTTATGTGGTTTATGTGAATCAAAATTTGTTAAAGTTATGCAATGTAAATGTGATCATGAAACTTGGGTAAAACTTGAGAATATTTATAAAGGTGATGAAAAGCTTCAACAAGCTAAGCTTTAGACTTTCAGAAGATAGTTTTAGAGTTTGAAGATGGAAGAGGAAGAAAAAATAACAAGTTATCTTTTATGGGTTGATCAAATAGTTAATTAGATTCAAGGTCTTGGATAAAAGTTAGAAGAATCAATTATGGTATAAAAAGTTTTGAGATATCTACCATTGAGATATGATGCAAAAGTTTTGGCAATTGAAGAGATGAAGAATTTATCTAATATAAAGATGGATAAGCTACATGGTATTTTTATGGCATATGAGATGTAGACTGAATAAGAGAAACCCTCAAAGAGGGAGGCTACTTTCAAGACATCAAAGAAAGAGAAGGTAATCAATTGATAGTTCTAGTGATGATAAAGATGACAACGGAGCTCTACTCATTCACAAACCAAAAAAGGGCATAGGTATATATCAAGGAAAATTACCTTTTAAATGTTTTAATTATGGAAAGATTGGACTTTTTTAGCTAAGTGCCAAGATAAGGGTAATGGTGATAATGAATAAGGAAATTCTACATATAAGAAGAATTTCAAAGGAAAATTCAAGAAGGGATTTGAGAAGAAGAGTTTGTATTCTAAAGATCTTAGCTCAACTAAAGATAGTGAAGTTAGTGATTCAGAAGAAGAAATTTTATTCATGGCTATACATGAAGATGTCTCCACAATCAAAAGTATAGATGATCAAGAAGAAGAACAAGATGAAGCCGAAGTCAATTTGGAAGGAGAACTCATTTGTGCCTTAGAAGAGTTAAAAGCTCTTGAGAAGAAGAATCGAAGATTAAAGCTCCAGATCAAGAAAAATTAAAAGGAGTTAAAAGAAATAATTGAAGATCTACAAGCACACTTTGAAGAAGCCAAAAAGAATGAAAAAGATCTAATGACATAGTTGCAAAAAGTAAGTGAAGAATGTGAAAGGTATTTTATTGAAATTGCTTCTTTAAAAGAAGACCTTGAGAAAATAAATAAAGTAATCATTAATAGAGTAGCCAATGATTCAAAATTTGAGAATAACATTAATATGTTGAATAAGATATTAGAAAGTCAAAGATCAATATTAGATAAGATATGTATTGTATTTGAAAAAGAGAAAGGGGAGGCCATAGACAAGGTTAACACAAAAAAAGGAAAGAGCTATGGTAAAGCTCTTATAAATGAGGAATTAAAAAGGGAAAAAGTTAAGACTATAGAGGACATATAAAATAAAGAAAGTGTTGACCCAATTTTTCCCCTCTGGAAAAATCTCGGTCACCTTCTACACTTGCTTTGCATGGCCAGTTAATTTTGGGTTACAAGGTCCACCTTCAAGGTTCAATAGCTCCATTTCAAAGCATTGGCTCATCGGCCTCGTTCATTAGCGTTCACAATAGCATAAGGTAGAGTCTTCAAACATTCACAAAAGGGGAGAGGAAAAAGCTAGGGAACTTAATGCTAAGGCAAAAGGAGGGCAGACGTTTACAAGAAAAATGAAGTTGGTGGCAAAATTGCCACCCACAACACTGGTGGGTAAAAAGAGATTGCAAACAGATGTAGTCAGCAACAAAATTGCCGCTCACAACACAAGCAGAGGAAAAAAGGCCATGAACTCGGTCGACATCAGCAAAATTGCCATGCTCAACAGCCAACTCGGCTGATGTCAACAAAATTACCGCGTTCAGCAGCCAAATCAGTTGACGTCAGCAAAATTACCGCATGCAGTCCAAGACATTGGGTGGTAAAATTGCTGCTCACAACATTAACTGGCAAAAAATCCCTATAAAACACAGGAAAAGGCTTGCCCAGTCGCTAGAGGAGCAGACTAGCATGCAAAATGAGGTAACAAGCATGGTCCTAGTAGACTTATGATGTCATCTACAGTGTTTTCTCTCTTCCCAATGAAGACTCAAGTTGCCACTTGCAAACAAAAGGCCAATGAGACTCCTCTTGGCTCTTCTCATATAAATACACAGACTTGGTCATTTTTAATCATCTTCTCCAATTTTGTAAAGAGCACAGCTCTGCAAATTTTCCACCTAAATCAATAAAATGTAGTTTTTAACTCTATTTGGATAGATTATGCAGAGTATGCCTTGAATGTTGGTCTGTGTCCAGTCATTGTCTCTTGATGCTCTCACAGGTTCAACACTAGCAAACCTATGATCTACAAAGTGCCATTGTCTACTACTACCAGGAGTAGAGTTCTATTTTGGAGGTATAGAATAGGAGAGGTCACCTATAGTATGTATTCAACAGCATCTTGATGAGTCCTTGTTCCTGTGCTTTCCATAAGAACCTCCTTGTCATCCCAGTGACCTGGTCTTTTCTGCCAAATTTGAGTGTATGTATGTTTTTGTTTGATCCTGAGTGTGGAGGTGGGAAGGTCATTTCATTTTTGGTGTATCACCTCTTTTAGAGTAGGTAGTTTGTTTTCATGCATTTCTTCTCCCTTTTCATTCCCCCCTAGTATATCTATATATCTATATTTTTCACTGCCTGAAACAAACAAGATACATCAGAGGGAACTAGCCCATACCTAGAGACTCTCCTCTCCTACTTCATCATCCCACAGGTGAGAGAGGAGTTTCCATGTTGCGAGGAGAGGGCAGGAAACTTAATTTCCTACCACCGGGTGCAATCTCCAGTGTCAACAATTTTGGCATGCCTGGTCGAACATCAAGTTGATAACGCAGTAGAGTTTCAGGATTGATGCTAGTTCTGTTACAACAAATCAAGTACTTTCAGCATCTGGTGACTTCAAGTTAAATCTGCTGGTTAAGCAGCCTGGTGCCATTCAAAAATCATCACTTCTTGTATGTATAATTCTTTTACAAAAAATCATGGGTCTTGTTTTCCTTCATGTGAGTGTGATCAGACTTCAGATATTTATGGAATCCCCTCAAGTAGCTCTCCTAGTTGCCCTGCAACTATAAAGGGGGTGAGGCTAGAATTTGAGAGACAGAACATGGAAATCGATAGGTTGGAAGAGCAATACAAATATCAGTAGGAGCTGATGTATAAAGAGGAGTGCTTGTTTAGGCAAGCACATGCTTTGCAGTCCATGAAAGAGGAGGTAACAAAATGGAGAAATCCATCTATTCAAGGTAGTCAGCCTTACGTGCCCCCTCCTACCTTGAAGAAAACCTCCCCTTTTGCACCAAATCCATATTATCAAATTGCACTTGCTCACTCCCACTCATCAAATACAGCTGCTCCCAATCCCGTGTGCCTAGCCTTCTAATGCCAAATGGCATCAGAGTAACCTCCCATGGAGATCAATCTTTTCAACTCCTTAGGTCAGGAATCTTCCATTGAGAATAATACCACCAGCCAGCACGTCCCTCTTCTAAAGGCTCCTCCAACGCACCAACAATGTTTTCCTTGCATTCCTCAGCCTCCCCAAGTTTCCCAGCATGATGTTGAAATTTTGAGTTGGAGGAAGGAATGCCAAGGACCAGCTTAAAGCTTTGAAGAGGATCATGCTAGCCACCTCCAAGAAAGACTCTTCCACGAAAACCTAGCTAGACAAATTGAAGATTTAGAGGCTAGGATGAAGCTACTCCTTGGAAGAGAGGGAAAATTTATAGACCTTATGGAAGAACCTTGGGACTTTGTGGAAAACAAAGTTGCTGCCTATTCACAGGAGCGGAATTCAAATTTTGAAATCCTAAATTGGGGGAAGACAGTGGAATCATGGGGCAGAATAGAAAAAGAAAAGCAAGGTTTTTCTCGAAACCTTGAAGAAGCTGAAGCTACACCTACCTATGATGATGCTGGTAGCCTCCAGGAAAAGCTTTTCCAAGAAGATCTGAGTAGGAGAATTGCAGAGTTGGAGTCTAAAGAGAAATTCCTCAGCCAATGTGTGGTGGATGATTCAGACCAAACAACACATTCCATGCCTGAACGCACCCCACCTACACATTTCCAAGAGAGTTATTAGGCTGTGCCTGATATTGATGAAGTGCTGATCAAGTGGAGAGAGAAGAATCATTTGATTCTAGCTCAAGGATTATTTCCTCTTCCACATGCTTTCTCCACTTCACCCCTTCTCAAGGAAGAACTTGTTTTGTAAGAGGTAGGAGAGGAACAAAAGATCCAATCTGCAGTCCTTCAGGTGGTTGTCATGAGTGACAATGAAGAAGAAATCATCATTGATGCTCCTTATGAAGACCTTATCAGCAGTGGAGAGGATGTAGGCCTTACGTATATGTGGATGTTCCAGCAATTCAAGGAGGAATAAATGCATGGTAAGCTCTCCTCTCCTCTGTTTGATGAACTTCCTTACTATTTTGATGAGGATGATTACATTGAAGAACCTGAGAAAGAGGAGGACCAGGAGAATATTTTTGAAAATCTAGAGAACCTGATTAGCAAAGAGGAAAAGGAGAGGTCTATCTTCTTGGAGGAATGCCTAGAGGAAGAGAGTTTTAAACAGAGAAGTGATGTTTTATGGGATGAGCAGTCATTTTGTGAGCCCCTTTTAGACATCACCACATTCGCCCTTCTTCAAGAAGGCCAAGAGGAAGTAGAGGATGAGTCTGACAAAGTTTTCAATGAGGTAGAAGGAAACAAATCAGACCATGATACATTGTAGAGGGAATGTGTAGATCAGAAGGCTTACGATGATGAACTAGTAGCAATTGATCTCTTGGTAAGGAGCACCAATATCAAAAACTAGCATTTAACAGGCCTCCAGGGATAATCAAAATACATATATATTGGAGGCATGTTCGATTTTGATCCTCTCAGTTTCTAGCCAACTCAAGTGACAGGCAGGAGGAGCAAGTCACCAAATCTCATTTTCTTTCAGCTACTTGCCTACCACCATAAGTCTTCTCACCAAGAAGGGGACTTAATAAATTTTCCTTTTGATCTAAGAGGGATGCGAACATTCCTGGTTAGCTGTATATAATAGTTTGCTTTTAGTCATTTTCCCTATTTTCCCTAAGTGCAGTTGCACAGGTAGTTATTTTTAGCCTTGTGTGTTTCCCTTCATTTGGGGGTAAATTCTATGTATTTGATTCTAGGATTATCAAAGCTATTGTGAACTCTCTTCAAAGTCACCATCTGACTCCGCACCCAATGGAATGTAAGGCAACTGGGTTCTAAGCATAGCAGGCACACTTCCCTGTGAGTCACCAATTTGTTGACCCAATTTCTCCCCTCTGGCAAAATCTCGATCACCTTCTACACTTGCTTTACATGGCCAGTTAATTTTGGGTTGCAAGGTCCACCTTCAGGGTTCAACAGCTCCATTTCAAAGCATTGGCTCATCAGCGTCATTCGTTGGCATTCACAGTAGCATAAGGCAGAGTCTTCAAACATTCACAAAAGGGGAGAGGAAAAAGCTGGGGTACTTAATGCTAAGGCAAAAGGAGGGTAGATGTTTACAAGAACAATGCAGTCAGTGGCAAAATTATTGCCCACAACACTAGTAGGTAAAAAGAGACTGCAAATAGATGCAGTCAGCAAAAACATTTCCACTCACAACACAAGCAGAGGAAAAAAGGCCATGAACTTAGCTGATGTCAGCAAAATTTTTGTGCTGAATAGCCAACTCAGCTGACATCAGCAAAATTGCCATGTTTGACAGCCAAATCAGTCGATGTACGTAAAATTGCTACATGTAGTCCATGACATTGGGTGGTAAAATTGCTGCTCACAACATCAGGTAGCAAAAAAGCCTTGTAGAACACAGGAAAAGGCCCGCCCAGCCACCAGAGGAGTAGACCAACATGTAAAACAAGGCAACAAGCATGGTCCCAGTAGACTTATGACATCATCTACAGTGTTTTCTCTCTTCCCAATGAAGACTCAAGCTACCACTTGCAAGCAAAAGGCCAATGAGACTCCTCTTGGCTCTTCTCATATAAATACATAGACTTGGTCATTTTTAATCATCTTCTCCAATTTTGTAAAGAGCACAGCTCTGCAAATTTTCCACCTGAATCAATAAAATGCAATTTTTACCTCTATTTGGATAGATTGTGTAGAGTATGCCTTAAATGTTGGTTTGTGTCCAGTCATTGTCTCTTGATGCTCTCACAAGTTCAACACCAGCAAACCTGTGATCTACAAAGTGCCATTGTCTGCTACTACCAGGAGTAGAGTTCTATTTTGGAGGTATAGAATAGGAGAGGTCACCTACAGTATGTATTCCACAACATCTTAGTGAGTCCCTGTTCTTGTGCTTTCCATAAGAACCTCCCTGTCATCCCAGTTACCTGGTCTTTTTTGCCAAATCTGAGTGTGGAGGTGGGAAGGTCATTTCATTTTTGGTGTATCACCTCTTTTAGAGTAGGCAATTTGTTTTCATACATTTCTTCTCCCTTTTCATTCCCCCTAGTATATCTATATATCTATATTTTGCCCTACCTGGAACAAACAAGATACATCAGAGGGAACTAGACCATACCTAGAGACTCTCCTCTCCTACTTTGTCATCCCACAGGTGAGAGAGGAGTTTCCATGTTGTGGGGAGAGGGCAGGAAACCTATTTTCCTGCCATCAGGTGCAATCTCTAGCATCAATAGAAAGTCAGAAGGAACATAGCTAAAAATGGTAATCATATCAGAGATATACAAATAGGTCCTATTTTTATGGTTATTATTCTTATTGTAATGGATATGGTCATAAGAAAATAGAATGTCAAAAAAGGGCCAACAATTTCAAAAATAAAGAGAAGAAAACTCATGTAGAGTCAAGCAAAAGCCACAACTCTTTTACTCCTCTATCAAGATTTAATGAAGAGGCCATAATATGTTACAAGTGAAATAATTTTGGACACATAGCCCAGTAATGTAGAAGCATGTTTGAGTCAGTCAAGAAGAACCAGAGTTTTAAGGCTCCATTCATCAAGAAGAAAGTTTAGATAGGTTCATGGTAGAAGATATAACCTAAAAAATATATGTTAGTCCAAACAACTTTGCATGAAATAAATGAAGAAAAGCCATGGTTCATTGATAGTGGATGTTTGAGGCACATGATAAGATACAAGAGCAAGTTCATTACCTTGAATAAGATCAATGGTGGCATAGTGAAATTTGGATATAATACTACTACCAAAATTGATAAAAAAAGGTACATTAAGTTTGGATAATGGTAGAACTAAAACTGAAAATGTTTTCTATGTAGAAGGTCTTAAGCCTAATATTTTGAGTGCAAGTCAAATGTGTGATTAGGGGAACACATTAAATTTTTATGCATAAGGTTGTGAAATTGGGAGAAAATATTTAGATGTGTTGGTTACAGATGCTCAGAGAATATGCAATAATTTGTATATGTTATAAAACATCAAAGGTCAAAGATGTTTGAGTTATATTGAATAAATTTGGCTATAGCATAGGATAATAAGACACATAAATTTTTATAATATTGTCAACATCAGGAAGAAGCAAGCAGTCAAAAATATTCTAAATATTACAAACCCATCCAACATGCTTTGTAAACCTTTTTAGCATAGGAAGTAGGCCAGAAGGTGGTTCAAAACAAAAGAGTACTCGACCACTCAGATGTTAGATCTTGTTTACATTAATTTATGTGGACCTATGAGAACTCAAATTACTCAAGGTGATAAATATTTTATGTTACTTATTGATGATTTTTCATGTATGACTTGGGTAATGTTTTTAAATAAAAAATTAGAAGCTTTCAGACATTTTGAAGCATTTAAAAGATTAGTTGAGAATGAAACTAGTTTGAAGATTAAATGACTAAGATCAAATGAAGGAGGAGAATTCATGTTAGATTATTTTATTGATTATTATGAAGACCATGGAATAAAGAGACATTATTCAGTAGCTATAACTCTACAGGAAAATGAAGTAGTTGAATGAAGAAATAGAACAGTTCAGGAGATGGTGAGGACAATGCTAAATAAACCCAAGATACCAAATAAATATTGGAGAGAGGTAGTTTCTACAATAATGCATATTAAAAATAGATAATTATTGAGAGTCAATAGTGATAAGACTCCTTATGAGCTATGAAAAGACAAACTAGCAATAATTAATTATTTTAGAGTTTTTGGTAGTAGATGCTTCATAAAGAGAACTGATAAAAAACTTGGTAAGTTTGAATCTAGAGTAGATGAAGGTATATTTCTTGGTTATTCTTTAAAAATTAAATCTTATAAATTTTATAAAAAAATAACTAAGAAAATAGTTGAAAGTGCAAGTGTCAAGATAGAAGAATATGGAACACAAAGAATTAGTGATCTAGTAGACATTCCTAAAATTATTAAAGAGGAAGATTTTGAAGAATCAGATGAAGATGAGATGGAGAAAAAGGAATCTAAAACCCCATCCAAATATGTTTAAATAAATAATAATAAAAGTGACATCATTGGGCACATAAATGAAGGAATTTGCACTAGAATAATGATGTTAAGTGAATCTGAGAAAGTTAATTTCTCTTTATTATCCAAAATTCAGTCTATAACTTTTTCAGAAGCTAGACATGATAAATATTGGGTTAAGGCAATTGATGAAGAATTAAATCAGATATAAAATAATGCTACTTGGGATATAGTGCCTAGACTAAAAGATCACAATGTGATAAGAACAAAATGGGTTTAGAAAAATAAGTTGAATGAAAATGGAGAAGTGACTAGGAATAAAACAAGATTAGAATGTAAAGGATATGCTCAGATTGAGGGAATAGATTTTGAAGAAACTTTTGCAACAGTGGAAAGGATAGAAAGTATTATCATGTTTCTTGCATAAATAGTGTTTAAAAATTTCAAAGTGTTTTAGATGGATGTCAAATTTTCCTTCCTAAATGAGAATCTAGAAGAAGAGGTTTACATTGAGCAGCCTAAGGGATTTATTCTCTCAAATGTTAGTAGCCATGTATGTAGATTGAAGAAAGTAATGTATGGATTGAAATAAGATCCTAGAGTTTGGTATGTAAGACTTGATAAGTACTTGTAGGATCAAGGTTTCAAGAGAGAATTTGATGATAGTAATCTCTACATCAAAATAAAAGGTGAGCATCAATTGATTATTATGGTATATGTTGATGAAATCATTTTTGGAGGAAACATTGAAAAGATGACAAAAGAATTTTTTGATAATATGCAAAAAAAAAATTAGATGTCTATGCTTGAAAAATTTTCATTTTTCGTAGGATTGCAAATATTTCAGTCAGAAAAGGAATTTTCATATCTCAAAGTAAATATGCCAAAGAAATGTTTAAGAATTTTTTTTGAGGATTGTGTACTAGTTGGCACACTAATGAGTACAGGAAATAAGGTAAGGATGAATATTAACCTATTGTAGATCAATCTTTGTATAGATCTATGATTGATAGTCTTTTATATTTGATAGCATCAAGGCCAAGCATCATGCATGTATTAGGTATAGTTGCAAGATATTAGTTAACTCCAAAATATAATCATATTTAGTTAGTAAAGAGAATATTTAGATATATCAAAGGGACATTAGATTATGGATTGTGGTATCCGACAAGAAAAGATTTCACTTTAGTTGCTTATACAGATTTAGATTAGGCAGGTTGCTTGGATGATAGAAAGAGTGTAAGTAGAGGAGCTTTCTTTCTTGTTGATAGCTAGTATCATGGCTAAGAAAAAAGCAAATTTTAGTATCACTTTCTAAAATTGAAGTAGAATATATTGCAATGGTATTGTGTTGTACTCAAGTGCTTTGGATGAAGCAAACTTTGGAAGATATTAAGGTAAAATATGATGAACCTATTTCTATTTTTTGTGACAACACAAGTGTTATTAATATTTCTAAGAATCTAGTGATGCATTCAAGAACAAAACATATTCCTATTAGATATTACTTTTTGAGAGAGCAGGTTGTAGATCAATAGGTTAAGATGGAATATATCAATACTATAGAGTAGATTCTAGATATTTTCACAAAGGCACTACTAAAAGACATATTTGAGTATCTATGGGAGAAGTTGGGAGTAATTTATTTTACTTCCTACCATTGAGGATTAACATGAATTGAGGGGGATATAAGTGTTAGCTCCAGGATAGGCCATTTTCCATTAATGTTAAAGGGGGAGAAGAATAAGTACATGTGTAGAAATAGGTGTAAAAATAGGTATAGGGAGTATGTACAGGTTGCTACAGTAAGGGGGAGTTGTTGTATGTTTTTTAGATGGAAGTATTTATAGGTTGACATGTGTAGTATAGGTTTTAAGATGTGGTAGTTTTAGTTTTGAGGTTGCCATCAATGACAAAGAGAGAGATTGTTGGAAATATTGTCATTGATGTCAAAGGTCTACCATTGGTAATAAAGGCCCCATAGCATTTAACAGTGTTTTTAATTTTCATATCTTGTCTAATATGTGTTAATATTTATTTAATATTAATGAATATATTTTTGGTTACATATAAGTCAAAAGAGGGCCCATGGAGAAGTCAAAGAGTCACGGGGTAAAGACAAAAGAGGAATGGGATGCATTTTCTCATGAAGAGTCATCTTGAGGAATTCTAAGAGTCACCATGTGAAGCCAAAAGAGGGTATGGTTCATTTTTACATGAAGGGACACTTTGAGGACTATGAAATGTCAACAAGATAAAGACAAAATAAGAAAGGGTGCATTTTCTTATGAAGGGTCACCATGTGACTTTTCAAGTGCAAGGATATGAAGGGTCATGCAAGTTTGGTACCGTTTTCCATGAGGATTAAAGGGTCATAAAGGGTGAATTCCAAAGGTAATTTGGAAAGCTATAAATAAAGGATTAAGAAGCCATTTATAATATGCAAGAGAGTGCATGATTTGTATTTGTTTTAGAGGAGAGAAAATTAGGATATATTTTAGATTTCTATCATTTGTTGAGTAAGCAACATTGAGAGACAATTGTGTTTTATACACAAGAGGGGTTGGTGCTCCTAAGGGTTGGTGTTCAAAAATATTTACAAGGGGTTGGTGATCCTTTGGGTTAGTGCTCCTACAATTTGGTGCTTGTGAACTTTATAATTTAAGTTGGTGCTCATTCATATACTTGAGATTGTTCTTTGTAATTTTTTCCACTTTGGGTTTCCATGTAAAAATCTAGTGCTTAGCAAAGGGGTTGGACCATATGTCATCATCAAGTCCAAACAAAGTAATTATTGCCAATTATAAAGGATGAATAGAGAAGAGTTTCCCATATCTATAAATGGGATAAATTTGAATCCTTTCTATTGAGGAAATGAAGGCTAGTCTTGTAAATGTTAGGTTAGGTGTGTGTTTTTTTCAATTATGTGTCTTGTGTTCCATAAGTATTCTTGAGAGCACATGTTTGTTTCCCTTTAGTGTGTCTTTTCTATATTTTAATTTGTTGATCTATGTAGTATCAAATTCAAATTGTGTGTCAAACCTATGTATGGTTGACTCCATGTCCCAATGGAGAAGATTAGGCTACTGGTCCTAGTATAACAAACATACTACCCTTAAGAAATCACCAAGAATGTTGATCATTTTTTTACCATAAGTCAAAATGAGTCAAACCTTGTATAATAAAAAACTTGATATAGGGGTCTATTATAATATCATAGGATGTGTCATGGTTCATTTGATGTGATTTCATATGTTATTATCCTTGGTCATAGTCCACATTAGTACTTATGTCATTTTATGTCACTTAGGGGCCATAAATGGGTCATAAATGAAAGTTGTATGTTTTTAAAGGTGACCATGTGTTCTAAAATTCCTTCCAACATATAATTTTTTATATTCCTTGTCAAGAATGTCAAGACTAACTAAAACTTGTAGGTTTCTAATTGAAAATAAAGAAAACAAGTGAAAAAGGAGTTTCAAAGGTTTCATGGCCTATGGGGGAGAGTGACACATGGGAAAATATTAGAGAATGGATATTTATATTACCTAACTCCATTTACGTGCTTAACATGCTTTGGAACTACCAAAAATTGGTTAAAACCATTCTCTCTCCATCACTCCACTATGCAAGTAAAACTAATCAACAATGGATAGTATAGCTAGTAGGAGGAACTCTAGGTAAAAATATATTGGTGGTAGATATTAAGCTTGGTTATATTCATTTTTATGTTTTGATTTTGAGTAATTTTTGTCTATACTTTATAAACCATCCTTAACAGTTGATTGTCTGGTTTTGCATGCTAATCCCCACACCCTATAGGTTTTGCCTTTGTTTGAGCATGTCTATACAATATAGATGATAAAATGGCTTCAAAAAGATGTGAATTTCATTATAAATTTTTTTTCCATATTTTTTTTCATGTTTTTAATTTTTTTTATGAGTTTAAATCTCTTAGGTTGTATGTGGTGTATGCTAGTGGACCAGTTAGTTTTTACCAATTATAGAGGGTTTCTTTCTATACAGTGGTTTCAAAGCAATGTGTGGTGTTTAATATCATGAATATAATGTATTATTTAATCCATATATTTTAAATAATAGTTTTACAAGATATCATAGTGGAGTTACAATCATAGTTCAAAACCCATAGTCAACTTCCTACATGATTTCATACATAGTCAGCTGAGTGAAGTGTTTTGAGCTTTGAGTATTGGCCATGGAAATGTAATGAGGTTTTAAAGAGTTTTTAAACCTTATTATAAGAATAATAAATCAATAAAATTCCCTTTAAATGATAAATAACAAAAAATGAGTCAATATAAAACATATGCATAATTACCATCATGAATATGCATCTACAAGTGCCTAAGACGGATATCATGTCTAAATGAGTGTTGAATTTTTTTTAATAGTGTCAAGGTTTTTATAATAAATATTAATAACTTTGATAAGTTTTGTAAAATTATCATAAACCATGCATATAGCTCATGACCACATTCACTACATTGACTGCAACTATATCAACACCTACAAGAGACTGAAAACATTGAAATGAGAAGTGTGTGAGACTGTTTGAACATTTTAAAGGAATATATGATGAATTTTATATTTTTTTTGAAAATTTTAAACTATTTTGAAGTTCATATACCATTACCAAATTGATCATATCACCTTTACTACCCTACAACCTGAGATGTCCACTGACAGGTAGCTTATAAAGAGATATAAGGGTTGGCATGGAGGAGTTTGACATGTTTATATACATTAATGAAGTTTGGATAGTTGAATGATATAATTAAAGATATTTTTTAGACTTTGGGTTGGTAGGTAAGAGTGAGGATCCACTTCAAGAGAAGAGAATTAAACTTTAGGGACAAGTCCCCTAAAATCTCTAAAATAGAGCCCTGGGCACTTTTGTTGATCTCATATAACAATGTTACATAGTGTTTTATCAAGTTTTTATGCATATAACTTGTATCAATATCCAAGGGGAAGATCCATGAAAAAAATAATGGATGTATGACTATAGAAACATAGCATTTGAAGGCCTCCATTTTTGACATTTGTTCACTATAGTTTTTCAGTGTATTCTATAGGATTGGAACTTCCAAAGTGGCCTTACACCCTAATATTGTAATAAAATAACCTATCACAATGAAAAATGGTTATAATCATGTGAGAGGGACTATTATGATTCAAATATCATCAATGAATGTTGAAGTACTATGTGTTTAGCTTATAGATATACCTACAGGTGTACTTTGGTTCAAAAGGGCCACCTATAATTGACTATAGGTGTCTATAGTCTCATGACACAAACCTAGACATGAAAAAACAATGGATAAGGACTCATAAAATTCAAAATTTCTTCCAAATACCTTCAAATGAGTCTAAGGGTATGTGGTACTGATTCCAAGGTATGATAGTGAGCTAGAATAATTGACATAAAATATGTCCTGGCATGCACATGATGAAAAAAAGTCTATAAGATTTGTAAAAAGTAATTATAAAGCTCTAATAGGGTTTCATTCATTGTTTTAAAGGTCCAAACATGTATATAAACCTAGAAGTAGGCCTTTTTTGAGATAAAACATAGTCAGCCTATCAGTCATGCATAGTCGAATAAGGACAAGGGTTGAGGGTACAAGTATAGATGATAGGAAGTTTGTGAGCATGGTAAACACCTACATATTTATAATTTAAATTAAATGGCACTATAATAATATGGTAACATGGGAAGGATAGCTTCTAAAAATGTAACCCATAGTTCACATTCAAGACCCTACATGTAGTGAGCTTTCCCATGAGTCTATTTTAGGTTTTGATGTATTTAGAGGTAATAGAGACATATTAAGACATTTTAATTTTGTACATATAATATCCATAACTTGGATAATCTGAATATATCATCCTTTAGTCTATGGAAATATTGGAAGTGCCCTCTATTTTATCTCAGATAGAGGGTACTCCCCAAAGATGCAAACAGTTAGGTTTTGAAGGAAAATGATGAGAAAACAAGATTGAAGTTGATGAAATTTGTAGATGGGATTTTAAAATATATGTCACACATGTAAAAACATTAAAAACCATTCACAAAGGTGAGAAACTCAATAGGGTGTCTTAAACCAACAAAGATGCAGGTAGATCTATTAGATCTAGTTTAGGCCTAAAGTCCAATTAGGGGGTCAATATCATTTCTAGCACTAGATAGAATTTAAAAAGAATTAGAACACTTATATATGGAGTTATAATGAGTTTTCAAGCTATTGGAATGTAGAGAAAACCACTAGTAAGCCATTTATTATCTCAAACCATATTAGGCCTGAAGGGAATCAAAAGAGGAGCTCGAGAGGGAAAATTTGAGAGATCACACCTATTTGGAAAATTTTCATGGGAGTATAAGTTGTTTTGGTATCATGAAGGAGGAATTGAACAAAGATTTAGTGAAATTTCTAATGGATTGAATGTCACATCTTCATGAACATTCTGTAGAGGGAAAAATGGCCTAAGACCCTCTAAAACCCTTGGTAATGACCCAATTGGGAAAATGAAGGAGAAGGGGCAACTATATGGCATGAAATCGATTATAAAATGATTTGAAGTTATAGAGGACTCTCCAGGGATCCTCCCCATCAACTTGAGTTGTACCCTACTTGTACAGATAAGGAGGAAAATAACTTTCTTTGATAGTTTCTGGTGTTTTTCAAGTTCAAGGGAGAGTCAAAGGATGCAAATTAATTTTTGAGATATCTTAGGAATTTAAATAACCTCTCATTTAAATTTAATTATTTATATAATCTCATAACCATTTATGCAAGTGCCTTCATCTCAGCCAATCAAAATTGGCTTAGTGATCAAACTAGTTAGAAAGTGAAAACTTCTAGTGAGAGGATATTTAAGGTCTATTAAAGGATTATAAGGCCATGAGGGGTCCTAACAAGTTTTATAAAATCCATTTTATGGATCATATTTAAAAATTAAAGACAAATTTGGTGCCAAGTGTGAGAGGTGAGTGAAAGAGGAGTTATTTGGACTACAGTTAGTGATAACTCATCTATAAAAGAATCTTAATGATTAGGGACACCTCCAACTCATGTTATAGAATGTATACAACCAATAACTCTCATTAAAATCATCACATGTGTCCATATTTAGCTATGGGATGTTCTAAGAAGGCCAAATGATGAAGGTAATTTTCTGAGCATGTAATTGAGGAGTTTTATGCCACATTTTAGGAGTTTCATGTTTTGAGGGATGTTTATCCAAGTATACCTTGCATGGTATATTTAATTTTCCTCTCTCCTACATGTGTAACTCATTTTATTTGCATGACACATGTATTAGTGACTCTTGGAATTCATTCTCTTTTCCTCTCTCTCTAATTCTATAAGTAGTAGCCATTTTGGATCTTATAAACTAATACCACTTCTGGTATGGTGAAGCCCTACTTATTTGATTTCATATTTTTCCATTAAATAATATAAACAATATATTTTTGAGTTCATAAACATCTTATTTGAGTATGCAAAGTGATGAATGGTTGAGTCTTTTGATTCTATCCTTGTTTTTCCTTATCCTTTCATGTCTTATACAACAAATTCTCATTATAATAGGTCATATAGAGTGTATCTAGTGTGATATATTACATTTAAAGTGTGAAAGTGTCCTTGGATTCATGAATATGATGTTTGGTCTGCTCACCTTGAGTGGTTAAATGTATATCACCTCTATATTTAAATACTTATGTTAGAAAACCTTAAGACTTAGAGACTAGTTTGTAGCTCTTATTATTAGTGAGAGAAATATGATAACACAGTGGATATATTAATATTATATCACCCCCTTATATTGGCTTCATTTTATACATACTTCCATTCCTTTTCCCACAATAAATCAATAGTATAGGTGACAAGCACTTCAAGACAAATTCAGGGAGCTAGCCCTTAAACCTAGA
The DNA here is from genome assembly GCA_037957365.1 of Torreya grandis. Lineage (NCBI taxonomy): Eukaryota > Viridiplantae > Streptophyta > Pinopsida > Cupressales > Taxaceae > Torreya > Torreya grandis. The sequence goes on along the minus strand of JARHVA010002885.1, from coordinate 1,536,537 downwards.
GGCCTACTTCTCTTATAGGTAAACCCATATATCTAGAAGTATTCCAATGTTTCCAAAATATTAGATAAGGCTTAAAAAAACCCCTCTAGGGTGAAATATTTGGTGACAACACTAGGTTGGGAGGCAACCCCTCTATTGATTGTATATCTCCCTGCATATAAAACTAAGGAGTTCCTTACCCCATAAAATCAATAGAGGTGGGTGGACTTGAGATGTTCTCCATGGATAAGGTTGAGGTAGAAATTTAGTTTATTTCAGTGACTGTTGTCACATCAAACCCATGTATCACTAAAAAGAAATAAAGAAATGAAATGCAAAGGCACACAATATTCTTTTGATTATCTTATTTTAGTGAAAGAAAATGCACACACTACTAAACATACTTAAAATATTTTATCTTCTTAAGAAAACTAAATTTAAAATGTGATAAGGAAGAGGGTTAAGGAGGGTACTAAGAAATGGTAATCTAAATATGGTTTTAGGTTTTGCTTAAAGAGGGAACCTATACATATGTGAAGGTTTATCTAGGCTTGATTCTATGTTGGAAAAAAGTACATGGATTGGTATTGGGTCCTACCCCTTCACTTCACACACCACAATGATAAGGGTGTCAAGTGCTTAGCCTTTATTCTTATTACCAAAAATTTTATACTTAATTAGTACATTGAGTTAGTTTTCCCCTTGGTAATGAAATCCAAGTGGGTCCACCTTAGGTAGGAAAATGGTTTAGTGCTTGTTTTAAGATTATGTGGTTTTGGTCGTGTGTGTGAGAAAGTGTGATTATTAAGATACATTGATCTACCTAGACTAATCTATGTGAGTCATCTAAGCAAGCAAAGGATGAATGAAATTCTTTTTAAACCTTAAAAAATAAATCATTTTTTTTTGGATTTTTTCTTTTTTGAATGAAAGGAAACAATCAAGAAAATTCAACTAATGAACAATTTCATAATGAAAATAAAAATAAAAATGAGACCTTAGGGATCCCACTGGGCATGCCAGAATGTTTTAGTATTTTTTGGTTCATTTTTCTTAACAAAATCAACTTACTAAAAATAGAAATGACATAGGGGTTTCAAGATGAATACCTATGATGGGGTATGTGCACCAATGTTCCAGTAGGGTGGGATCTCATTTTTGGATAGGAAGGACTACTTATATACAAGAGAAAACTTGGAAAATATTGGATTAATAAGATAGATGAGTAGATTACTTGATACTAGACTAGTTCCAGGAAGTGGTACACTTCCTTAAAGGAATTCCAATCCACTATTTTATGCAATCAAGTGGATAATATAATGATATAAATTATAATATAACATGTAATAATATATGATACTAAAATGAAAAAAAAAATCTACTTCATATATATTATCAAAGCATTCATTATAATGTGCTATGGCTAAGTATTCTTTTTCTTGACTTCTAGTTAGTTAGTGATGGCTTCTAAAGTTGGGGTAAAGACGATCACTCAAAGTCATAACTCAAAGGAGATGTCACTTTGATAAACAAATAATGGGTGAATAAATATGGGTAAGTCATGAATTGAAACCAAAACATGTATAACACTAGGCAAGGTCATCTATAAATAGTAATGCATGATTTCAAGACTTGGAAACAACAAATTGGAAACACTTAGGACTGCTAAACTAGTCTCAAGTTGTAAACAAAAATAAAAATATAGGGATCAATAATGAATATCTTAGAATCAGTATCAATTATGTAATTAATTCCATTCCATTTAAGGAATCATTGTTGATCCTTAAAGTGAATACTAAAAATTCAAGATGGGCCGAAAGGAGGGATCTAATAGATTCTAAATGGTTTAGGGACTGGTTACTGACTATCTATATAAGATCAGAGTAGTAAATAGAATATAAATGGACAACATGGTAATCATAATGCACTTAAATAGATAATACAATTACCTCTAAAAATGCTTCTTGTTCTACATAAAAATATCTCATTGACAGGGATGTGATTAACCTTAGATTGAGTGTGGATGGGCTAAAACAAGGGTGGGATTATTCTATAATAATCTAGGGGAATTTCTTCAGCATTATGGTGTGAAAATTTAGGATCCTTAATTTTGAGAATGGAATGAGTATAAATTGACATGATGATCATGGGGATCAGTGTCAATCTAGTCCAAGTTTAACCTGTTTGTTCCAACAACTCAAATTTATAGGACTAAACTTAGTCTGGGTTGGTTTTTAATGATGATAGGCTATGGATAAGTTGTTAAGGAGTTAAAATAACATACCTTTAAATAAAACTAGGGATATTTTAATATATTTATGGATGGTTAACTAGTGACTTAGGTAAAAAGGTAATTAATAAGAGAATTATGAAACATAAGATAGTAAATGGTAAAACTATATTAACTATAGTAAAAAGGATGGGGAAGGGGTAAGACATATCTATTCATAATAAAATGGTGAAAATTTATAGTATCTAAAATGAACTAATCAAAACTATTGAATAGGTGCCCAAAGACTCAAGCTCTGATAATGATGAACAAGCCAAGTTTGAAGATGCCCTTACAACCAAACCTAGGGTATTTCCATATGCTAACCTATTTTTCAACCTAATTTTCACCACCATCCAAGTGTAGAAAAAAGTCCATGACTGGGCTTGCTTGGCCAACTCTTGACATAGATTGTTGACATCTTCAGGAATGCCTATAAGGCATATTATTCCCTCTTTAATTTCACCTTCTCTTATGATGTAGTGGTGGTACAAAATTCAATTGAAACCTTACAAATTTATGAGGTACTATAAGATGGGGCCAAGAATATGGTTTCCAAGTGGGTCAACAAGGAGGACATAAATGCATATATATTTTTCACCTTTCAAGAGGAGATCCAAGTGGGTATGATTCTATTAAATTGATTGTTCAGGGTCTTAGACTGCTTACATGTTAATGAATTATGGGTACCCCTACTCTATATGATCCTCACTAGATCTAAAGTTCTAGACATGGGAGGATTTATCAATTTCAATTTGGTCAATGCCATAATAGATGCTTGATCAAGGAGAAATTTTCACTTGATAAGCTATCTTGTAGATGAAGTCTATAAGACACTCACCTTTAAACTATCTACTTTCCTTGCATAGGTTATAGGGGATTGGTGGTTCATGTAGTCTTTTATAAGCTATAAGGCCACTAGTATTGGAACCATATCTAGGATATATATGAGCACTTTTACCTGGTGGTGTACAACATGATCAATGAGGCCCTAATACCATGTTTGTCATAGGTAATCAATGACTCTATTATAACCATCGATGACTATTGGTACTACCTATAAGACACCATGATTTGAGTCATGATTATTCTCAAACATCCCCAATTGACATACTTAATCTTAGATCAAGTAGTAGAGTAGGAGATTGCATACAAATTGTTATAAGGTGTTTTTATCTTTTGTATAAGCCACCAACAAAAGGCATGCCCACCACTCCCAATCTCCATTCAGTACCATGTTTACAAGGCCTTACCTCCCCTCTATAAAATGGTGACTAGTTATGAATTATTTTCCATAGGGAGAGTTGAAATATAGTATTGGGATCCTAAGGGCATGATCAGGGCTCATCTGGCATGGTATTTAACCCACCTTAATATCAACTATGTCGTTAGTCAAAAGATGATGACGAGATTTACTCTAATTCTACAAATGACTAGGAGGTGCTGGCTTAGATCATATGTCAGAAGAAGAATAAAGTAAATAAGGTCTAAAATATCATATTCATCCCCTATAACACTTGATCACTCTATAGAGGATATCACCTTAAGACCTATGATTTCCATGAAAATTCTACAAGTTATTCTACCACCTTCTCCTCCTTGTGGTCTAGCTCTTCATCACCTAAATCCACCTCCACCTCCACCTCGACAAAAAACTTCTACTCCTCATGATATATCTCTTCCTCCTACTCTATAAGTGCCCAATCCTTATGCCTTGAATCTACCTCTACCTCATCTAGACACTTTGGTAGCCTATCCCCAACCAAGCTAGACCCACATAACTTGGTGTCATGCAGCCCAAGTATAGGTATCTCAACCACCGGTACTTCAACCCTAAGACACATAGAACCTAAGGTTATATGTCACCAATAACCTAGAGGAAAGCCTAAAATTAAGCTCTTAATAAACACAAATGTAGGTTCTACCCCTAAATCTCACTACCTTCCAACTCCCTCTCATGGCACCACTTAATTTTGTTCCCCTTCCAAAAACTCTTCAAGTGGTGCCTCCTCTCTTACCTATTATACCCCTTCCATTTTTCACCTAGTTACCCTTGGCCTCAATCCTCTAATAATCCTTACTTATTTATTTATCTTTCCCCATCCTTTTCCCAACCCATAACCTCTCTATTACCTTTATTGGGTATGCATTCAACCTAGGTACCTATAGGTACACCTCCTTTAATAGATGCAACTACAACCTTTAAGAGTGCATATCAAGTGGCTAAAACCATCCTAACACCCCCTTTGATCATCTTGGTGCCTCTTCCAATAGTTAAAAAACATCCATAATTAACCCTCATATTTCTTTCTATCCCTTTTAGTCCTTTTTCCATAACATCTAGAGGTTACCCAGGTAAGAAACCTAAGAATAAACATAAGATGACTCACCCATGGGATTTAGTTTAAAACATTTCACTTCAATCCAACCTCCTTTATCAACCTCTATGGTTCTTATAACACTAGTTATAATAGATACATGAATTACTCCCTAATCCCCTATTTCCACAACCTTGGGAACCTAAGGATTTGTTTTCAAGCAACCAATCTCTTCCCTTTTATTAAACACCCCTCTCCTAAGATTCATTCCCCATCAGGGGGAATAACCCAAGAGTAGTAGTGGGCATAGATGTTATCATGGTCCTACAATTTCATTCTTCCTCCCTTCAATCCCAAGCTCACTCTCCTTCATTACTTTCCTTATTTTCCCCTTTCACTTAATTCATCTCCCATCCACCTCATCCTTTGCCCTTCACCACCATCTCTACCACTCCTCCAACACCTCCCAAAACCTAGGGAATGGTCCCAAGGTCATAATCACTAGAGATTGTAATTTAATGTGGCTAAAAAATGTAATGGAGTTTTGATGGAGTGATGATAAAAATGAAGAGGACCCTAATGTATAAATTCATCTAGGAAGGGAACCTTATAGTTTGGGAAACCCAGTAGGATTTGTTCTCCCTCACCAAGGTGAAGACCTCCACTAGGGAGGAGAAGGTAGTTGAGGATCCACTTTTCATTATTTGGGAAACCAATGACATATTAGAGAATCTCATTTAGGATATGCAAAGTTAGGTTCATACATTAGAAGCCTAGGTGAAGAGCTCCTTCCCCACTGGGCTAATTGGGTAGGTCAAGGACACCCTCTCACTAATATTCTTAGATTTGGGGAAGGTGGTGGTAGAGACTATGGTAGAAACCAATGTTATTATACAATAAACTTAGGCTTACATAGATAAGATCATGAATATATATGGGAAATGTAGGATGCTATTGGTCGTAATCAATAAAGGTATGTTCTTGGAATTGAAACTATTACCCACCTCAAACTTGGGGTTATATAAAATACATGCTAAGAAAATCAAAACCATTAACACTAACCATAAAAAAATATTAAATACCAACATAAGAATCTATATAAATATCTACATAAAATAGAATCAAATATTAGACTGGCTCAAAAATCAATAAAACATGCTTTCATAAGGTATTGTAAGTGGTTTATTTAAGGATAACAAGGTAGGATATGACATTAACTCCCTATAAATATATAATTCATCCTAGGGTCTATAAAAAATATGAGGATATTTTCCCTAAAAATGCTTTCATCTTCACTTGTAATGTTTTTCTCACTAAGTTGGTCCCATTAGACTAGTACTTGTTGAATGTCTCTATTTCATATTTTGACACTATGATGATCCAAGACTCTAATTGGGTCAAGTTAGATATTATCCTCTTTCACCACCTATATATCATTCAAATATATAAAATTATATGGATCTAACACATATTTCATTAATAATATAATATGAAACACATCATGAATCATTAAAATGGAAGGAGGGATATCTAGTGTAGAGAGGATTACAAAGAAATTTAGTCAAGCATTAGTCCATAAACAATGAAACATGCATAAATAACCAACTAACCAAGCCTATCTATTCCTATGAGAATTACAAAGGATATAAAAAAACAAATGAAAGAAAGCAACACCATATTACCTTCCCAAATGGATTCACCATGACCATGTGGCTCGAAAACATGTTCTCCCTTGATCAAGCATCATTGTCTTTGTCAACAATGGTGGTAAGATCCTCCAATGCCTCAATAACACTATGTAAAATCTAGACTCTTGATGTGGAATCACTAAACTATCCTATAAATGAATATTTTGTAGAAATAATTTAGCATTATAACTTTACAATGTTCAAGCTTTGAAGATATTTCAGCATAATAACTTTGTACAAAAATAACTTAGAAATGATGTCCATATCCTCTGTATTTATATATTTTTTAGATTAGTCAGGATCAACCTCAACCATCCATCTCAAGATTAAGATGTGTGGTTGAGGTTGATCTTGACTAATCTAAAAAATCTATAAATATAGAGGTTATGGACATCATTTCTAAGCTATTTTGGTGCAAAGTTATTATGCTGAGAATTAAATCCATAATTATCCTCAAGATGACTTTGGAAGAAGGGGCATTGAAGAGGCATGGGAGGCGTTAACTAGGCATGGGTTACCTATAATACTAATATTTTATGCACTTATGGCTTGATGGATTCCACCCCATAGATGATGTCATCTAATGATGCAAATAATAAGAATTAATTTTTAAAAATAAATATTCAACAACTTTGATGGAAAATCCACTTAAGCTCTTGATTTGGATTTATTAGCCTTAAGCAAGGTTAATTAACATTTATGAAATTATTTGGAAATTGACCCTCAACTAATCAAATTGGTCAAAAAGTCATATTACTGGGTCATAATTTGACTTAAGAAGAATTAAAAGGTGATTCTAGATGCATTGGAACCATATAACCATTTGGGATGTTGCCAATAGAAAATAACAAAGGTACATGATGTGTACTAATGAATTAGAAAAAAAGAGTGATCTAGAGCACTAAATGGTGAAATGGTCATTTTGAGTCAAAATGATCTGATCAAAGTTAGTTGGGCCCATAAAATGCATTGCCCTATTTAGTGATACTTTGACCTAAATTAGCACTTGTAAATGACAATTTCGAACAATTTAAGACATTTTATGGATTTTAACTTAAAATGTACATTTGAGTGAAATTCGAGTAAGATTGACAATTTCAACACAAATGGTGTTAAGAATTGAATATCTACATTTTCCCCCTATTTGAGAATGTGTAGCAAGACATTTAGATGAAGTAACATATTTTCAAAGAAAAGAGTTGTCAATAAGAAATTGGAATATACCCATGATGCCCCCTTGAGAGGACATACTGGAATGGAAGAGAAGGATGGACTGTCAAAAAGAGAGAGAAAGTTAGAGATTAACCTATGAAATAGATCACATATATATGAGCTAATTCTTGCACACATGATTAACATAAATGATTAAAATATAATTAGAGTTATAATAGGCCCTAGAGATGGGGGGAATGGGAAAGATACAATCCATAAATATAAGGGACACACTATAAACATACCCAATTTGAGAGTACAAGCTACACGCTTATGATATTGATCAATCATGAGACAAGTTACACACTAAAATATTACCATCATGGGCTTTAATGTGGAGATCTTGGAATTAGAGGAAAAGGAAGAATGTTTTGATTTAGGAAGGGAAGAACCACTAGAATAGGGTCTGCAAAGAGAAGATAATAAGAAGTGCTCTAGTAGAGCAAATATGATCATGATGAAATAGTTGTGCCCTAGTAGGTCAAATATTGATCATTGATAAAGAATAAATAATGATTTTTCTCCTATAGAGCTGATTTGATTTAGGCATAGTTTAGACATTGTGCCCCAACATGGGCAAATGGCAAGCAAACTAGCTCAAGGATATAACCCAAAAGATAGGTTAAAGTGAGTGAGTTAAAACAAACATGTGATGGTGTAATGGATTAGAAATCCATATAAAACCAAGCATATGAGAATGCACATAGTGATGAGAGAGATGAAAATAAGAATGGAGATAGCTGAGCTAACCTCAATAGAAATTAAGCACTACCTACATAGTTATATGGACCTATGTTCCAACATGAACATTAGGCCAATGTAGTTCACCCAAGTTTGGGAGAGAATGGAATGAGTAATGATGAAAAGTGACCAAGAAGTGATTAGAATTATAATGTATGTGAAGAGATACATGTCTAAGCATAGACAAAGAAGTCTAAAATGCATGCTACATAGAAGCCCAATTCCACATCAAGAGCCTAGGTTTTATAGAGTGTTCTTGAGAATCATTCATTAGAGTTGATGTTGACATTAAGACCTTGAAACCTGAGCATAAAGTGCTTGTTATATAAAAATAAATTAGGCATCATAAGTATGAATAACATAGAATGACATAAGATTCCAATTGCATTGAGCTAGTTCAAATGTGAATATCTATAACTAAGGATAATGGTGAAACACTGACCAAAACCACAGTTACAATAATTTACATTTAAAAAAAAAGCAAAAACAAAGAAAAAGATAAACATAAATGAACCTAACTTGAAATCAAGATATGATCTATCAAGACTTAAGTAGGAATGAAAAATGTTTAAAAATAAAAGGCAAAAACATCTTAATGACATGAGACCAAGATATGAATAATCAAGATCCATGTGGACCATCAAGGTATTCCTGAACACAAAAGAGAAAAGCAAAATCAAACAAAAAAAAAAGATAAAGAAACACAAAACCAAGAAGTAATAAAAATAGAAAAGGAGAAGAAATAAAAAGAGAGGTGCGAAATCACAACAAAACACTAAGAAAATACAACAAAACACAAATAAAACTAAAATAAACACACACAAACAAAAATCAAGTTGGTTTGGTTTAAAGACAAATGTTCATGCATGTGTGGTAGAGGCATTACTTTTTACCAAATCATAAAAAAGAATAATGACATGATAATTGTTCCCTAGTTAAATAGGAATAATGATAGAAGAATTGGGGGAAGAGAAGAAAAGGAAGGGGCTGGTTGAGTTGACTCCAGATGTATAAAAGAAGTGGATGCTACCTACATAGTTTTATGGATGCATATTCCAACATGAACTTCAGGCCAAATGTAGTTCTCCCAGGAAATGGGATAGAATAAAAATGATGATTAGACCAACATGATTAATGTTATAGAAGAAATGAAAGATATGACAAACAATTGAGAATGGTCTAGAAAATAAGAAGCTGATGAGATGAGAAAGAATGATCTTGCAAAATGGCAAGTGTATGGGATAAGATGAAATTAATTGGTGTTTTTGTGTTTGCAAAATGGTAAGAGCATTCAAATTTAATAGTTGCTCACAAAATGGTGAGAGCGTGGGATGGTGGAATAGGAATTTACTAATGTACAAAAGTGTGAGATAATCTTTTTGTTCTTTTGTGGATTATGTTCTAATGTTTTTGGTATTTTCAAAGTATTTCCAATGTTTTTGGTGTTTTTGGGATAAAATATGCACAAGGTGGAATCATCTAGCCGAGGAAATGCACATCCTAAGAGTAGAGGTTCTAATAAGATAGCTAAGCTAGTTACAATAGCCCATGCTCAGAAATTAGTGAGAGTGAGGATATTGATATTTGGTCATAAAATGGTTTGAGAATTCTTTCTTAATAGTTGCTCATAAATAACCATAATGTTATTTTCTTAATGGTTGCTCACAAAATAGCTAGAGTGTTCAAACTTAACAAAAACTGACAAAATGGTAAGAGCTAGGATCTTGATAAAACAAGAAAGATAAAAATACTTGTATTGAGAAGATGTAACTGTTCACTTGTCAAAAGTTGCACAAGATTATCTTGGCTGAACTAATTTGTAAAAATACTATTGAAGATGTTCATAATGCTCATGAGACATAATTGAGATCATAATTAGTCAAGGGACAAAAAGTGTTCAAGCTTATAAGATTTCTTAAACATAACAAATAATATTCATCTTAAAGAGAGAAATCTAGAATGGGATGAAGAATGTGTTTAAAGTGCCAAGAGTTCAAAATAATTTACCATCGAGATTCACAAAAAGTGGACTAAGGTAGTATAAAATGCACTCAAGGTAAGATAAAAAAGTGGAATAAAATTATGAAAACATAAGTTGTCCCCAAGTCAGGGGTCTTATATATAATGGTTTAAAGCTATTCATGCATGAAATATCTTAAGGTTTATGATGTTCATGGGCTCTTAAAATTATTCACCATTAGGTTTAGCCAATCGATATGCTCTTGATCCATAGTTTGCCATGACAATGTATGGTCCTAACCAATTAGGTTAAAACTTGCCTTTCTTTTTGGGTTCAGCATTCATATTCTTCTAGTTATCTTTCAAAAATAAGTCACCAATCTTAAAATATTGAGGCAAAATGCATTTGATGTAGCTTATCCATAATATGTTCTGATTTTAGGGTAGCCAAATGCTTACCATCAAGAAGTTCTAATTCTTACAACCATGAGGCTTGATAGTCTTTATCATCTTCAATGTGATCCAACAATATTCTTAATGATGAGATCGTAATCTTGATTGGGATGATAGATTTAGTGCCAAAAATAAGGGAGTATGGAATAGATCTAGTTGGGGTGCAATGATTGGTTTTATAAGCCCAGAGGGTAGGAAAGAGTTACAAGTGCCAATTATGGCCAACATCATTGACAATCTTTTTTAAGATGGATAGAATGGTTTTATGTGCTGCCTCAACTTGTCTATTGCCTTGTGGGTTATATGTAGTGAATTTCTTGTGCTTGATCTTTAATTTTGCACAAAGAGCTTTCACATCTTGGTTTACAAAGGATCCACCATTATCAGATATAATATGGGTTGGAATGCCATATCGATAGATGATATGGTAATGAAAGAATTTGGCTATTTTTTTCTTGATAACATAAGTGAGAGGAATGGCCTCAATCCACTTGGTAAAGTACTCTGTTGTAGTCAAAATGTGCTTATGGCCATCTAAAGATGTTGGATTAATTTTTCTAATGAGATCAAAACCCCATGTTGAGAATGGCCAAGGTATTGTAATTGGCTACAATGGTAAGGAAGGTGCATGTATCAAGTTTCCATAATACTGATAAAGAACACACTTCTTTACATAATTAAAAGCACCTGTCTCCATTTTGGGCCAATAATATCCTATTCTAAGAAGTTTCTTTACTAGGACTACACCATTGGTATGGGCTCCACACATTCCTTCCTGAACCTCCTTAAGTGCCAGCTTGGATTCTCCCAAAGATAAACAATGAATAATAATTCCATCATAGCATTTTCAATAAAGCATGTTTCCAAGGGGGATATAACATGCTAGGAAATGAAGGAAAAAAATTTGTTGGTTATTGGAATGGTTGGTAGGAAAGACATGGCTATGGAAATAGTTATAAAAATCTTGGTACCATGGTAGCTCAGGTGAGAGATTGGGATCAACAATGGTGCATATCCTCTCTGAATCTAATAAAATATGTGCTGATTGAAGAAGATTTTCAATTAAGAACTAATAATCTTTAGTACTATCATTCATTTGAATCATGGAACCAATTGTTGCCATAGCATCGACAGACCTGTTGTTGACTCGTGAAACTTACTCAAACTGTAGAGATTTAAAATGTCTTTTAAGGTTATCAACAATTTGCTTGTAAGGGACAAGCTCATCATCTCTTGTTTGATATTGATTAGTTATTTGATTTATGATTAGCTATGAATCTTCATAGACCTTTAATATTTGAATATCCCACTGTATGGCAAGATGGAGGCCTATAACAAATACCTCATATTTAGCCATATTGTTTATACACTAAAATTGTATATGGAAAGCTTTGGGGATCAAATCCCCTTGTGGCATTATCAAAAATATGCCAACTCTAGATCCTTGAGATGTGAAGGATCCATCAAAATAGAGTGTCCACTATTTATGATATTATGATGCTTGTTCTATTATCTTGATAGAATCATCTAAAAGGTCAAAGTTGAGAGGTTAAGTGGCTATAATAGGAGCTTCCACAAGTTGATCCATAAGAATTTACCCTTTGATTGCCTTTTAATTCTAGTACTCAATATCAAACTCACTAAGGAGCATAATCCATTTATCCATGCATCCTTGGAGAGATCCTTCAGATAAGAGGATCTTGAGAGGATCTACCTTGGTGATAACAAAAGTTTTGTTATTAAGCATATAATGTTGTATTTTTTGAGTGGTGAACACCACAACTAAACATGCCTTCTCAATAGGCATATAATTATGTTCATAGATGACCAATGTGTGGCTTAAATAATAAACCATGTGTTCCTTACCATGATCATCATGTTGAGCCAAAAGTGCCCCCAGTGCATATTCCATGGCCGATATGTAAAGAAGCAATGGCTTTCCTTGTGTTGGAGGTCATAAGACTAGTGGATTGGCCAAGTATGTTTTAAGATTTGAAAATGATATCTAATAATATTAATCTCAATGAAATGTCACACTTTTATTTAAGATATGGGTAAATGGGTGGCACTTATCTACCAATTGAGAAATGAACCTGTGTATAGACTGGATCTTGCCTAGTAGAACTTGAAACTATTTAAGATTGTTGGGTAGAGGCATTTCCATAATAGCAGTGACCTTCACAGGGTTGAATTCAATCCCTCATTGTGATATAATGAACCCTAGAAATTTTCCTAATGTGCCTCAAAAGACACATTTCTAAGGATTCAAGAGGACTTTATATGCATGAAGCTTCTCAAATATTCTTCATAGAATGTTAGGGTGTCCAACTCTTATTCTTGATTTTGCTAGTATATCATCAACATAGTCCTTGATGATGTCATGCATCATGTCATGGAAAATGATAGTCATTGCACATTGATATGTGGCTCTAACATTCTTCAAAATAAATGGCATGACTTGGTAATAGAATGTCCCCTAAGGAGTGGTGAACATAGTCCTATACTAATCTTTAGGGGTTATCTTGACCTGATTGTAACCAAAAAATCCATCCACTAAGGATAGAATCTTATACCTAGTAGTTGAGTCGATAATCATGTTGATGTTAGGTAGAGGAAAATCATCTTTGGGACATGCATTGTTGATATCATGAAAATTAGTATAAAAATGTATGCCTGGGGTCTTTTCACTTACTAGCACTATGTTATAAATCCATTTAGAGTAGTCTAGTGGTCTGATAAAATTGGCTCCTAACAACTTCTCCAACTTAGCCTTAACCAAAAGGGAAATGCATGGATGCATCTTTCTTAACTTTTGCTTGACTAGTTTAGCATCATGGTAAATAACTAGATGATGCACAACTAAATTTGGTTCTAGGCCTAGCATGTTAGAATATGCCCATATAAAGATGTCTATATAATCTTTAAGAATGGATATAATATGTTCACATTCTACTTCAGTAAGGAAAGCTCCAAGATAAACATTTTTGGGATACTCATGGGTTCCCAAATTCACTTCTATTGTGCTCTCCATAAGGAGTGTGGATCCATATTCTGGAATTATAGGAAATATATGGTCATGATCATCTTCTTCTACTATATATTCTTTTTTTTCCTCCCAAAGATCTAGATAATATGAAGAATCATAATCTACCTTCTTAGGTAAAGGTCAATTGGCAAAGACCTCTAGAAACTCAAGAGCAAGATGTTCAAATATTTGATATTGTTCTAAAGAGATTCTTTTACTAGCTATGGAACTTGGGCTAGATGGAATTTTTATGTCTTGAGGGGGTGAGCAAAATTTCCCACCTGGGAGTGCCTGAAATAGGTTTTCACTCAAAGGCTTGTCTTTTTCTTTACTTTTTCCCTAATCAACAAGTGCCTTAAAGAGGTTTTCACCTAAAGATCTTAATGTTTGTTCTTTATTATGACCAAGAAAGGTTGCCTACTTTCCAAAGTAGGTAGAAGGATTCAATGAAAAATCAAAACCCTATTTATGATCACCAATGGGGAATGCATCTCATAGGCCCATGTATTTTTCAATTGATTTTTCATTTTGAAACTCTTTGAGGCATATGACCAAATTTTAATAATCCCACTCTATGAGTTCAGGATGGCAAAGGCATAGGTTACAATGAGGGTTTGCTTCAGGATGGGAAACACCAATGGTAAAGATATAATGTCCTACTTCAGGAAGGGATGCACCACTAGAATGGGTTTTTGCTTGAGGATGGGAAGATCTAATAGGTGTTATGGTCAATATGGCATTTGAATTAAGCAAATCTAAATCAAAAAGCTCATTGAAAAGGCTATAATTGGATTTTGTGTCACTGTTAGGAGTCTCATTACTAGTCACTTCAAAATAATCACTACCAAATGTTATGAGGTAATCCTTTGATGGTTTAAATCTGAGACCATGATTCTTATTGACAAATCTAGCTGATAAGGGCTCTAAAATTCCTTGCACCTATGGGCCAAGACCTTTCCCTGTATAGTCAAGATGACCCATTATCCTATTAGGGATACGACACTTTGGATTTTGATTTTTTTTTCAAGGCCTTCATAATATAACCAATCTCCCTTGATAAAATCCTCTAGATATTTCTTTAGTGTGATTCCAGGTAAAAAAACTAGAGGAGGTTTTGGTTGCTTCTTCTTTGGTTGCCAAATTTGATCAGGTATATTAGGAGTCTAGGAAGTTTTAGGCTTACCAAATGTTTTAGGGGATTTTGGTAATTTTCTAATATGGAGGACATCCTTTAGATGATATGTGGAAATGCTTGTGTCTTTAATAACCACCTACTTGGTCAACACTACAAGAAATAGATCAGTTGAGGTGGAGGCTAGATCACCAAGGTTTATATAATTAGCTAGAAATGGATAAGAAATGATGGCTTTGTTCTTTTTTCCAATGAATTTAGAACTTGAGCAATAGTTATAATTTCAAAACTCTACTTTGAGATGTTTGTAATATTGCTATAGTTATTGATCAATGGGAATAGTAACCTTAATCCCATCATGGGGAAACTTGAGGCATTGGTGAAGATTAGATGGAACTTCATGGATCCAAGGATGATAAATAATTATGTAATAAGGAAGCTCAATATCCATAATATGGAATAATGTGTGATGACAAATAGCCCCAACCATGACTAGCAACCAAATTATACCAGATGACTCCCTCTTAGTGTTGTCATAAGCCTTGATTATAATAGTCTCTAGCTAAATGTCTTTGTCCATGTAACCTAATCATTGCACCAATTTAAGAGATATAATGTTTAACCTTGAACCATTATCTATAAAAACCCATTTTTTCTTTTGATCCGTAATGATTATCTCAATATATAGTGGGTTATTATGGTTTGGGCCAAGGGTGGACATATCCTTTTGATCAAACATGATTTCCCAAAACAAAGATAAATGTCTAATTAGGTTCTAGAACTGATCAAGGTTTATATCATTAGACACAATAGACTCTTGTAAAAGTTTGTTGAGGATGGTTCTATGGACATCATATGTCTACAAGAGTTCTAATGTGGAAATTTATGTAGGGGTGTTATCTAATTGGTCCATTAGACTTAAGGCCTTTGAATTATGGATTGAACTTGTTTAGTCATTGATGGAATAATAATTGGATTTGGAACCATTAGCATAATGTTCTCATTGGGTTTATGGAAAGCAGTGGGTAAAAGGCCCTAGATGGTAACTTGTAGGCATCTAGTTGTGACTACATAACCTAGAGGTGGTAAGGAGTCATTATAATGAGAAGGATGAGGTAAAGGGCCTTGGATGGTGATTCAAGGGTGATTAATGGTAATGCTATAATTTTGGGTCAGTGAGGAGCCTTTAGAAGAATGGTATTATTGTTCAAGATTAGTAACACATGCAAATGGAGTAACAACATGATGATGCAAACTCGAAATGGTATTACTAAGGGGAGAGGGTGTTGACCCTATAATGATGGGTCTCATGTTATAAGGAACATGAGATCAGCCATGCAACATCATAGTAATAATGGCAATGTGGGTTGCAAAAATGCATCCCATAGTGTTATTGTAGTTGTAAGGCACATTTTTATAAGCCACATTATTAGTGTGGGGATCATGATATTGATTATGCTCATTACGATTTTGACCCTGTTGTTGGTTTTGATTTTTCCTCTATCCTTGATTATGACCATTGTGATTATATCTTGGTGGTGGTGGATCATGTCAAGGAAAGGGGTCTTTGTAGATTCCCATATCCTAATTTATGTCTTGATTAGGAGCCAACTTAATTTCTAGCTCACCATTTTCAATAAAGTCCTCAATAATATGTCACAATTAAACATAATGATGTGCACCATGACTAGTAACATGATGAAAGTTACACCATTCATTCTCTTTGTACCACTCTAGTTTTGGCTCATCTTGAGGAAATGGCCTTGATATTGGCCATATAAGTAAGTTAGCTATAATGATATTTTGTAATACTACTTCAATAGATTCTCCTAACTTTATAAAGACTCTAAAATTATTATGAAACATCCTTCATAGAGGTTATCTTTGTAAAGTAGGTAGTGGATTTGAGGGAGTTAATTATACATTTAGAGGAGGCATAATCTATCCCATTTGTACATGTTTTGTTTCTATCACCCCATTTCCAACCATGTTCTTATTTTTGTGGAATCCCTTAGACTTATCTTTCCTAACTATCTAAGGAGCTAGTGATTTAGTCTGATTAGAAGCTTGTCCTTATGCAAAGATCTTAACAAGGCCCCTAGCAATAAGAACCTTTTCAATCTACACTCCTTTATCAATAATTTATTCAAATGAGTTAGCACAAGCTAATTGTATATTATGCATAACTTCAAGATGTAAATTCTATGCAAATATATTAGCCAACTATTTTTTAGGTAAATTGTGTTGAAAGCATCCTACCAATGCTCTCCAACTTTGCAGATACGTAGCAAAACTTTGACCATCACATTGTTTATCTTTGTATAAATAAATAATGGTCAATTCATGTTTTATGTTGTATGATAAATGGTTAACAAACTTTTTTGATAAGTCATTCCAATCCATAACTAATACCTTGGGTAGTTTAAGTAGCCAATCAAGAGTTTCTCCCACTAAATTTCACAGAAACAATCATAATAATTACTCACTACTATAAGCAAACTTTTGACACAAGATGAAGAATGCTTATATGTGTTCATGTGGATCTCCCTTCCATTTATATTTGTCAAATTTGGGTTCCTCAAAGTGAGGTGGAAATGGGTTTTGGAGAATAGATAAGTCAAATGGATATGGGCATATCTCATCAAATTTGTACTTTTTGACTCTATTGTTTGTCTCTAATCATTGGATAATTTCCTTCATAGAATTCCATCCTTGCATGTTTGGTACATTTGTGTATTAGATAATATGCTATTGGAGTGGAATGTGCCCCTGGTTTAGTTATTTTTAAGGTGGAATGTGCCCCTAGTTTTGTTGCTATTGGGGTGAAATGTGCCCCTAGTTTTGTTGTTGTTGGGGTTGAATGTGCCCTTGGTTTTATTGATATTGGGGTGGATTATGCCCATAGTTTTGTATGGATATATAGGGAGCATATACCTTTTGATCCATGATTTGGTTCTATTTTGTTGCTTGTGTTGAGAAAATAGACCATTGATTCTTGGATTATAAAACATTCACTGAATTTGGTTGTTTTATGTTTTGTTGACTTTAGAAATGTCTATATTTATTTACCAATATTTGGTTTGTTTGAGGGATTTCCTCAATTCAAACTAAATGTTTGGGTTCTTGAGTTTGTAAGGTTATAAGAGGTTCTTGATGATTGAAGAATATATGTTCTGTGTCAAATGGAACATCTTGTAAGGTCTCTTGTGACTTTAACTATTCATTTATATTACCTTGATCCACTATGGTAATTTCTCATCCAATATTTATTGTGTAATATCCACCATATCTTCATTTTCTTTTAAATCCTTATTGTGAATAGAAGTGGAAACTAAGGAGTCAGTTAAGTCTATAACAAGTTGATCTACATATCATTGACTTATTATCTTGATCTTAACTAGAAGATATGGATTTATGGGTTTTGAATTTGTTTGAATTTCATTTCCTTTGTTAGAAGAAGAAGGTATGTCTATTTACGCAAAATATTGCTCTTGCCATCATTGTTCTCCTTCTCTAACCAAGGTATGTAATTGTTTCATAAGAAAGTTAGAAGGTAGTCTAGCACATGATTCTATCAATCTAAGAAGGGCTTCATCTTGATCTTCTTGGGGTTGATATTCATTGTAATCATATTTAGATCCTACTATTGTGGGGATATCATAAAAAATAATGGGGTTATCTTGACCATCATAAAATTTCTCATCCTCATAGTTAAGGACATAAGAGACCCCATTAGACATGAACCTTTGAGTCATGTCTAAAAAGAGTTGCCCTGTGTGCTTGACTAACTTTGGACCAATGTTTGATAACCAATCAAAGTATGTTTTGGATCACTTTTAAACAACAACCAAGGTACCAATGAGATTATAAAGGAGGGTGGTTTGAAACCATGAAAATTTGAGAAGATTTGGTTCATGAAATTACTCAACCTTTGGTCAGGTTGAAATCATATAGATCAGAAGAGAGTAAGGTAATGTAGAGTAAAATACTCTACATTTTATTTTGAGTTTCAGTTGTGTGCTCCAAGTTTTGTCCCTATGCATTTCAGTTTCGAAGCAGTGAAGTTTTTGACACAGAGAGCGGGCGTGTGTTTCATTTTTGCCTAAATTTTGTCCAAGTATCAAAGTCACGTGGAAGCTGCCAAGTGTCATCGACTGAGACACATTTTATAATTTCTATAAGTTGTTTGGAATGTGCCACATGTCCTGTGGTATCTCAATGGAGCGTGACAAGTGTTAGTATCCATGTTTCATGTTTCTTATGCATTTTAAAAGCTTATTTCAATAAGTTTCTCTTAGAGTCACATGGAGGGCACCAAGTGGCAACTACAAAAGGTTTCAATATGTTTTTCTAAAAGTAGTGAAAGCCACCACGTGTCCCTAACTAAAGCAAGCAGAAGCTGCCAAGTGTCAACATCCACAATTTTTTCATTTTATTACATTGTTGAGGAAAGACTATGGTGGGCCCCAGGTTTTGTTTCTAAAGTAAGTGGAAGCCGCCAAATGTCACCATCTGTGTGAATCTGAAATGAGTCTTGAATGTTTCTATAGTGTAGCTAAATCTTAGCAGAGACTGCCACATGTCACCTTCCACAAGATTTTCAAAAGCATCCAAAAGCTTCTATAGACGAGCGAAAGCTACCACGTGTCACTTATTAAAGATCAGTGGAAAGCACCACTTGTCCCCATTCTCCTTTTGAAGCTGCCCAAGTGAGAAGTCCTGTGGGTCCCATTCTCTATAAATTGTTAAAGTTTTGAAGCAGTGGACTGTGATAGATGTCAAAGATAGATCACCTTGATATAAAGACATAATAAAGAGTATAATGCAGTGGAAAGTGTTGTGTGTTTTCTGTAAGTGGCGCGGAATCTACCAAGTGTCATTTTCTAGTGCCTCTTAAATAATGAGATAGTTTCCAAGTGAGGAAATCAGAAGCCACCAAGTGTCCTCACCTATTTCATAGTGAAAAGTGTCACGTGTATCTAATTCAACCAATGAACTTGCAGGGAGACTAAACATTTCAAATCTAGCAAATATCTTCTGTTAACCACTTCCAGTTAAGTTCCAGTTTGGTTAGGCTATTGGAATTTGAACTTGCAGAGAGGCCAACATTAGATATTTGAAAGATATATTTTGTTAAACACTTCTAGTTTAGTTAGATTTTAGTTAGACTGTTGGGTTGGGAATGTGCAAGCAATCTAAAGCTAGTCTGATGCTATAAATATGGGTGCAGAGATCATCACCAGGATCATCAGAAGATAGAGAGAATTTTTTGTGAGATATTATTATCAAGAAGTTTTAGACTTTTTTACTGTGGCCAGTAATATTATTTTCCTTTGTTTTATTTTCTTGAGTTAGAAAGTTTACGTAACTATGCATGTATCTGTGCCTTTTATGTAACTAGAAAATTTATAAGAAGAATGAGTTCTATGACTTTGTTGATATTTTCTATGTTACTACAAAAATAGTCTAAGTTGTGAGCCTTTGATTCTATTATTTCTGTGCCTTTGTTGATATTTTCTATGTTACTACAAAAATAGTCTAGGTTGTGAGCCTTTGATTCTATTATTTTTCATCTTTTACGTTGATCATGCATTATTTGCTTTTTAATTTAATTGAATCCTAAATATAGCTTCACTGTGATTAGTATTAAGGATTGAATTAAACTCAGGCACATTTCCATAGTTAGATTTTCTTTTGTTGCATTGATTTTTTCTATTTAATTTCTATCCTTTTTCCCATAATACTTTTGAGATAAAGAAGAGCTAGCTTCTTTAAAATTTGGAGGTCATTTCAAGTCACAAGTCCCACATTCCTAAAAATTCCCATTGTTGGTGTTGGAAACAATGCAATTCTAAGCATCAACAATTTTTTGGCATGCCCGATGAGACAACAATATCTTAAAGTTTCTTTCAAGACTGTATGAACCAGAGAGCTACAAGGAGTCAGAGCTGTGGACCAGTAACATGATCTCAATTTGCTATAAATCTAGGTATTATTTTACCACCATTAATAACTAATCTAAGAAGAAGAGTCAATCAGTTTATAGCAATACCAATAGCAAACATGGGAGCACCTATACTCCCAAGGAATTATGCAAGTTGGAACACTGGCAGTCCTCTGATTCTCCTAGTACCACCAGCCACTTGGGATCCTATTCTAGTAAATGCCCTAAAAGCTCTACCCAAATTCATTGGGAAAGATTTCAAAACACCTGAAGAACATCTATAGGATGTGTTTGATGTCTGTGTAATACATGTGGTCACACAACAGAATGTGGCTATAAGATTGTTAGCAGCTTCTTTTAAAGGGAAGGCTCTGGAATGGTACTAATATTTGACCCCAAATACAATATCTACATGGGATCAGCTTGGAGATCTTTTCTTTGAAAGATTTGAAGAAAAGGGTGATAAATCTTCTTTGTTGCAATAATTGATTACTATCAAAAGGGTACCACAAAAAGTAATGACTGCTTTCAATTCAATATTTCAAAAGACTTGGAAAATAATTCCTACTACAGCAAGACCATTACAAGGTATGGCTATAGTTTTTTATCTTAAATCCTTAAATTCAGATATATCAATAATGATTTAGTCACTTGGAGGTCAGACTCTGCTAGAAGCCTATGAATACATAGTCAGAGCTAAAAATAATTTAATAGATGCTGGAAAGTTGCCCGCAAGGCCTCCCATGCCCATGTTTCTAGAGATTACCTTACCTTTGCCTCAAGAAGCCCCTAATCCCATATCCCCACCTATGTCTATGTATACATATCCTCAACAACCTGCTAAAGAACTTGTCCCTGCATAGTCATCTAAGATGGATGATATCAAGAACATCTTAAGGACATTTTCTAATGAGTTAATTAACATAAAAAGACAACATAATCCTTATCCTAAACCCAAATATCAAGGCTACCAAGGAAATATATTTCCACCATAGCCAAACCAGTATCAGGGTCCTCAAAGGCAAACTAACCCTCAGCCAGCAAACCAATTAGTTGCAATCCCTACACCCTTACAGACTATTCCCCCTAATCCAAAGAGGGAGATTTTTCAAGGGTAGAATAATTGTGTAGATGGCACCAATGCTTGGTGTTTCCCTTGTAATAATACTCATATGCCTAGGGATTATCCCATGGGTAATCTACAACAAAAGGTAGCAGAGCAAAGAAGAATGGATGAACAATTTGTAGGTACTTCTGACACTCAAGCCTACCAATCCCCTGGTATGCAAAATTCAGTCCTAATGGCTCAGATGCAAGGGATGTCCTTACAACAACAAGAAGAAATAGCCCAAAAACATGCTTTGTTTTCATGGGTTAAAGATGAAGAGTTAGTATTATTGAATGAAGCTTCCACTTCCAAGAAACTAGTAGTACAATC
This sequence comes from Torreya grandis, assembly GCA_037957365.1. Lineage (NCBI taxonomy): Eukaryota > Viridiplantae > Streptophyta > Pinopsida > Cupressales > Taxaceae > Torreya > Torreya grandis. Next base: position 1,514,379 of record JARHVA010002885.1, on the reverse strand, counting down.
AGATTACTACACCAGATCAAAGAGAAGGATGATGGAATTGCCTGAAGTCACAAATAATGAATTTATGGGGAATCCTCCATTTAAAGGTCATCAAAACATAGATTCTAGACAAGAAATGCCTCAGCCAATGCAAAACCATGTAATTTCTGGACAAGTTCAAGAAAAAGTAAGGTACCCTTATTTTCCAAGAACCCAAACACTAGGACCAGTGAATGTGGTGGATCAGCTGAAGAGAACCCTAGCACATGTGTCAATGAGGGACATATTAGCTATTCCTGAGAAAAATACACTATTACAAGAATCTGTGCAAGGCCAAGTAGTGCCTAAACATACTGGCACCAAAGAAGGACCTACTGATAAAGAAAAGCTCAAAGACATAGTTCCTCTGTAGACAATAACCCTTTTGAACAATGCAACAGAGGTAAGTAAATCCAAACCAGAGCCCTTCTATTTGACTTTGATAGTTGGAAATAGATTATTACATAATGCAATGATAGACTCAGGGGCCAGTACTACAATAATGCCTAAACAAATAGTAGATGCTTTAAAAATAAAATACGAGCCACTTACTAGAGGAGTTATGCAGCTAGATGGGAAATCAGTGCAAACAATAGGGAAAATTAAACAACTCCCATTACAATTATATACTTCCCTAATATAATTTTCAATCAAGATGTGGTAGTCATATATATACCCCCTATATTTGGCTTATGTTTATCCAGAGAATTCACAACCAAGATAGGAGGATATATGTCACTTGATTGGTCTCACCTCGTCCTAAAAACTAAATATGGTTCAAAGATGAAAATACTATCTGAGCCACTAAGGATCATATCACCAATGAACCAACCCCAAAATTAGAGGTTTCTCATGCTATGCTAAATAAAGAAGAAATGGTCTTTATTGAAGAGTTAGGTGACTGGACTGAACATGACCAAGAAGAGGAAAATAACCATTTGTTAGCTATGATGCAAGGTGACCCATATAGAAATTATGACTCTATAGTCTAGGCACTTATGTCATATTTGATGAAGACCATGAAATCCAAAATGTGTTAAGGGAAGAAACACCAAAGACTTAAGAAGAAAAGGATTCAGAAATTTGGACCTTAAATTTTGATGGAGCCAGAAGTAAAAATGGTGCTAGAGTAGGAATTTGTCTTATTGCTCCAAATGGTGAGAAAATTTGAAGAGCTATCCATTTCCAATTCGCCTGTACTTATAATGATGTTGAATATGAATCCTTAGTACATGGGCTCATATTAGCCAAGAAAAAGGGAGTAAAGAATCTGATAGTAAAAGGAGATTCAGAACTAGTGGTGAAACAAATTAGAGAAAAGGAAATAGCCAAAAAATGTAAGGATGAGATCCTATAGACATAGAATTTGGGACTTAATAGAATATTTTGAAGCTTCAATATTGAAGTAGTTCTTAGAACTCAATTTTGAAGCTGATAAGATGGCACAGATTGGCTCACAGTTTGATCTAGCAACTAGTCTATTAATCAATAATGAGTGAGTCAAAGTTATAGTAAGGCCAACTATCCTAGACAATGATGAAAATTGGAAAGTCTTTGAAAATGATTCTCAGGTACTCTCATTTTTGCAATAGTTAGGATAATTTGCTGATCAATTGCAACCCAAAATTGAAGAAGCATATGGAGACCAAGTTATTCAATTAAAGACTAATAAGTTTCCCAAAGGCTTGATCACTTTAAAAAACCTATTTGATCCAAAAGATGTAAGCCTAGAGAAGAAAAGATTTCAAGTAAATAAAATAGATTATTCTGAGATAGAAGTGAGTGAAGGGAGAAAGCTAAAGATTGGAAATTCTGAAACTCAAGAGGAAAGGGAAAGAATAATTGACTTGTGTAAAAGGTATGATAGAGTAATAGCTTGGACCTATGAAGACCTTCATGGTTATAACATAGACATCATTCAACACATAATAGAACTTACTAAAGGATCTAAGCTAGTCAAACAAAAGCAGAGGGAAATGAATCCAAGGATTGAACCTCTAATGGTGGATGAGTTGTAGAAACTCTTAGATTGTAAAATAATTTTTCCAATCAAACACTCAACCTGGGTATCCAATCTAGTACTAGTTAGAAAAAAGAATGGTGACATAAGGCTCTGTGTGGATTTCAGAGACCTAAATAGAGCATCTCTGAAAGATCACTATCCCCTGCCCTCTATGGAGCAAATTTTACAGACTATGGCTAGATCAAAAAGATTTTCCTTGCTAGATGGTTTCTCTAGATACAATCAGATTTGGTTGGTTGATGAAGACCAACACAAGACTACATTTACTACCAAATGGGGAATGTTTGCATATGCCAAGATGCCATTTGGCCTATCAAATGCTAGAGTCACTTTTCAAAGAGCTATGGATGTAGCATTTGGGGAACTCATAAATAAAATCATCCTCATTTATCTTGATGATCTCACTATTTTTTCCAAGAATGTTGTTGATCATTTTGATAATCTAGAATCTATTTTTAAGAAGCAACAAAAATTTGGAATATCCCTGAATCCCAAGAAGTGTATCTTTGTAGTACCTCAAGGCAAACTATTGGGACATATAGTATCCAAACAAGGAGTCTCTATAGATCCAGATAAAGTTGCAGCCATAATGAACTTCCCCCTGCCAGTAAATAAGAAGGTAGTTCAGTCTTTTTTGGGGAAAATTAATTTTTTTAGTCACTTCATATCAGACTTTGCAGGCCTAGTGAGACTAGTGACAATCTTGTTAAAGAAAGACCTGGTGTTCAAGTGGATTGTTGACACAGAAGATTGCACCCTTGGCAGGAGGCCAAGCTCTTTCCTTCTTCACACAATAATGGAAACTCCCCTCTCACCTGTGGGACCAGTGAAGCTGGAGGGGAGAGTCTCTAGATGAGGGCTAGCTCCCTCTAATGTATCTTTTAGGCCCTTGTTTCTTGTACTGCTAAAAAATAAAATGTAAAAAGGGGGGTGAAAAGGGAGAGAGAGATGCTAAAAATAGAACCTAAGCCTAAACAAGTAAAAGGTGATGCACCAGAAAATGTGACCCACTCAGGCCCAAACATACACTTTTCACTGGGAAATAGCTCCCATACACTTCATCTGACATGAGAAAACCTTCTACATCAGTGGGTTGGGGGTCCATGGAGATACAAGGAGGAAATAACTACTAGAAGCATTCTGAGACACACTACAACAGCCTATCCACTTCACATATACTCCTCTAGGGACACTTCTGACAGACCTGTAAAAGGAAACTCACAAAATTACACTAGACATGCTGAAATCATTCTAAAAAAGCATTAATAAAATGACTTAACATAGAATCAAAGCATAGACACATGCTAAAGATGTAAAACTCAGAATGGAGGTAAAAATAGCTAAGTTTTGATTCAAGGTAAAAATTCTGGCAGAGCTCTACCTTACAAGCCTAAGAGATTTTTAGGTAGAGTTTTGCCTTAAGGCTGAGAGCGGATCCCTTCTCCAAAGAGAAGTTTACAATGTATAGGAAGAGGAAGAAAACTTGGCACTTCTTGGGAAATATTTTGGCACTCTCTTCTACAAGTGGCCCATGTGCGTTCTAAACCTTGGGAAGAGGAAACCACTGTTACTGATGTCATTCTTTTAGAAGAAGACTACTAAAACCATGTTGTATAATCACCAAAATTGACTTTGGCATTCAAACATTAATGTAAGAGCATGGCTGCACCTTTTTTTTGCAAATAGACTACAGTTTGTCCCCTCATCAATGCCAACTATAGAAAAATAGGTCACGTCGCTCATCTATAATAACTCACCTTCCCTTTGCCACTTGAATGCTTTGTCATTTTTGCTCTTTGTCTTCTTCCTGCTCTTTTAACCCTCGAGGGTGATCTTCTGGTAGGTTGTTGTGCTCCTTGGGGCTCTTTTCATGATTTGGAGCTTAGGTAGTTTGATAACAATAGCTACTTCACTGCATTAAAATTGATGTTCACGTGGTCGTCACCCAATGGCTAGTTCACTTGCTTAAATTTGATAGCTTTCAGGACATCATCGTGCTTGACAAAAGTCATTAGGTCCTTTTTGTGGGCTTTTATGCTTCACAGCTTTGTTTCAGGCTTTTTTCCCGCAAATAAAAAGTCCACAGGAATTGGCCACTTTGACTTTTTATGCACCTTCGCCCCTTTGAAAATCCTTTCCCAAAATTCCTTCAGGTCTTTTGTCCAAAGGAATTCATTCAGACAAAAATTCTGAAGAAACTCAGAGCCTTGAGTCTTCTCGCATCCCTTAAATCTCTTCAGCTCCCTTTAAAACATTCTCTGCCCTCCGCAAGGGCTTTTGGATCTTGAACAACCCTTTGGTTGTAGGGCACACCCTTGAACCAAGCCGTTGAACTAACCCATTGAACCAAAATTGGTTCAATAGTTTAATCGGTTCAACGGTTCAACCACTACGCGCCGAGCCTGTTAAACCAAGCCTTTAAACTGATTCATTGAACTTCTTTATTAAACCGTCTATTAAACTAAAGCGATTGAACCAAAGTGTTAAACTTAAGCATTGAACCAAATGATTGAACCAATCCATTGAACCGGTTCAATGGTTCAATGCTGCATGCCAATGCCAAGTGAACCAAGCCTTTAAACTTGCTAATGAACCAAATGATTGAACCAATTCATTGAATTAGTTCACTGATTCAATGAAGCGCACCAAGCCTATTGAACTTTGGAATTGAACCATTTGATTCAACTAGAAGTCACTTGAACTGATGCCGCTAAACCGACTGAGTGAACCAAGGTCGATGAACCTTGTGTTGAACATGAACTGATTGAATCGAGGCCTTAAACTTTGGCATTGAACCAGTTCAATGGTTCAAAGATGCCAACTTTTCTTGTGATTTTATTTAGAATAGAGCCCAAAGAAGCCTTGTAAAACCCAGAACTCTCTGAACTGATCCTTTATGTGCCAAAGGACTAACTTGCTAAGTCTGTAGAAATACAAAACCTGTAGAGTCCGTAGATTTAGACCTATAGAGTCTATATATTTAGACTTGTAGAGTCTACAAAAATTTTGCAGAGTCCATAGATTTAGATAGATTCATGTAAAACTAGAAAATGAAATGGCCTAGAATAGCAGGGACAAAAGGGAACCAATTTTTTGGCCTGTTGGGTAATAAATGGTCAACAAATTGGTGAATCCCAAGGGAAGCATGCCTGTTATGCTTAAATCCTAGTTGCCTTGTAGTCCATTGGGTATAGAGTCAGATGCAGCTATGAATAAAGGTTAGCAATAGCCCTAAAGATCCAAGAATCAAACATGAAGGTTCTACCCCACACACAAAGGGAAACACACAAGGCTAAAAACACTACTTGTGCAAACTACACTTAGGGAAAGTAGGAAAAAAACTGAAAGCAAACTACTATATACAGCTAACTAGGAATAATTGCCTCCCTCCTAGATCAAAGGGAAAATTTCTTAAGTCCCCTTCCTGGCAAGAAGACTTATGGTGTCAGGCAAGTAGCTGAATGAAAAGGAGATTTGGTAACCTACTTTTCTTGCCTGTCACCTATATCAACTGGTATTTGAGTGAATCAAATTCAAACATGCTCCCAACATATGTGCACTTTGTTTTTTCTTAAAAGCTTGTTGAATGTTGGTTCTTCATACTGGTGCTCTTCACCAAGAAATTAGTGGCTATTGGCTTATCATCGTTAGCCCTTTGACATGTATAGCTCCCTTACAGTGCATCATGGTCTGACCTATTTCCTTCTACTTCATTAAAGATCTTGTCAAACTCATCCTCTACTCCCTCTTGGCCTTCTTGAATAAGGGTGACTATGATGATGTCTAAAATAGACTCACAAAATGATTGCTCATCCCATAGAACATTGCCTCTCTATTCAAATCTTTCTTCTTCAAGGCCTTCCTCCAGGAAGACATACCTCTCCTTTTCCTCCTCAATGATCAGGATCTATAGATTTTCAAAGATATCCTCCTGATCTTCCTCCAACTTAGGATCCTCATCATAGTCATCCTCTTCATCGAAGCAATAAGGAATTTCATCAAACAAAGGAGGAGAGAGCTTACCATGCTTATGTTCCTCTTCATATTGCTGGAACATCTGCATGTATGTAAGACCTGCATCTTCTCCATTGCTGATGATGTCTTCATAGGGAGCCTCCATGATGATTTTGCCTTTGTTTTCACTCATGATAGCCCCTTGGGAAACTGTAGCTTGGATCTTCTACTCCTTACTCACTTCCTGTAGAATAGGTTCTTCTTTGAGAAGGGGTGAAGTGGGAAAACCATGTGGAAGAGGAGGCAGTCCTTGAGATAGAATCAAATGATTTTCCTCCTTCCACTTGGCCAGCATTTCATCAATATTAGGTGCAACTTGATATCTCTCTTGGAAATGTGTAGGTGGGGTGTGTTCAGACATGAAATGTGCAGTTGGGTCTAAACTATCCATCACACACTAGCTAAGGAATCTCTCTCTAGATTCTAACTCTGTAATTCTCCTGGCTAGATCTTCTTGGAAGAGGCTTTCTTGGTGATCATAAGAATCATGGGTAGGAGCACTTTTATCTTTTTTTAAGGTTTTGAGCAAAACCTTTCTTCTCCTCTTTCCTACCCCATGATTCCACTATTTCCCCCTAGGTCAGGAGGTTACCATTAGGGCAAAAGATCTTAAAATTGGAATTTGCCCTTTTGCTTGAAGGGTGACTAGGAGGGCTACTTGGGGAGATGCTATAAAAAGGCTGAGCTTGATCAAAATTATAGGAAGGACAACAAGGTCCATGATTTTGTGCAGAGGGCTTATACATACAAAGGTGATTTATTAATAGCACCAGGCTGCTTAACCAGCTGATTCAACTCAGAGTCACCATTGGTGTTGATGTAAAAGCCTCCAAAGGCTGGTCAATTGAAGAACACACCAAAAATTCTTTAACTCTTTGGACAAAACTTGTCCTAGTTGGTCCCACTGGGCATGCCAAAAATTGTTGACACAGAAGATTGCACCCTTGGCAAATGGCTGAGCTCCTACCTTCTTCACACAATAATGGAAACTCCCGTCTCACCTATGGGACTAGTGAAGCTGGAGGGGAGAGTTTCTAGATGAGGGATAGCTCTGTCTGATGTATCTTTTAGGCCCTGGTTTCTCCTATTGCTAACAAATAAAATGTAAAAAGGGGGGGTGAAAAGGGAGAGAGATGTTGAAAATAGAACCTAAGCCTAAAAAAGTAAAAGGTGATACACCAAAAAATGTGACCCACTCAGGCCCAAGCATACAATTTCACTGAGAAATAGCTCCCATACACTTCATCTGACATGAGAAAACCTTCTGGATCAGTGGGTTAGGGGTCTATGGAGATACAAAGAGGAAATAAGTACTAGAGGTGTTCTGACACACACTGCAACAACCTATCCACTTCACCTATACTCCTCTAAGGACACTTCTAACAGACCCATAAAATGAAACTCACAAAATTACACCAGACATGCTGAAATCATTCTGTAAAAGCATTAAGAAAATGAGTTAACATAGAATCAAAGCATAGACACATGCTAAAGATGCAAAACTCAAAATGGAGGTAAAAATAGCTAAGTTATTATTCAAGGTAAAAATTCTGACAGAGCTCTACCTTACAAGCCTGAGAGATTTTTGGGTAGAGTTTTACCTTAAGGTTGAGAGTAGATTCCTTCTCCAAAGAGAAGTTTACAATATATAGGAAGAGGAAGAAAACTTGGTGCTTTCTGGGAAAGATTTTGGCACTCTTTTCTGCTAGTGGCCCATGTGCATTCTAAACATTGGGAAGAGGAAACCACTATTACTAATTTCATTCTTCTAGAAGAGGCCTTCTAGAACCATGCTATACAATTGTCAAAATTGACTTTGGTGTTCAAACATTAATGTAAGATCATGGCTGCACCTTTTTTTTGCAAATAGACTGTAGTTTGTCCCCTCATCAATGCCAACTACAAAAAAAAGGTCACACTGCTCATCTGCAATAACTCACCTTCCCTTCACCACTTAAATGCTTTGTTATTTATACTCTATCTTCTTCTTGATCTTTCAGCCCTTAGGGGCGATCTTCTGGCAGGTCACTACACTCCTTGGGGCTCTTTCCATGATTTGGTGCTTAGGCAGTTTGAAAACAATGTCTACTTCACTTCATTAAAATTGACGTTCATGCAACTGTCACCCAATAACTAGTTTTCTTGCTTAAATTTAATGGCTTTTAGGATGTCATCATCCTTGACAAAAGTCATTAGGTCCTTTTTGTGGGCTTTTGTGCTTCACAGATTTGTTTCAGGCTTTTTTCTCGTAGACAAAAAGTCCACGAGAATTGGCCGCTTTGACTTTTTCTACACCTTTTCCCCTTTGAAATTCATTTCCCCAAATTCCTTTAGGCTTTTTGTCTAAAGGAATTCCTTCAAACAAAAAGTCTAAAGAAATTCAGAGCCTTGAGTCTTCTCGCGTCCCTTAAATCTCTTCTGCTCCCTTTGAAATGTTCTCTACCCTTTGTAAGGGCTTTTGGATCTTGAACTACACTTCGGCTATAGGGCACACACTTGAACCAAGCCATTGAACCAACCCTTTAAACCAAAATTGGTTTAATGGTTCAATTGATTCAACGATTCAACCACTACACGTCGAGCTTGTTAAACCAAGCCTTCGAACCGATTTATTGAACCTCCTTGTTGAACTGTCTATTGAACCAAAGTGATTGAGCCAAAGTGTTAAACTTAAGAGTTGAACCAAATGATTAAAGCAATCTATTGAACCGGTTTAATGGTTCAATGTTGTGCATCAATTCCAAGTGAACCAAGCCTTTGAACTTGGCAATGAACCAAATGATTGAACCAATTCGTTGAATTGGTTTAATGGTTTAACAAAGTGCACCAAGCCTGTTGAACTTTGGCATTGAACCATCTGATTAAATTGGAAGCCACTTGAACTGATGCCACTGAACCAACTAAGTGAACCAAGGCTGATGAACCTTGCATTGAACTTGAATCGATTGAATCAAGGCCTTGAACTTTGGCATTGAACCAGTTCAATGGTTTAAAGATGCCAACTTTTTTCATGATTTTCTTCAAACTAGAGCTCGAAGAAGCTTTGTAAAACCTGGAACTCTCTGAACTGATCCTTTATGTGCCAAAAGACTAACCTATTGAGTCTGTAGAAATCCAAAACCTATAGAGTCTATAGATTTAGACTTGCAGAGTTCGTAGATTTAGACCTATAGAGTCTGTAGAAATTTTGTAGATTCCATAGATTTAGATAGATTCATGTAAAACCAAAAAATGAAATGGCCTAGAATAGTAGGGACAAAAGGGGATTGATTTTTTGGCCTGTTGGGCAAAAAATGGTCAACATGGACTATAGAGGGAAGACAAGCCTTTGAAGAGGTCAAGAAAGCAATTTCAACAGCCCCAATACTTAGTAACCCAGACTTTTCTAAGCCTTTTATAATGTATGTTTATGAAGGAGAGCTTAGTATTGCTACTGTCCTAACATAGAAAGATGATAGACAAGAGGGAGAACACCCAATAGCCTTTTTGTCAAGGACTCTTAGGGAATATGAAGCCAGATATAACTTTATGGAGAAACAGGCATATGCTATGGTAAAAACCCTCAAGAAATTTAGGCATATGGTATCAATAAATAAGATTCTAATACTTATGGCTCATCCTAGTGTCAGACAATACATTATGGAGGGTGAAATTACTAAAAAAAGAGCAAACTAGATAACAAATATCCTTGAGTATGATGTAGAGGTTAGACCCACTAAGCTGGTCAGAGGTAGGGGGTTGTGCCAATACATGACTCAAGATATGGGAAAGATGATGCTTGAAGAAATAGAAAAGGAAAGTGTATTGAGGATATAAGAAGTTGATCAGAACTCCTAGGTCACAAACATAATCCACTTCATGAAACATGGGATTTTCCCAAAAGAGCTCTCTCAGGATAAGAGGAGATACTATAGGTAGTAAGGGGTCCATTTTGTTTTAATTGACCAAGTTATTTTCAGAAGAAAAATTGATGGCATACTTTTAAGATGAGTAGAGAAAGACGAGGCTAAGAAAATACTACATGAGATGCACCATGGAGTCTCAGGTGGATATTTTTTTGTAAATACCACAGCTATAAAGATAACTCAGGTAGATTATTTCTGGCCCACTTTATTTATAGACTATTATCAACTGGTAAAATAGTGCCAATCTTGTCAATATTATGTGGGGATGAGAAGGAATGCAGTAATGCCCCTTAGTCCTATAATTATTGATGAACCCTTTACTCAATGGGGTCTTGATTTCATTGGAATGATCAATCTAGTGTCAAGTATGGGGCATAAATGGATTCAAACTACCACAAATTGTTTCACCAGATGGAGTGAGGCAGTGCCACTTAAAGAAGCAACTGAAAATATGATCCTATACTTTCTAGGGAGTATCACTACTCACTTTGGGCCTCCTCATACCATAATTTTAGATAATGCTACGGCATTTTTAGGGGCAAAAGTATTAGACTTTGTACTAAAGAATGTAATTTATCTAAAAACTTCCTCAAATTATTACCCTCAGGGTAATGGTTTGGCATAATCAACCAACAAGAACCTGATTAGACTTATCAAGAGAGTAGGGGTTGATCATCACAAATAATGGCATAAAGTGCTTAATATAGCACTATGGGCTGATAGAATTACGCCTAAACAAGTAAAAAAAATGTCTCCATATGAATTGGTCTATGGTAAGCCTATTGTAATGCCCCTGAGCTTTGAGATTCCTGCTCTCCAGTTGTTAAAATAGATTGAAATTGAGGAAAATGGCCCTATGTAGGTCAGACTTACTGAACTCTTGGAAGTTCAAGAAAAAAGGGATGTAACACATGATTCATTAATGAAGCATCAGAAAGTGATCAAAGACTACTTTTATAAAAGGACTTTAAACCCCCATTTCAAAGTAGGCTTGATTGTTTTGAAATGGGATGCGAGAGCTGCCAAGCCGAGTCAACACACTAAATTTGAAGCATTATGGACTGGCCCCTATAAGATTCGTGCATGTAAATAGAAAAATTCTTTTGAGCTAGAAATGATGGAGGGTGAACCTAAAGAGATTCCTATGAATGGGATCTACTTGAAACATTTTAGTTAAGCTGTGTCTCTAATGTATTATAGTTAGATAGTTTCCCTTTCCTTGTTGTTTTGTTTTCTCATTTTTCTTTCCTGCTCTTTCTTTTAAATAAGTGTTCTTTGAACATGTGGCCGTAGCTCAGAGCCTTTTTTTTCAAAATTTTCAAAATTCTCGACACATTAAATCTCTCTCAAATCTCCAACATTACCCAAAATACCTTACACAGCCATTTCATGATGTGTCTGACTCGCTGTCCTATGCAGATTCAATAAAGATTTGCTAACGATTATCTAGTTTTAATGCCATTTTTGAGACTTGATGGGTCATTAAATACCCCATAAAAAGAGTTAAAGCTTAAAATTGTCTCAAACATTTTTGTGTCTACTGTATAATCCCTGTTACCTATAATTTCATCTCATAAGAAAACTTACTTAGTGAAAGTGCCTTCCCTATTGCGAAGCTCAATACCTGTTACCACAGTTCACTATTTCCAAGTATAGATATAGATATGGAGGAGGCACAATATTCACAAAAAAGGTTTAGGATTTATGAATCCATTGATAAGTTTCTCACAAGAAAATCATATGCTTCGACCCCTGCACAACCCTTGAAGACCTATCCGCGGACTAGAGTCCCTGAAGTTGGTTATGCAAATGACCTAGAAAAGGTGAAAGATTTTGTAGACAAAATCATGGAGCCAATCCTTTAAAATTATAGAAAAACTGTAAGAGAAGGGGCACATCAAAGATGTATCTAGAGGGCCAAGGCTGGACAATATGAAACATTCACAATGAGGATATGGACTTCTAAACTGGCATAATTCATTATCCCAGGTGTACATCTGTGCCATGACTTGGTTGAAATATGCACTAAATTTTTGATGCACCCTTGAATGCCATACAATAGGGTCCATTCATGGTAAAAATTACACCAAAGGCCATCAGGGACATGTTGGCCCTGTATCATGACAAGACATCCACATTTCCCACCATTGCCAAAATGCAAATAATGTGGGCAAATGTTAATAATCATTTGAGGTTTCTAAAATCAAAATTGAAATTAGGGGATGATGATACCATTATACCAATACTACCAATAGCAAGAGCACAATTTTCACAAGCTAGTCAAGAGGCACTATCTATGATGGCATTTATTTTTGGAATGAAAGAGGATATAACTATCTATGAAGAATAAATGGCCATTCTCTTCAAATTAAAAACTGTTGACAAGTCTCAGAAGTATCAAATAGATTTATCTAAGTAGATTGCATATTCAATGGTTGATTAGCTCACCCATTTCAAATCTAAAGGGGTTTTTAGGTATTCCTCTTATCTGTTTCACCTCATGTTGTATCAAAATTCTAGCATCTTTTCCCAATACATGCATCTAAATATGTATGACCTAATCTTCGGTTTACATAGGACCATTCCTATGTCTGCATGGACACATATCTTGTCCAGAACCAATGACCCATATGAATTTTGGGAACTTTTTGTTTCCCCTACCTTTTGTCATCTACGCCCAGAGCCAGTTGAAAATAGATTGACTCCAAGTGTCTCAGGCCTTATGACAAATTGCATTATTCCTTGTGATTACTTTTTTGGATCCCATCATACTATTATTAGAGTCCATGGTTTTAGTGGAGAATGAATGTTTCTACCTAAGATTTTGACCCTTAGGTTAGCATTCTGAGAGGTCACCAGGCAAGTGTCTGTGGTGGATTATGACTATGCCACTGGGAAGAAAAAGAAGAAAATGTATGATGTTCCATGGGTAACAAATAACATGGCCCTAGAGGTCAGAGATGCTAAGCACATGTTGCTGAGAAAGTTAGCTTTCTTGGGCCTCTTTCTAATTGAAGATAAATGGGGATATGACCCAAGCATTTTCATAACCACATGGGTCAAGAATAACAAAGTCTCTGCTAAAATTGTACATGAGGGCCATCCCTTTTGGGAAAATAAAAGAAACCCTCAGGAAGATATTCTTGATTTATATGTAGAATTGACAGATTTTCTCTTAGAGGAGGCCAGGCCATGGGAGACCTTTTATGATAAGAAAAAGGATTTTGACCCTAAAATCAAAATGACTTTTGGTTTAAGAAGGGCATTGAAGAACAAAGACTCGAAACTTGAGAAAATAGAAGCTTATTGGAAGTATAGGTAGGAGAATTGTGAGACTACCCACTCTTTTGGTAATGTGGATTTAGATGAGAAATGGGAAGAAATCTGGGATGAATTTCATCCATCTCTTATCTCTAGCCCTAATACAAGCAATCTGTAAACACAGAGTCGAGAGTCAAAAGGCAGAGTAGAATCCAGTCATACATTACAGACCCTAGGACAAACCTCAGCCATTGTCATTGTAACTGTCTGGCCCCAATATCTCAGTGTTATTGAAAAACAAAAGAGTGTGGTATCCTCACCACCTAAATCTTCTCCATCAGTGTTAGCCTTTGGGGTTCCCATTTTTTGACAATCACCACTAGTAGCAGTGGTAAACATTGAAGAGAGGAAGCATAGAGAGAAGAAGAAATGCCAAGGAAACATAAGAGGCTGAAGCTTTAGCCTGATTTAGAGGAGGAGGTAGAACCCTCATAGCACTAACCACTAAGTACATCGGTTTCTCCTTAGGTACATGTTGTTTCTCCTTCTTCTCAGCCTCTCTCTTCTTTTATAGGGTGACAATCCCATCTAGGCAAATAATATCCTCTGCCACCTCTGCTATACCCATTTCCCAGTTTGCCCTACCTATTAATACTCAGGCCACATCATTGTCTCATTTCCCCCCCTCTATCCCAAAGAGAGTACCTCCTCAAATTCCCCCTAGCCAACATTTGGCTATTCCCTATGGCTTACCATAGGGTTATCCTTTTGCAAGTGGGCACATTGCCTCTCCTACCTTCCAAACTCAAGCAGACACTACTAAGAAGGCTAGAGAAGCCCGGATGGAGAAAAAGAGCATGAAAGATAATAAAGCCCTGGCTACACCACATATAAGGTCACAATTTGACCCAATTCAATAGTAACTAATGGTAACCCATTTGTCACCTAATGTAGTCAAGCCAAATGAGTAGATGCAACTGAAGATTATACAATGAATGCAGTGGATATGGATATGTCACTTTTCAAACCACAAGACAAGGTTAAGTTGTTGAATGAATCCACTTCTATTGTAGCTAATGATTATTTGAAAGTATCAAAGAAGCTACAAAAGATGGAGGCTGATTTAGCTCAAGAGAAAGCAAATTGTAGTAGTCTGACTACAGAAATCAAAACCAAGAATAATGAATTAAAGAGTCTGAACAAATAGTTGCAACATATTGTTTCTTTTCAGACTCACTAGGCTATTCAAGCCCAAAATGATTCTTTAAAAGAGGAGCTAACGTAGGAGAAAGCTATAGTGATAGCCCTAAGGTGGGAAAAGGCAATATTACAAGAAAAATGTGAGGAAAACCTACAATAGATCACTCAGTTCCAATAGAAGCTACTGAATGAGTAGAACAATATCACTGTCATATAGGCCCAACTTCAAGCTAAAAAACAAATAACAGAACAATTGACACTTGAGTTGGCTAATAGGCCAAATAATGCAAGAGTTTTGAATCTGGTTAAGGAGCTTTATGTATCAATATGGAAAAGAATCTCTGAAGAGATTACTCAGCTTAGACCCTCTCTAACCTTTTTTCTAAATGCACAGAAATTGTGCAAAAAGGTGGAGACTTTAGTTGAAGCCACTCTGTCTACTATCTTTTTGAGAGTGTTTGATTCTCAAATGCTATTGCAAAAGCTATATGACGCAACTGATGGAATGTTATCAATAGCAGGGATTAGTGACATAATGATTGTTGCAAAAAGGGTGAATGAAGTTCTTAGTTGTAATTCTATAGCAATTAATTGCAAAGAGATTCTAGATGTGGTGAAAGAGGGAATCAAAGACATGAAGCAACATATTGAATATCTGGTGCAATTGGGTCTTCCCTCCCCTTTTCCTGATAGTAACACTGTGTTGATGGTTGATGAGATTAAACCTTTGTTGTTAGCTAGGCAAAATAATCAGTCAATTTTCTAGGGTTTAACAGATGATTCATTAGTGCCAAAAGTGGAAGCTATCTTGATTCCATGTCCCAGCTTGAATTTAAATTGAAGGCTACAATTCATATTTTGTAGAGGTTTTCGCATAAGGACATCATAAACCTTGATTTAGCCTTCCAAGAATTGAAAAATAAGTAGAGATTATCTGATGTTGAGTGGTCTGTTTATCAGACGGCTTTACTAAATTTGTGATTTTTGCCACATTTGATCATGCAAGAGATTGTGGATTCTTTTTTGATAGGATCAAAAGTCCTTGGGGTCACCAAGAACTATAAAGTAAAATACTCTACATTTTATTTTGAGTTTTAGTTGTGCACTCCAAGTTTTATCCCTATGCATTTTGGTTTCGAGGCAATGAAGTTTTTGACACAGAATGCAGGTGCGAGTTTCATTTTTGTTTAAAGTTTGTCCAAGTATCAAAGTCACATGAAAGCTACCAAGTGTCATCGGCTGAGACATATTTTATAATTTCTATAAGTTACTCGAAATGTGCCACGTGTCTTGTGGTAACTCAGTTGAGCATGACAAGTGTCAACATTCGTGTTTCATGTTTTTAATGTGTTTCAAAAGCTTATTTCAATAAGTTTCTCTCAGAGTCACATGGAGGGCACAAGTGGAAACTGTGAAAGGTTTCAATATGTTTTTCTAAAAGCAGTAGACACTGCCACATGTCCCTAACTAAAGTAAGTAGAAGCCACCAAGTGTCAACATCTACAATTTCTTCATTTTATTTCATTGTTGAGTAAAGACTGTGTTGGGCCCTGGGTTTTGTTTCTAAAGTGGAAGCCACCAAGTGTCACTGTCCATGTGAATCTAAAATGAGTCCTGAATGTTTCTATATTGTAGCTAAAGCTTAGTAGAGACCACCATGTGTCACCTTCTGCAAGATTTTCAAAAGCATCTAAAAGCTTCTATAAATGAGTAGAAGCTACCACGTGTCACTTATTAAAGATCAACAAAAAGTTCCACTTGTCCCCATTCTCATTTTGAAGCTGCTCAAGTGAGAAGTGTTGTGGGTCCCATTATCTATAAATTATTAAAGTTTTGAAGCAGTGGGCTGTGACAGATGTCAAAGATAGAGCACCTTAATACAAAGACATAGTAAAGAGTATAATGCAACAAAAAGTGCCGTGTGTTATTTGTAAGTGCCATGGAAGCTGCCAAGTGTCATTTTCTGGTGGCTCCTAAATAATGAGATGGTTTCCAAGTGAGGAAAGAAGAAGCCACCAAGTGTCCTCACTTGTTTCATAGTGAAAAGTGTCACATGTATCTAATTTAGACAATGAACTTGTAGGGAGACTAAACATTTCAAATCTAGCAAATATCTTTTGTTAAACACTTCCAGTTAAGTTCCAATTTGGTTAGGTCATTGGGATTTGAACTTGTAGAGAGGCCAACATTAGAGATCTAAAAGATATCTTTTGTTAAACACTTCCAGTTTAATTAGAGTTCAGTTAGACCATTGGGTTGGGAATGTGTGGGCAATCTAAAGCAAGTCTAATGCTATAAATATGGGTGCAAAGATCATCACCAAGATCATCAGAAGATAGAGAGAATTTTTTACGAGAGATTGTTATCAAGAAGTTTTAGACTTTCTTGTTGTGGCCAGTAATATCATTTGCCTTTGTTCTATTTTCTTGAGTTAGAAAGTTTGTGTAACTGTGCATGTATCTATGCCTTTTATGTAACTAGAAAATTAATAAGAAGACTGGGTTCTCTGCCTTTGTTGATATTTTTTGTGTTACTACAAAAATAGTCTAAGTTGTGAGCTTTTGATTCTATTATTTTTCATCTTTTACATTGATCATGCATTATTTGCTCTTTAATGTAATTGAATCCTAATTATAGATTCATTGTGCTTAGTATTGAGGATTGAATTAAACTCAAGCACATTGCCTTAGTTAGATTTTATTTCATTGCATTGGTGTTTTCTATTTAATTTCTATCCTTTTTCCTATAATACTTTTGAGATAAAGAAGAGCCAGCTTCTTTAAATTTTGGAGGTCATTTCAGGTCGCAAGTCCCACATTCCTGAAACTTCCCATTGTTGGTGTTGGAAATAGCACAATTCTAAGTATCAACAGGTAACTCAAAGATCCAAGGTGAAAACTAGTACACCAAAGCCTAGATCCTTGTGATACACCCACACTACAAAAGCTAGTTTCAACTTTGACAAGTTGACACTAGAAATTTAGAGGAAATATCTCTGATTACAAAGAAGACAAAATGAACTAAGAAACTCAAGATGTAAAGGCATATGTGAATCACTAAGTATAAAGCTAGGACCAAATGGGTAGCACAATATCGCCACATGATTCTAGTAGGATAAAACATGTTCTAAGACCCAAATCATGAATGATACACAAGATGAATTGAGTCCACCAAGATGATAATGTGATTTTGAGTCTTAATAAATGACCTTTAATCCAAATATAAAATTGAACCCAAGTTAAAATGGGCCTAGTGTAGAAATGGTTATCCCACTTGGATGTACCAACCCTTAGAACTCAGAAAGGTTCAATTTCAAATGTGGATCATAAATGAAGGATTTAAAAAAATTGGGTAAAAATTCTAGACTCAATTAGGTAGCATGACTATGCCAAAGTGGATGTCATGAGACAAAGCTTTTGATAATAAATTGAATAAGGAAAAGATGAATTTTCCATTGGATAGTGTAACCTCCCTTTCTCAAGAAAATTGATGACAATGCGATTTGGTTAGGTTCATTGAGTTAACAAGTAGTTTTAGACACAAATCAAGACCAAGTAAGCTAATGACAAAAAATAAATGTCTTAAGTCTAAACTAACAAGGTATGGCAAAGTGGGGTCTACTAAACTATCAAGTTTTGAATGTTCTATGGGAATCAATTGCACAATGACTTTCATGCCAAACAATGCAAAATAAAATCATGGAATTTGGGTCCATATCACTCAACTTGTTGCATAAAGGTCTAGTCCTTTATGTAACCACTACACCCTATTGTTCACTTAGTCTAGTGTGATGTCCAAGTGCCATATGTAACTCTAAAAAGAGTCAAATGAAGTCAATGCTGAGAGATGAAACTCTAGGTCAAAACTTCCCTAAAGAACTTGTGGGAGCTGATGAAGTCCCCCTCACAAGTCAAGTTGCATAAATACAAAGAAAAAATGAAAATAGAAAGACTTTAGGATCATTATCAATATCACCCAAACTTTAATAATTTTTTGGGGAGTGATTTAGATGACATTCTTTCTAAGCCTTGGACTAGGCTACTTGCAATATGAATAGTGATTTTGATTCCAAGGGTTCCCTATAGGAGATAAATGGAAGAGCATACATGCAAAATTCCTCTTTTTGCCAAACAAGAATTAATAAGTTTTTTTAATTTTAAACCCAAATGAAATGTTTTGTGGTGTTCATTTGACCCCTTGGTCTTAGTTGTAAACTTTGAAAACATTCAACACAAACACTTAAATTCTTTGCTAGTCACCAAAACGAGGTTCCTAATCCATTTTTAAGCATGCAAAGGTGATTTAAACATGTATTAAGAAAATTTTAAACTTGATCCTATAACAAAATTATTAGCATATCCTTTAGTTTTGAAGCCCTTTGGACTTTGAAACAAGCAACTTTGGAAAAATAGGTCTCGAGTATATGTTTTTTGAAAAACACAATGACTGACATTGGTCAATACCACCGATGTTAGTTATGGCCAGCCAAGATCTGACTAATGTTAGTGCTATTTATCAACATCAGTTAAGCCAAGTAACCAATGTTGGTATTTTTGCTGATATCAGTTACTGTGTAAAACCATGGCAACCAAAAATGGAAAAATAAAGTTAGAAAATCAGTTTGTAAGAGTTTTATAAGCTTAAATAAGTTTCTTAAGGTTGCAAAAGGATCTCCTTTAGGTATAGGATGCATCTCATCCCAACATGCATGCCAAGATGTAGAGGGGATTACAAAGTAAGTTAGTCAAGCATTAGTCCATAAACAATGAAACATGCATAAAGAACTAACTAACCAAGCCTATCTATTCCTATGGGAATTACAAAGGATAACAAGAAACAAATGAAAGAAAGTAACACCATATTAACTTCCCAAATGGATTCATCATGCCCATGTGACTCAAAAACATGTTCTCCCTAGATCAAACATCCTTGTCTTTGTCAACAATGGTGGTAAGCTCCTCCAATTCCTCAAGAACACTCCTTAAAATCTAGGCTCTTGATGTGGAATCACAAAACTAGCCTATCAATGAAGCTTTTGTAGAAACAATTTAGCATTATAACTTTGCAATGTTCAAGCTTTGAGGATATTTGAGAATAATAACTTTGTACCAAAATAGCTTAGAAATGACGTCCATGGTTTCTCTATTTATAGATTTTTGAGATTAGTCAAGATCAACCTCAACTGTCCATCTCAAGATTGAGATGTGTGGTTGAGGATAATCCTAATATTTGGAATTAAATCCATAATTGTCCTCAAGATGAACTTGGAAGAAGGGGCATTGAAGAGGCATGGGATGCATTAAATAGGCATGGGTGACCCATAATCCTGATATTTTATGCACTTATGGCTTGATGGATTCCACCCCATAGATGATGTCACCTAATGATGTAGATAATAAGAATCAATTTTCAAAAATAAATATTCAACAAATCTCATGGAAAATACACTTAAGATCATGATTTGAATTTATTAGCCTTAAGCAAGGTTAATCAAAATTTGTGCAATTAATTGGAAATTGACCTTTAACTAATCAAAATGGTTAGGAAGTCAGTAAACTAGTTTGTAATTTGACTTGAGAATAATTAGAAGGTGACACTAGATGTGTTGGAATTGTATTCCCATTTAGGATGTTGCCAATAGAAAATAACAAAGATACATGATGTGTACCAATAAATTAGAAGAAAAGAGTGATCCAGAACACTAAATGGTGAAATGGTCATTTTGACTCAAAATGATCTGATCAAAGTTACCTATCCCATAAAATGCATTTCCCTATTTAGGGATACTTTGACCTAAATTATCAATTGTAAATGACAAGTTTGAACTATTTAAGATGTTTTATGGATTTTGACCTAAAATGTGCATTTGAGTGCAATTCGATTAAGATTGAGAATTTCAACACAACTGATGTTAGGAATTAGATGTCTACATTTAGATGGTAGGCAACAAGGCTAATATTTTACACAATCTCAAATAGACTAATAGTTATGGAGATAGTTTGGATGCCTTTCCAAAATTTATGGATATTTTTTGAGCTAACTCTCAAAAATAATTTTCCCATTACATTAAATTTTGTTGGATATTTTTGTAGATCATCATAACTCTTTTATCAATTAGAGGGAGATTTTAGCCTTTGATGTGTAATAGTCATTTGTTTATCATACTCTATTAGATGCATAATGTGTATACATGCACTATTTTCAAACTTTTATTGATTACTGACACTTTGTAACTTGAAGGAACCTATTGAGTCTCAATCTCTTTGAGTTCATGTAATGAAATTACTTCAAGAATTAAGTATAGCATCAGAATTATATCCAAATATGACTGAAATATATCCAACTATATGATAATAGATAAGCCACTTTGAGGGGGCAACCTCCACAAGCTTCAATAAGAGCAGAATTCACAATATGATGATAAATGATTACCCACTACCTCCTATATATAGTCTAACTAGGCCATGGTTACTCCATAGGCCGACCTACTAATCTAAAAAAAGCATAGATAAATATAATATAATGTCAAAGAGGGATAAGTAAGCCACAAGTTGGCTAATACTATCCTCATACATGTGATAGGTTAGGGGCGTAGCATGCCCTTCCCCTTCAAACCAACGTTGTCCTCAACATTGAACAACTCTAGATTTTGTTGAAAAAATTCGTCACCTTCCCAAGTTGCATCTTCACTGCTTTGGTTTTTCCATTTGATCAAATATTCCTTAATCTCTCTGGTTCTTAACCTCTTAGTACATGTTTGGAGGATCTTCTCTGGTTCCAAAATGACTCATCCTTCTTCATCTAGTTCTGGGAGCTCTGTCTGGGCAAGAACTTTCTGTCTTATGACCTTCTTCAAATAAGAAACATGAAATATTGGGTGTATGTGAGATGAATGAGGTAACTCGAGCTTGTAAGCCACACTTCCAATTTTTTGTAGAACCTGATAAGGGCCATAATACTTTGGAGCAAGTTTGTTGTCCTTTTTCTATTTCTTCAAGGACATCTACTTGTAAGGCTAGAAACGAACAAATACCCAGTCACCCACCTCAAAATTTTGCTCACTCTGGTGTTGATCTACTTGTTGCTTCATCCTATTTTGTGCCAAGGCCAAATTCTCTCTCAAGCTATCAAAAACCTCTTGTTGATGTTGAATATGCTCTTTCACATCTCGAACCTTGGTGTGCACCTTTAATGAAGAAGTGATGGAAGGTGAATGGTAATCATATAGTGCTAGAAATAGAGACATTTTATAAGAGGTATGGAAAGATGTGTTATACCACCATTCTGCAAGTGGTAGCCATTTAACCCAATGTTCTTGTTTATCTAATACAAAACAATGGAGATACCCCTCTAAACATTTGTTAACCACTTCAGTTTGTCCATCAGATTGGGGGTGGTATGATGAGCTATGAGCTAGCTGAGTACCCAAATAAGAAAATAGTTCATTCCAGAAATTACTAGTGAAAATAGGATCACGATCACTTACAATTATTTTTGGGGTTCCATGTAATTTGAGAACTGCTTCCATAAAAATAGTCATGACTATACTTGCTGAAAATGGGTGTGAGAGAGCACAAAAATGGGCATATTTTGTAAGCCTATCCGAAATGACCAAAATAACATTCTTACCTTCAGAAAAAGGCAACCCAGTGATGAAATCCATGGAAACCACCTCCCACCTTTGACTAGGAATTGCTAATGGTTGTAACAAACTTGGGGTCTTAACTGTTTCACCTTTATTCTATTGGCATATCAAGCATTCTTCCACAAACTTTTGTACATCCCCCTTGAGTCCTTCCCAAAATAATTCTTTCTTAATTTTATGATAATTTTTCAAGAACCCTGAGTGTCCCCCAAGTGGAGATGCATGTAACTCTGTAAGAATCTTATGCTTAAGCTCTAAATTTTTGCACAAGTATAACCTACCCTTATACCATAGGACATTACCTTTCCATTCAAATTTGTTAGAGGATAAATTACCTTTCTAGAGATTCTAAATTAGAACCTATGTATCCTTGTCCTGCTCCCATTCTAACCTAGCTTCATCCACCCAATCTGCTTGCAATATGGACATTGCACAAAGTAATGCTTATGCAGATGCATCTCATCTGGATAGTACATCTGCTACTACATTATCTTTACCCTTCTTGTAGATGATTTCAAAATCATAACCCAACATTTTGGTTACCCATTTTTGTTGTTCCTCAGATGATAATCTTTGCTCCAAAAAGTATTTGAGACTATCATGATCCATTTTCACCTTAAAGTGTCTACCCATCAAATAAGGCCTCCATTGTTTAACTTCATGAAGAATAGCCATCATTTCTTTCTCATAGACATGTTTTTGTAGATTCTTACCTTTGAATTGATGACTTTCAAATGCAATGGGTCTTCCTTCCTACATTAGTAGTGCCCTCAATCCAGACCTAGAAGCATCACATTCAATAGTGAATATTTGTGAGAAGTTTGGAGTAGCCAAAATTGGAGTGGTGCACATAGCTACTTTGAGTTTCTCAAATGCTTTGGTGGCATCGTCATTCCAATGGAAAGCATCCTTGTTTAGCAATGCAGTGAGTGGAGATGCTATGCTGCCATAACCTTTCACAAATCTTCTATAGTAACCTGTTAGTCTAAGAAACCCTCGAAGGTTTTTGAGAGTTTTTGGCATGGGCCATTCCATTATCACTTTGATCTTCTAGGGATCAACTTTGACCCCTTCATGGGAAACAATGTGACCAAGGTACTCTACCTCCTATACTCCAAAAGCACAAACTAGCACAAACTTCCTTAAAAAAGGCCTTAAAATAGTGTTCATCAAGCTCTAATAAGTAGATGGCACATTTTTAAGACCAAAAGGCATTACCAAAAACTCATAATGGCCCTCATGTGTTCTAAAAGTAGTTTTATGAACATCTTCCTCCTTGATTCTAATTTGATGGTACCCCAAGTGAAGATCCAATTTTGTGAAATAATTAGCACCATGCAACTCATCAAGTAAATCATCAATTACTAGAATAGGAAACTTATCTTTGATGGTGTACTTGTTAAGTTCCCTATAATTTGGGCACATCTTCCATGTGTCATCCTTCTTTCACACCATGACCACTGGTGATGAATATGCACTATGTCTATGCTTGATGATCCCTGCCTCAAACATATCATGGACCATCTTTTCAATTTCACTCTTTTGTGCATATGGATATCTATATGGTCTGATATTTGGTGGTTGACTACTTGGAATTAGTTGAATGGCATGATCATGTTCTCTTTTTGGTGGTAGTCCTTTTGGCATGGCCCCAAAAATAGATGAGTGGTCTTCAAGAATTATTTGTAGATCAAGATGTGTAGATACCTGTGTGGGTTAAACTTCTATGAAGCATAATCATGTAATAATTCCCTCTACCCCCTTTTTTAGCATCTTGGTCATCTGATGTGAACTAACCAATTGTGGAGATTTTGCATGTAATCCATGTAGTTCAATTTTCTTACCTTTAGAATGAAAGCGCATGAAGAGTTCTTGGAAGTTCATCTCAATGGTACCTAAAGTTGTGAGCCATTGGACTCCCAAAATAATGTATATGTTACCCATGTGAATAACAAACATAGGAGAGTGGAGATTGTACCCACCCATAGTAAGCTTAATACTATGGCATTTACCTGAACAATTAATTGTGCCACCATTTGCAATCATGACCTAAAATTTTGGTGCTGGGTAGATGAAACAATTCAATTGAGTGGCCAACTTATGGTTTATAAAGTTATGTGTGCTCCCTAAATCAATCAACACTGTCAACTTCTATTTCTTGAGGAAACCCACCACCTTAAGAGTTTTTGGAGTGCTAATACCTACAAGTGCATGACAAGAGATTGTAGGTTGGGAATCTTCAGGTACCTCCTCTATATCTTCCTCATCATCATTGGAGGCATCATCTACTTCTTCATCTTCATTTGGTCCCTCAATGTAGAATAAATTTTTCTCAACACATCTATGTCCTTTACTCCACTTGCTATCACAACCAAAACATAATCCTTTTACATGCTTCTCTTCAATTTACTGAGGGGTCAATTTAGTAGGTGGAGGAAATGTTGGTGACGATATGATACGATCTTTGAAGTGAGTGAATGGCTACTTCTTGTTGGCTATGAATTTTTCCTCAGCTCTACGTGCTAGGATAATAGATTCAGAAATATTAAGTGGATTAAACATGTGTACCTCATGTTGAATGTGGTCCTTGAGTCCACCCAAAAATAGGTCATTCAAGTTTGCTTCAAAAATTGTCTCCACACGTAAGGATATGTTTTGAAAATGATGAATATAATCCTTGATAGAGCTAGTTTGTCACAATTTTTCCAGCTAGCTGAAGTAATTCTCTGTCACACTATTGCCATGGTGTAATTGTAGCTCCTCTATAAAAACTGACCAAGTGACATTGATAGTCATCTTTTTCTTTTGAGCACACAACCATCGATACCAAATGAATTGATCAGGTTCAAGATACAAGGATGCATTGGTAGCCTTTTGTCCACTTGGAATCTGATGTAGGTCAAAAAAACTCTCCATTTGGTTGAGCCAATTGAGTGGATCTTTTCCATCAAATTTGTGCATATCCACCTTTGGTATTAGGTTCCTCTGTGGCCATGGAGTTGGATTTGAAGTAGACTGGTTAGGAGAACCATCCTGGTGGGTTTGTGAAATAGAGTTATCTTGATGATTTGACTGATTAATGTTCAAAGCCTTCATGATATCTCCCAAACTATCTTGTATGGATTGTATATTAGATTGTATGTCTTGCACCTCACTTTGAATGCCTTGCACACTATAGTCAAGCTGGCTCACTTTGTGATCTATGTCAGAAAACCCTAATACAAAGGGTCTATTACATCCCCCTTATGACTCCATCTCATCCTTGTTAGGAGTTTTACCTAGAGTTTCATCACCCTTTCCTCGGCCCTGAGTTTGTGGACTTGCCATAAAAGGGTTTTATGATGTCGACCCTTATTGACACTTTTGACCCAACTTTGACCAAGAAATTTTGGAATTATTTCGGCCTAAAATAAAAATGTACAAAGAAAAAACCATAGCCAAATTTTTTAAAGATTTCCAAAAATGTAAACAAATTAGAAAACTTCTTTGAATTGCGCACTATAGAGCAATTTTATGAAAAACCATAAAATAGTGATAACTTTTTAAAAACAAATCCAAATGAGCTGAAATTTTAATGGAAGCTTAATTTGATGATTTATAACCTCCAGTAAAACAATTTTAGAAAAATTCACAACCATTTTTTATATATTTAAAAATTTAAAAATTTAGTGTTTCGCCCACAAGATTGCCCAAATCGCAGCTCTAATACCACTTACAATGAAATTACTTAAAAAATTAAGTATAAAAAAAGAATTATATCCAAATATGACTAAAATATATCCAAATATATGATAATAGATAAGCCACTTTGAGGGGCCAACCTCCAAAAGCTTCAATAAGAGCAGAATTCACAATATGATGATAAATGATTACCCACTACCTCCTATATATAGTCTAACTAGGCCATGGTTACTCCATAGGCTGACCTAATAATTGAAAGAAAGCATAGATAAATATAATATAATGTCAAAGAGGGATAAGTAAGCCACAAGTTGGCTAATACTATCCTCATACATGTGATAGGTTAGGGGCATAGCAGTTCATGACTTAAGGGATGGATTGAGAAAGGGGTGGGTAGACCATCAGTGCTTCATAGGATTGTTGTTCCTTTTACCTCTTAACATCCACACACTTGTCTCCTAAAACATTATACTCTAAGCTTATTTATCTCTTTCTTATCCATTCCAGTAATTATCATGTTTTATTCTTTAATTTCTTACCTTGTTACCCTTCTGTCCTGTTCAACAAACTAGGTCAACCTGGTCAACCTAGTGTGTTTTGGGGATACTTTAGCTCTTTTTGTTTGTTAGCCTCTAAGTAGACCTAGCATAGACTTAGTAAGTTAGCCCAAAAATGTGCTAGGTTGACCAAGTTGACTTGTTATAGTCGACATGTCTATAAGTTTTTAGGTAAGATCTGCCTATATATACAAGGTCATTTACCACTATTTCATAAGAGAGAGTTGAATTAATCAAATAAGTGTGAACAAATGTTTGCTTATTGACCATTCTACTTGAGGAATAAAGCTTTAGGGTTTAATACTTTCTTTGGAGATATGATCTTGTTTTATTTTATTTTTAACCCCTGCTTTGTGCCACAAGATTTGGTGTGCACTAGATTAGTTTGCTTTTCTTGTTATTAGAATATTTTACTCTCTTGTTTATTAGCATAAGTCAAATATAAAATCATATGACTCTTTTAGGGTTGTGTTATTGTGTTAGACTACAGGCTTTGGAGCCCTTCCTAGCATGATATGTTGTGACAAGTGATACAAGTGATCCCCTAATGGGGTCTAGTGGATCCCCATATTGGTCATGCTCTTTCTTAACAAGTGTATACTTAATCAGAAGTGTAGGTCTACTCTATCTTATTTGATCCAAGATTTATTCATGTAAATCATGCAATTTTGATTGCATACATTCTTGTGAACCCGATGTGAAACTAACACTTACAATATTTATTTCACTTATTTCATTTTTTTTTGTCATTATTTATATCATATATTTTGGCATACTAGTTTGATTCTATCTACCTAGTTATTTTTCTCTATGTATAGGAATGGCCAATTGGATCGATCAACTTGACCTAGTATAGGGTTTTAACACTTTTTAGACTTTCAGTTTAGCCTACTAGGTCAACTAGGTCAAACTAACACATTTTTAGCCACTTTGAAACATATTCTTGTATAGCCTAATTGATCATCTTGAATCAATACAGGTTTCTAAATTTTTAGACATCTAGTTCAGCCTACTAGGTTGACCAAGTGTACCTAGTGCATTTTCAAGACTTTTTTAGCAAGTTCTTATATTGCTTGATCGACCAACTTAATCCAATTTATAGGTTTTTGATATATTTATCCAAGGTTATTGATAATAAATATCTTTCATTTTCATCTATGAACCATCAAGGTCAATCTTTTATTCTCTATCTTTTTCTATTTTGAACTTTTCTTTCAAGTTTGTAGTCTTCAAAACTACCCCTGCACAACCAACTAGATTGGCCTAGTTGACCTAGTTATGTGTTTTGTGTGCTATCTAAAACAACTAAGTTAACTTGGTAAAACTAATAGGCTTTCCAAACCCTATCTTCAATAATACTATCTCGACCCTATCAACGTAGTTCTATATGTTGTGCATATAGTGTTTTCACTATACCTTATTTCAAAGTTAGAATTCACCTTGTATGTTAATCACATCATTTCTTTTAGTCATTTGCATGATTATAATATTTCACATAATCTAATTAGGAGGTTTTTAATTAATCATCTAGTTTCACTATTTCTATTTTATGCATACATGACCAAATCACATAACATCAACAAGCATTTTAACATTTGACTACCCAGGCCAACCTACTTGGATTTCATCACCAAGGGGGAAGTTGAATTGATGCTCTAGTCAAGTATAAAGCATTATTAATGGTATATTTTGGATAAGCACCCAAGACCCTTATCGCTATGGTGTGTGAAGTGAGGGGGTATCCCTAATACCAAGCTTGTATCATTTCCACTACAGTCACTTTCATTTTAAATTCACTTGGAACCATCCATAGATTGTTATCTAGTACATTGATTATAGGCAACTCCCTATCCTTTAAAATTATTCTTAATAATATAATTAACATTATAGGCTGACCAATTAGCTAGCTTTACTTTCTAAGTTATCTGCTTTTTTTTTGCTCAATTATGTGTGCAAGAAATTGCATTAGCCAGCATTGGTTCAAGGTTTTGCTTTGTGTGCATCAATTAGATTGGCCAACATCAATTCAATTAAATGTCTATTTAATTTTAATATTTAATTTCTTAGATCAACTAAAAAATATCTTGTTTCTTTTCACAAACTTATTATCAACTCTTTCTTTTACTTCCTGTTCACTACACTAGGTTGACATTATAGACCTAACATCCTTTTTAGCCCTTGTACATTGCACTAGGTCAACTTGGTCAACCTAGAATTATTTACAAGATTTTTCCCCCTTTATGTTAGTCTCTGTTATTTATACTAATTCAATATTGTGGACCTTGTATAGTTTCATAGTTCCTATTTTTGCATTAGGTTGACTAGGTCAACCTAGTTCTATTTTAGTCACTTTTTGATTATTTTCTTTCTCATTTTGCTTCTTTTAATTTCATCATGAAATAGCTATTTTGTGAAAACACTAAAGTTTAGTCTAAAAACATGATGGAATTTACCAATCCTAATAGGGTCTCTCATAGACAAAGTAGGGTTCCTTTTGATAATGCTAGTAATGTTCATATTATAAACAACAAGATGAACTATGGGACCCCTCCCCATACATATTTATAGTGAAACCCTCCTCTTCTCTTAGAGGATAAAATTGACTTAGAGTATACTCTTTAAATGATTTTTTTATCATAAAATTCCCTCAACATATAAGGAAGGATACTTTTATCATCTATAACCTTATGATTAGCCATCAAATTGAAGAACCTCATTCTCCTACTCCCACTTTCTCAGTTGGATTTGGGGGTACCAATTTATTTGATTCTCAACCTCTTCCTTTAATCTTGAATCCTTCTTAGGTCATGACATCTTCTTCTTTAACTTCTTCTACCTCCATGCCTAGTATCTTAACTAACATGGTTGGTTCTACATCTAGTGGTCCTCTCATAAGACCCACTATCATTAATCCTTCCACTAGTTCATTGTTTACTACCCAAGGCAATCATGCTTCTAGTGCTTCTTCTTCTCAACCATTTACTATTCCATATTTTTCTTCATAAGCAAATTTTGCCACTAGTGCCTCAAATTTTTATATTTCTTCTCAATCTCATATCAACACTAATAGTGGTACCCAAGCTACTAATACCAACACAAACACCAATGCTACTTATTCTAATAACCCTAATGAAACTTATCAACTATTATTAAAAAATATCAATCAAATGAACACATTCTAAACTCATAATATGAATCAAATGATGAGAATAAAAAACCACCTTCTTAACATTCAAACACAATTGCAACCAATGACTTGGGGCACATATAACCAAAGTGTTCCTCCTCCCCCTCTTCAAGATTCTTAAGGAAATATCATTCCTAAACTTCCTTTAGTCAATAAAATCATCAAACATCTAAAAATGAACATCTCACTACTCAAATTTCTGACATTAATATAGGAGGTATAACACCTACAATATCTTACAATGGATCAACCAATCCTACCCTTCATTTTAAAAAAATTAGAAATATTTATAAGGATTGGGTCAAATTAAACACCTTTGATGCTACCAAACTCCTTGTCAAAACCCTCATAGGTGATGCCTTGGATTTGTATAATCAATTTAGACCTCATTCCATTACTAGTTTGGAGGATTTAGTGAATGCTTTAGTACAAGAATTCCAAACTAGTGATCTTCATAAAAATACTTTAGTCCATTTCATCAATTACAAACAAAATGAAAGGAAAACAACCCAAAATTTGTTAAACAATGGAAGACTTTGTCAAACAAGTGTGAAAATAACATGGTCAAAGTTAATCTCTTTCTTTTCTTTACCAATGCATTATTTCCTAAATTACAATATCAAGTCTATACCCTTTCTCCATGCACCTTAGAGAAGGCCATTGACCAAGCCAAATGACAAAATTTCCTTATTCATAAATTTGAGCCAATCCAACCTTTTGTGGGTCCTTATTTGTTACTTGAAAACCAAACACGACAATATTACCAATGATGGTGTTACCAATTCATATAATACCATTCACAATATTCAAGTTTTCATTCCTACCCCTTCTTTGGAACCAATTCCTCCTTCTCAACAATATACTAATCCTCATTTATTTTCACCAAATAACATTAATGTTAATAATCCTCTTTCCTTAACTAAATTTCTTAAACATCTACCTAGGCCTCTTTCTTGATAGATTGACCCTACTCATCCTATGAAATCCTAGTATGATCTTAGAAAATTTTATTGGTTTCATGATAGTTAGGCTTACTCTCATGAGACCTATAGACAACTTCCTAATTTATCTATGGAATTTCTTCTTGGCCCTAATTTTGATCATAATTATATCATTCACAATCATTAACAAGATTATTAAAATGATTTCAAAGACTATAAATCTCATGATAAAGCTCAAGCCTTGAATCAAGCAAACACTCATTTATATATCTATAAAGATCCTTTACATAATCATCAACCCATTTAAGAAAACCAAGGCAAGCCCACCCCTTCCACCAATAATGTAGAAATTCTTGTTGAACCAAATTCAAACGAGAATGTGGTTATCATGACTAATATGTGAAGGGTGGTGGCTTTCATCGATTCTCAACCTATCTACACTTTTGCCTCCTTCTCAAACATATTGTGTTATCCAAAATTATTTTCTAACTCATTTAAATAGGATAACATAGTATGTTTGAGAAGGAGGTAGGGTGTAGATAGGTTGAGAATAAATGAAAGCCACCACCTTTCACATATTAGTCATGCTAACCACATTATCATTAGAAGTTGGTTTAACAAGACTTTCTACATTATTGGTGAAGGGGTGGGCTTGTCTTGGTTTTCTTGAATGGGTTGATGATTAGGTAAAGGATCTTTATAGATATCTAAATGATTATTTTCTTTATTCAAGGCTTGAACTTTATCATGAGATTTATAGTCTTTGAAAGAATTTTCATAAGCTTGTTGATGCTTGTGAATGATATAATCATGATCAAAATTAGGGCCAAGAAGAACGTCCATATCTAAATTATGAAGTTGTGGAGAAAGAAGATATTATAACCTTTGATGATATTCAAACTTATGATTCTCCCTTAGCTAACACATCCCATTATATTTCTACCATTCTTACATCATCTTCTAATACCAATAATAATCAATCTTACAATGATAATCAACCTTTTATTAACACTTCTTCCAAAATTCAAAATCAATCTAAACCAACTACTTCTTTATCACCAAATGATTTATAACCTTATTTTAAACCTTCTCATTCTTATCAACACAAATTTAAATTGTCTTCGGCTCCTCCTTCTAAAGACCTCCTTAACCATTACATGCCAATATCTAACAATCTTATCATGGGTTATGATGAATGAGATCTCATTATGGAGCTCACTAATCTCCCATCTCAAATTCCATTTCTTGAGCTTATGAGGACCTCTCCCTATCATCAAAAATTGTCTTATGCAACTATTATTTGAGATGAATGTCCCTTATCCTACCTTAGAAGGATGGGAGGTAACCTTATTTAGTTTTGAGGATAGTATCTTGAAATAATGTGAAGAGATGTCCATCAATGTTGATGAAATTATTGACACTTCTCTTTCTTTAAAATTCCCCATCACATCTATGATTCCTGACAAGATTTTGATTCATGCAGATGATCCTTCCTTATTTATTAGCATCTAAATAGGTGATATCTAAGTTAAACAAGCATTTATTAATGAGGGTTATGGCACTTGGGTTTCTTCTCTTGATTTCATTAAGACCCTTGGATATTTAGAATACAATCTTAAGTCTACATGTAGTACCTACCAAGGATATGATAGAAGGTAAATACCTCCTCTTGGGTGTATGTCGCTTCCCATTACTATCTCACCTATCATTGTTCATATATAGGTGATGATCTTTAACTTTCCCCTTTCTTATAACATCTTGCTTGGTAGGTTGTAGACTCATCATATGCAAGTTATCACTTCTTCTGCTTACAAATGTATTAAATTTCTTCATAATGGAGACATTTATAGGATTCAAAGAGATACTAACCCTTGGAATTTTGAATAATTCCAAGATCATAGTGTTTTCAAGATTCCTATTCTTGATCCTTTACCCTAGCATTCCATTCTATGAGTCACAATGTTTAAATTTCCCTATCAACTCAACCAGAGGTTACAATGGACATCTCAAGCTCATTGGTAACATTCCTCCCAACCTTTTAGACTCTGATGATGATGAGCCTGATGAGATTAACTTAAAGATCAAAACTTCCAATCTTGTCCTCATCTCATCTTGTAGCTTCTTGATTCCTTGCAACCTCAATCTTAGAAACCTCCTTGTGATGACATTACCATAGTATTATCTAGACTCACCATTCTATTCACCATTCTTCTTCTGATGACAAAGTTATTCCAACTTATGTCATTGATATTCATATGCCAGATTATGATGATGGCTATTCTTTAAATGATACTTTATTAGGTGGTCTTGTCTAATAATGTAATGTCAAGATTATGCATTATCATTCTTCTTTACTTAAGTCTTTTCATGAATCTTCTCATGTTCCAACATTTATAGTCCTTGGTTCTTGTTGTTTTCCTCTTTATCATAGAGTAAAGATGGCACTGACACCTCTAGTTTCTAAGGAGCCCTAAATGACTATTTTCATAGATCATGCTATGACCATACCTTACCATTTTGCTAGGTTCCTTGACTCCCATCATTGGTTCACCCCTGAGGTTAGTGTAACCCTCCTTAAACATTCTATTGATCCTAACCCTCCTACAATAGAACTTGTGTTAAAACTAGTTATTATTATTCCTTCCTTTATTGCTAAGCCTACTCTTTCTTCTTCCACTAGTACTCCTTTGATTGTATAATTCCATTCCTTCCCCATCACCACCTTCTCTTGGTGATGGTTTTATTCCTTTACCTAAGATGGATCCTTTTCCCACCAAATGGGTTGATGATTCATCTCTTTTTTCTTCCATGCTTTTTACACATTCTCTTGTGAGTGTTTCTCCTAATAATACTCACAAGCGTATATATTACTTCCATGGTATAGATAATGACTCTTCTACCCATTATTGTAAGTTTTGATAATATATTAATACCTTACATCCTTATTCCCCTTCAATAGACACTATCTTACCTCCTCAAAATATCCTTCTTGAATATATACCTAAGTATGGTGAGATCTATTATCTGTGGCACCAATGTGGCACACATCACATTGATCATTGTCATATCCTTCAATAGTACCTTAAGGACCATTTTATAGCTATTCTTAGACCTCATACCATTCCTCCCATAGGTCATTATCACAAGAAGGCTCCCCATTCTTGTCCCATAGGTCATTTTTGCAAGAAATCTCCCCCTTATTCTCCCATAGCTATGCCTCTTGAGGTCCCTTCACCACCTTGTATACCTCTACCTATGGTTCCTTCTCCACCTGTGGACCCTCCTTCACCTATGGATCCTTATCCACTGATGATTCTTACATCTCCCATAGATCTCGTTACCATGCATTCTCCTGACCATCCTTTACCCAATTTCCCTCTTCAACATGATCCAATGAGTATTCCCACTTTTTCAGTTGAGGAGATTAGAAAAGAAGCATTTACCTAATAT
The DNA here is from genome assembly GCA_037957365.1 of Torreya grandis. Classification (NCBI taxonomy): domain Eukaryota; kingdom Viridiplantae; phylum Streptophyta; class Pinopsida; order Cupressales; family Taxaceae; genus Torreya; species Torreya grandis. The sequence goes on along the minus strand of JARHVA010002885.1, from coordinate 1,480,497 downwards.
TCAGTAGAGATTGATGATAAATTAGAATTAGTTCATATTTAGCTTTATAAATATTTATCTAATGTTTTGGATAATGTCTGTGGATAGATTTACCAATATTTATGAGCACATGCATGGTGCTTACTCATTTTCCATTTAGATTGGACATGTGCTCCAATTTTATTTCTATTTTTGATTATATTATTTGACACTATGTCAAATTATTTCCTATCTTATATCATGTTTATCCTTCTTGTCATACTATAGTTAGCTTATGTTTTTGTTTTACATTTCACATATAGTTGTCTTTTCCTTATCATGGCTATTTTTCACTTATCATTACTTTCTTTTCCTTTAGAGTTTTTCTCAAAATTCTTACCTTGTATCTTCATGATTATTTCCTTTCTTATCTTTATTTTTCATAGATAATAATCATGGTGACTTGTGTTGGTTGAATATTTTGTCGATCAACAAACTGATAAACAAAATAGGTTTGATCAACAGTTTTTGGCAACTCCACTGTGGATATAACCCTTATCCATTACAGAATCTAGCGATTCCATTTCATGTCTAACCCATTATCCATCTATATTCTTACCATTTACCTCCACACTAACTGTGAAAGAATGCATAGTTTAAAGCCTCAAGCTTCAAACTAAAGCAAAGCCAATTCTTTTCCATATTTATTTCACAATCTGGCAGATTCAAGGTATACACGAAGCCAAAGGGCTAAAGGTATTGTTGACCCTATATTCAAGTAGGTACAATGAAGTGATTTTGATCTGTTTCCTTCACCATCTCACCTCCAACGAACCAAGAGCTTTCCTCTTACTAAAGTCAGATCTCCATCACCAGATGAAGTGTCCACTTCTGCTATTTATAAAGCTTTGCCAATAATTACCCCTCTGAGATTTTTTATTCCTCATTTTCATAATCTTATAATGGTAGTTCAAGGCCCCTATGGTAATGCTTTTGGTCCTCTCAATCTTACTCCACCTCTACATGAGATTCCATGCAGTTCAAAGAGGAATTTCCCCAAATTCTATGGTGATGGAAAAGTTCATCCTGATGAACAAATTGTAGCCTTCCGCATAGCCTGTGGAGTAATTGGAGTATAATTTGAAGATGCAATAGTCAAGCTATTTATAGAAACATTACAAGGTGATATTACATATTGGTTTTATCATCTACAGGCTCAGTCAGTAACTAATTGGAATACCCTCAAAGATAAGTTTGAAGCTAGATTCAAACCTGTAGAAGATGCACATGCACTTCTAGCTCAACTTACACAAATGAATAAAGAACCTCATGAACCAATGAGGGACTTCATAGCCTAATTTGACAAGCTGAGGAATAAAATTCCTGTAATTGCTTGACCTACAACTGAGAATCTTAAATGCTTCTTAATTAATTCTTAATTTCCTAAAGTAATTTTATTTTGAGATGTGCTGGTCAAATAGATCTTTCTATAGCTCAACTTTTGACCACTAAGGTAGAAGATGATCTCATCATAGTAGAGAAGATAAGAAGAGATCCAAACAAAAATAGACCTTCATCATCTTCTGAATATTCATCTACAGGCACCACTAATCCAATGGTGCAAAAGCTGGCAAATGAACTAAAAGCCTTGAAAAGACAAATGGCACAAGGAATGTCTTCTAATCCTTCATACAGAGATATGCCAAGAAGGACATTTCCAAATCAGTCATATCAAGGCAATGCTACCAGGAATCAAGGGTAGCTAGATCATCTTCCTCTCCCACAAGGGAAACTTGCCCTAGAAGCTCTTTCAACCAATTCAGTAATGGGATATCTTGAAGTAGAATCAGAGTTCTCTTTCTAGCTTGAATTGAATCAAGAAAATGACACTGATCTCCTTGAAGACAATCAAGAAGAATCAGCTGGCAAATCCCACATTGGTTTCTTGAATTACTAGGATGAACTTGAAAATAAAGGAGAAGCTTTTGATGGATCATATGTAGTGTTTACCAAGTCCAGGAACCAATCATTCTAATAAGCTGATAAATGGAAAATAGAAGAGCAACCTCAACTAGCAGTTATGATTGCTAAGTGTGGAACTACTCTGACTTTTCAGTCAAAAGATCTGGTGATCACCCAAAAGGTAAATACATCAATTTCGCCTTCACCTTCTACTCCCATTTTGCAAACTAGCCCTCCTCCCATCCCTCCTAAAACTCAAAAGGTTGAAATGCCTTCCTCTATTCCTAGTCTAATTCAGCCATTTGACATAATTGATCATGTCAAAAAGACCAAAATACAAATGTCTGAATTTGAATATTTGTAGTCTAATCCTAATCAATTGGATAGGTTGGTCCAATGTGTCAAGAACCAAACCATCCCTGCAAGACAAGAGGTTAAGAAAATAATTCCTTATTCCCCAAAGAACATGCCCATTCCAAATAATCTTGTCATTACCCCTCCAACTGCCCCTGGGAAAATAGAACCTTTCTATGTTTCCTTATTGATAAATGGTTATCAACTCAATAATTGCATCATTGATTCTGAGGCATCTAACAATGTCATGCCTGCTAAATTAGTTGAGTCTCTAGGTCTCACACTGACCAAGACATTTGGGAGATGTTTCTCCATGGAGAACAAGCAAGTACCACTATTGGGGCAAATCAAAGATGCCCAATTTGCATTGGTAGCCTTTCCAGACAAGAGAATCAAGATGACTGTCTTGGTGGGTAATGTCCCAGCATCCTATGGAATTTTGCTTAGATGAAATTTTTGTAAGGACATGGGAGAATAACTAAGCATGGACCTATCTGAGGCAAGGATTCCTATCTAAGGTGTAATGAATAAATTGCTCCCTAAAAAGGAGGCAAAATACGTGGTCACCTAAACATCAGGCCCTGTAGCACAAATTCTATTTGAGTCTTCAGGCAGGGGTAATTACTTTTTGACAATAAAGAATGTTCATGTTTCTATAGATGAAAGTCCTGTAGTTGACAATCTAGGAATTGATCCAAACAAGACTTCAAGAGAATCGGTAGGGCATAGTACAAATAAGGAAGGATCTTCCATCTCTAATGAAGAGAAATTTGATAGGAGATCAGCTTTTGATGATGCTTGGATCCTGGAATCCAATGGTAGCAATTCTTCCACCAATGATGGAGTTGGGACTGTGTTGATATCTCCTCAAGGAGATATTCTTCCTTCATGCAATTTGTAAGTCAACAACACCAACAACATACCTGGATGCGAATCTTTGTTGCTCAGATTGAAGATTGTTCAAGATGAAGAGATCAAACTCCTCCACATCAAAGGAGATGCTAAGCTGATAGTTTGTTAAGAGTTTGATGTGGACAATCCAATCATGTGCTAGACTAAACTAGAAGAACAACCAATTATGGTAATGAACCATGCTCCTACAAATCAAAATCAGGCAAAGGAACTCTTTACCAAGAATTAAAGAGTTATGGCTTTCAAATTAAAGACCACATTTTGCCATGGAGCAAGAAGAAGAAAAGGCCAAGAGGAAGATGCAGAAAATTGTTTTCTTGGTGGAGAGCTCCATTTGCCTATCACCGTTTCTTGGGACAAAATGGTTTCCTACTGGTTTACCAAGATAGAGCACTATTTTCACTATCTCTCAAGAAACAACATCTGAAATACTTCAATTCTTGAAGTATCAGATCATTTCATCTGTACATATGTATATTTGTATATTTTTTAATTCTATTTTGTTTTGTTTGTTTCCATTTTCAATTCCTTTCATTTTTGGGTAGCATGACTCCATATCCCAATGGTACACATGAAGACATTGGAGATTTTAGATTCTACTTCCTTCAATTCTTTTAGCAATTGATAGAAGTTCCCTAACTGGAGCCAACTATTGTCCCCCAAAAATATCACTCATTTTTGGGACAACATTTGAACTATTTTGGTCTTACAGACCAAAATTGTCTCTTCCTTTTTTGAAATTTGTCTTGGGCATTCAAATTCCTCATTTTTCAAGCTTCTCAAGAATCCACAGACTCTACAGGTAGGTTCATTTCTACAAGTTCAAAGGCTTTTGCAAGTAGGTTCAATCAAAAGAATTAGTTTCCAACACTTAGTCATTTTCAAGATTGGTTTAGTGCCTTGGTTCAATTGAAAATGTCCATCGACAAGCATCCAAGTAAGGATCCAATCATTGAACCATTAAACCATTGAACCTTGAACCATTTTGGTTCAATAGGTTCAACAAGTTTAAAGGTTCAATGCCATCAACAAGAGTTAAGTGCTTCATCAAGGTTCAAAGTTCAAACACTTCATGGTTTAATAGCTTCAAATAGAAGAAGGCTTGAACCATTAAACCGTTGAACCACTGAACCACTTTGGTTTAAAGGTTCAATGGGTTCAAGGTTCAACAAGATCAAAGGTGGGTTCAATCAAATGGTTCAACAGCTTGGTTCAACTAGAGTAGTTAAATGCTTTGGTTCACTCAGTTGGTTCACTCACTCGGTTCATCAGCTTGGTTTAACATTTGGTTCAACCAATTAGTTTAATGCTTTGGTTCAATCAAATGGTTCACTTAGTTGGTTCAATCAAAGGGTTCAAAGCGTGGTTCAAAGCTTAGTTCAAAGGAGTGGTTCAAATGCAAAAGTTCAAAGAAGCCTCCCGAAGGACAAGTGCCCTTGTGGAGGACACTTGATTGACAAAAACACCCTTTGGAAGGGTCATTTTCAAAGAAGCTACAAAGGTAATTCTTTTAGATTTTTGTATAAGGAAGTCAAAAAAGTCTAAGGCAAGAAACAATTCTTTCAGACTTTTTGTCTGAAAGAATTCCTTCGGATAAAAAGTCTGAAGGAATTCAAGAACGAGGTTGTGGGAGGAAAGCCCAAAGGATTTTTTGAAGGAAAATTGATTGGAACAATTCCATGGACTTTTTGTCCACAGGAAATATCCATGGACTTTTTGCCTGTAGGAAAATGCCTAGGGAAAATGCCCACGGAGAAAGCCCATGGAAAAGTCTGTGAGAATGTCTGTGAGGGATTGCTGAAGATAAAAGGCCACCAAAGGACCCCGAAGGGTAGGTGCCCTTGTGGGGGAGTCTCAACTACAAAATTAAAAGACACTCCCCCAAAGCCAAAGGGTCACCTTCCCTTTGGGAGGATGCAAAATAGGAAAGCCAAAGAAGGACTAAGGGTTGGCGCGCTCGAAGACGTCAAATTCAAGAACAATGAACTAGACATTGAAAGTGTATTGATAGGTGCACGAATGTCAATTTCCAAGCTCATAAAATAGTCATTGATCCTTGTAATATAGAGACCCAAATGCATTCACAGGCTTTAAGGCCAAGACTAGCACGAAGCGACTAAGGAACAGAGTATCAAATTGAATCAAAGACCCGATTCAATTAACCAGAAAAGGAGGAATGATCAGGAAGGATCAAATCACCAGGTGGACATTAAAAGAGGCAAACTTTCAATAATGTGACTTGTTTCTCTGCATTAAGAAAATCAAATGGGTAGATGCCCCTAAATTCTAGCCTGTCTTCTTAACAAATTTCAATGTAACATGATGTGTTACTGTTCCCGAGTCCTTCTTGAAGATGCTATATAAGGGACTCTCTTTTATTGTAAATATATCTCTTTCTGACAATCAAAAATGAAACTCTGCCCAAATTGAAAGACATTACTGAGACTTTGAGCTCAGATTGTTGATCATATTTTGTTATTAGAATAAGAAAGTAAGTGACTTTTTAGACTTTGTGCTGTGATATCTTTATTGTTGGGGAAACTGTTCTTATGTCTTTTTCCTTAATATTTTTTTGTTCCTTTAATTCAACAAATAGGATTAGTGAAATTAGTCAGGAAGGTGTCTTGAAGTCATCCGTGGAGAGACTTTGTTCCCCCATAATTGCCTTTCAGTGTGTTTTCTTTTCATTTTTGTGTAAAGGACCTTAGGACGACTTTGTGCCCTCATTGTCCTTCGTATCTCACTCTTGGGCAATTCAGGTGGAGACTTTGTGCTGCATCTCGATTTGCTAGTTGTTACATCCTTGGTTACATTTTGCAATTACTAACTGGAGTATTGTTGTGGCTTGCTAAATAGTACTTCTAAAAGAAGAGGAGTGCTTTCTATCATTTTCCTTGAGTTTCTCCTTTGATCTGCACACATCATCTCTAAAAAAAGATAGATGGATGGTTTTTCCTACCATTGAGTATTATTTTTTGTTTATATATACATACATACATACATATACATATACATATACATATACATATATATATATATACATATACATATACATATACATATGCATATGCATATGCATATACATATACATATATATACATATATATACATATATATAAATACATATATATATATATATACATATATATATATATATACATACATATATATATATATATATATATATACCTATATATATATACATACATATATGTATGTATATATATATATATATATATATATATATATATATATATATATATATATATCGGGAACTTCCCCTTGATGAGAGGAGAGATTAGTCCCTTTTTGATGTGGTAAACCTACACATTTTTACGACTAATCTTCTTACTTTGGCTGATCAAACTTATTTATTTATCAGTATGCTGATCGATAAAATATTCAACCAATAATTTTTGGTGACTCCACTGAGGAGTCACCAAAAATTATTGGTTGAATATTTTATCGATCAGTATACTGATAAACAAAATAGGTTTGATCAGCCAAAGTAAGAAGATTAGTTGTCCAAATGTGTAGGTTTATCACATCAAAAAGGGACTAATCTCTCTTCTCATCAAGGGGAGGTTCCCTATATATATATAAATAGAAAATAATACTCAAGGGTAGTACAAACCATCCATCTCTCTTTTTTAAGAGATGATGCATGCGGATCAAAGGAGAAACTCAAGGAAAATGATAGAAAGCACTCCTCTTCTTTTGGAATTACTATTCAGCAAGCCACAAGAATACTCTAGGTAGTAATTGCAAAATGTAACCAAGGACGTAGTAACCAACAAATCAAGATGGAACACAAAGTCTCCACCTGAATTACCCAAGAGTGAGATATGAAGGACAATGATGGCACAAAGTCGTCCCAAGGTCCTTTACATAGAAATGAAAAGAAAATACACTGAAAAGCAATTATGGGGGCACAAAGACTCTCCATAGTTGACTTCAGGACACCTTCCTAACTAATTTCACTAATCCTACTTGTTGAATTAAAGGAACAAAAAATATATTAAGGAAAAATACATAAGAACAGTTTCCCCAATAACAAAGATATCATAGCACAAAGTCTGAAAAGTCACTTGCTTTCTTATTCCAATAACAAAATATGATCAACAATTTGAGCTCAAAGTCTCAGTAATGTCTTTCAATTTGGGTAGAGTTTCATTTCTGATTGTTAGAAAGAGATATATTTACAATAAAAGAGAGTCCCTTATATAGCCTCTTTAAGAAGGACTCAGGAATAGTAACACATCATGTTACATTGAAATTTGTTAAGAAGATAGGCTAGAATTTAGGGGCATCTACCCATTTGCTTTTCTCAATGCAGAGAAACAAGTCACGCTATTGAAAGTTTGCCTCTTTCAATGTCCACCTGGTGATCTGATCCTTCCTCATCATTCCTCCTTTTTTGGTTAATTGAATTGAGTCCTTGATTCAATTTGATACTCTATTCCTTAGTCACTTCATGCTGGTCTTGGCCTTACAGCCTATGAATGCATTTGGGTCTATAGATTACAAGGATCAATGGCTATTTATGATCTTGGAACTTGACATTCATGCACCCATCAATACACTTTCAACAACTAGTTTATTGTTCTTGAATTTGACATCTTCGGGTGCATCACCCCTTGGTCCTTCTTTGGCTTTCCTATCTTACATCCTCTTGAAGGGAAGGTGACCCTTTAGCTTTGGGGGAGTGTCCTTTAAGTTGGCAGTCGAGAATCCCTCAGAAGGGCACCTACCCTTTGAGGTCTTTTGGTGGCCTTTTATCTTCGGCAATCCCTCACGGACATTCCCATGGACTTTTCCACGGGCTTTCTCCGCAGGCATTTTCCCTGGGCATTTTCCCATGGGCAAAAAGTCCACAGATATTTCCTACAAACAAAAAGTTCACCGAATTGTTTTGATCACTTTGCCTTCAAAAAAAATTTTAGGCTTTCCTCCCACAACCTCTTTCTTTAATTCCCTCAAAAATTTTGTCCGAAAGGAATTATTTCAGATAAAAAGTCCAAAAGAATTATTTCTTGCCTTAGTCTTTTTGACTGCCTTATACAAAAATATGAAAGAATTACCTTTGTAGCTTCTTTTAAAATGACCCTTTCAAAGGGTGATTTTGTCAATCAAGTGTCCTCCACAAGGGCACTTATCCTTCGAGAAGCTTCTTTAAACTTTTAAATTTGAACCACTCCTTTAAACCACTACTTTGAACCAATATTTGAACCACGCTTTAAACCCTTTGATTGAACCAACTGAGTGAACTATTTGATTGAACCAAAGCATTGAATCACTTGGTTGAACCAAATGTTGAACCAAGCCAATGAACCAAGCTTTGAACTAAGTGAGTGAACCAACTGAGTGAACCAAAACATTGAACTACTTTGGTTGAACCAAGCCATTGAACCATTTGATTGAACCTGCCTTTGAACCTGTTGAACCTTGAACCCGTTGAACCTTTGAACTAAAGTGGTTCAATGGTTCAAGCCTTCTTCTCTTTGAAGCCATTGAACCATGAAGTCGTTGAACTTTGAACCCTGATGAAGCGCTTAACTCTTGCCGATGATGTTGAACCTTTGAACTTGTTGAACCCGTTGAACCAAAATGGTTCAAGGTTCAACAGTTCAATGGTTTAATGATTGGATCCTTGCTTGGATGCTTGCCAATGGACATTTTTTATTGAACCAAGGTGTTGAACCAATCCCAAAAATTACTAAGTGTTGGAAACTAATTCTTTTGATTGAACCTGCCTGCAGAAGCCTTTGAACCTATAGAAATGAACCTACCTACAGAGTCTGTGGATTCTTGAGAAGCTTGAAAAATGAGGAATTTGAATGCCCAAGACAAATTTCAGAAAAGGAAGAAACAATTTTGGTCTATAAGACCAAAATAGTTCAAATGTTGTCCCAAAAATGAGTGATATTTTTGGGGGACAATAGCTTGGTTGTATATACCTATTCCCTTTGGTTATTATCTCCTTTTACCATGTGTTTAGTTAGTAAATAGTCTTTCTCATTACTATTTCCTTTTACCGATCCACCTTTGGATCTCCTTTTTCCTTATTCCTTTTCCATAAACTAAGCATATACATGATTGAGACTTGAGATCACATACTTGTTCATTTTCAAGACAAAGTGTCCTAGTCAGTCTTTTGTCTTTGGTTACTTAGCTTCCTTTAGCCTTAGCTTACAACTCATTTGTGTGTATCACTATCTCTCTCAAGAGTGGTCATTCCATGTTCGTAAGGAGGAGGAATCTTAAAAAAATCCTTCAAAATAAAGTTAAAATCCAAATCATTTAAACAAAAGGCAATGATATCAAAAGGCAAAAATATGCAATTTCTTAAAAGTTAAATCACACTAAAAGACGTGATTCAAAGCACTCTCCTTCTTCTAGTTGAATCTAAAACTCCATAGTTGGCCTCACGATAGAGTTGAGGTCCTTTGGGGTGTGGTAGGCTAGTATATTATAAGAGGAGATTAATTTTTTTTCCAGTGCTAGCTAATTTATCAAGCAAGTACCCAATCTTTTTAGTAAATCAATGGCTCTATAAGGGGTCCTGAAGAGTGGGGGATATGTCGTGGGGAGGTAGGTCCATTTTAATTTTCCTTGTACCAATCTACCTTCATAATTATATCTTAGTAGCACACTTATCTACCTATAAAACTTTGTGGCTATAGGGAATAGGTTTCCTTTGTACATAGATGACCACTAGTCACTTAGTGTCTTTATATGTCCTTAGTATGCCTCTTTTATCCTAAGGTCTTCTCATAAGATGCCTAAGTCTTTTCTTTTTACACTACTTTTTTCATTCTTTTTCCTCATATTTCCTCTTGAGAGATAATGTTTTTCTTTTTGATCACTCCCTATGGGATTTCATTTATGAGTTACTTTGTAAGACCATGAATAGGACCTAACATCCCTAATACATTACCACCTTTTCGATATTATTACCTACATCCTTGATTTACCATTCCTTACCCTTCTACCAATCTTGATTTGGTATCCATTGGGTTTTTCTTTTGTGAGTTGTAGTGTAAGACCGTGGATAAGACCTGGCCCTCCTCATAAGATTTTCCAATAATCAAGTCACCATCCAAATTACATGTGTTAAATAAGAGATAAGATTTGATTGATTATGAGGTTACATGTCATTGACATATTTCCCATCTTGATATTTAGTATGTTTTATTATTACTTATATTTTTTTTGCCTTTTATTTTTCTTATTTTTTGAGTGCATGTAAGATTACAACCATTTATTAAATTTCTCATATTTCCTAGCTTGAATTAGTATGATAACTTTAAGACCAATTTTTTTCAAATTTTGTTTTTATTTTGTACTTCCCATCGTGAAGTAGTATAATTGATTGACTTAATTTTGATTTGTTTTTATTACCATTTGTGCCATTTTACATAGCTTCCATTTTATTACATTGTTTGTCTTACTTCCCAATGCGATATTTAGTATGATTTTATTTCATCTTAATTTGGTGTAAGAATATTTTATTTTGGTTTAAAAACAAATCCCCGTTTACCATCTTATTTGTGATTTTTCTTCAATTTTTATACTTAGTCATATTTTGTTATTACACATTTCCCAACTTGAACTAGAGTGTAGTACATTTCTTTGATTGATTTTTTTTTTTGAGTCTTTTTTCACCTATTTATTTTTAACCATGCATGTGTAATCCATAATTCTAGAAAAAAAACACACCACATATATTTCCTATAGCATATACAACAAAGCTAAATACATATGCTAGAAATAAATATATATAAAGCATCCACAACCTCAACCATAATGAAAAAATGTAATCATCATAAAGATAACATACAAAATCAACATCAATAAGCCCAAATAATACATCATATATATATATATATATATGATGTATTATTTGGGCTTATTGATGTTGATTTTGTATGTTATCTTTATGATGATTACATTTTTTCATTATGGTTGAGGTTGTGGATGCTTTATATATATTTATTTCTAGCATATGTATTTAGCTTTGTTGTATATGCTATAGGAAATATATGTGGTGTGTTTTTTTTCTAGAATTAAAGAGTTTAATACAACATATATAATCATATACAATGTTCCATTTCTAGGGCTAGGCTCCATCCTATATATCTCATGGCCTAGCCACACTACTTGTTAAGGCCTCAGTCTGACTCCTCTAAATGATATTATATAACAAGGAAGTTTGAGATATTAATCCTCCACCTATATCTATAGATGTGTTATTTTCACCTATGCCTATACCAACTCAATCTTGGTCACTACATGTGCCTGCATCAGTTGGGTCTACATCATCATATATGTCTACATCATTTATGTCACTATGTCTATATGCACATCTCTCTTATTGGTTAAGGCCTCTCAAGGATACCTCTCTCCTACACCCATCTCTATTGGTGGCTACACCCTCTCTCTCTACATCTATATCTATCTCATGGCCTCTCTTGCTAGTCTGAACTAGCTCGCATGAGCTAGAGTAGATGGTAAACTCAAATCCTCTAGTGTCATGGGGTTATACAGCTATAGATTATCATCTAAGATGTCATGGAGTGATTCCCTAACTAGGGACCCCCATCTCTCCTCCTCCTCCTTAGGTATGCCTACAAAATCACACCAAATATATGTTAGATCACTATCATATCTCATAATATCTATTTATTTCCAAACTTAAGGAATAATTCAACCATCTTCATACCTAGTTGTATCTTGGCTCTTATAGTCTTTCCATTTGTATGACTACCTAACATAGTCTCTCTATCTTTGTGGCCTCCTAATACCTCCTCTATAGGCTGCCTCCTTAGCTCAAGTTGCCTATCATGGTTCACATTCATCTCAACTTGTGTGTGAGCAATCTCTCTCTCATCTATCTCTCCTCTGGATCCTCTACTAACTCACTAAGGATGATGGTCTCTAATCTCTCCTCCTACCTCTATCTATGTTGTGTCCTCAATGACTATAGCTCATCTCTATATGGAGATAGTGGTGGTACATCTAGTATCTCTACCTCCACCTCTAGCTGCTCCTAATCTACCCCTTATCATGTTTGACCAATTTATGGTTTTTCCTAGCATATCCTCAAAGTTGGTCTCAGTATTAGTGGTCTAAGTTTCCTCTTCCCTCATGACTCTCTCACATACCAAGTCTACTACTCAGGCATGAGTATTGGTGTCATTAGATGAGGTAGACCCATATTCTCTAGCACTCATACCACTAGATGTGTCTCTCTCTACCATGTATAGTGCCCTATCACCTCTTTCCTCTTTAGTGTTGGTCTAACTATGTGCCATCTCTCCTAGGTAGTCATTAACTACTCGTATGGTCACCATAATATGTCAGTACATCTCATCATCTATAATGATAATACGTGGGGCACGACCTATGTTACCTAGTCTAGTCTCCATCTCTTCACCTGAGGTGACCTATCATCAACCATATGGGACAACCCAGCTAGCCAATACATAGAAAATATCTCATATATTCATGCTATTAGTAGTATGATTGATCCCATGGTCTTATGTCCTCTAACCCGCATCTTAAATAGATCATGAACAAGATGGACTAAAATGATAGATCCCAAATCATATAATACTCCCTCCTCTAGCATTATCCTACTCAAGGCTACCATGTATAGTGGTACCTTACCATTTTACTTGTGATAGAACACTCATTGTATAGCAAGGCCTATCACCACCTTTTATAGATCTAAAATCTATGATATATACACATCATCCACACTCACTCTCTACCTTAACAATATCATCTTTGACCCTGTAGCCCATATGGCTAAGGCTCTCCTCTCCTCTATGTTATTTAGTATCCCTAAAGTCACTAGTGCTCTTACTATAGAAATTTTGAGGATGGCATGGACATCCTCTAGTGTGATAATCACTTCTATCACATCTCCATCCACCTCCTATTTGAAGGTGTTGGTCAGTCATTCCCAAAAACCAAGGAACATGGCCAACACATCTAAACTAAGGGGGATCCTACAAATATCTAATATACCTCCTAGACCTATGGATATTAGTCTAGATTTGTCTTCATCTGTCAACCTATCTAACAAATTTGGTAACCAAGACACATCTAACAACCTCCAAAACCATGACCATCTCTATAATCAAGAAATAACAAAATATGTATTATCTCCTCTATATCATGAATAATCATTATATATTATTTATACATTCTATTTTTAATAAAAAAATAAGCATAATTTATTCATTTTTATCCATTTTATCCTATTTTGGTTCCTCTTTCCCTTTTTCAGTCATTTCATGCCATTTTAGCCCTCTTTCAGCTTTTGGCACACTTCATATTTATTTTGGTTCCCTAGTCAACCTAGTTTGACCACAATTTCCTTATTTTTGTCTTATTTTATCCTAAATTTCTTATTTTTCCTCTTACCTTCTTCTCCCTAGTGTTAGGTTTCCATTCTGGCCCTTACAGACCAACGGGACACTTTTTCACTAGGTCTTAGCTTGTAGATTACACTAGGTCAACCTATACCTATTAGGTTGACCATATGGATTTTTACCTTGATTTAACCTACTAAGTTAACTTGGTTGACCTAGTATGTTTAGTGTCCTGACCTAGTATATTTTGTTAAAAATGTGCATTTTTCTTGTTTTCTCACTATTTACTTCAAACCCATTTCTCATCTTCATATTTTACATACTTAGAATCTAATTTTGTTCATTTTTTGACATATATAAATGCTTAAAATAAAATTTTATTAAAAATTTACTTAATTCAATACAAATTTCAAAAACTAGTTTTAAATTCATAATTGCATACCTATAGTGCACCTACTACCACTTTTGGGTGTCCTGCTCATCTAGCATGTTGTTCCCTCACCATCCTATCTCATTTTATATCCAGAGCTCTCTTTTCTCCCTTTCAAAATTCAAAATATCAAAATTACTTCTCTTTTTCTTATTTAAAACCACTTTTTAATAATTCAAATTCTTTAATTATTTTCCTTCAGATTCCTTATTTTGCTCATATCTTTATTTTTGGTCATCTAATTTTGAAAGCATAAAATGTATTGGATTCATGGTGACATAGAAATTATTTTCTAATACTATATGCCTATCTTCCAATTTTTTTGATTTTGGCTATTTTTTGCACTAATTTCTATAGGTTTGCCTAGTGTGCTTTACATTAGATGCCTTCACTTTTTTACAGTCTTCTTATTTATATACAACATTAAGGTAAGTTAAAGGTATGTGTTTTTCAATTTTTCCCTTTCATTTATCTTATTTTCTTCTTACTACACCATACTTAGCATCAGTGTTATGTTTTATCATGTTCTATCTCTAAAGCACCATCCCGTGTTACACTTACATGACACATGATGAGCTTTAACTGGGGAATATATATAAAAATAATATTTTAAAACTTTTATTGATTACTAACACTTTTTTATTTTGTAAGAACCTATTGAGTCTCAATCTCTTTGAGTGCATGCCTTAAGGGGTGCATCAAGAAATGGGTGGGCAGACTATTGGTGCTTCGTAAGATTATTGTTCCTTTTACCAATTACCATTTACACTCTTGTCTCCTAAAACCTTGAACCCTAAGCTTATTTCTCTCTTTCCTATCCATTCCAATTATTATCATGCTTTATTTCTTCATTTCTTACCTTGTTACCCTTTTACCTTGTTCAACAAACTAGGTCAACTTGGTCGAAATAGTGTGTTTTGGGTACACTTTAGTTCTTTTGGTTTGTTAGCCTCCTGACTCACCTAACACATATCTAGTGAGTTAGCTCAAAAACATGCCAGGTTTACCTCATTGACCTAGTACAAGTGACATGTTTGAAAGTTTTTAGGTAAGATCCACCTATATATATAAGGTCATTTACCACCATTTCATATGAGAGAGTTGAATTAAGTGAAGAAGTGTGAATGAACATCTACTTATTGACCATTCTACTTGAGCAATAAACATTTAGGGTTCAATACTTTATTTAGATCTCTAATCTTATCTTATGGGGAAGTCTTTTGGATGCTTATGTAGGTTGTGTAGAGTAGAGCTGATTTATCTTGGTTATCCTTACATACCACAAAAATCTCTTGTGAAGCACCTTGGCCAAAGGAGAGATTGAGGCTTGATAGGTTCATCTTCAGAGGGAAGTATTCCTAACTTTATTTCTCATTTGTAAGAGTAGTTAGATAATGCAATATGTATTATTCTCTTCCATGTATTAGGATTTCATACACATTGATGTGAGTATATGTCTCCTATACATGTTTAATTTAGTTGTTTATTTATTTTGTTTTAACCCCCACTTTGTGATATAAGCTTTATTATGCACTAATTAGTTTACTTTTCTTATTATTATAATAGTTTACTCTCTTATTTTTTATCATAAGTGAAATATCAAATCATAGGACTCTTTTAGGGTTGTTGTACAATTGTGTTAGACTGTAGGCTTTGAAACCCTTCCTATCATGATATGTTGTGACAAGTGATACAAGTGATCCCATAAATGGGTCTAGTGGATCCCCATATTGGTCATGCTCTTGCTTAACAAGTCTACACCCGATCATAAGTGTAGGTGTGGTCTATCTTATCTAATCCAAGATTGATTCATGTACATCATGCAATTCTAATTTAAGAATAACAAGGTGGGATATTAAATTAACTCCCTATAAAAATATTATTCATCCTAGGGTCTATAAAAAGATGATATTTTCCCTCAAAATAAATTCATCTTCCCAAGTAGTGTTTTTCTCACTGAGTTGGTCCCATTAAACTAGTACTTGTTGAATGTCTCTATTTCATAATTTGACACTATGATGATCCAAGAATATAATTGGTTCTAATTGGATCTTCTCCTCTTTCACCACCTATATATTGTTTCAACGTATAACATGATATGGATCTAACACATATTTATTTAATAATATAATATGACACACATAATGAATTATTAAAATAAAAGGAGGGATATCTAGATGGTCGGAAATAGGGGTAATATTTTCCAAAATCTCAAATGGACCGATAAGTTATGGAGATAGTTTGGATGCCTTTCCAGAATTTATGGATATTTTTTGAGCTAACTCTCAAAAATAATTTTCCCATTACATTGAATTTTGGTTGATATTTTTGTAGATCATCATAACTCTTGTTTTAGCCTTTTATGTATAAGAGTAATTTGTTTATCATAATCTATTGGAATCACAATGACTAAGAGGGGGGTGAATCAGTCTTTAAAATATTTCCTTTAATTTCACTTTAAGCAATCATGAATCATTCAAGCAAACATATAGATATAACAAACATAAACACTTATCCACATAAGCATGACACATAAGAAAACATAATATATGTGAGAAAATGATCTGAAAACTGAAAATGCAAGTGTGGCAAATTTGAATAACTCACTTTTGCATTTAAAAGATCTTTCTATTTTCTGACTTTTTCTTTAAATTTTAAATTAAAAAATTATATCCAGAATTAAAAATGAAGATCAAAATTATAAAACAATAGATAAAAATTAGAAAATATCACTAGCAAATTGATAACAGAGTTCAGCTTCAATAGCCTACGTCTCTGAGTCCATTTAAAATGAGGACTGTTTCTATTAATTTGTGCATCAAAATGGCTTACAAATTAAATTCAAGTCTTTAATTCACCTTCCCTGGTCTCTGCTTGCCTATATAATTATCTCTTAAACCTAAAAATAAAGGCCCAAGGCTATACAAAGCATTAATTTAATTATGACCTTCTTAATTCTCTACACACAATCGGTTGTCTCATACCCTTCAAGTAGAAATTTGTTCCCTTTATAGCACCTCAAAGTCCATAGCACAAGCAGTCAAGATCTTATCCTTTTGGATGAGGGGTCCTGGGTTCAAGGCATTAGCCTTCCTTTTGGGGTACTTTTGTCTTATCATTTATCCCACATTTGGGAATTTGAAATGGTTTGAATGCTTTTAATAGTTAAGCGGCCTCCTTTGAATCTGCTGACCGCCCTTTTGGTGGGTGCTTGGGTTATCCAAATTAATTCCACATTGGGAATCAGTTTCAAGTCGTCAGCCTAGGTTTTCATTTTAGCCATTGCTTTTGTTTCATGGGTTATCTTTAATCCCACATTTGTCAATTTCAAACCAAATCAAACTTTTATTAGTTTGACCCTCCACCTTAATAGTTGCTAATGCCTTTTGGCTAAGGCATATGCCACGTCCATTGTTTTGGGTGAGGTGCTTAGTTTATGGTATTACGTGGCTCCTCCATGTGGATGCAAAGGTTCGAAGTCATTTCTATAGACTTGACATTACATAGTAATTTGTACGGACTTGTCAATACAAAGTAATTTCTACAGACTTGGCAATTCTACGGACTTGTCAATATAAAGTAATTTATATAGACTTGGCAATTTTATGGACTTGCAAATGTGCAAAAATCACTCAAAATTTTTAGACACCTATTGATTTCCACGTTTCCTCTTCTGATTGTGCCACCACATTTTTCCTTTTCGCTAGAATACTTTAGCAAGCTTTATTTTGAGTATCTGGACTCCGTTTTGCATTCTGGAAGAAGCGTCAGAAAGCTCTCAATGAACTCTTCAATGTGAAAATGGTTTGACCAAAATTTGAAGACTTTTGAAAATGGAATGGTACATATATCCACTTGGATCACTCCTCTCCACTAGGAACTTTTGGACCTCCAAAAGTTGAAATTAATTGGTAATGAGGTGAGGGTATTTCTCCCTCACCCTTCCAACTTCCATCCATTTGGCCTTGTTTGGGTGCATCCGTTTTAGACCAATAAGAAGATATTAAACATCACCTCTTCATGAAGTCCTCACATTCCTATCAAGAATAGTATCATCCTGTAATTATGTTAGATATTCAGGAGCAAAATCATCAATAGAAGGAATGGATACACTTTCATCATGATCAATTATCATTGGAGGCTCATACAATTTCAGATTTTCCATATTTACAACTGAATAAATATGCATGTAAGAGAGTAAATCTAACTGGAAAGAATTTGTACCAATTTTTTCCATAATCCAAAAAGGACCATACCAGATTGGTTTTAACTTTTTACCTTCACATGTCAGTCTTTCCTTATTGATGTGAAGCCATACCATATCACCTACAACAAATTGGTGATCAACACGATGTTTGTCATGTTTGGATTTATACTTGGCTTAACTTTTCTCCAATTGAGTACGAATAGTCTAATGTATGAGCTGTATTTGTTCAATGAACTTCTTAGCTCGAATGGCTTCTTTTGGTTCACCAACCGCTGTATCCTATCCATAGCAAACATCTAGAGGAGATTTAGGAAAGTATCCATAATAAAATTCAAATGGAGATTTCATAGTAGAAGAATGAATTTCCCAGTTATATGCATGTTATATGTAACACAATTGTTCATCCCATAACTTTGGATGTTTATTAGTATATCCCCTAAGCAAATGTACCATAGTTTGGTTCACAACCTCTGTTTACCCATCGGTTTGTGGATGAAATGTAGTGTTATTTTTTAATTTAGTGTCTATTAGTCCCCACAAAGTTTACCAAAATTACCCAATAAATTGAGAATCCTGATCAGAAATGATTGAAGTAGGCAAACCAAAATGAACCCATACATGTTTAAATAACAAGTGTGCAGTGCCTTCCCCAGTAATTTTCTTAGTGCAAGGAATCAAAACACACATCTTGCTAAATCTATCCACAACCAAATATAAATAGTCATGTTTTCTTTGTGTCATAGGCAAACCCCCCACAAAATCCATGGAGATACTTTCCCATGGGTGAGTAGGAACAAGCAGAGGAGTGTAAAGTCCTAGTTTCCTATTACTAGGTTTGCTTGTGGCACAAAGAGTACATCCCTTAATATATTTGCAACCATTTTGGCAACTCCAAAATGACCAAAAATAAGAGAAGTATGTTCTTCTCTAATCATGTGAACCCTCTCATTTGAGGTATACAAAGTTTACCCAAATGATACAAAAGATCATTGTGTACATGATAGTCCAATTCTTCTACTTGTCTACTACTCATCAAGTCTTTATAGACATCCTGAAAATCAAGATCATTAACATATTATTCTTTATAATTCTCATGAGACAAAGAACCATTTTGTAAAAGAATAGATACAACAACCATAGGAGGCCTAGATAGCATATCTGTAACCTTATTCTAAATACCTTTTTTATACTTAATCACAAGATGAAATTGTTGTAAGAAACCCATCCAACGAAAATGTCTAGATTGTTGTAGCTTAGTTTGTGATTGGAGATACTGTAAGGGCTGATGATTTGTATGTATTATTGTTTCTTTTCCCATTAAGTAATGTTTCCATTTTTTAACACTTTAAACTGAGGCATATAATTCCTTATCATAAGTGGGATATTTTATTACTGCACTTCTGAAAGTTTCAGAATGATAGCAAACTAGTTTCTTACCTTACATTAAAATGGCTCCCATATCATACTCACTTGCATCTGTCTCGATCTCAAATGGTTATTGTATATTAGGAAGTGCCAAGACTGGAGTAGTACTTAACTTTTCTTTCAAAGTGTCGAAGGCTTTTTGATGTTTGCCTCCCCACTGAAAGACCTATTTCACACTTGTCAAAGAATGCAAAGGTGATGCAATATATGAAAATTGAGCAATAAATTTTCTCCAAAATTGTACTGCACCAAGAAAACTTCTAACCTTAGTTGTATTAGTGGGTGTAGGCTAGTTAACAATGACTGCCACTTTTGTAGGTTCTATTTTCAATTCACCATGTCCTACAATGTAACCCAAGTATATCAAAGAGGTTTTGCCAAATTCACATTTTGACATTTTTAAATAAAGTTTTTCCATTCGTAATGCATCCATGACTTTCTTAATGTGTATCACATGCTCTTCCCAAGACTTGTTAAAAATCAATATATCATCTAAGTAGACTATAACAAAATCATCAAGGAATTGTCTAAAAATATCATTCATCAATCTCATGAATGTAGCTGGGGCATTACATAACCCGAAAGGCATAACAAGCTATTCAAACAATCCCTGTTTTGCTTTGAAGGCAGTTTTCCACACATCACCTTCACTAATTTTTACTTGATGATATCCAATTCTCAAATCTAACTTAGTGAAATAAATAGCATGTTTTAATTGATCCAATAAATCATCAATATGAGGAATGGGTAACGATTCTTAATAGTAATATTGTTTAAGGCACAAAAATCAACACACATTTGCCAAGTGCCATCTTTCTTTGGCACCAAAATAATGGGTGAACCTACAAGAGATGAACTTGGATGAATAATACCTCTATCTAATAAATCCATTACCTATTTTTTTATTTCCTCATTTTCCACCACTGATAACCTTTACATGCCAATGTTAGGGAGAGGAGAATCTTGAAATAGCTGATTTTCATGTTGAACTCCCCTTTTAGGGGGCAAACCCTTAGGATCTTGAAACACATCATCATAAGTAGAAATGATTTCAACCAATTCATTCTTGTGTTTAGGATCACAATTTTCTAAGGCTTGAGAATATTCTTTTTCCTTAGACTTAATCAACATGAGATAAAAAGTCTTTCTTGAATTAACTAGTCTTTTCATTTGCCCTGCTATAACCAAGAAAAGACTTGTTTTAATGTGATGTGCTCTGGCTATATATTCAATGCCATCCTTAACAAGCAAGTAGTTATTCTCCTCTCTATAAAATATTTCTTTTCTATCATAAAGATATGGGCTTCCCAAAACAATCCACATATGTCCAATGGGACAACATCCAACTCAACCTCATCTACAAATTTGGATGTGATGGCAAACCTAAGTCTACAAGTTTGTGAGACTTGTAGCTTCGCATTGTCACACACCCAACCTAGTGGATAAGGCTTTGGATGGGGATTGGTTTGTAAGCCTAACTTCTTAACAACCTCTTCAAAAATTAAATTTTCTTATGAACCACTATCAAATAGAGTGTCAATCTTAGTACGTTTTGAAACAACTCTAATGTGGAACAATTCATTTCTTTTCTTATCAACATGCATAGAATTTTGTTTAGAAGAAGATGCATCATTTGATGACTTAGTGCTAGAAATTGAAAGAGAATAATCATTATGCAATCCCATAGCTGTGATCTTAGTTTCATCACCTGAATCTGAACCTAAGTCCTGAACCATAACATTAGTATTTTTTTCTTTCTTTTGAAACCTTTTATGCCTTAACTCATGGTGTAGTTTCCAACACTTAGACTCATCATGATTTTTCTTGCAATGATTACAAAATGGTTTTCCTTCTTTTTTTTAATAGCAAAAGTGGATTTCTATTTACCCTTTCTGGATGAACTTTCCCCTTTGGATTGCTTAACATTAGATTACTTACTTTTAACTTTAGGAAAATATTTTTTTGATTATTTTCCTCTAGCCTCTAAATGAGTGGCTTGCACACATACTACATCTAAATTAGTGGGATTGAACATAAGAATCATATGTCTTAAGTAACTATGTAACCCACCTATATATTTTAGCAGTGTTTCTTGTGTGTAAAGAGGAACATTCAAAAGTAAAGATTTTTTCCTAAATTCCTATGTATAATCTTGAACATTTTGGCCTTTTCTTTGTCTGAAACTTTGCCAATCCATCATGGCTTGTTGCATATAGCCTAAAGGATAAAATTGCTTTATGAGTTCTTCAAAAAATTATTTCTAAGTAGAAATCGAGTTACCTTTTTGAAGCTCAGTTTCCTTCAACTTACTCTCCCACCAGATGAGAGTTGTGCCTCCCATATGAAGAGTAGCCAAATGAATTTTTGATTCACCCCCTACAATCTTTTAGACCTTGAAATAAACTTCTATTTACTTAACCCAATTATCTAGCTTTTTGGCATCAATTTCTCCATTAATCATTGGTAATTCAAACTTAATATCTAATTTAAGTGAAGGGAGAGATTCCACAATTTTTTTACCATCATCTGATGAAGAAGGTTTTTTAGTTTCCTTACCTTTTGATTCTTGTGAATCACCTTTCTCATTCTCAGATTTCTTTTGTTTGTCACAGTATAATTCCTCAACCATGCTTCTCATCTCCATGAAAGCTCAGTGGAAAGCTTGTTCAGATTCCATCTCTTCTTTAGACATCCTTGAAGCACACCTTGAGCCAATCTCTGGATTATACTCAATGAGTTCTCCTTAACCCTTTTGGGATTTAGATCTTGTCAACATACACTAGCAATCACTGTTAAATAACAACCACTCTGATACCAAAAATTTGATCTAAAAACTGAAAATGCAAGTGTGGAAAATTTGAACAACTCACTTTTGCATTTAAAAGATCTTTCTATTTTCTGACTTTTTCTTTAAATTTTGAATAAGGAAATTATATCCAAAATTAAAAATGAAGATCAAAATTTTAAAATAGCAGATAAAAATTAGAGAATATCACTAGCAAATTGATAACGGAGTTTGGCTTCAATAGCCTATGTCTTCGGATCCATTTGAGGTGAGGACCATTTCCATTAATTTGTGCATCAAAATGGCTTAAAAATTAAATTCAAGTCTACAATTCACCTTCCCTGGTCTATACTTTCCTATATAATTATCTCTCAGACATAAAAATAAAGGCCCAAGGCTATATAAAGCATTAATTTAATTCTGACCTTCTTAATTCTCTACACACAGTCAGTTGTCTCATACCCTTCAATTAGAAATTCACTCCCTTTATAGCACTTCGAAGTCCATAACACAAGTAGTCAAGAGCTTATCCTTTAGGATGAGAGGTCTTGGGTTCAAGGCATCAGCCTTCATTTTGGGGTGCTTTTGTCTTATCATTTATCCCATATTTAGGAATTTTCAGCAATTTGAATGCTTTTAATAGTTAAGTGGCCTCCTTTAAATTTGTTGATCGCCCTTTTGGTGGGTGCTTGGGTTATCCAAATTAATTCCACATAGGGAATTAGTGTCAAGTCATCGACCTAGGTTTTCATTTCAGCCATTGCTTTTGTTTCATGGGTTATCTTTAATCCCATAATTTCTGATTTCAAACCAAATCAAACTTTTATTAGTTCAACCCTCCACCTTAATAGTTGCTGATGCCTTTTGGCTAAGGCATATGCCACATCCATTATTTTGGGTGAGGTGCTCAGTCCATAGTATTACATGGCTCCTCCATGTGGAAGCAAAGGTTCAAAGTCATTTTTATAGACTTGGCATTACATAGTAATTTCTATGAAATTGTCAATACAAAGTAATTTCTATGGACCTATCAATTCTACGAACTTGTCAATACAAAGTAATTTCTATGGACTTGGCAATTCTACAGACTTGCAAATGTGCAAAAATCACCAAAAATTTTTAGACACCTATTGATTACCATGTGTCATCTTTTGATTGTACCACCACATTTTTCCTTATCTCTAGAATACTTCAGCAAGCTTTATCTTGAGTATCTAGACTTCGTTTTACATTCTGAAAGAAGTGTAAAAAATCTCTCGATGAACTCTTCGATGTTCAAATGGTTTGACCAAAATTTGAAGACTTTTTAAAAATGGAATGGTACATAGATCCACTTGGATCAAAAAACCTTAAGGGGAAGAAATCCCACATACTATGAAATTGGACTATAGTCCTATAAGACAAAAATCAAGTTTAGTGAAGCACCAACTTCACATGGAGCATCAACCCCAAATAGCTAAGCACCTACTTGACTAGGCTTTAGTAAGCACCCACTTGAAAGGAAGAACTAACCCCCTAGATAAATAAAAACCAACCCATCCACCTAATTTTTTTGGTCACCTTTATAAAACCTTGTTTTGAAACTAAATAATGATGATCACCTCTTAAGCTCTCCACACTCTTGTCCCTCTCAAACTACCTTCTAGGCCTCTTTTCTCAATTAGGTCTCTTTAAGACTTATTAGGTCATATGACCATGATATTCATATGCAAACACAATTTCATATCTTAATTACATATCATATACACTCCTCTAATTTTATATAATACCTCCTTTTAGTCATAATGTTGCTATCTTATTCACATACTCTCATGCATACACAAATAGGCCTAAAATTACCTTGTACATATACCATTCCTTGTTCATATTCTACTTAGTTAGAAACTTATTCCTAAAATATTATGTCATCTATGGAATAGGTGTATTACATCTCATAAAAAATATTAAAATAAATATTGAGTCCCTTTTGGTCTTTCATAACACTATTAGACCTCATCTCACTTTTAGGTCTCATGGAGACCTAATTCCATTAGGTCTACTTTAGGACACATTACACGTTACACTTTGCCTTCTTTAGAATAATTTACGTTCATATAAAAATAATATAGTTTTATATATTAATAAAATATACCCAATAAATATGATATAAATTACATAACACTTTTTAGTACTAACCCCTTCATGAACACTCCTTGTAGCACTATTCATAATTAGGCCTATGAGCCTATAGAAAGTTTGCCAAAAAAATTGAAGCATGTGCATAATTTAGTCACATAATCATGAAAATAAATCACATTAATATAAAATAATTGACCTTAAAAATATCACCATGTTCTTTATACTTCATAACTCAGGGTAAAGGGACTCAAACACTTCTCTGTAAATACCCCACTCAAAACTACTAAGACACTCCAAAACCCAGTCATGAACAACTTGATATTTAAAACCTTAAAGAACATTTAATATGACCAATTATACTTTTAAAATATAAATTTAAATCTATTTACCACTCTTAAATATGAAAATCATAAGGTCTAATGTCAAATATTGGTTGTGTAGACTAATCTTTTAAGCTTAGTACACACCATCAAACTAGAACCAATCAAGCCATTATGGATTCAAAATTTAAACCAATTTTAATGACGATAAAACATTATAAAAAATATTTATATGAAATAAATTCCCAAAAAAAAACACCATGTGCATTATATACTTTAACTTAGGGCATAGATCCTAAAACTCATCACTACAACTTGCTTACCTAGAACTGCTAATTTAACTTAAAGCACAGTCATGATGACATTGACCTTCAACACCTATTTGACCACTTTAAAGGACCTATTATGAAATTATATGATCTTATGATATCATTATATAATTATTAGATATAAATATCATATGGTTAAATGACAAATATTGGTCTTGTAGACCAATCTTATGACCTCACTATACACAAACCTCACTGAGCCAAATAAGCCATTTTGGCTTCATAATTTTCACCATTGCACCTAAATTTAAAAAATTATACCAAGAATTTATAGGAAATAATATCCTAACACAAAATATCCATGCACTTGGTTTCATCACTCTATCATGATAACCCACTCCTAATCATCTTCTCACTGTTGCTTAGGTTTTTCACTGTTTCCATCATTAGGATTGTTAGGGACTAGCTAACTTGGATGACTAGTTTAGAACAATTGAGGGATGTAAATTGTATATAAACCTTTACAAACATGAAAAATGAGTCTCAAAATTCATCTTCCACCCATTTTTATACTTTGACTTGGTCAACTCTGATTGCTACTATAAATCTTTGAGAAATTAGCACTTTTCTACAGGATCTACTTACACACCTAACAATTCAATCACACTTGGAGGTACCTAGAAGAGTTGAAACATAATCATAACAATCCATTATAATCACTTTTGATCAACATATTAAACATTAGGTCTTTATTAGGGTTCTAAGAGGGTTTAAACTTATTTCTATTCTTAACAATCATTCATAAAGCATAGTCCCTCAATATAAAAACAAATACCTAGAATTTTGATTTAGGACCCTTACCCATATACCATGAATATATTAGGTTCCCATGAAAAGGTTTGATGAGTTGATTACCACAATAAAATCCTTCTCAGATTGAGAACCCTTCATTCTATGTACTCAAGAGACCTTAAAACACATTTTCATGCCTTATCCTTTAAACTATGGCCTCAAACTACATGAACAGACTTAAAACAGCATACCTCACCTCTAAAAATTCTTACATGAGATTAAACACTCTGAAATATGATCATGACCCCTCATTAGGCCACACCCTCTCTCTTTTCTCTCTAAGCCTTGACTTGTAAACCACATTAGGCCTTACAATTATCCTTTATGCCTATTTTCATGTACTCTCCACCATAATCACATACTCAAGAAACTTATCTCATGATTAAACATATACATAAATCCTTCATATGCCTTGAAAATAGATCATGATACTTTAGTAGGCTAGGTAAGGTTTGGAAGTGGTCTAGGTGCAAACTAGGTATGAAGGTCTTACCCCTGTAGGCTCACCCTAAAACTTTAATGAGTGTTCAAACACCTCATATGAATGCTAAAACAACATTATAAAACCACTCATGCCTATGTGTACTCATCTTACCAATCCATTATGTTCATACCTTATAACAAGAATCTAGATTAGGCTTCTCAAAACAACTTATACTGAAGAACTAGTACTCAAGCATGCTTCAATGCTTACTTGACCATCATACCTCCTTATGATAAAAATAAAAAATTCAAGCTGACCTGAACCTTGACTTCAACCAATGTAAGAGACATTATTTTGATTTCAAATTCTCTCTTGCCTTCAAGTTCTCTCCTGTCACATGGTTTCCTTGTCACATCAAACACACACGCTCATACCTTAAATAACAATCACCATGCATCTTCACCAGATGTAAATTTAAATAAATTACATCAACATTGACATCATTGATAACACTTCTCAATAAAATTCCCCTTTGTCATTGATGGCAAAACATTCTTCAATTTGATCACTCTAATCTCACCCAAACTAGTCAATCTCCCTTCTTGAACTTTGTCCTCCTTTGACATTATTGACAAAGTGTCATACATACTACAACTTATATAACCACTCATTCTCCCTCTTTGGAAACTATTCTCATAAACTCTTCTATGCTTGCCAATAGCTACACTTAGAGATTATGAACAACCTAAATAGCTTCCCCTCAAGCAAAGCATCCACCATGCTTTTGCTAACTGAAGAGAGTCTCCATAAAGCCGAATGGAGTCACCCCTTTTATAGGTCACTAAAACAACACTAACTTAGGAGATTCCCAAATCTCTATACTCTCATAAGAGTGAATATCTTTCATGATCCTATTAGGCTTGATTTTCACGTTAGGGTTGACCTTTTCATCAAATATTTGATCAATAACATGAGCTAATATTTGACATTCTTGACTTGATTTCACATTTAAAGTGTGCTCTACCATAGAAAATAGTCCACTTGGGTTTGTAGACTGATCAATTCTCACCTTTACTATCTTTGATTTCCACACATTCAATTATCTTATCACTTGCACTCTAGGGGATTCAAACCTCTTGTTTTGACATGATGGCCTTCTAACTCTATTAGGATATAATCTTGCAATGTGTCCCACATTATGAAAAATATAGAGAACAATCATATTCATACCTCTTGACTAATGATTTATTTCATAATCCCATGCATATTCATTTTTAAAGAGTCTTCTACACTCTTTTACTTTATGACCAAACTGATTTCATGGAAAATAATAACCATTGAATGAATTAGCATACCTCATAGCATTAGGTTGTCTGATTGATCTTTTCATGTCAACCTTCTTGTCTTCATTATCCTTCTCCTTTACTTGAGATACCTCCTTTTATTTTTATTTGAAACCAAGGCTTGTTTTATCACTTTGTAAACTTTTGAATACTCAAGATGTTATCTATAACATAAGTACTCCTTTCAACTTTCATAAAGGTCTTCAACTTGCTATATGTTTGATCCAACTCATCTTTCAAGGATTCTATTTTAGTTCCATACCTAGTGCATTCTTCCTCTTTATCTTTTAATCTTAGATGTGTTACTCAGTCTCTCATCAAGGAAACTAATCTACTCTTCATAGTCCTTAAATAATGATATTAGTTTGTGATTCTTACTTCTTTGAAACTTTAACAACTCAAGAGCACTCACTAATTATGCCTCAAGGTTAACTTTAGCCTCTTCTTCATTTGATTATTCATCATTCGTAAGGTCTTTCCCTTTTGAGAAACCCTCATTATCTATTTTTAAAGCCATGAATAAGGTTTCATTATTGTCATGTTCATGTTCATTACTATCATCATCACTATTAGATGTACTTTTGTCACTTACATAAGATGATATATTATATTATTTGCTATAGAAACTTCTCTTGTTATTAAATGACCATTTCCTACCTTCATACTTTCTAGAATCTTTCTTGTTTTTATTAGGCTTATAGACCTTTTCATCTCCATGATGTTCATGATGTTCTTCATCATTCTTAGTATTATATTTATTAAGATAATTATATGCAAAGTGACTAATCTTACCACATTTGAAACATTTAGAGGCAACTTACCCTTATACTTACAAGATCCAAACCTCAGTTTCCTAGAAAACATGGCTATCAATTCATCAACATCAACATATGAACATACCTCATCCTTGAATTTCTTGGATTTTGACTTCTTAGATTTGAAAGCTACTTACTTATTGGGATGTCTTCCATCATTTATTCTCATCTCATAGGCAGTTAATATGCCATGAAGCCCATCCATCTCTAACTTTTCCAAATCTTTCATATCTTCTACTATAGATACCTTAGAATCAAAATTATGAGTTAGTGATCTCAATAAATTTTGAACAGATTTATAATATGAATAATACTCTAATGACATTGATAATTTCATCAACCTTCAATAGATAAGATGAAATAGTTTCATCTTCAAACTTTCAAACTATCTTAGGTGGGTTTGTAACTTGGCCATCTTCACCTTTTTGTCTCCTTAATAAATTGTCTTTAATTTGTCCCATATCACCTTGTCTAACTCATAGTACATCACCTTCACAAATTCTACCTCTAATAGGCCACATAAAATGGCATTCATTCCCTTGGAATTTATCTCACTTTCCTTCTTACTTGATGCATCAGTTGGTGGTGTAACAGGTGGTGTGTATCCATCCACAATTGAATGCCATATGTCATATCCCATTGACATTAGATATGTCCTCATTCAGATGCTTCAAAAATCATAATTAGTCTCATTGAAGAATGTAGCCTTATTGGTAAAGAAACCACCTTGAGCTTGTTGACTAATCATACTTACTTCTATGATCTCTTTTAGGATATTAGTCCTACTTAAAAGGACTTGCTCTAATACTAAATGACTGAGAGTGGGGTGAATCAATCTTTAAAATATTTCCTTTAATTTCACTTTAATGAATCATGAATCATTCAAGAAAACATATAGATCTAGAAATCATAAACACTTATCCACATAAGCATGAAACACAAGAACACATAATATTTGAGGGAAGCCTTCAAGGGGAAGAAAAAACATAGATATCTAAAAATTGACTACAATCCTATAAGACAAAAACCAAGTTTAGTGAAGCACCAACTTTACATGGAGCATCAACCCCAAATAGCCACGCACCTACTTAACTAGGCTTTAGTAAGCACACAATTTCAAGGAGGCACTAACCCCCTAGATGATTCAATATAAATTTAACCACCTAATTTATTTGGTCACCTTTCAAACACCTTATTGATCAACCAATAGATGATGACCACCTCTTCAGTGCTTTACACTCTTAGCCCTCTCAAACTATCATGTAGACCTCTTTGTTCAATTAGGTCTCTTAAATATTGATTAGGTCATATGAACTTGATATTCATTATAGATCCTATACACTCCTATAATGGTATAAAATACCTCATTCTTATCACAATGTGTTATCTTATTTACATACTCTCATGCATACACAAATAGGCCTAAAACTACTTTACACATATACCATTCTTTATTCATACACTACTTAGTCAAAAACTCATCCTCAACCTATTATGTCATCCATGGAATAGGTATTAAAAAGACCATAAACATTATTCAAATTAATATTGAGTCCCTTTTGGTCTTTCATAACTCTATTATACTTCATCTCACTTTCAGGTCTCATGGAGACCTAATTCCATTAGGTCTACTTTAAGACACGTTACACTTTACCTTCCTTGGAATAATTTACCTTCATTAAAAAAAAATCATAAATTGATAAAATAGGCCCCAATAAACATCTTATAATGTCCATAACACTTTTTAGTACCAACCCCTTCATGACCACTCCTTATAACATTGTTCACAATTAGGCCTATGAACCTATAAAAAGTATGCCAAATAAAACCAAAGTATGTAAAAAATTTAGTCACATAATCATGAAAATAAATCAAATTAATAAAAACTCCATTACCTTAAAAACATCACCATGTGATTTAGACTTCACAACTCAAGGCAAAAGGATTAAAATACTTCTCTACAAATACCCCACTTAGAACTACCAAAACACTCCAAAAATTATTCATGAATAACTTCATCTTCAACACCTAAAAGAATAGTTACCATGACCAATGATAATTTAAAAATATAGTTTGAAATATATGTACCAATATTTAATACAAAAATCACAAGGACTAATGTCAAATATTGGTCTTGTAGACCAATCTTTTGACCTTAGTATACACCATCAAACCAGAACCAATGAAGCCATTTTGGCTTCAACATTTTAGCCACTTTCACTGAATATCAAACCTTATAAAAATAATTTATAGGAAATAAAATTCCTAAAAACAACATGTTCGTTATATACTTCAACTCATGGCATAGATCCTTAAATGCATCACTACAACTTGCTTACCCAAAACTACCAATTTACCTTAAAGCACATTCATGATGACATTGACATTCAACACTTGTATGACCACTTTCAAAGACTTTTTATGAAATTTTATGATCATATGAGATCATTAGATCATTATTATATATAAATATCATATGGTTAAATGATAAATATTGGTCTTGTGGACCAATCTTATGACCTCACTATACATAGACCTCACAGAGCCAAATAAGCCATTTTAGATTCATCATTTTCACTACTGTACCTAAATTTAAATCTTTATAACAATAATTAATAGTAAATACCAGTACCACAAAACATATCAATGCACTTGGTTTCATCACTCTATCATGATAACCCATTTTTAATCATCTTCTCACTACTAGCTAGGTTTTTCACTATTTCCATCATTAGGCCTGTTAGCGATTGGCTAACTTGAATGACCAATTTAAAACATTTGACTGATAAAATTTGTCTATAAACATTCATATAATTTACATGTTTATTAATATATTCATCATCCATCCATTTGCATACTTTGACTTGGTCAACTCTATCTACTACTATAAATCTTTTATAAATTATCACTTTCCTGTAGGATCTACTCACACACATGACAACTCAATCACACCTGGAGGTTCCTAAGAGATTTTAATATAAACTAAAATACATTTCATAATAATAAAAATTCATTATGATCAAATTTTATCAACATATTCAACATAGGGTCCTTATTAGGGTTTTATGAGGGTTTAAACCTATTTCCATTCTTAACAATCATTCATAAAACATAGCCCCTCAACCCAAAAGAAAATGATTGTAATTTTGAGATAGGATGCTTAAAAATATACCATTAATATATTAAGTTCCCATGCATAGGTTTGATAAGATTATGAGCACAATAAAATCCTTCTCGAGTTGAGAACCCTTCATTTTGTGCACTTGAGAGACCTTAAAACACATTTTCATGCCTTATCATTCAAACTATGTCCTCAAACTTCATGAGAAAACTTGGAAAAACATAACTCACCTATGAAATTCTTACATGCTCTCAAATTCTATGAAATCTGATCATGACCCCTCATTAGGCCACACTCTCTCTCTTTACTCTCTAGACCTTGACCTGCAAACCACATTAGGCCTTAAACTGACCTTTATGACTCTTTTCATGAATTATAAACCATAATCACATACTAAATAAACCTCTCTCATGATTTAAAAAAATCCATAAATCCTTCATATTCCTTGAAAATAGATCATGATATTTCATTAGGCTAGGCAAGGTCTAGAAGTGGTTTAGATGCAGACTAGGTCTGAAAGCCCTACACCTGTAGGCTCACCTTAAGACTCTTATGAGTGATCCAATACCTCATATTCATACTAAATAAACCTTATACAATCATGAATTCCTATGTGCACTCATCTCATCAACACACTATACTCATACCATCTCATAAGGATATAGACTGGGCTTCTCAAGATACCTTATATTCAAGAACTAATACTCAAACATGTTTCATAGCTCACTTGACCATCATGCCTCTTTGTGACAACACTAAAAAACTCAAGATAACATAAAACTTGACATCACACTTAACATCAATAAATAGAATAGACATTAGGTTGCTTTTAAATTCTCTCTTGCCTTTAAATTATCTCTTGTCACATGGCTTATTTGTCACATCAAACACACAAGCTCATACCTCAAAGACCGCTCACCATGAATCTTCACCGGATGCACCTTGACATCAATGGAAACACTTCTCAACATACTCTTGAAAACATTTGGGACTTTATAAAACTTTATTCTCTAATCCATCCCATCCAAGTGGGGTACAAATTTTATGACTATATAAATCTTACAAATGAATCATTTTTATCATGGAGTGATAGTATTTTTATAAGAAAACTTCAAGTTGAGATAGTCTTCCCACTTATATGGCTATTCCATGACATACATTATTAACATGTCCTCTACTATTTGGTTCAACATTTTTGTTTGGCCATACATTTATAGATGATAAACATAAATAAAATTTAAGTGGGTCTTAGATGTAGCAGTCAAGGTCTACCAAAACATTAAATTAAATAGTTTATTTTTATATAAGATAATAACTTCAGGTACATCATTAAAATAATAAAATTCCTTCAAAAACTTTTATATAAAAGTGGGGAAATCATCAGTAATATTTCCTGTAATGAACTACACAACCTAATAAAATTTATCAAAAATTAACCAAAATTATATATACCTCCATAGAGAATTAGGTAGTCTTAAAAGAAATTATATTTAAATTATAATCCATTTGTTGTAAAGTCCCAATTTTATAAGTCAACTTGCCTGTATGGATTAGAGAATAATATATTGGAAAGTCCCAAAATTTGTGTATGTTTTAAGAAATATTTATCTACCTTTGTGTAAAAATTCTTGGAATGTTAATGTGTCAAAGTTGAACATTGTCATCTAGATGGTTTTATATCTTTAATTTTGACACGTTAACATTCCAATCATTTTTCTACAAAGGTAGACAAATATTTTTTCATACCTATTGTGTCATAACATTCACAACCCATTTTAAAATTTAAATAGGGACCCACTATTTGATTAAATATCTTAATTCAATGTATTCTGAACCAAAAGTCTATAACATGGAAGTTTGAAAAGTGTAATCTTAAGGAATTTATTTTCTTCTTTTAATTTCTATTATTTGATTGATGCAATCAACAATAATTTTCTCATTATTTGCATTATGTTTCAAGGTTATAGGAGAATAAAAGATGTTCATAATCCATGTTATATGATTTGATTTTCACCTTTGATTTTACTTTAACTCATTCTTATATGTATGCTTGATTTATGATTTAACAACTAATCAAGGTGTCATGTTATGTTGTTTAGTGGGTTCTTTAGATTTTTTTGTCTTAAACAAGTTATTTCATACTTAGAAATTTTATAGAACATCCCAAAGCTCATTTACTATTAAAATGCAACATCATTTTGCTCACTCAAAGACAAAGTAAAGAATTAAAGTAACATAATGGTGACATTAACACAATTCCTTGTATGGAACATCCAATGAAAGTGGATCATCGAGAGCCACCCAAATGTCATCATACTAGTAAAATTATGGTTATGTTCATGGAGTTCCTTTTATGTACCGTCTTAGGAAATTGGATCATCAAGAGTCATCCAAATGTCATCATTCTACTAATCTGGTGGTGACATCAATAGAGTTCCTTATATGAACTATCGTAGGGTAGATCGCTAAGAAGATGACCATGTGTCATCATCTCACTAGCCTAGGGGTGACATTAGTAGAGGTAATTATATATTCCATCCTTGTTAGAGGTACAATTAGTGAGAAGGGGGTGAATTAGTGAGCCTATAAAATCCAACTTCATTTTCAATCCTTTCAAGTTCTTAAATAATTACCATAAGCATTTGTGAATCATACACATCATTAATAGAAATGAACAAAAGAGACAATGCAAGATCAATCATAAAACACATGACATATGTGGGAAACCCTCTTGGGGGATAAAACCCATTGGAACCTACAATTAGAATACTATCTTATAAAAACAAGAACCAATTTAGATGAACTTCAACTGATCAATGAACTACAATCCCTTATTTAGTGACTCTATAATCCCACAAGGTGTTACCACACCTATCTAGCTGAGCTAAAAAACAACTATACCTTTAGTAATTTACACCTTACAAAGAAAATGCAACCCCCTTGGATGATCAGCTACCAAAAAAATACCTATGAATACATCCACCTCTGAACTGATGTCTTCAACACTTGATGATGGACCTTTGATTATCACTCTTTAACTTTGCTCATATTCAAATAACAAGAGCACTATTTTGCCAATAGAATTATGACCTATAGGTCACATAAATAGTTCTCAATATATTCTTCTCTTCAACTCATCCATAAGGCACCCACCCTCTCCTTATATCCACAACTCTCATACACACTCCTCTTCAAGTCTCTCACAAATCTCATACAAGTCTAGAAATAACCTTCTTTGATTTCACTATTTATAGAGCGTTCATGATAATCAACACCTTGATCAACCATTAAGAATTACCTAAACCTTAATTAATCTCTCATGTACAAATACATGTATCAATACCATCCACATAAGTTGCCTATAGCACCCATTGGTCACCCTTAAGGAACTACACCTTTCAATTAGGCCATTGTAGCCCTTATAGGTCTCATGAAGACCCATTCACTCCTTTAGCACTTCATCAAGAAAAAATAGAATATAATACCACTCCCAAATGTATATTTCCACTATAAATTACCCCTTAGTCATTTTAAAATGATTATAGTCATTATTACACTCTTTTGTGCAAGCTCAAACAACATAAACATTAGCCTTGTTTATAAGGACACCATGAATGATTACATAGTCAACTTATGAAGCATTGTTCATACTCAAGATAGATTTATCACACCTATAAAATAAATAAAAAATGATACTCATGGAGTTTATAACACTCTCCAATATATAATACATTATTAAACATCAAAACAATAATAATAAAATCTCAAACAATCTTCCCGTGTTACTTACAAAACATAGTCAAACACAATCAAATTTAGAGCTCAATATATTTGACTATATACACATTAAAAACTTAAAATATATATTTATATATGTGCCTTGGATTCCTCTACAATTTTTATTTTTACACCATAACCAAATTATGCATAGATTTAAATATATAGCTAAAATATAGAGTACTAGTTTTTCCTTTACAAATTTAAATATTCAAATGCAAACGGTCACAGTTAAACTTTGAACACTATGCTCATATCTCATGTCCTTGCTACTTCATATTGATTATGAACCATATATATTATTCAAGATTTAATACATATTTCACCAATGCCTAAACATTAAACTTTGAACATATTGAGTTCATCTCATGTAATCTGGCAACTTTGATCTTATATGCTTCATTGATCTCTTTAATATTGCCCTCACTTTAGTCATGCTAGACAACTATCACATTGAAATCTTGAATTTAATGCACACCATTGAGATTTATTAGTATGAAAAATCACTCACTATTGATCCTATAGGAAGCTTTAACTTTATCTCTCCTTGACATTAAACTTCAAACACTTTAACCTCTTTGACTTGTTGTGCACCATAGATCTAGATATATGAACTCCTATACACTATCGATCTTTATGGATCAACCATGTCCTTATCATGCACCAACATAATATGATAAATTTTTACATTATCCCATGAGTCTTAATATCTCTATTTGGTCCTATTCGTTACACTTTCTAAGAAATGACTAAGTATGGGAACCTTTGCTTATCTGCCTGAAAGGTCAACTTTGCACCTCCATATCTTCTATTCACTCAAGAACATGTTCTAAAATTTGGACCATATGATATCCTCATATAGGAGAATCAAATAATGTGTTATTATGATGCTATAACCATCACATGTGTGAGATATAATGACGTTAAAATTCCTCCTCAAAATTATTTGTCATAGAGCCAACAATGTTAAGAATTTCTTGGAAGGCCAACTTTTGCACATGCATATCTTTTGATGTACTTTAGTGTATGATATAAAATTTATGAAAAATCAACTAGGGAAACAATTTAATCAACACATATTATCACCTTCTCCTAAAACATCCACTTATGTGAGATATAACTACATCAAAATGCTTACTCGACTCTTTCTTGCCTCATGAAAGTTTAATTATGGGAAAACATTGGCAAAATGCCTAAGAGCCCAACTTCTTACCCACATATCTTTGAATAAAACTATGTGCATGATTTGAGACTTATCACATATAAATTGGTAATTAATGTTATCATAACCTTATGACCAACTCCCCTTGACTAATCCACATGTGGCAAAGGTTTTGTCAGCAAACTACATACTCAAATTTTCTACCACTAGACCCAAAAAGTCTAGATGAAAACAATGATCAACTAGATGAAATCCACTGATCGAAAAAAGGATTCAAATCATTATTAAATTATAATATAACCTAGTTCACATTATCAATACTTTAGACACATCCCTAATTATCTCAAACCATGCAAACTTTGAAGATCAACCAAGCCTTCTTCAAGCATACTAGGACAAACACATTGCACACTTTGTCATTATCGCTTAAGATATCAAGTTACTTCATCTACTCACTAGGACACCTCCATGACATCACCATGACATTATTGATAACTCTCTAACAATATCCTACTTTGTCATTAATCTCAACACACATCATATAGCTCACCTTCCTTCTCTCTCTTCAAGCACTCCAAAAATAAGAACATTCTCCCCATTTAACACAATGATAAAGTGGGAACTAACTAATCCTAAGGACTTGAAAATAATAATAACAATATTATACCATCTTATAAAGATAGTACAAAATCCCCATTACCTTGAGCTTACCTCTTCTTTGCTTGACAACTTCCTTCTTGCTCCATGTCAACACTCTCTTCAACCAAGTGCTGTAATTTATGAAGGAAGAACACAAAAAAATACTAAAATTTGGTGAATCATACCAAGAAACATATGAGAGGGAGCCCACCTAAGATTTTTGAGCCATTACATCTCTTGAGCACCTTTAGATATCCATACACCATGAATAATTAGCATACAGGCTTACTATCCTTCTCTTAAACCACCTTAAGGACCACCAATATAACTTTGTGCCACTCACCAAATATGAAACATACTCTCAACTAACCTAAGAACTCTCCTTGAAACATAAATACCTGGATATTTTGGAGAAACTAAACAAAATGCACTCATCTTCCCACTAGGCCTATGTAGTCTTCTTGTAGCCCTACTTAAAACTTGTAGAGCCCATAAATTTCAGTAGATGCACCTTCAATACATGAAAATTCATACTTGGATAACTCTCATGTTCACCCTCAAGCACAAAAATGTGCATCACCTAGCTCATCCTCTTTAACATACTTCCTTCATAGACCAATTTTCCAATTAGGGTTCCATCTTGACAAAAAATGAATAACTTGAAATCCATAAACCTTTAGATCTTTTTGAAGCTTGATTTGATAATCAATTTATCCCATTCAACCTATTAATAATCTTTAGAGCTCAACTCATAACGAAAACCACTTTTCTATCATAGCCTGAAACCCTAGAATATTGAAACAAACTAAGTCATCAAACCTCTTTGTGGTCAACATCCACATCTAAAACTTCTTACACACCTGGAGATAGCCATCACATACTTCTGGACCAAAAATTAATCTTCCATACCTTTGGGAACATTGACTTCCTATAACCCATTTTTAGGCCTAGTTACCCTTAAGCCATAACTAAGAAAGCTGAGAGTGCTCAAAAATATTTAACTTGACTTCAACATACCTACAGACCACAAAACCACTTGGATCATACAAGAATAAGGTCAACAAACATTTCTATGTAAAAATATCATCTTGACAAATCACAAATCCTCTTTTGTCACTTGAAAACATTCAATCTAACCCTTCAAACTGACCATATATAGCTATGACATCACTCTGTCATCATCACAACATATCTTTCATCTAGATATACCCACTCTAACTAAAAACACATATCTCTAGCCATATAGAACCATTTAAATAACATCACAACAACACTTGCTTCTCCATAAGAAAGATGTTTCCTAAGAAGCATAGGCAGAGACACCCTACTTCATAATGTCTTTGAACAATGTGAAACTAGGAGTTGCCCACAACTCCTCATATTCCTTATCCTCCTTGGTCATCTAATACTTGTAGTTATTATTCTTAGGCTTAAGAAAAGTAACATGCTCAGCCAATACATCATTCTCCTTTTCTTCTATGATTGGATTGACAATACATAGAGATAACATAGATTCATGATATACCATTTTATCTATAGAATCTTTCTTGCAACTTAGAACCTCATTACTAGGTGCTACTAATTGATGTTATTTGAAAGATACTTTCTCAACAATAGTAGGATGTTCACTTGGATCCATACATACTCTAAGACTAGCTTCAACCATCACCTTGGTCTTCTCTTTGAGCTTGTTCTCTTCACTCACAACATGAACAAACAATGATAGTCCTTAGCATTCTTCAACTTTTAAATCATTCTCCACCATAGAAAATATATTACATAGACCAAGAAACTCATGATGACTCACACTTGTCACCTTTAGCTTCCATGTGTTGACTTACCTTATTCCTTGCACTCTAGGATCCTGATTAAACCTAATCTGACTTGTATACCTTTGCTTATATAACTTAACAATGTGACCTCTCTATTCAAAATTGTAGCACATCATGCCTTTTTAGGAAAAGTATATTGCCTTACCTTATTTGGATAAAAACTTGTAATATGTCACACATAAAGATATTTAAAACACTTAATTCTTTTCAAACCTTTTGACTGATGACCCCCATCATAATTCCATGAAAAATCATTTCTAATAGGTCTCTTGCATTCTTTATCTCTATGCCCAAATTGATTACATATGTAACAGTAACCATTGAAACTTGATTACCTCATGGCATTTGGCTATCTAATATAATTTATCTTCAAATTATGATTTTCCTTATTCACAATAGTCTTCATCTTGTCTTGAATCACATTCTTTTTTTGTTCTTCATATCCAAGACCAGTTTTATCAATAGCATGTTTTTGACCATTTAGAATACTATCTAGATTACTTGAGCTCTTTTTAAATCTCACAAATGACTTCACCTTACTAGATGTCTTCTCTAACTTATATTTTAATGAATCATTTTCAAATACATATCTTGAACATTCATCTTCTTTGGCTTTACCATTTCCAAAAAAAAATTCCAATTGACAACTAAGATTATTGACCATATCTTCATGTTTCTTGGTGTCTTCATTCATTATTTCCTTATACAAACTAAATTTCTCCTCATAATCTTTGAGTTGAGACTTCATCTTCTTATTAATCTTATTCCCAATCTTTAGTTCTTCAAGAGTATTTGATAATACAATCTCATAGTTCACCTCATCATCATCATCATCATCATCATCTTAATCACTACAAGTAGACTCATTTTGATGTGAGTGAATTCCTTCCTCAACCATGAAAAGAGCTTAATCTTAATTAGGACCATCATCTTCATGATCATACTTTGAGTCACTATCTTTATTCTCATCTCGTGAGTGACAATATTCTTTGGTGTAGAGACTTTTCTTGTTCTTGAAGGAATTCTTCTTGTTGTTATACTTTTCGAATCCTTTCTTCTTCTATGTCTTCTTGTCTTCATCATGACCTTCACTAGGATCTTCATCAACATTCTTCTATTTATTATGAGGGCATTTATGATAAAAATGTCCTATCTCTTCATAGTTTAAACATTTGAAGGGTAGTTTACCATTATACTTCCCTGAGCCTATGTTTAATTTTCTAGTAATCAGAGTTATTAGTTCATCCTCATCAATATTAAAAATTTAATCATTCTTTTGTTTCTTACCTTGGAAATTATTTTTAAGCTTCATCTTTTCCTTGAAAGTTGCTTCTTTATTTGGTGGTATATCATCATTTACTCTCATCTCATAGGCAGTAAGGGTGCCATGAAATTGATCCATCTTTAATTGAGTAAGATCATGACTTTATTCTATATCAGATACTTTTGGATCAAAATTGAGAGATAGAGAGATTAATAAATTTTGAACTATGGTATCCTCTTCAAGTTTCTCTCCAAGACATTTGATGATGTTCACAATCTCATCAACTCTCTACAAAAAAGATGTCACTAAATATTCTTCCTTTATCTTGAGACTTTTAAATTGCCTTTTGTGAGTCTACAACTTGGAAATCTTGACCTTTGAATCTTATTCATAAATGATCTATATTTTATCCCATATCTCTTTAGAATATTTACAATGGATTACATTGGTGTATTCAATCTCTGAAAAACCAAAAGTGATAGCATTCATTTTCTTGGGATTGTTCTCAAACAACTTCTTATCTACAAAACTAGATGGAAGAGTAGTATGAGCAACATAACCATCCACAATAGATTACCAATCATAAAACACTAGAGAAATAATTTATTTCTTCATTCTTGCACTCTAAAATGGATAATTGGATCCTTTGAGCATCGATACTTGCTTAGTGGAGAAACCTCCTTGATGACTACCCATATTGTACCTTGGATAACCTTCAAGCTATAAAGCCTTTACCAAAGGACCTACTCTGATACTAATTGTTAGAGGTACAATAACTAGGGGATGAATCATTGATCCTATAAAATAAAAATTTAATTTTAATCCTTTCAAGTTCTTAAAACAATTACCATAAGCATTCATGAAGCATGCACATCATTCATAACAATTAGTAAGAGAGACAATGCAAGATCAATCACTTAACACATGACATATGTGGGAAACCCTCTTATGGGAGAAAACCCATGGGAACCTATAATTGGACTACTATCATATAAAAATAAAAACCAATCTAGACCAGCCACAACTGATTAAGGAACTACAATCCCTTATTTAATGAGACTATAATCCCAAAAGGTGTTACCACACCTATCTAGATGAGTTGCAACAATAGCTAGACCTTTATCAAGTTCCAATTTTGAAGGAGGTTTTAACCCCCTTAGATGTTGAACTACCAAAATAACACCTATGAACACATCCACTTTTAAACTGATGTCTTCAACAGCTGATGATGGACATATGATTATCACTCTTCACCTTTGCTCATACTCAAACAGTAAGAGCACTATTATACCAATAAAATTATGACCTATAGGTCATATAATTAGTTCTAAATTTATTATAATCTTCAAAATATCTATGGGTCACCTACCCTCTATTTCACTCCACAACTTTCACACACACTCCTCTTCAAGTCTCTCATAAATCTCATACAATTCTAGAAATCAACTTCTTTGATTTCACTATTTATAGAGAGTTCATGATCATCCACACCTTGGTCAGCCATTGGGAATTCCTTAAACCTTAAGGAATCTCTCAAATACAAAGACACATCTCAATACCATCCACATAGGTCAGCCATAACACCCATGGGTCACCCTTAAGGAACTACACCTTTCAATTAGGCCCTTGTAGCCCTTATAGGTCTTATGAAGACCCGTTCACTCCTTTAGCACTTCATCAAGCAAAAAAATAACATAATAACACTATAAAATGCATAGTTCCACTCTATATGACCCCTTAGTCATATTCAAATTCTTATAGTCATTATTTCACTCTTATGTACAAGCTCAAACAACTCAAACATTAGCCTTGTTCATAAGGACACCATGAATGAATACACAATCAACTTATGAAGCATTGTTCATACTCAATATAGAATGATCACACATCCAAAATCCATAAAAATTATCCTCATGGAGTCTAAAACAATCTCCAATATCTAATAAATCATTAAAAATTGAAAAAACAATAGTTCAAGCTCAAACAACCTTCCTAGGTTACTTGTAGAACACTGTGAAACACACAATCAACTTTGGAGCTCAATATATTTGACTATATATATTCAAACCTTAAAATATATATTTATAGATTCACCTTATATTCCTATACAAGTTTAATTTTTACACCATGAGTAAATTTTGTATAGATCAAAATATATAGCCAAAATATAGAGCACTGATTTTTCCTTTACAAATTCAAATATTCAAATACAAATGGTCATAGTTAAAATTCAAACACTATTCTTACATCTCATGTCCTCACTACTTTAGATTGATACCACACCATCGATATTATTTGAGATTTAATTTATATTCCACCAATACCCAAATGTTAAACCTTGAACATGTTGACCTCATCTTGTGTAATTTGACAACTTTGACCTCATACACTTCATTGATCTCTTTGATATTGTCCTCACTTTAGTCATGCTAGATAGCTATCAATTTAACCTCTTAAATTTAATGTGTACCATTTATATAAATTATTATGAACACCCTCTCACCATTTATCCTAGAACAAGTGTGATCTTTATCTTTGCTGGATGTTAAACTTTGAACACTTTGACCTCTTTGATATGTTACACATCGTAGATTTAGATGTATGAACTTCTATGCACTATTGATCTCTATAGATCAGCCAGGTCCTTATCATACACTATACACCATTAAATCAATCTTTATGATCTCTCATAATCTATAGGATCTCCATTTTATCTTGGTATTTACCCTTGCTCAAAAATGACTATGGGAACCTTTGCTTATCTGCCTGGAAGGCCAACTTTATACCTGCATATCTTTTGATTTGCTTAAATGCATGTTTTGAAATTTGGACCATATTATCTCATCAAATAAGATAATCCAATCATGTATTGATATGATCTTGGAGACCCTACATGTGGGAGATATAATGACATTAAAATTCCTCATTAAATTTATTTTTTTTAGAGCCAACAATGTTTAAAATTGCTTGGAAGGCCAACTTTACACATGTATATCTTTTGACATACTTAGACACATGATCTAAAATTTAGTGAAAATTAACTAGGAAAATAAATAAATAAACATATATGATCACCTTCTATTTAAACATCCACATGTATGATATATTACTACATAAAAATGCTTACGTAGCTCTTTCTTACCTCATGCAAATTTGATTATGGGAAAACACTATCAAAATGCCTGAGAACCCAAATTTGCACTCACATATATTTGACTATGATT
The DNA here is from genome assembly GCA_037957365.1 of Torreya grandis. Classification (NCBI taxonomy): domain Eukaryota; kingdom Viridiplantae; phylum Streptophyta; class Pinopsida; order Cupressales; family Taxaceae; genus Torreya; species Torreya grandis. Next base: position 1,436,925 of record JARHVA010002885.1, on the reverse strand, counting down.
AGGTACATGAATTAAGACTTAGATCATATAAAATAAGAACTAATGTGATAACAGCCATATGACCAACTCCCCATGATTCATCCACATGTGGTAATGTTGACCTCAACAAACTACTTACTTAGATTTTCTGCCACTAGACCCAAAAAGTCTAGATGAAAATAATGATCAAACAAATGAAATATAATCATGAACACAATCATTCAAATCATTATTCAATTTTTATATAACCCATTTCAAATTATCAATACTTAACTCTGAAGATCAACCAAGCCTTCTTCAAGCATACTAGGACAAGCACATTGCACACTTTATCATTGTCATTTAAACTATCAAATCACTTCATCCACTAACTAGGACACCTCCATGACATCACCATGACATTATTTACAACTCTACAACAATCATGGGAAAATAGATCATTGAGATCTATCCATGTGTCATCATTCCACTAACCCAATGGTGAAGTTAGTATAGTTCCTTATATGGACCATCCTAGGAAATCAGATCATCAAGAGTCATCCATGTGTGATAATATCACTAACCCATGGCCAAAATGAATAAATTATAGTAAAACATGGCATAGTTATGAGTGAATTACTGATACATATACATGTCTACATAGCCACATAATCAAATACCAAGCCAAAAAGAGTAGAAAAGAGACACCTATCATATTATGATGACTAAGCATCTAGGTGTAATCAAAATAATACACATGGAAATAAAATCCATATAAATAAATTTTATGAAATTAAAATGGAAAGAATATATATGGAAGGGATTGCAATGTATTGTTTCCATTAATTCACATATCCAACACATCAAAAACAATATAGTTTAAATTTACACATTTAGTCTAATCACATTACCTTCTAGTTATCAAGTTCAAACTATGAATTCAAATTTCTATTTAAAACTATGAATCCAAAACTCCATTGTGACCAAGAGTTTATATACTTTTCACAACACAAGAATTTTCATACTAGAGTTTCAATGGTTTCCTTGTCTTGCACTCTAACTCCTTCTGCACATTCAATCACAAGACTAACTAAATATATTGATACAACATTTGAATCAACAAATTTTAACCATGATTTCAAACATTAATCCATTATTTGGGATGATTTTTATGTATTTAAGCCATACAACGTTGAATAAAATCTTTCAATTTTCACATAGAGGTACAAGGATGACTTGCTAGAAATAAAGGTGACTAACCTACATAGTATTGTAGATAAAATAGTGGTAATTCCCTTCATTGCCCCATTATTTGATTTAATCATAAATGGTAAAATTTCCAAAAAATATATTATATTTTAGACTCAACAAGACCCTAGTAGCATACATTATTGGAAATGACTTTAAGAGATATTACAGACTCCCTATGCAAGAAATGACCTATAGACAAGATATATTGAAGTCATTGATCCTTTCCAACAATGCTAGTAATAATTTATAAAAATGGGTTGGTAACCCAAACAAATTTATAGTTTAGGTCCCTAATTCAAATATCCCCATTGTCATCTTTAGAATAGGGGTGAGAATTGTCATGGCCCTACTAAATAAAATATATGGTTTCTCAACCATTACTTATGTCAAAGAGATATGGGTCCCATTATTGGATATTATCCTATCATCCAATAAAATAATATCCTTGAGATAAAAAATAATCTCCAATTTTATTCTATTAAACATAAATCTAGGAAGTTTACCAGATAGTAATTTCTATATGATGTCTTATGTGGTAGATGTTATGACTGAAATCATGCACTCAACATATGAAGAGTCTTGGAAACCATTTATAGATTGCCCAAAGAATAGAATTTTTAATGAATTAAATGTTGTGTATGTGCACAAGTTTAGAAACCATATGAAAATTTTGACTAAGACATTTTACCCTATGGTATATCAAGCTATATACGAGAAGAACATGCCTAGGCTATCTAATCCTATAAATAAGACTATTAGAAAATAGGAAAATATTGGTTTTATCCTAAGAAAACTATAATTAAGATCGAAGGAACCAAGGCACACCCTTTTTACCTACCTTGAATTATGCATGATAAATTGGTTGAGTAAAAAATTGCTTCTCAATTGGCTAATAATGCTGATGTTGAATTAAGAAGGGATAAACAAGCAATTTTATGTCTAACCTCTCTCAACATTAGTAGAATGCAATATACAAGGTGGGATCACTTCCAATATATTGTAATAATGAGGATAGAATAAGGATTAAAGTGGACACCATTCATGCATTATAACCCCAAGAAGAATGTTAGGAATCATATCAAGAAACATAATACGAAGGTGAAAATAAACTATGGGCACAAATCCTATAGTTGTGATAATGTATTCATGAATGAAGAGGATGAAACTAAGGTTTCTATAATAATACATAGGGTAAAGAGGTAAATTATTATGGTTCATAGGATATAATATGATCCCACTATGATCAAGGAGGACACTCAAAGAATTGAAAAGGAACAATGGGTTTCTACTCCATTCATGGCTCCCTTACTCAAACAAGAGTAGAAATGCAAGAGAAAGCTAGCCCATTTGGTAAAGAAGACATTGAATAAAGACTAGATACTACTCCAATCTCCATTGCATACATAGTTTATTCTACTTATCCCCAACACATATCAAGTGAAGAGAGACTTGGAAGTCCTACTACAATGGCTAAAATATTTTCCATGTTACAACTGCCTCCTCTAATAATAGCTCAACAAATAAGTCTTCCTAATTTCTTGTCTCATTTTTACATTGTTTCTCCTTCTATATCACCACCTATTATGATAGAAACACCACCAATAGTAATTTCCTAGTGTCCTAGGAAACCATATTCAGCACCCATCATTCCTTCAGTGGTCACCACTCCTCCCACTCCATCTGCATCTGTTATTACTAGGGTCCTTTCATATCTCATTCTACCTTCTACATGGCTAGCCTCTTTTGATACTAAACTAATAAATATATATAAAATGAATCCCCATAATCCTCCTAGTTGACCTCAAAATGTGGAAGTGGAAGAAAAATAATTAGAAGTTCCAAAGGAAAGGGAGGATTGAAGAAAGGGTAGAGTGAAGTTAGACCATGTTGAGATTTATGACAGTGAAGAAGAAGACAAGATATGGAGAGTGAAATAAGAATGGGTGTCCAAGACTAACAATGAATAAACAAAGTCATTCAGTGAAACAAATAAAATTGATGAAGATGAATGGATGACTAAAGGAAGTACTCAATCTAGAGGGACTAAAATAAGAGAAGAATTTGAAGAGGTTGACCAATGAGATGTTAGCTTGGTGGCTACTAAATTATTGTCAGATAAATAAATGGATATAGAATCAAAATTGTATACTTTAGTGTAGGATACATCATTAACTACACTTCTAATCTCTCTATCTCAGGTAAGTATAGTGAAATTCATAATAATCAGTGCCCCAACTATCTCTCCTTAGGTTGTAAATCCATCAATTCCTCATTCTTTGATTACTTCCTCTTTTATTATTACTATAATTGGTATAGTAGATACTATTCATTATTTGAGTTCTTTGGTTCAAATAAATAAGTCTCAGTATTTGCAGTGCCAATTTTCCCTATTATATCCTAGTTTACTACTATGGGTCCTACTACTAGTATTATGACTACTAGGGTTGCATTTACATTACTAACAGATTACTTATAGAATCTAATTAGCACCCCACTAACTTATTCATTATTTAGTGGAACTAGTCCTTAGTCCCATAATCCATCAAAGAGGGTACTTTAAAAGAAAATTATATCCACTACCATTTTTTATACACAAGCCACCCCTCCCAAAATTTGATACACAATTTGGAATGCCCATTAGCCAAACTACACAAATAGACTCTTCTACATTTTTATGCATAGAGCAACTAGGAAGACAAAACATAATTGTTGATCCAACCCAAAATCAAGCCACTAGATGGAAGAAATTTATACCTCATTTATATATAATAGGGACATATTACCTCAAATCCATGTTTACTCTAGGGCAATCTCCTACATCTATTCCTCTAGATCAAGTAGAGAAATAGGTTTTATTAAACATTACTTCATAGATGAAGAATTTGTAACAGTAATAAGATGGTAGGACCTAGTGATTAATAAATAACCAACAACCAAATTCTATTTTGATACACAAATGAATACCTTGAGAAAGGTTAAAATAAATACTATCGTTGCAAAAGGAACATAGGTTGAGTTGGAGTAGAGAGAAGACATATTCTCTCTAACAAGAGTAGAAAGTTAAATCCCTTAGACTTGGATAGATACAAAGAGGATCTTTATAGTTTTGTGGATTCTACTAGAGGATGGATAAAAAAATAATTCAAAATATTTAACCAACCTATTTATAGGCCAGCAAAGAGGAGCACCATTCATGCTCCTAAATTTTTTTAGATAATTTGCAAGGGGTAGCTAAAATGTTATATGATATGAATAATTTAATAAGGTCTACAAATATCACATCCCAACCTAAATGGGGAAACATAATACAATTTTTTTAAAAAAAGGACATTAATGGTAAGCTTTACTTTCTGAGCCAAGAAACTAGAAATAAGGCTTATGCCCATTTAAATGTAATAACATCTAAGGCTGCATGGGCCCAAAAATGTGTTATTATTAAGAGGGATAACTTAATTGAATGACATCAATAGATGGTATATCTAACACAATAATTTATAAATAAAAAGAGAGAATAAGTATCTATTTTGATTGATATGAGAATCACTTAGGTAAGAATTCCCATATGGTAATTAGTGCCTAAGCCCATTTTTAAAAATCTTAATCAAGAAGCAATCAACAATTTTTGACTTGATATTGAGGGCATAATATATAAGACAAATGAATAGACTATGTAGCTAGTGAATTTTGTGAGAGATCAAATTATAAGAACTGAAACACTGTATGTGGATGTGAAATTTACATTAGGCACACATAAGAATGTGATGGAGAAGCTTACATAATGTTCAATAGTCCTTTGCTTGATTTTAAGACTATTAACATTGAATTCTAGGTGAGATATGTGTTATATTTTTAAATGGAAGTATCCAAATAATCAAATTCAATATCAGGGATGACACCTACACCTATTCAAGGTACCTAGTATTTGAAATACATGTTAGTGAAAACACAAACAAGGTGTAGACACTATAAAACTACACACTTGCATTTTTTTAATGACTGAATGCCTCAAGCCCCCATAAATACCCCCTAAAACCTTTTTAACCCTTAACCAACCCATCCTAGCCTAACCAAATCATTATCCTCCTATTCACATAGTACTATTCAAAAGTACTATTTACTATCGCTATTCACTGTGGGACCCACTATCACTATTCATGATGACATGGCAAGTGACATGGCATGTGACATGGAAAGTGACATGGGAAGTGACATGGAAGGTGATATGTCGAGTGACATGGAAGGTGATATGTCAAGTGACATGGCTTGAAAGTGAGGTGGCTTGAGGTGGGATATCATACCCTACTTGGGACCTACCTCCAAGGTACCTAATGACATCAATTAGCACCAAAAGCCCCTAATTTAAAGTATGGAACATTTTTCCCTATGTGACCATCATTAAACATGTGTTTTTTCCTCATGCATGGAAAATTATGCCAAAATTCATGGGGCACTTAGCCAAAAGATGGATGTGAGTGATGGAAACTATTTTGGACCCATACGAGCCCATGTGCATGATTCCCATTCCATTTTGGACTCTTTATCAATTTGGGAGACAAACAAACCAAGTGGGAGACCTGTTGACTAAGTGGAAATTTCACCCCCTTATCTTTCATGACCACTCATGCATCCACATGAAGAATGGTGCCAAAATTCATGGGGCACTTAGGTAAAGGACAAATTATCTTGGTGGAAAGTCCTTAGGCCTTATTTGAGCTCATGTGCATGATTTCCACTCAAAATTGGAATCATGTGCAAGGTGTGAGACAAATAAAAAATGTGGGAATCCCACCACCCTTATCCCCTTTTTCATTTATGAGCCCACTTGAAAAATGACACCATGTTTCACTATTCTATATTCTTTGGCATGTTTCTTGATATCAAATGCTATAAATATGACCCTCCCCCTTCACCCATGGTTAAGTTGAGTTTTTGTAAAATAACTCTTGTTGTAGGTTTTATACTTTTTAAGGAGTTCATCATCTTGGAGGTTATAAGAAATCAAAATAATGAAGCTCTGTCAGAATTATTGCAGGATTATTCAACAACATCTACATTAACATCATCATCTACAACCATTTTCAAGAAGGCAAGGTAGTTTTTGCTTATTTATTGCATTTATTTCTTTATTTCCATTTTTTATTTCCTTTTATTAACCTCCAAACCATATACCCACTTTCCATCTTTATCCCATTCATCCCATTTACCCTTTTCCATCTTCATCCCTTTTATCCCATTTTCCTCTTTATCTCATTCATCCTTTTACCTCATTTTCCTCTTTGTTCCATATACTCATTTAAATATATTTTTATTTTTACCATATTAATTATTATAAAATCTTAACCATTTACCAAACCCCAACCAAACTATCTTTTTACCCTTACCAAATTACAAAACCTAAAACCACCATTTTGTCTTAACCAATTTTTAGCACTAGTTGATTTATCCAGTCATTATTTTAACAAAGCATTTAACTTATTTGTTTTAATTTTAGTTATTTGATATTTTTAGTTTTATTTTTATATCATTTTATTCAAATTCTATCATTTTTATTTATCAAATTTAAGTTTTTAAAATAAGTAGATTGACAAGCTCTTAGAAAGCTTTTGCTTCTAGGATCTAACTCACTCTAGGCAATCCACCCATATAATTTTATAACAAACAAGTGTGTTTAAATGTTTTCTTATTTATAGGTAATCATCCCAATCCAAATATTATCTCTCCAAAATAACTTATATTCAATTCACACATTATATTAGGTTTTTCTACACACACTTCTTCACTAGTTTCTTTCTTTACACACTAAGAAAAAGAAAAAAAAAAAGATAGAAACATTTTGGCATGCCTGGTGGGACCCTTGAGTTTTCTTGAGTTCACAATTTTTTTAGGAAATTTAGATTCATTATTAAAATGTCATTTAGTTTCACATCTCATTTCTTAAATTCAAATGTTTCTTTATTCCTTTCAAATTGAAAGTTTTAGTCTCTTTTTCTTTCTAAAAAATTAGAAAATAAAAATGGAAAATTGTCATTCTTTTTTTCATTTCCAAAGGAAATAATCCTAGGATAAGGTCTTGAATTATCATCTTACATTTAGGTGTGCATTCTAGTTATTCTTGTATTCATTAAAAAATAAATCAAAATCTCCTTTTAGTTAAAATTAACTTGCATACATAGTTTGCTTGTTTGTTTAATTAACTCATCTAGTTTAATTTAAGCAAAGAAAATTAAACGTAGTGCATAAATGTTACACAAACTAAACCACCTGGAATAAAACAAACATAAAACACACTTGAGACAAGGCCCAACTAGGATTTCATCACCTAGTTTATCACCTTACCCTTTCCTAGTTATTGTGCTTGGATTTAATCATCCAGGGGATAACCAACTCTGCTCTTTAGTTGAGTATAAACTCTAGATAAATAGTATAAATTCTAATCACTCACACTTGTTATAGGATTGTGATGTGAAGGGAGCAATCCCAAAGTATCAAGCCATGTACTTGATCCAATATAGACTTCCTTTTGAGTACCTAAATACAACTTGAAACCAAACATAGATTGCTTTCTAAGACCTATTCAAGCTAATTTCTTCTTCACACTTTTTTAAGGCATAAGCCAAAAGAGAGATTAAAAACAATCCTAGGACTTAATGCACTCTTAGTGAATTAATTATTTTCCTTGAATATTTTTTGTATTTCTTTTTGTTTTGAGGTGTGAGAACGTATCATTCCTTTCCCATTTTATCGTATGGCTATTACTCACCAATAATGAAGGGACCTTGAGGAACAAAAATCACCACCAAGTCAACCAACCTCTTCCACCTCATCACCCATGGACTCCCCTCACTCTTTGAGAAGTCCTAAAAAAGTGAATTTTTCCACTTTCCTAAACAACAATCACAAAACCTTATAACATTACCTTAGAACTATGTCTCACCAAACCCTCGTTTTGACCCCACCTATAGATCCACCTTATGGCATGCCTCTCCACCTCATGGGGGTACATCCACAACCATGGGTGCTACTCAACCTTTAGTTACCTAAGACCTATCGTCGACCAATAATCCCCTTGAGGCTAACACTCAAAATCAACTAACCCAAACTACCACTACCCTTATACCGCCTAACAATCACTCCTCCATAATAGGAGTTATTACCTCTAACACTACCCATATCCCTCTAGTTACCTTCAACCCATCAAACACTACTCCATTTCAAAGCCTTGTGGTAACCATACCCTTTATGTTACCACTGATTAGTATAAAGGTCACTACCCTTCTATTAGCCACTAACCCAACTACCACTCCTACCTAACAAGTGACCTTTAGTTATCTCCATAATCAATAAGGGTACATGTGAACTATCCAACCACCCAGACATACCCAATCATTGGCATCCACATACTAATATATCTCTTCTACATAGCCATTGGAATCCACATACTAGTATGTGGTAAACTCTCAACCACCACCACAATAAGCAACTTATAACCTCCCAGGTACTCAACCCAAAATAGACTTCATGAAGATGAACATGGAAAAAATGATTACCCTTGAGTCATCCATCTTTAGATCCCTTAATCTCTTATCCTATGATCAAATTTTCAATGAGCCTATTCACCCTTCAGTCCTTATCAGACCTTATCTGGCCTAGTGGGAACTTCCAAAATATAAAAAGTTTAATAGTAAGGAAGACCCTCAACAAAATTTAAGATTGTTTATACATTCATGCTACTTGATTTACTATGATGACACTCTTCTCCTCGGTACCTTTCTTATGTCATTATTCAAACTAGCATTGGATTGGTATAGTGCCATACCCAAATCATCCACATTATGTATCCAAAGATTTTGGACATTTGATGAAGCTTTTACTATGGCTCACAAACTAGAGAACTGAGCCATTGATGAAGGAAATCTTAAACTAAAAAAAATAACTCAACCTATAAAAATAATGAGGCTTCTTCCTCCAAGTCAAGCAATTAGCCCAATTCCAACACCAAGAACAAAAGAACCACAAATTTTATTGTCCTAAAAGCCAACCCCCACCATCCACCAAATAAAAAAACCCAAAGAACCAAACCTCTAATGCCTCTAATTCTTCAAACCAAAACCTAAGGAACCAAACTTGGAGCAACCAAAAGCAATTAAATCCATTTGGAGTACCCTATTCTTCTATTTTGGAAAATTTATTAAAAGATAATATCATCCAAATTACACTAATTAAACCACCCTAATATTTTGATGCATCTCATCCTGTGCTAGGTTGGTATAACAAAAATGACCATTGTGCCTTTCGTTGAGTCATAAGACATGATATCAATAAGTACAATACCTTCAAATACCTTATCTAATCCCTCATTGATAAGGGGGATCTTAGATTATAAAACCCCAATTCACCACCAAACCAATCCCTTGACATATTTAGGCAACCTTTTCTAAACCATGATCTCACCAAAAATGAGAGTAACAACATTGAATGCTCTCTTGACACTCGTACCATTAACATAGTTCTTGACACACTCACTAATAAAGAATCCATTCACCAATCTACCAATCCCCCTCTACTTATTGAAATATTAGAGTTACCTCTTACCATTTTGGACATCAAAATAGAGGAAGTAACCACATCCACACATTTGACATAGGTTATCACACCTATCTCCCCTATTATAGAACCATCTATTCCATATTTGGAAGCTATTTCACAAGAAAATATAACTTCACCCACCAAACCCCTAATTTTGGAACCTTCCATTAGAAACCAAGACAAAGGTAAGGGAACCAAACTATAACCTCTAAACCCTTCTTTGGTAGACCAACATAGCCCTTTTAAACTAACCAAAACCTCCTCTAAATTAACTGATGCTCAAACACCCAAACCCACCAAGACAAATAAAGTAACCAAACCCCATCCAAAAACAAAAACTAAAGCAAATAAAGAGGTAAAACCACACAAAGACCCAAATCCTTGAATTTTACCTCCATTAACCTTACCCTCCATTTTAGGTCATCATCCCTCTACCTTAAGCATGAAGCCTATTATTTTTACTAAAACCCTACCACCTCTGTTGGTTACACCTTCACACTCACTTTTTAACACACCTCTTTTTACTACACTAGTGATACCTAAGTTACCTATCTTGCCATCCTCTACCTCTAGATCTTTGAACATCTTACCTAAACCAAAACAATCAACCAAGCATACCACCTTACCTAAGACACCTATCACTAGACCTACTTTCAAAAAACCTTCTACCTCAACACCCAAAACAAAAACCACTAAACCTTTACCACTGTTACCTGATCCTTACCTAACCATTCTCCAATGGTTATTGCAAACCTCTTCCTTGAGTTTACCACCCATAAAACACTTTGACTCTTTACATCCCAAACCATCATGGTTCAATAAAAATTTGATTTTTTTATACCAAAAGACACCCAACCATGATATGGAGAATTATAAAGCTCTCCAAACTCTCATACATCACCTTTACAATGAGGGTGATCTATTAATAGATGAACATCCTATGTCACCCATAAAAACCCAAACAATATCCATACTTACCTATTGCTTACCCACTCCTCCACTCTCACCTAAGAATGAAGATGAGTCTGACCTTCTCTACTACCTCACCCTCTCCTTCTATCCATACTATCAACATTGTCACTAGATCACAACAAAAGGATATAGGGAAGGCTAAGGTGTCCATTCCTTGGAATTAGACCTCTTCACATTCCAAAAAAAACCACACCTAACCATCTCCATCTTAAATCAAATCCAAGGTGTCTATCGTTGTTTCCCCCCAACCTAAACCTTCATACCCCAACCCATATGCAATATCTATCTAAAAAGATATCCTTAAGTAGCTTCATCAGACCCCAATAAAAATGAGCTTGTATGAGTTGATTTCTACTTCTCCCCATCACCACGAAGAACTCATAGAGGCATTATAATCCATCAAGGTCCAACCCAATGACCCTCAACCTCTAAATGCATTTGTTGGTGCCCTCCAAAATTCTAACCTTGTCACCTTTAAGAATTTATAAATACCTTCCATCCACCCTAAGGACCTAGATTTCCCACTCTTTATTACCACTTACATTAACCATACCCATGTCAAAAGGGTGATGATTGATGGGTGAGATATCATTAACATCATATCCTCTCATGATTATGATTTATTCAACTTACTAGATAATATCATGTCAGAATCCTTAGCAATCTTTTGATCCTTTAATGACACTATGGCCACTATCATAAGAACCATCATCCTTCATATCTGTGTAGGACCCCACACACTCCTTGAACTCTTTTATGTGGTGGAAGAAGAATTATAATACAACATATTATTTGGATGACCTTGGATTAACTCCATGAAATGTGTTCCCTATACCCTACATCGATGCATTAAGTTTGAGCACGAGGGCCAAGTAATCAATATCCAAGCAAACCCAAATCTTTTCTCAACATGCAACATGACCTATCACCCCAATGATGTCCTCATACACCCATCCAATACACCTTCAATAGTTACACCCCAACCACTAACCATTGATGAAATGTCAACTAGCTCATCCATCCCTTCTTCATATATCCTCATAGAGGATCCCTTGGGATCTATGTTCCAATGATTCTCATTAGGGAAGTATTGCCTTCTAGTGTTGAATGCTTTCCCTACTCCTCAAGAATATGGGAACCTCAAACATGACCCTTCCTATGAACCTAAAATTAGAACCATCATCCCTTTCAGTTCCCCCAACCATCAAATGAACTTCACATGGGGGATTTGATCAGCCATTTCTTGCTCCCACCATTACCTCCTCCATCTGACCATTCACCACTGAATTTTCTTACCTTGAAAAACCAACATTCTCCAAATGATACCTTCATAGGTGTGTCTAGAAGGGATTTTGTTTAGGCTAATATGAATAAGGACCTCATGATTTACCTTTGATCAAAACCTAAAAACCTCATGAGTCATTTGGCCTTGGGTTTATACCACTTTAAGAACCCACCAATTCACCCAAACTTATTGACACCATCGAGGAAGGCATCCCCTCCTCACCAACCCAACCTCCTTAAAATTTTGAGGATTTTGATATCATTCCTCCTAATTTTTTTATCAACATTGTTAGTTTAGGCCCCCTAACATATCAAAAGGATGGCCAAATTCAAACCTTTCCTCTCATCCATCCTGAAATGATAGAGAAAGATTTTCCTACCATCAATACCATCCAACATCAAGATGATGATTCTATTCTCACCTACCTTGGTGCCCTAGATTCTTCAATCCATAAATCCCTTCCTCCTAAATCCTTGACCATGTTGCATGAATCCACCATGGATATAAACTTGGGCACTATAGATAACCCATATTTTATCAAATTGGGCTAATTAGTAAATGCCAAAGAACTTTGAGACTTATCCTCTTTCCTCCAAGACCACAACATAACATTTGCTTTGTCTTACAATTATATGCCTAGGATTGACCCCACCATTGCTACCCATAACATAGTCACTGATCATGATGCTAATCTTATTAAATATAAACTTTGATGCATGCATCCTCGCATAGCCCTTCTTGTTAAAGAAGAGCTTCAGTGTCTCCTATCTTTAAACTTCATTAAACCTGTTGACTTCCCCCAATGGGTCTTAAATATCATACTTATCACCAAAGCCATTAAGGGACTATCCATTGATGTGGACATTCATGACCTTAACCTCACCTGCCCTAAGGATGATTTTTCTCTACCTAGTATTGACCAGCTTATTGATCTTATAGCTAACCACAAGATGTTATCTCTCATGGATGGGTTTTTAGGTTATAATTAGATCTAGATTTCTCTTGAATATCAACATAAAACCACCTTTACCACCCCTTGGGGAACTTTTTTCTACAGAGTCATGCCTATTAGGTTAAAGAACACTAGTGTAACCTACCACTAATCCATAACCTACATATTCCATGACCTCATCCATACCATCACAAAGGACTATGTCAATGATCTCTTGGGAAAATCCAAATCTTGTCAAAATAATTTAAAAGTTCTTGACATTATCTTCAAATGCCTAATCCATTTCCATGTCAGACTCAACCCCAAGAAATGTTTTTTTAGGGTCCTTTTAGGAAAATTTATTGGAATTATCGTCTCTCTTAGATGAATTGAAGTAGATCCTATAAAAGTTAAAACAATATTGGTGATGCTCCCTCTTACCAACCTTAAGAAAATCCATAGCCTACAAGGAAAGCTTCAATCCATTTGCCATTTCATTTCCCAATTTTTAGATTGGTGCTAACCTTTCCATCACCTTTTAAAGAAGGATGTCTCTTTCAAATGGAATAATGATTATCAAAAAACCTTTGAATCACTCAAGTAGTACCCTTTGTTACCACCCATCATCATCTCTATTACCAACCATTCCCTAGGGGAAATGTTGGCTCACCAAGATGAACAACATAGAGAGCAAGCGATATACTAAATTATCCACATGCTTGTAGAATATGAGACTCGGTATACCCATACTAAAAAATATTCTTAGCCCAAATTTTTTTGGCCAACAAACTCCACTAATACCTTATTAACCATAAAAATTATGTCATAACCAACATCAACCCACTCAAGTACGTGCATTCTAAGCCATACCAAAACTAGCATATGACCAAGTGGCTTATGCTCTTAGCAGAGTTTAATCTTGTGTTATTTTAGTAAAATTCAACTAAAAGGAAGTCATTGTTGACCAATTTGCTAATTCACCTTTAAAAAATCACCAACCACTTCCTTTTAAATTCTCAAATGAATCCATTGCTACTCTTTCCCAAGAGGACATAACCTATTAAATGACTATGTTCTTTTATGGTTCAAAGTGTCAACATGGTGGGGGAGTCGGTATCATCCTTATCCCCTTTGGTAGTGAAACCCTTACTCTATCCTTCAAACTTGACTTTGAATACACCAATAATATGGCTGAGTATGAAGCCCTAGTCATAGGTCTTGAAACCATCCTAGCCTTGGGAATTAAGATAATAAATTTCTTTAATGATTCCCTTCTCATGGTCAAATAGGTCAATGGTTCCTATAAATGTAAGAATGATGTCTTATACAAATACAAACTTTTAGATGACAAACTCTTAGCATCATTCAAATGTTACCTAGTCTAATATATCGCTTGCTTTACCACCAAATTCACTGATACAATGGGTTGCCTTACTTCCTAGATCCCTTCTCAGCCTTCCAATTCCAAAATATTTGTCACCATTCACCTTTTTACCACACCCTCTTATGACCAATCTAACCTCCCTACCATTTGTAGTGTGGAGGAATCCTCATCTGACATTTTGTATGACCAAACTTTTAACTACCTCAACCTAGGCATCATTCCCCCTACCTCTCTAATAATTCCCAAAGAGCCTTTGTCCATAGTACCTCTCATTACACCATACTAAATGGAATCATTTACAAATGAGGTTTTAACGATCTCCTTCTTCATTACCTATGCAACCATGAAGCTTCCCATGCCATTAGGGAAATGCATGATGGGATATGTGGGAGACACTTTAATGGTCTAGTAGTCGCTAAATGTATCCTTCACCTTGGATACTATTTTCCCACCCTTAACCAATACTATTGTGATTATGTAAAAAAGTGTGTTAAATGTCAATAACACGCTAACTTACATCATGTACTAGCCAATAGCCTCCAAGTATCTAAGGATTTTGGCCTCTCTCATAATGGGGGCTCGATCTCATTAGAGAAAACAACCCCCAGTCTTTGTAATGACATAGATCCATCATCATAGCCATCAAATATTTCACCAAGTGGGTGGAAGCTATTCCTCTTATCTCAACCAAAGTAGAGAAGATTGTCAACTTTATCAACCATCATATCATCTACCGCTTTGATGTTCTTCATAAGATCATCACCGATAATGGTAAATATTTCAAAAATAAGCAAGTAAAAGGTCAATCTAATGAATTTGGCATCAACTTAAATTTTTCCTCACCTTACCATCCATAAGAAAATGGACAAACAAAAGCCTCTAACAAAATCCTTAATAAAATACTAACCAAAATTGTTAGTACTTTAGGTTGGGATTGACACTTGCACATCTCATTCACATTATGGGCCTATCTCACTTGAATTATAACCTTTATGGGTGTTACCCCTTTCTCTCTAATCTTTGGAGCAGAGGCAGTCTTGCCTCTTGAAGTCCAAATCCCATCTCTTTGCATATCTTTACAAGATCTTATTTCTAAAGAAGATTATCATCAACACCATTTAGCTCAGCTTGAGCTACTTGAAGAGCATCATTTAGCATTCCTCACCCACCTCCACATCTATCAAGAGAGTATCAAACACACTTATAAAAAATTCCTCAAACAATGAGACTTCAATATTGAATATCTCATCCTAAAATAAAACCATGTGACTAACATAGAGAAAAGTAAACAAGGCAAATTTACTTTTAATTGGATTTGACCCTACATCATTAACCATAATTATGGATTAAGAGCTTATCATTTGTCCTCTCTCAAAGGTAAACTAGAACCTAAGCCTCTCAATGCTTCACATTTGCATTCATTCTTCTGTTGAAAAAGGATCAAGCTCACTTTTGTCTAACTCAAGCTCATCCCTTGATTAACAAGATATTCACCTTTACCCATCTTCCTCCTCTCCTTTTGAGGATAATTTATTACAACATAGAACCATGTGATTAACCATCACAGTCATAGCCTAATCCTAAATATGGTTACCATGGCTCTACCCATAACATGGTTCTCATGGATAATTTTCATCTCTAACAAGATGGAATCCCATGGTCATTGGCTCTCAAACCACCTCCTTTCACATATTGTTAACCTTTTTATGTCAAAGTTATTCCCTCATAACGGTAAAATTCTAAACCTAATTAGACATGTCCATGTCTAAAAACATCATATCCAAAGATGATTTGGATACTAAAGTATTACTTGAGTCAATATCTTGAGCATTTTAGACTGATCCCTTGAAGGATAGTTACCCAAAAATTAAAAAAAAAATTGAAAAATATAAGGTAGACTATTCCCTTGAAGGACAACTATTAGGAACATTAAATAAAGCCAATAAACTTAGACCACTCCCTTAAAGGATGGCTAAGTTAACTTTGTCAAAATAAGAGAAATTCCTTGGAAGCTTCTTGCATTGATTAGCTTCTGATATACAACAATAAAATAAAATACCCATTATCACAATCAAAGCAAATTCTAAATAATCTTGAAAGCCTCAATCAGCTCTCAAATAACATAATAAGATGGAAGTTGCAATCCCCACATTGATCAGTCTATATTTATCATATGACATGGACTTGCTTATTATCATTCTTAGGTCACCTATAGAAGGGGAAAACTTACCCACATAAGGTTACCATACATATTACCCTTTATCCTTCACACCACCTATTTCCCACCTTCCCCTTATACTATTTGTAAATTAGGGGATTTAGAGTTTACTTAACATGCTATGATCAAGAAACTTGTTTTATCAACCAACACATACTAATGTGAAGCATTTGAAAGGCTTATGTTCCTTAATATAGTCTAACTTTGGGTTTTATTTTGTTTTGTCCTTGTCAACAAATAATAACTATACCCCATTTCTTGTTCTCTCATCATTGAGTCATGTATTCTATGTCTCATGATTTTTCATCTAGTATAGTTATCTAACCGACTTATGTGCCACCATTATCATCCATCAAATCATCATAACCCTAACCATGAATAACATTAGAAAAACATTAATGTCAAAATCCCTCAACCCATCTTTGGCACACACCCTTTCTTTGCAAACCTTCAACAAAACTAAACCATGTGGTCCGTCAAATTGGGGTAACCCATTTGAGCACCATTATCCAACCCTTGTTGAACTACATTGTCCTGATGTCCATGGACTATGTAGGTGTGCATGACTTTTAAGGGAAGTTTGACCACTAACAACTAATTACCCTTACCTTTTTATTCTCATTAATTTCCATTTCTAATAATGTCCTCTTTCTTATGGCATCCTATATCAAGGAAGCTTTGGACTTTTCCTAGAATCCTTGTATTTTACCATCATCTAATACTTTATCTTTATTCCCCCCCCCCCATTATCAAGAGAACTACATTGGCCTAAGGTCTTTTTGGAATATGTAGGTAACGCTCAGTTACTAAGGTCATCTTGACCACACCCTTTACTTTATCTACCCTTTTCACCTAATATCTTTTCCTCCACTACTCTACCTATATCCTCACACCTCCCTCCCTTCAACTTATCAATCTCTATTAACCACTTTTCTAGCTTGTCAATCTCTTTTAACAAAAGGATTGATAGCCTTCCTCATTATCCCCCCTTATCTCCCATAAATCCACCACCTACTCTAATTCACTAGCCTCCCTGTCATGTTTCCTTGCACATGCTTCATAGCTTGCTACCTCACCCACGTTTCATGTTTTTTATCCCTCTCTCCACTTATTACCAACCTTTCCCTTTATCTACTTTATCTTCTTTCACCATCCTCATCATCTCCCCTTACCCTTGGTTATTTGTTATACCCTCTTTATCACTCTCTTTTCCTCACCAATTTGACATCATCCTATTCCCCTGCACATTGAGGGATAATTTTACCTCTTTCTATTCTTTGATACCACATTGTTATTGCTCTTCCACTACTTCTAAACCAACTTCATTCCAATTTTTCATTCTTTTTTCCCTCTTTCCCATCTTTTAAATCTGGCATGCTCTCTATTTCTTCTATTTCTTATATAATCCCATTTTTTCCTTATGTGTGCCACCACTCTTTATTAATTTACCACTCTTCACACCTTTTCCATTTTTCCTCCACAACTAGCTTCTAACTAGGTATTTATTCTTTGAGAAACCTTCCATAATTGTCCTTTTCTTCTTATCAATTCTAGTGTTTTTCACTTTACATTCCCCTTTTCCTCTTTCGATCTTAGTACTTACTTATCTTTTGCATCTATATGAGTGTCCATGGTTTATATCCCTAATTAAATTCTTCCTTTTCCTTCTTATCATCCCCGATCTTCATCCCTTATTTTCATCTCATTCCATTTCATTGTGTTCCCCTATTTATTCAACATCTCACCACTTTTTAGCTTATCAATCTCTTATAACAAGTTGATTACAACATATCTTATCTCTTCAGCTTCTTATCCACCCATCCTTTGCTTCCCATCATTTTTCTTAAACCCTTTCCCATTTTTCATCCCATTCTCATCTCCAAGACCACCTTCTAATTTGTTTTGTTGTTCATCTCTTTGTATATCATCATACATGCTTACTTGGTCATGTCTTCACCTATAAATTCACTCTCCTATCATCCATTTTGTGTCCTCATTTCACTCCTTTTTCCTCTTGTTTCTTTTATTTTGTGTATTTCATTATTTTTCATTTTCATCACCAAATTGTCTTCTCCTTGATCTTTTTTAGACTTATTTTCAAACCTTTCATGGTTTCCCATTATTTTAATCCTTCCCTTACCTTTCATAATTACTACACTTCTTTCCCCATCCTTTTCAATTATCCAATTTATCATTCTTTAGTTCATTCATCAAACCCCCATCTTCCACCTTTTATTTTTCTTCTCTTTTCTCCATTTTATTTCATTTTTTCATCTCCCTTGATGATATTCCTTGTTATTCTTGATATTATTTTTTTCCTCCTCCATATCCATGTTTGGCTCCTTCCATCCTTCTCTACCTTCATATTTATCTGTGACCTCATTATTTTCTTTACCTATCTCTTCATCTATCTCCTGGTCTGCCTTCACCTCATCCCTTATTGTATCCCTTTTATTTTCTCCCATTGTCACTACAAATTCTCACTTATTAGAGTGTGGTCACCAATCATATTGCTTATACGTGCATATACATTTTTTTTCCTCATATCATCAACTCTCTTGCTTTAATGCATGAACTCTTGTTAGGTTCACTGCTTTAGGGCATCCATTTCTTCCTTCAATATCTCTATCTATTAACCATGGGTTGTCCTTTTGTACCTCTCAACCTACTCCCTTCACCCTATCCATCACCTCTTCCCCTTTAAACCCTCTACACATTTTGAGTACTTGATAGAGTGTGAGTAATACACATTTTTTTTATCCTTCAAAGCATGCTCATGTGATGCATTCATAGGGATTATGTTAATTAAACCATTCCCACTTTCGATCTATTTCTCATGCTTGTCTAAGAAGAAACATTATACCCTCTTCTTATCCTAATGTGCTTGGTTGATATTTTCATTACAACATTTGTATATTGATTATATTATTCACTTTACTATTAGTGTTGTTCATTATGAGATTACAAAGACCATAACCATAACATTCATAAGTATCCACATAACCCTAAGCATGATAACATTCAAAAAATGACTTCCAACACATTTTGTATATGTTTACAAAAATTTGTGCAATATTTTATTTAAGGGTGTGAAGAGTCACACGAAACATACAAAGTTATCAAACTATCCACACCTCACCTAAGGACTCTACATACATTATTTTCCTACCTAAGCATTAGGTTGATTATCTAGTAACTCTAGATTTATGTTAAACCATCCTTCTACTTGATTACTCCTTGAACTAACATCTATAGCATTCCTTTTATTAGTAGCCACTAGAGGGTGTAATCTATTCTCCTCTTTTGAATTCATCCCCACAAGGTGAGAATCATACTTCACTCTGGGTCTTTCACCTTGCTCAACCATCATATCCATTACATCCCTCTACTCTAATTATTTTTCTCACATAGGTATCACCTGTTATTAACTCAGTGCACATCCCCTTATATAGTGAGGGTTCCCCCATAGATAGGGTGAAGGTCATGTTCTCCAGTGCTACACCTTGTGTAATGAAAGTCTCACCTTTTTTTATAATGAGGAGGTAAGAGTTCAAGTTTGAGCTTAGTTGTGGGTGATTTTCTTCTTTTTGTTAGTTTAACAACACTTCCATTATTTCCATTACATGTTGTAGTATTTGATAGATATACACATTCACTATGTAGATTATTTTGAGTCATGGGGGTTGCTAATTATCTCTACCATTTCTCCCATTATTTTCCATCTTCAAACTCTAGTAGTTCTCTACACCCTAAAAAAACTAAAAAACTAAATGACTTCATGATAGGTATTCATTCTTACCATGATTCTTTAAATAGACTACCTAACTATTATTCCTTGTTGACATGATTATCCATTCCACTGATGGGGAAGGTCCTATGATGTCATTGATTCCATTAAACAACATTCCCACTTGAAATGGTCTTGTCTACTTACCATTTCATGTGTACATGCAGCCCTCAATCCAACTGGTCATCTTGGTATAGTCATTATGCACTATCATGATGTCTTTTTATTTCCCTTATCATCTAATCTACACCTGATGTCTCTACTTGCTTTATCATCTTTTAGTTCTTATGGGTCTGGTGGTCATTTTCATCATTGTCACCTTTAACCTAGTTTATGTAAATTATCTTCTAGCCTTGGGTCACTATAATGGTTACACCTCCAAAACTACCACTGTTGTTGGTGGTGGTAGCTCCTAAATACTTGCCACTATGGAAGCTCTCCCATCTTATCCAAATATATAATGAATATCTTGGACCATGTAGCTCCCTATTAGTAGATCCTATTCTAAGTGGAACCCAAATTTATTTGTTCTAAAAAACTAGGATAGAGGATGTAGACATGGCCACCATTTGGCTAGCCTACCCATGCAACTCTTGGGTTAAACAAGGTCCATCTTCTATCATTCACCATGATACAAAATTTCTAACTCATAGAATATCCTTAGCCATCAAATAAATTCTTTTTAGGTCATCACTTCACTACTTCCCTTAAAACTTGGTTCATAATGATGATGACCTTTCACCAAAAAGACTATGTAGATCCTGATAGATGCACATCTCCTAAAACCTGGATTGTAGTGATAGATGCCAACATAGTGCTTATACCCTCACATAATTTTAGAAGGCATAACCTCCTCCTGAAGGCACCTCTTCTTTGGCTTAGCTCCATCATAGGATATTTGTGATGATTAGCCTTTTTTTACCCACTTATTTATCCTACCTTACCCATCTATGTCTTCTCCTCTTAATGCATGTGGTATTTATTATGCTAACTATTCACCAATCTACACCATGATACCTCACCATTACCAAACTATCAACCCACACCTAAAAATGGGTATATCACATTAGGGTAACCCATCTAAACTTTACTACAAAACTACATTTGGCCTAAAATTTTATTGGGTATCACATCCATATAAATATGTAGGTAGTGTCCACTTGCCTAGTTCATATAGAGTCAGCTCACCCACCCCCTACCTAAACCCTTTCCAACCACTCTCTCTGACCAACTTACTATTAAACTATGTCCACTTTGACAATGGCCATTTTTGACCCAAACTATTGCATATCTTTACTATAACATTGCCTAGGTCATTTTAACCACACTAACCAACCTTGCCATGTTGCATTTTTGATTGACCCAACCATTTGGGTTGTTTCATAGGAGCACTTCCTACCTTGGATTCTTGCAACCAACCCCAACCCTATTTAGATCACTTGATAGGCATGACTTGATTAGCTATGAATAATCTTATGGATTGGTTACCCCTGATATATGCCCATCTAGACCCAAAAATAAATTAACCAACATAGATAAATTTAGTTTATGTGTGATTTTGGCTACTACACTTAGTCACATTTTTTATGCATGTTTATGTCTCAAATACACAACTACCTTGTGGCACCACCTAGTGACTCCTCACCAACCACTTATCAAACCTGTACCTGATTGTGCATTACCTCATCAAATCCTAGTTTGAGGGGGAACACCATCTCCCATACTCGAGGCATCCTGACCTTTGACTAAGTGATCCATTTTTGTTTTACAGCTTGTTAATTCAAAGCTACATAATAAAAAGGGTAAAATGTAGACACTAGAAAATTACACACTTGTAGTTTTCAATGATTGAATGCCTCGAGACCCCTTAAAGACTCCTTAAAACCTTATTAACCCTTAACCAAACCCTCCTAACCTAACCAAATCACTATTCTTCTATTCACATAGTACTATTCAAGATTATTATTTAGTATCACTATTCATTGTGAGACCCATTGTCACTATTCATGATGACATGGTAGGTGACATGGCACATGAAATGGCAAGTGACATGGAAAGTGACATAATAAGTGACATGGAAGGTGATATGGTAAATGACATGGCTTGGAAGTGAGGTGGCTTGAGGTGGGACATCATACCCCACATAGGACCCACCTTCAAGGTACCTAATGACATCATTTAGCACTAAAGGGAACCTCCATTAAAATATGGTGTATTTTTCCATATAAGACCATCATTAAACATGTGGTTTTGTCCTCATTCATGGAGAATGATCCCAAAATTCATGGGGAACTTAGCCAAAAGATGGAAGTGAGTGATATAAAGTATTTTGGATCCATATGAGCCCATGTACATGATTCTCACTCTATTTTGAACTATTTAGAAATTTGGAATACAAACCAACCAAGTGGAAGACTTACTAGCTAAGTGTGAATCTCAACCCCTTATCTTTCATGACCACTCATGCACCCACATGGGGAATGGTGCCAAAATTCATGGGGCACTTAGCCAAAGGACAAATTAGCTTGGTAGAAAGTCCTTTGGCCTCATTTGAGCCCATGTGCATGATTCTCACTCAAAATTGGACTCATGTGAAATGTGGGAGACAAACCAACAAGGTGGAAATTACACCACCCTTATCCCCTTTGTCATTTATGATCCCACTTAAAAAATGGTGCCATACTTCACTATTCTACTTCTTTGGCATGTTTCTTGACAACAAATGCTATAAATATGACCATTCCCCTTCACCCATGGTTAAGATAAGTTTTGGTAAAAGAATTATTATTATATGTTTTATAATTTTTAAGGAGTTATCATCTTGGAGATTAGAAGAAATTAAAGCAATGAAGCTCTGTCATAATTACTACAGGTTTCTTCAATAACATCTACATCAACATCATCATCTACAACCATCTTCAAAAAGGAAAGGTAATCTTTGTTTATTTATTAAATTTATTTTTTTATTTCCCTTTGGCCTTTCCTTTTATTAACATCTAAACCATATATTCCATTTACATCTTTATCCCATTCATCCCATTTACCCTTTTCCATCTTCATCCCATTCATCCCTTTTATCTCATTTTCCTCTTTATCCCATTCATCCTTTTACCTTATTTTCCTCTTTGTTATATTTAAATATATTTTTATTTTGACCATATTAATTATTTTATAATATTAACTATTTACCAAACCCAAACCAAACTATTTTTCTACCCTTACCAGATTACCAAACCAAAAACCTTCATTTTACCTTAACCAATTTTCAGCACTAGTTGATTTATCTAGTCATTATTTTAGCAAAGCATTTAAATTATTTGTTTTAATTTTAGTTATTTACCATTATTTATTAGTTTTAGTTCCATTTTATTGTAATTTTATGAAAATTCCATAATTTTTCTTTATCAAACTTAAGTGTTTAATGTAGGTGGATTGACAGTCTCCTAGAAAGCTTTCACTTGTAGGATAAAGCTCATGCTATGCAATCCACCCATCTACTTTTCTAAAAAACAAGTGTGTTTGAAAGTTTTATTATTAATAATTCATCCTCCCAAGTCAAAAATTATATCTCCACAATAACTTGGATTAAATTCATGCACATTGTAATAGGTTTCTCTACACACCCTTCTTCACTAGTTTCTTTCTTTACACACTAAGAAAAAGCAAAAAAAAAAAGATAGAAACACTAAGACCACCTAATTGGCACTTATTAATTTCACTTTACTACTAAATCAATTGAAAATTCAAGTGTATCAATAGTTATAGTGATTAATGTAGTTGTAACTGAAGTTACAATGATAGTTTTGTCTATTTCAACTTCTACAACTATTATTCAATAAAAATTTTCTTGCAATAGTGCCACATCAACACCACTCTAATTATACATATGTATGTGCATGTTTAGAATGATAAGCTCCTAATTTATTTTACATGTATATATTTTATTTTAGTTGAATAAATCTATTCTAGGCAATCACCATTATACATGCATGCTTTACATAATTAATGGCATACATTATTATTTATGAACATGTATTTTTAGAATTTGCTTGAAGGATGAGGCCTTCCCCTTCCCCCATCCTGTATATATTTGTATCCTCCCAATCCCAAAGGGAGAATAATTTTGTCTATTGAGATTAATAGGATATTATAAGTGATTTAATTATTTTTGGGGGGAATAATAGACTTTTATTCCCATTTTAGTTAAGGGTTTGGAGTAATAAATTAGTAAATAATGTTAAAATAATTATAATCCTAATTTTTATAATTTATCTATCTTTTTTACCTTTATAAAAAATAGTAATAAATTAGGAAAAATTATAACTTAACTTAAAACATGTTGAAATGGATGTTTCAAAGTCTAAAATTGACTTTGCAAGACTAGGATATTATTGTAAATCAAAATCTAGCTTTCATACGATGAAAAGATAGGACCATAAAAAATAAGACACCCTAGGATATAGTTTTATTGTTCACTCCTACTACTATTATCCAAATTACTCATAGAGACCAAATTTTTTTGGGTTCTTTACATTATTCTTGTGTGAGCATACCTATGAAATTTTAAGTGTTGAATGTTGAGAGAGCTCAGTATAGAGTTATTTTAATCTTCAAATCCTAACCCTCTATCATGCTTGATAAATGGGATTTGAATCACTTTAAGATTGGGGGGGTGTTAGTGTGTGTAAGATACACTGAATGTATTAGCCACACCCCTTGTGTAAGCATGTTAACTACATACCAATACTCCAAAGAGGGATCAAGCCATATATAGTTCTCCCACTTAATGTGCTTTATGTAATAGTGTGATGCAGATGCAATAATGCCAAATTGAGAATGCCTAAGGTGGTTAGGTACTAGTATGAGTGTTTGAATGTGTTTTTAGTTGTGTTAGGTGATTGCATGTAGAGAATAGGGAAGTTTGACTTAGTTCATTATTTGTGTTCTTTCTTATTTTGTAAGATTTGTCACCCCCCTTTATAAATGAACTTTGGATGGGATTTTATAGGGATCTATTGGTCATAGTTTAGATGTATTCACACTAAGCCAACATAATGAAGGATAAGAATCAGATGAAATTGACACCATTTGGACTCAAAGTATGATTGGATAGGACCACCAAAAATGGGACACCCTAGGGTTTGATGTTATAGTCTAGGTATGGTGCTCTTGTCTTACAGGTTCATGACTTGGGGGATAGGATTGGATTGGAAAATAGAGTTTGGCTAAGCTAGAATAACTATTTGTAAGGATACAAATGATTGAAAATGAGCGCAAAGGTGTCTAGAAGGGTCACAAGAGCATGCAAGAAGGTCATATGGATAGGGTACTACAAGCCACACTCAAACTACTAATTTGCATATTTTATATGGTTACATTTATGCCCCCTTTATTCTAGTGATGTAACAAAGAAAAATAGTAGGGTAAAGAAAAAGTAGAAAGCATACCTAAACTTACGTATAAGGGTGAAGCCCATGAAGTTATGTGATGTTGAGTGTGTATAGAGAGAACATATCATGAAGTGTAAATATACAAGAGAAAATTAAGAGTAGATCACTTATTACTAGATATGTTATGTCTAAAATAATAATGTACAATATCTAGGTAAAAGAGAGAGGAAGAGAAAGGGATAAATACACCTCATCGAGGATGTGAACCAATACAAGACATATTTTGATGTTGAGTGATGTTTGGTATGTGTTGTACCAAAATTAATATCATAAATGGAGCTAAGTGCTCAATTCCATGAGAGTGGCTCAAGAATATAAAGGCTAGCCCTTTGGCTCCATCATCACCTACTAATTAAATTTATGTAATCATACATGTGGTAATCAATGTTTGGATAGTGTGTCAAATCCATCTAAGTAGGTGGCTCAAGAATACAAAGGATAGATAGGCCTTTGTCTCCCTCATTGCCCACTAAGTGAAGCTATAAACTAGTAATGGTATGATTGTATGTCATATGAGATGGCTTATAAATCCCATGAATGCTCTATAATATGATAAGGTGGCATGGTTAGCCAATTGTGTACTAGAAACTAGGCCAATCTTGGCCACTTTGAGAGGTGGAGATTAGGTTTGTATGAAAGCCACTCTAAAACTAGGAACTAGGCTTATGTGAAAACCACTTGGCAATAAGGCATAAAACTATTGAAAATACCTAGGTAATGTACTAAACTCAAAAATAAAAGAAAGCAAATGTGTCATGCACATTGACCCCAATTACTAGTGTCTTAACATGGATTCTAATATGGAAGTGATACCAACTGCCTAATCTAAAACTAGAAGTGGGAGTCATCATGTTGCACATGATGCCCCCTATATCTGGATTCTTTGAGAAAATTTTTACTAAAACTATTGATTCTGAACTAAACTATATCTAACAAAATTGTAACTATACTTACCTTTCTTTTTGTTTCTATAAATTTTGGATTGTTGGTTGTTTAGATAGGAGCACCAAAAATAAGACACTTTGTTATCCAACACTATAGTCCAAGTATGACACTTTTGTCCTTTATTATTTGTTATCATTGTTCTATGTTTGTCACTATTTTCCTAGTCTATTCTACCTATTTTGGGTTCTAGTTGTTGTTTTGAGTGTTCTAAAACTAATTTTTGACTAGGAGAGGGTTCTGATCTCTGTGACAAAATACTTGATTATTATCCCCTCTTCTAAGGGTAAAAATAAAGACCCTGCAATAACTACCCTTAGAATAAAAAGCCTTGTAAGTGTGTTATTCTATGAAACACATGATATAGAAATGGTAATAGAAAAATGTCTCAAGATATAACATAGTTTGTATTAGATATTATTAAATCAATAGGGTAAGCCTAGATAGATGTAACAATGTAATAACATGTGAAATATACTATATTAAAACTAGAAATGTTAGTTTTTAGTTTTCAAGGAGGGATGGAACATGATGTTCATCATGGCATCTAAGAAGGAAAGATAATGCATGATGTGGATCATGGAATTGCACACAAATTGAGAAGTAAACAAGCAAACAAACATGAAAGGCAAGAAGGAAGAAACATATAACAATGTCCAAGTGGATAAGTAAATAAGGAACATGGGCACATGTCACTCAAAATGGAAATCAAGCATACAAAGCATGTTCAAATGCCCACATACACATATAATTAAAAATAAGCAAGGTTAGCATGAGGGTCACAAGAACATAGAAGAGTACAAACAAAGGACATTAGCAAATGTCCTGAGGCACACACAAGAATAGAAGCAAAGGATATTGGCAAACGTCCTAAAGCACACATAAAATATAAAATAGGAACTAAAGAATGAAATAATATATATTTACTTAAAAAAAGAAATGAAGGCATGTAAATTTTAGAAATATAATCACATTTAACTAATCAAATCAAGAAGTGAAAGTATGCAAGACATGTAGTACAAGACTAGGTAGATGCTAAGAAATACACAAGTGTTATATACTAGTGAGTGTGGATAGAGTAATCTATGTAAGATATAAATTAGTGCACATCAACATGATAAATAGAGTGTGTGGTGTATGAATGACATAACCCAAATAGTGTCTTCATGTAGAAGATGCCTTCAGTAGATAGATATGTCAATATATATTTCAAATGTAGAAGTAGGATTCCCCCTCAATGGGTAGAGTGAAGCAATCAAGGATTTGGGTATCAATTAAAAAACTCAAATAAGATCAAGTGAAGCATGGTAATGTATATAAATCAACAAATAATAGCATATAATAACAAAATGTAACTCTATAATTTTAGTAAAAATGTAAAGCATGGATAATGCATACAGTTGAAATATTTTAGGTGTTTTTAATTTATTTGAATGTTTTAGGTATTTTGAAATATTTAAATGTTTTTTTATTTTTAAAATAAGCTATGTATAAGTAAGTAAAAAAAATATATGTACAAGAATTTAAAAATAAACTATGTAAAAGTAAGCTAAAGGAAGCTATATACAAGAAAGATTGAGAAGAAATAGTACTAATCGATGGGTCTCATGAGAGACTCCCTATCATGGTGTCCTATATCAAACAAAGGAATAATGCATGGTTATGAAGCATGAGGGAATGGTTGTGAATATGACTCTAAATATTCATATTCATGGTTGGTATCTTGGAAATCATAATCATTTGTATTGTTCCACTCATCATTATCATCTTGATTTTGAATCGATGGAATGCTAGTGTTGAATTTTGTTGTATCTGGATCTTTTATTTTGATAAATTGTGTCTATGAATGATTTTTTTTAAGATGTTCAATCAATACCAAACCTTGATGACAAAAATTATCAACTAATAGAATAGGAGTAGTGATGCCTTGAGCATGCTTGCCCAACCCTTGACTTTGATAATCAAACTGTTGTAGATATTTTTGACCAAACCCATACTACTTTGAAAGTTGAGCCTCATTTTGGAGAGGTAGATTTGCATCTTTTTTTTACTTTACCTATTCTCGTAGTACTATTTATTTATTTTATTTTCCTTTTTGATCTTATTATTATTATGAGTTATACTTTTTATAACCACTTTTGTACTATTTCTAAAATTGACCCTTTGTGAATGTGTTCCTATGTCACTGTGGATTGCTTGACTGATTTACCTTGTATAGGTTATTTATTAGCAATTATTTGTTGTACATATTTTTTTAATGCTAATCATGAATAATTGTGATGCCCATGCATTATATGATATTCACAATGATATCTAGATCTTCTCACTAGATGTAGAGGAGGTAGTTTAATCAACTCAAATTTAATCATTTCCCTTAGTATGTCACTTGAAATCTTATTTGATCTTTGAATGATTTTTGAATCACTAGTTGTATATTTACTTTATTGTGATTTATTTTTTTGATATGTAACATTGATTACAACCAACTAACTAGGTGAAGGTGCATGCATATACATGATTAGCACTAGGGTGTCTTTAAGGCTTTTGTATTATAATTTGATTTTCCAATGTTGTGATATTTTTATGTAATATTTGATTCAACATTTGTAAATCTAAAATTAACTTGTTTATACTACTAATTTAATTCCTTAGAGTCTCAAAAGTGCAAACCCTAGTTTCTTATGATCAAATATGTAAACACATATGTTGAAGAGGGTTTAAAGAAGTTATAGGCTGAATGTATGCATTAGGAAAAATAGTATAGGCTACCTCACCTTTTGGAGGGGTGATATCATGGACCTAGTTAGAGAGAAACTAACTATCACCCTCTTGGGGGAGAGGAGGATGTATTGATATAACCTCTAGTGTTTTCTTGTGTCTAGTAGTGATAGGAAGATACTCAAAAGTAACCCAAGAGTTAGAAACATCTAGGTAGAAACTATGTATGTGAGATGAAATGCATGTAATTAGAGTTATAAGATGTATAGAAATATGATTATAAAGGACATTCCACATGAGAGATAAAAAACAAAGGATAGAGAGCATGGAACTTTGAACTAATGAATATATTTTTTTGACTTGTGACTTGACATTTATAACATGTCTAGAAAGATAGAGTTGAAAATTATTTTTCATGAGAGAGAGAATATATAAAAGAAATAATGAAACCTTGTATTAAAGAAAGGTAAACATTGCTTTGAAGGAAAGTGGTCTTAACATGTTTAGCAATATATCTCTTAATATCATCCCATATTATAAAAAGTAAGCATCAAAGGGAAAGAAGGAAGCTTTGTATTAACATATGGTAAACTTCATCATTCATGTATATGTTAGGACCGAGTATGGACTCCTTATTGTTTGCAAGAAATATTTTGAAATAAGTGAGATCCATTTTTGATTTTATATGTGAAATTTGATTTAAATGTAAGGTGATACCTCTAAAGAAAAGTGACCTAGTATATTCAAATAAGGTTTGAAATAAGTAATTTTTAAAAATTACTATGGTAAATATAGAAATTTAAATGTAAAATTTTGATTCAAATATTTAGGAAAAATCAAAAAAATACTGGAAAAATATTGGGACCTAGTATAGGCAACTTGGATTTGGAATAAATGATTTTTAAAATTACTATGGTAAATTTAAAAATTTAAATGTAAAATTTTGATTTAAATATTCAGGAAAAATCATAAAAATACTAGAAAAATTACAAGGAATTTTCCCTAGGTTTTCTAGGGTTTTTGTGTGCAAATGAAGTAAGTCGGGTTCACTAGATGATTTAACTTTTTTTTTTAAAGAAATAAAGAGTTTTATTCCTATTTTAGTTAAGGGTATAAATTAATAAATTAGTATGCAATAATTTTAATCCTAATTTGTATAATTTATCTATCTTTTTCTCCATTCTAAAATATAGTAATAAATTAGGATAAATTATAACTTAGCTTAAAATAGGCTGAAATAGATGTTGTAGCGTTTGAAAATGATTATACAGGACTGGGATAGTGTCATAAATTAGAATCTAGATTTTGTTTGGTGAAAGGATAGGACCACCAAAAATAAGACACCCTAGGGTCTAGTGCTATTGTCCACTCTGACTACTATTATCCAAACTACTCATAAAGACCTAATTTTTATGGGTTCTTTGCACTGTTCTTGTGTGAGATTACTTATGAAATTTCAAGTGTTGAATGTTGATAGAGCTCATTATAGAGCTATTTAATATTCAAACCCTAACCCTCCATCATGCTTGATAAATGATATTTGAATCACTTGAAGAGGGGGGGTTAGTATGTGTAATATGCACTTAATGTGTGATCCACACCCCTTGTGTGGGCATGCTACATACATACCAATATTCTAGAAAGGGATCAAGCCATATTTAGTTCTATTAATATTCTTTGTGTAATAGTGCTATTGTGGATACAATAATGCCAAATTAAGAGTGCTTTAGGTGGCTACGGACTAGTATGAGAGTTTAAATGTTATTTTAGCTATGTTAGGTGACTATATGTAGAGAATCGAGAAGTTTTCCTTATTGTTTTGTTTTTATTCTTACTTACTTTGTAAGATTTGTCATGCCCCTTTTTAAATTAGCTTTGGATGAGATTTTATAGGGATATATTGGTCATAGGTTAGATGTATTCACACTAGGCCAACATAATGAAGGATATAAATCAGATGAAATTAACCATTTCAGCTCAAAATGTTATTAGATAGGAGCATAAAAAATGGGACACCTTAGGATTTGACACTATAGTCCAGGTATGGCACTCTTATCCTATAGGTTTAGGACCTAGGGGATAGGATTGACCTGAGAAATAAAGTCTGGCTAAGCTAGAATGACCATTTGAAAGGCTATAAATGATTGACAATGAGAGAAAAGGTACCTAAAAGGGTTACAAGAGCATGTAAGAAGGTCCTATGGATAGGGTGTCACAAGCCACACTCAAACTACCAATTTTGACATTTTATATGACTACACTAAGGAAAGTTTTATAGTTATTTTTGATGTGTAAATATAGATTCTTCTCCAAACCTATGGATTTTGTAAGAAGTGTTGTCATTATAGTATCTTAATATTCTATTAGTGCATGAGTTATATTTTCTATAGAGTCATTATTATTGTGTTATTATTAGTTTGAATACATTTTTTATGTTAAGCATAATCCTCCCTTAGAGATGTGCTAACCCAATCTTACAAATTCAATAAACTTTGATTGTATATGCTTAAGTTTACTATATTTTACATTTCCTTTGATGTTTTAACTATGCTTGATTATTGATGTGTTCTTAGTAAATTCTATAAAATATTAGTTTCTTATTAGTTATCCAACCTTTAGTTCAAGTTATAGTTTAGAAAGGTTTCATTTTGTTTTCTCCATAGGCATCTTTTTCTACCTTACATTCCCATATTTTTTGAGTTTATTTTTGGTTAGATCCTCCTTAGGTTAGATATATCATATATCCACCCATATCAAGTAGATTTATATTCATCCATAGTCAACCAATACATGGTAAACAAACTGATTCACTCACCGTTATTCCACCAAGAAGTTATTTATAAAACCCAATACCCTATAACTCATGCCTTAAAGTGAATCCTTATTTAGAGATATTGAAACATTAGAGGCTACCTCATGATGTTTATATGGTGTGCATAAAACCCACATTAATAGGAAGTTATCTAGCATCAGAGTTTTCTAATGGTGAATCTTCATTAATTGATACATATTTTATTTTTTAAAGTCAACATTTGACAATTTTATGGGGTAGCTATCAATGCGGAATCACCTAAATTTTAAGGGTGGAAGTTAGTTTAGAGGGTCAAATCACCTAATTTTAAAAATAATTTTCATCTTATAAATGTATTTTTTTAGTACCTTGAAATCCAATCTGGGTGCATTCACCATTATGTATAATATATTAAGCATTCTTTTTTAATCTTCATTATGATTAAATTTTTCTACCCAGATGGTATTCGATCCTCGACTATAGTAAAATATTTATATTTACTATTTAATATCAAAATATAATATCAATCATATATGTATACTTTCAAATTATATAATTTTATTATTAAACATCTAGATTTTACTATTAAGAATTGACATTTTATTGTTGGTCATCTACATTTTGCTATTGGGCATTAAAATTCTACTACCAAGCATCACAATTTCATTGTTGCATAGTAGAATTATATTATTTGGCATTTGTATTATGTTATCAGATATCAACATTTTATTATTGGGTGTCATCATATTTCTATTGATAATCAACATTATATTATCAAGCATCAACACTGTGATGTTGGGATTCAACATTGTGTTGTTAGGCATCTTCATTATACTTTTGGGCATTCACATTTATTATCACAAATTTGTACTTGGTATTAATCATATACATTTACTATCATTCATCTACATTTTTAGTCAGTCACGTTTATTCCATCCAATCATCTTTCACATGTACTTTTCATTTATCAGCAAGCTTGATTTGATGGCTTCTATTAAGGATGTTAAAGTGTATATAAAATTAAAAAACAAAATAACTTATTATCTCATTTTAGATAGACACCAAACACAAGTACTAAATATTAGATTATCTATTGTTTTTTATTTATTAACTTTCTTATTAAGGTTCAATAATAATTACAAGGTCTACAACCATTTTACATGTAGAACCCATTGATAACTCTTTTGAAGATATGCCTCCTCTAAAAGATGCATGGAGGTATAAAATCCTAAACAAAGGTAATAAATATTAAATGATTTAAAATATTTTTATTACTTTAACTTTCGTATTGATTTAATAATAATGATAAGGTCTATAACCATTTTGCATGTAGAACCCAATGATAAAAGTATTGAAGATATGCCTCCACTAAAAGATGTACCTAGGTATAAAATGTTGAAAAAAATATTAAATATTTTATGATTTATTATTTTATTAGTTATTTTCACTTTCATATTAACATGAAGATATTCCTCCACTAGAAGACATCCCTAGGTATGAAATGTCAAATGCAGGTACTAAATATTTTATGATTTATTATATTGTTAATTATTTACACTTTCATAATAATGATCAATATTAAATAATAATTACAAGGTCTATAACCAAATTACATGTATAACCCATTGATAACCTTTTTGAAAACATGATTCCTTTGTAAGATGTCCTTGGGTATGAAATACCCCCACTGAATTCAAGGAAAAAGAGACTAGGGGACATCATTAATGTTGATGATGAGTACCTAATCCCAGATGAGATTTCTGCTCAGCTAACATAATATTAAGAAAAATTCACTAAAACATATGAGCTAAAGAAGAGAATTACATGGATAATTGGAAGATTATTTAAGTTTGACTAGGTAACTAAACACCCATCCATTGAACCTATATAACCAGAAAGTAATATCGACACATTGACATAATGAAAATGTATAATATGTAGTTAGAAACTTGGAAAGGACCACTAAATGTAGCTCAAGTTTGACACAATTGAGAAATGTTGTGGTAAAATATTTGAGTCAATAAAAGACAAATATGGAAAAATAAAAAGAATAGTGATATGGAAAAATTCAAAAGAATGCATGCATCAATGTTAAGTAGTAGAGTATGAAAATCATCAGAAACATCAAAGACACCTCATTCAAAAAGGAGGAATAATTACAACTTAATTAAAAAAAGTTTTTCAATCTAATCTACTTGGAAAAGAATATAGATTTTTCCACTTTATATCACATTTTGAAAAGAGGCAAACTAATCTCTCTTTTTTTAGATTACAAGATTTTATTTTATCATATTGGATTTCATAACATTGTAAAATCACATTGGTTAGATATATGTGCTTGGAGATGAAAAAATACCTCATAATGATTAAAAAGGAAGATTTGAAATAAAAAATAAAAGAAACATGATTTATCTCACTATCTATTGACTAGGTAATAACAACTGACAACACATCATGGGTTTGCCTACATATTTATACATTTGAGAACCATTCAAGGCAACCACATCTATTATTTTTAAATAAAATGAAAGCAAATTGTAATGCTGAGAACCTTTAAAAATTGATTAATTATAATTTGATATATATTATTGGGATAATTATTATGGTATAGGTACCAAATTAGTATGTGTTGGTGCACATGGTGGATCAATAATGTAGGGGGAAAAAATTGGTGTATGTGTTTAACTCAAAACAATAGTTACCACATATAAGAATAAAATCCACTTCATGGTACATAAAATGAATCTTGATTAAAAAATTTATAGCACATTTCAAAATGTTGAAAAATTAGAGGATCTTATTTGTTACTTACACGA
The DNA here is from genome assembly GCA_037957365.1 of Torreya grandis. Lineage (NCBI taxonomy): Eukaryota > Viridiplantae > Streptophyta > Pinopsida > Cupressales > Taxaceae > Torreya > Torreya grandis. The sequence continues at coordinate 1,401,836 of JARHVA010002885.1, read as the reverse complement.
GTATATGTTAAGGAGTCCAAAAAGGTTTTTGAGTTTTAAAAACTTATGATTGGAATGATTGATGGTAAAAAATATTAAAAGATGTTGATATAATATGGATTTCCATGTATGATCATGCATGTAGAATATTTGAAAATATCAATCATTGGTAGTTTTTATGTTTAAATATAGGATGGATGTTGAAAAGACAAAATATTTATTGTACCATTTGACAAATTTTGAAACTCTGCTAACATAGAGTGGTATTATACCCATGTTGAAGGAATTGCATTGTTTGAAAAAACATGTGCAAAAGAGATCCATATATATTGTTGACTTTATATGGTTGAGCAAATGGGTTTGTCAATCTATTGATATATTATAATACTAAAATGAAAGTTTTAAAGGAAAAATATTTGATAGTTGAAAAATTTTAATAGATATTAAGGACCCTAAAAACTATTTGAAATTCAATATTAATGATCATTTTTATATTATAATTAATGGAAAAGAGATACCACTACACATTTTCTAAATATGAACTAATGTGGTTGGAGTATAAATTTAATAAGTACCTACAACATGGTTTTTATATGATAATATCATATATGATACATGGATGAGAATGATGATAAATTTCAAAAATCTTATCTGCTGAAATTCAAGATTATTTTCAAAGGGATGAGTTACTTGAAACCATGGGAGTGGTGAATCATATATTTTGGAACATTGTAGAGGGTGAATAAATCATAAATAATTTATTTATAAAATACATGGTAACTCTCATTAATCATTTCAATAAGTCTATAAAATCAATGGAGTTGAAGTTAAGTGTATTTTACAAAAGGATTGACAAATAAAATAGTGAATGCATTTTGGAATTACAATAATTGAATAATATCATTCCTTAAATGAAAAAATATAAATAGGTGTTATTACAAGGCTATGGAAGATATAGTATCCCTGTAATGTTATGCAAGAAATAATTAACAAATATTTTTGATTATATGAATTGTGCCAAATAATGATTTTAGGGTCTATGGAAGATGAAAGGGTATTTAGTGCATTATCTTTTTTTAAATCAAAATTTAATAATAGATTGGATAAAAATATTGATACATGTTTGAGGTTGTATGTTTCAAGTTATATAGTGGATGAGTTTCCATATTCAATAGTAATTTAAATTTGGATTTCTCTCACTAAAAGAAGAGGAGTCACTAATACAACTACCAAAGAAGATATTGGAAATGCCACTAAGACAGTGAATACAAATGTCAAAAATAAAGAATGGGTTTTTCATCCACTTAAGTTTTAGTTTGTATGTATTTTAAATATAATTAAATTAAATTAAGCCATATTTGATAAATTTTTATTGTTCACTGAATAATTTTTCTCTCTTTATAATTCATAAATCTATTACGTGACAAGTAGTCTTGTATTGAAGAGTACTTCATATGCTCAATTATGTTTATGAATCACTTAATTGATTTATTTAATAATAGTATAACATTATTTACATTTTAAGTTATAAAAATAATATATCTTCAACATTATGATCTTTCATATTTTTATACCTTTTAAACCAAATTTACATTGTTAAATTGAAATAAATGGTAATAAAAATTTGTGTTCTATAAACTCATATTATCAACCTTTGTTTATAGATGAATGAATGGATAAATAGTAAATAATACCATCTCATTTTGAGGTATGTTTACTCCATAAAATGGTACATTATAATGTTCTGGAGTATAGATCTAAATATCATGTAGACATCAGTTAACTTGAGTATACTTATTACTTTCAATGAATATTATTATTATCAAATGAAATAATACATAAAGTAGGCATCACTAAATAGAACATCTACCTTGTTGTATGAGTTCATAGATGTATCTCTAATTCCCTCTCTCCATTATGCCAACCATACCAATAAAAATGAATGAGAAACTTAATATAGACATGGAGCCTAGCTTGTAAAAGTATATGATGGTTGGGAAATATCAACTTGTAACTATAACATCATTACATTAAAAAAAGAAATTAACATTGTAATGATTTATTACACATCATATCACCATTATTCCAAAGTCCTAATACATTTTATTGATTCAATAAAAAAAGAGCATGTGCACCCATACAAATGAATACTAAGGGTAAAGAAGCCAAAATAAAAATATATATTTTAAATATTATAGATAAGATAAATTAAAACTACCATTGTTTAGGCCCAAATATAAAGCCAAATTCTCAATTTATAATATTTACAAAACCTATATACAATGCCAAGTGGAAATATCATTGTTTGCTAGACACTTGGGTGCCTGTTTACATTTCCTGACCAAGTTAACCTTCCACTTGGCTATTAGTAGTGGTGTATGCGAGGATCCCTAATTTTGTAAGGTATTTTGTTACACTATTTGATATTGGAAATACTTGAATATTCATCTATAATAGCATATACTATTAAAATTTAGGATGGGTCTGCTTCAACTTTCTATTTAAATAAAACTTCAGGGTCCAAGTCATGTTCTCTAATTATTTTATTCAATGTATTATTTTACTTATTCAGTAAAACAAGTTTTTCCTTGAAAGAAATGGCCAAAAATATAATTTTGAATTCACTCTTGAAATTCATGTCAAGGACAACAACTTGATTCTTCAAATGTTTATATTTTCACTACAAATGAATAAACAATATTAATTAGTTAAAATTATAAAATAAATTTTAATTATGAAAAATAATAAGGAAAAAATTACCATGGTTTTTATTTTTATTTTTATTTTTTATAATTTCTTCAAGGCTTTTGATTTTTGACCATTTTTTAATGATCATATTATCGATAACCTTGAATATTTAATAAAACATCCATTTTTATAGGTTGATGTTCAACCATTAAATATAATTGATTGTATTGGCTGTAGTTGTGAAAATGGGCATTGATTTCATGAATCAAAATTTTTGGCCAATACTCACATGTTCTTAAATATTCAAGGTTATCAATAATATGATCATTAACAAAGGCCTTATTATTATTATCCAATAAATTATAAATTGGAAAAAAAGTATATTGGTCATTAATTTGTGTAATATCCTATGGAATATCCATAGTAGGAATGTTTGTACTAGGTGAAGTTGTGGGTGTATAAGGTCAATTTAAAGGCTCTACTAGTTAAGAACTATGTATCATATCACAAGGATTAAAAAATGGCATGGGGGTGACACTATCAATCCCTAAACACTCTTCATCAAGATCAATTTTTTTAAGAAATGTGGTTTTGCTGCACTAGGGAGACCATTGAGTGAAAATTTCATAAACTTAGATGTCCCTAAACATAGTATTATGCCACTCTATGATGGAAAAAATATTTTTTTCCATTCTCATATTTGCAGATCAGGGTGGTGACAGTGGTTATGGGAAATTTATCCTTTGAGAAGGAGAATGACTTACAAATAGGACTCAAAATCATAAAAATGACAAATATAATAAATATAATATTAAATTTACATATACCAAAAATAAAAATTTGGTTTTAATTTATGAACCTCACTCGTGTTGTTTAACTAAATTGGAGAAGTTCAACCCCCAATGTTTGTACTATAGATTATGTCATTGTATATATAAGAAGATTAAAATATTACAATGATAAACTTATCATTTTTGTTAATGAAATCAATGATGACAATTTGCATGGATTTATATCGACAACATAAGATTAAGGTTGACTAATATGTGGTGGAGGCACAATAAAAATCCATAGGCATTTTATTCTTTGTAGTGGATGGACCTACGAATATGATTATGTATCACCATCCATTTTTGTTTTTGATATGGATTCAATGAATTGTCAATCCTTAATTACTGTGTTTCTTCTCACAATTGTTTGAGATAATTTTTTATATAATAAATAACCAAAATATTTTTTATATTAAAGAGATCATGATTTATTATTTATATAATTATTTAAAAATAATAATAATGCATTACAAACTAATCTCTTAGTCTTCAAGGGAGAGTGTGTTGATAACCATTTGGTGATGAAGACTAGTTGGAATAATTGTGGTGTGCAATTCAAAAAATACGCCATTGTATAATGTAATAATATAATTTGTACATGAAAATATAAAATTTTCATTATGAATATCATAATTTAAATCATCCTTAATTTTATTTAAAATGAATGAACACCAATCAAATTATTGACCACTGAGAGTATGTAGGATATACACAAGAGCCCAAAATAGAAAGTTCAATACTCTTACATGAAATACTAATCTATTTTGTAAAATTTTAATCATGTCAAACATAAAATAACTTCTTTTGCTTCAATTTTAATCCCCCTTCAATGATGACATTGAGGATCTGTAAATAAAAAATCTTTAATAGATTTAATTAGTAACCATTAATAGAAGTAATACTAGTTTAAAGAATTGATGAATTATAAAATTAAAAACATCATACCATATATCTATAGTTCATAAAGGGACTCAAAATATTTTTTGTCAGCATTGGTTAGCAAGGCATTTATTGTGACCTACTCCATGTGATTTTATGGTAAGTTTATGAGTTTTTGGATCTCCTCTAGAGTGATTTCAAATGAAAAATAACATGTGCTCAAGCTAATTTTAAATATGGATGTAACATTGTTGAATCTTTTCAATAGAAAGTTTTAAAAGTAAATATCTTGTGCATATTGAGACATGTAAATAATCCCCTTAAACTTGCATTGTTTGATCTAATCATTATATGTATCTTATTTATGGGTAAGTTTGAGGATTAGAGTGCACATCATGTTTTTGAAATATGGTTTAGAGTTGGACTATATGCTTAGAGCTACATTGAACGAGTTCAAGGAAGTTATTAGTCTAAATTTATTGTTATGTTGTACCTTGGTCATACGGTAGAGGGACTTGAGAGGATAGAGTTTAAGAATGGCAGGAGAGAAAGAAAATTATGAAAAAGTATAAAATTATGTGTGGGATTCCCTTTCATAGGAAATCATATAGGAGAGGCATAGTGATAGGAAAGGTAGACAAAAATATGCATAATTTTGATGTGTGTGTACATATGCAAATGGTTATATACATAATGTAAATGCACATCTACATCATGTAGGTGGTCATTTACATCATGATGATAGTCATATATATATATATATATATATATATATATATATATATATATATATATATATATATGACTATCATCATGATGTAAATGACCACCTACATGATGTAGATGTGCATTTACATTATGTATATAACCATTTGCATATGTACACACACATCAAAATTATGCATATTTTTGTCTACCTTTCCTATATATATATATATATATATATATCTGTGTGTGTGTATGACGTAAGTGGTCATTGACATGATACATATGGTCTTCTATATGATGTATATGGTCATGTGCATCATGTTGATGGTCATATACATAATGTCGATAGTTGTCTACATCATGTTAATGGTCATCTACATTATGTTGACAACCATCAACATGATGTATATGATCATTTTCATGATGTAGATGGTAATATACAAGATGTGAATATATCACTAGAGTCAACATGCTTATGATCAATGTCTGTAGACCACTATTTTCCTACTATGTGTATAGTTTCCCTATCTACAATTATATATACATGATTTACCATGTTCCACTAGAAGATTATTTTTCACGTTTATTAAATTTAAAATTGATTTTACACTATTTAAAAACTAATTCACTGAGAAAACTCCAAGGTTTTTAATAGGCCACTAAAATTTTCCCTAACTGACACTAGAAGAGGGATTTACATCTTAGCCTATATTTCTTTGAAGATAATAACTTGAGTTGCATTGAAATCACTCAAAACATTAACAAGGCCTACCTTAGACACTAACTTGATATACCCACCTTTGTAAATACATATAAAAGTTAGGTATTATAAAAGAGTGAAGAGAGGATCCTAGGTTTAATCATTCTATTTAACTAGATAACCTCATCTTCCACTATTCCTAATGGCCCATGCTCCAACTTGGCTAGCTAGTTTTGTTATCAACATTGTTGGGGCCATACATGATTTACCTATAAAATTTGAGAAGTATCTTTCTTAAGTTTTCACCTCAAGAGGTAGGAATACTAAAGAGCATGTAGATACCTTCAATACTACCCTAGGAAAATTTAATTTAACCCACAAATATATGTCATTCAAACTTTTTCCATTCACATTGTAAGATGTCACCTATGATTGGTTTCTCAATATCCTAGAAGGATCACTTACATCTTGGGATAAATGTTAAAATACATTTTTGGCATAGTTTGGACAAGTCACCATCACATGTTTTGTTTACCAACAATTTGAAAGCATGAAAAGATAACTAACTGAGCCAATCCAAGCCTTCAATTCTATGTTCCAAAAGATGTATACCCAACTAGAAACTACCTACAAATCTATTAAAAGTTTGGCTCTCAAAATGTAAAAGAACATCCTATACCATATGACTATTAGTTTTATATGCAGAGCTATCAATCTTGATACGTTCCCTTTAGCTTATGTTGAAGCTATAAATTTGGATAAAAAATTGAATCCCTAGATGCAATTATTGGTCCCACTTAACCTTGGTCCTATTTTTATATCTTTCAACCCAATCCCAAATGTAAATTAGAATATTGTGTCTCAAAACTAGAACTAGGTATACTTCCATGTGCCTTTAAATCATGCTCCACCCAATCAACACCTTACCTTTGTGAACAATTTTTTGCCTAACCAGCAAAAATAGAATTTGTACTTGATAGCAGTCAATATTGCCACTATATAACATAATAATTTTAATTTCACAAAAATAGAATTGGAATCTATTCAAAGGATGGTGCATAAATTAAGAAATGAGTTTCTAAACATGTAAAAATGCATGGGTAATACTGGAGGACAAAATACAAATTAGAGATTTGAATTATAAAGGTATAACATGTCTTTTAATAAGTATAGAAATAATCTAGAGCAGTAACCACCTAAAAGGGCACCAAAAATAAATATCATGGAATTAGCTCTTCCTAATTGATGTTAAGTTCATAACACAAGATAACATGGTGAGCTAAATTACATAGAGTTTTACACTTCCTTCAATATATTTCAGAAGGAGATGGATAGACATGAAGGTTTTGCTAATTTAATAAAACCATGTTACTCTACTACTCTAGGACATCCAATCACAATAATGGTCTTTGAGACCTAAAATCTCCCATTCCATGTAGGGGATGAGAATGACATTGAGGATAATGAAAATAATATCCATGCATTCCAATAGTTTTATAGGAAAAATTACAATATGAGGAATGAGCAACATGTTATCACTTCAAAACCTAAAAATAATAATGATAATAATCTTCCATATTATAGGACAAATAATAATCCACAACCCATAAGAGGGATGATCATTTACAGAGTGTATAATTGCAAAGTAGAGAAAGGTACAACATTCTTGAGGATATCAAGAAGATCAAATCTAATATCACCCTACATGAATTGGCTTAGATCAATAAACAAAAGGAGTTATTGTTTAAGGCCCTAACTAGGAGACCCCTTTACATCTAAAAAGTCCAAAGCTATACATTTAAACATGATGGTGTTTAAAGATAAGACTAAAATACCACATTTTTTGTTGATTGTTAGAATGTTTGATAAAAACATTCACAACTACTTGGTTGACTCAAGTGCCTTAGGCAATGTGATGCTAAAAAGGTGTCAAATAATTTAGGTTTAACCCTAGATAAGTAAAAAATAGTGGTAATATAATTGGATAAGTCCTATGTGCCCTACACTAGAGAATTAAAACATGTACACATCTACTTGGTATCAAATCCACATGTACACCAATACACAAACACATATTATAATCATTGAAATTATTAAAGCTTATGCCTTGATAATAAGTTGTTATTAGTTAAAGACACTAAAAATTTACATGAATACCAACTTCTCACAAACGTGGCTACCTTGGAAAGGAGTAGCCAATATGATTTAGGTGGAGAAAGAACCAAAGATGAAGTACCTGATCACTGATTATAATGCCAATAATGAGAATGTTAAATTTACATCTCCACATGTAGGAGTTTACACATTTACTACTAATAAATGGATACATGAAAATAATTTTAAGGTCATTCTTAGTTATGGACTCTCCATTTTGATGGAGCTAGATCAAAATAAGGTTTTGGTGTTGGCATAGCCATGATAAACCCAGATGGTTGTTGGAGTTAATCTATGATTAGGTCTATTTTTGTACATTGGGGAAGTTAGTCCCACATGAATGAGGATGTTGGGATTAGTATACATTTATTATGAAAAATTTCCTGTGTAATTAAGGATAAGATATGGAGAACAATTTCAACATTGTATAATCTATTTTTGTGAGATATTTTACTTTTGTGTATATGCTGAATATTTCATGGTTATAGTAATGGTCTTTTAGACAAATCTTGGCTAAAGATTTTTGATAACTCTTTCATGATATTAGAGACATCTATACCAATCATTAATAAATAATTTTATAATTTAATCTCTATTTATATATTTACATTAATTGAGGGTATTTTGGATCTGGTGTTGAAGGTCTTATATTTGATCTTAGCTTATACTAAACGGCTTCAAAATACCCTAATTTTACATTAGATTGCTGGAAAGATTTGTTGGATCTCACATGTTATAGTGATAAGTCCATATTTATGTGAATCAAGGCTTGATGGGGTCGCCATTGACTTCTCCCTAGCTAGCTTAGACTTTCATCTTTCATGACCTGATCTATCTTCCACAACTTACTCTAGTTTATCAAATTTTTTGATAGCTCAGCCCTTATGAGTCTTGTCTTGTAGGATGGATATTTGATGAAAGGTGGATGCAATATTTTGATCTTAATCTCTATTATTTTATGTAGATAATAGGAGGATTCAAGGTATGTCATTCAAGCACAAGCTTTGCATTAAGGTAGATTACTGAACATCCTTCTTGGTCCTACTATCTTCTCTCCACATGACCAGACTAATCACTACTTGGCCAAAACTTCATCTCACTATTTGCATGCTATATACTCACCTTTTCAAACCTTAAAACCCCTCATTGTTTGATCACCATAGAAATATCCCTAATATAAACATAAAATTATCCATTAAATCCATCTTCCCTTTTCCATTTTGGTGTGAGAATTTTGAGGGATTAATCCAAAGTGAAGGAAAGGAATGCAACCATTAATGGGTTTTTGGTGAAAAATGAATGCATGAGCTAATGAGATCCCATTATTAATTGCCATCCATTATATCACCATAATCTATCACAACTTGTAAACATCTTTATCTCATTTTTAAATCTTGAAGTATGCTTGATACAAGCCATCACATGGATTTCTGACATTTCTACATCATCCTTCACTATCCAAACTCAGCTTGATAGCCTTTTTTGGAATTTATGACCACTACCATCAAGATTTACTCCCAAATCCTAGGTTTTTTTTCTTATGGCCTAGTCAAGGTTGTTTCATGTAAATTTTCACTTTAAGGTTCTAAAGAAAGAGAAAAAAACTTGATACAGGTATGGTTGAAAAACTTATTTGGTTATGCACATGTTGAATCAAAAGATTATGAATAGCTCCTATTTGTCTTAGGAGGAAGACCTAAAATAAGAAAGCATATAAGTTGAGTGGGTGAGTGGTTGATGTAATTATCCTGTTGGTAGAATCTAGCTTGATTATGGTAGAGTAATGGTACCTGAGAGCTTGGTTGAGAGGTGATGACAAGTTGCATCCCATTAAGATGGCTAATGCTTGATAACATTGATGATGATGATTGATCTACAAGAGAAAACTCATGGATACTTGAGCTCCTAATAATTATTTTAGATGCATTTGACCTCCTAGTCCTCTCTCTCTTATAGGCACAAGCAAGAGGTAGAAGTGAAGGTGTAAGTGGGTCATCCAAATATAATTTATTCATGTAAAGACTCATAACAAAAATTAGACAAGGTTATATTTAGAAATGGGTCAGTGGAGATTTTATTATCTTAGCTAAAAGATGGATCCTAACTGTCGATCTATTGATGGTCAAGGTCCACAAGAATAGGGTCCTAAATGTCAAGGTTACTCATTTAGCTAAAATTGAGTGAAAATTGGTTGGTTTAGGCTTGATAGGTGTAGGTTGGTCCTAATGGGTCTTAGGGTAGGTCTAGGGGTATTTCAACATTCAAAAGTGCAAGTGCACAAATTTTTGGTATTTACATTTTGCCCCTTTTTGTTGTGTAGCTTTCATGAATGAGTTGTGAAATAAAAAATGGAGTATGGGTCAAGGGTCTAGCTGCCCCAAGAGTGGGAAGAGGCATTCCCCCTAAAATAAATATTTGATGAGGTGAAGCTAAAGTGGGCATGGGTTTGATAAGTGGTAAATGGTGAGTCATGAGGTGGTGACATGAGATCAGGCATTTGAGATGCAAACTTGCACACAAAATGTGACAAAAGGTGTTATAGCTAAGATCACACATAGACTAAGTTGTCATAGTTGGTAAAAATAAGGGCCAATGCTAAGAAGAATAAGTGATGAGTGAATTGCATGACCACCTATAGGCATGGTGGTTGGGAACACTTGTAAATGCAATTCTCATAAGCAATTTCTATGTTTTTAGTGGGTATCCAAGTTAGGAAGTGCTCCTGGGGAAAACACAAATGTGTCAAGTGTCATGGGTATTGGAGGTAGGAAGTGTTCTTAGTGAGTCACAAGTAGGTCGACATGCATAAGGTGGTGTAAAATGAAAAAGGGGTCAACATGGTAATGTTGTCACTATGGTCAAAGGACCAAGCAATAAGTGTCACTAAATTGCATTCTATATGGGCTAAAATAGACCAATGCCAAGGTGATGAGGTGGTTGGATTAGTGGGAGAAAGGCATCTCCAAAGTAGGTAAGAGCTTGGTGTATTTATGTTAGGATTTGGTAGGTTGTAGGTAAAAATTGGTATTGGGGGTTTAAAGGGGTTTTTGACCATCAATAGTTAGGGTCCCCACAAGGTGACCATTGATGGTTATCCTAACCATCGATGGTTAGGGGAAACCCTAAAAATTTAAGGGGTAAAAGTAAAAAGCAAAAGTCATTTTGTCATTATTATTATTTCACTATGTTTCACCAAGCTCTAGTGATTTTACACATTTCAAGGAAGGTATTTATTGAGGTGGGTGTTTATCATTGGCTAGAGATGCATGGGCAATTATGTGGGTCTAGGATCTATGGGGTGGGAGGATGTAACTAGGCACATGCTGGCAAGCTTAGACCACAAAGGAGGTCATGAAATGAGGTAGGAGGTTCATTTAAATTTCTAGTGTAATTTGATTTTGTTTTTTGAATTTTCTTGTGTGGGTAGGTCTAGAAATTATTGTTTTGGCCTATATGCCCTAGGTAGCATTTTTGGAGGTTTTGGTCAAAATGGTGGTTAGAGTGTCAAATTGATAGTGTGAGTATGGTAATTGGGTAGCATTTTATCTAGGTAGGGTGCTTAGGTTAGTGTATTTAAATTTTGTTTACTATTTTGGGCTTTGGGGGTTTTGGAAATTTTGACCATAAAATGCCCATAGGTGACCATCGATAGTGGATACCCTAGGAAATAAGGATCCCTAACTGTCAGTGGTTAGTATGATCACTATTGGTTAGCTAGGATAGAGTAAGGTTTTCAAAAGTGTTTATGGCTTAGGTATCATATTTAGGTTTAAAGTTTAATGGTTAAGGTTAAAATAAGTGGTTAGGCTTGAAGTTTGGTCAAATAGGTTGGGTGAAATGGGAAAATGGGTTGTGGTTATGGTTAGGTCAAATAGGTTAGGGTTAGGGGCATGTTTAAAAGATAGGGTAGATGAGACCAGTTAGGGTCTAAGCCGCGATTTTTGATTTGGTATAGGCTTGGGAGTATATCTAGATACATGACCATATGTTGTGTAACTTCCTTGTACTTCTTGAGGGGATGATTATGGATGGTTAGGTGTATATGGAGAAGGTAGGGATAGGAGTGATGAGGCATTACCAACATGTTCTTAGGGATGCATCGATGATAGTAACACTCATCTAGAGATGGGATTCTACTACTAATACCTTCTTGTTACTGACTAGGGAGATGACTATTCTCTTAGAGGATGTACATAGGATCACTCAAATCCCACTACATAGTGAGGTGATGTACTAGATAGAGTGGGAGGAATGAGATGAGTATGTTGAGTATCTATATGGAGATGATAATGACTAGGTCGAGTGGAATTCTAGAGGGTTTATCTACATATAATTATATGAGAGGAGCCTTGAGGAGAGGAGAGTTATGATGGTGTTGATGATCATGGCAATGAGATTTAGGCTCCTAGATTCTAATAGTGGGAGGTTTTCATAGATATTATTGGCTATTTGGTTGAGTTGCTACTTGGGAGGATAGTGTTTGGTTGGGTCCCAATTTTGTTAGTCTAGATTTAAAGGGAATTGTGGGGATTCAAACACCACAAGAGGTATGGTAGTAGTGTGGGCCTGGTTCTACATTATTGGGCTTACAAGCACATTTAGGTTCTAAGACCAATAGGATTATTGTGGGTAGGGTACACATAGCTAGAGTTCCCTATTGGTTTTATGAGATGGTGAGATGATTATGCTACATTAGGGGCAAGAGGTGGATAACATGATGTTGATTGTTCAAGGGTGCCCTAGGTGTATTGGTAGTTATAAACATCACTTGGAGACCATACCTATATTTCTTGATCTAGTTAGGCTACAAGAGGTATACCCTTACCATGCAGAGTTACAAGTGGATAGTGGGCCACTCAGTGGGTGAGGTTGAGTTGATTCTATTCAACTAGGTGTGGCATCAGTTTAAATTGATATAGGGTGTACCAAGTCTACATCCTTGGTATAGGAGTAAGGACTCAAAGGTTTTATTCTTGGTACCACAACCTACCTCACTAGTTATAGATGGTGGTTTTGAGAAGCTTCTTACTCGAGGCCCTATGGATGATATAGGGTATACAAATGGTATATGGCTTAGTACCAGTTGATCTATATAGTGATAGATGTGGGTAGAGATGATATAGGGGTAGGATAGATGGTGGTAGATCTAGTCAGCTAGGATGGATAGGTAAGGGTGATGTTGGCTATGGCTTAGGCTCAGATATAGGTTTTACAAGGATAGGTGGCCACACTATAGGGTTAGATCACCATATTAAAAGGTTAGCTTACCACCATTATAGGTGAGAGATACCTATTTAGATAGAGGATTAGAGTAGGTGTAGTAGTAGGAGGGCCACTAGTGACATTGCCATGGTCATGATACGTAGCCACCACAGAGGAGCTTAGATACTATGAGGTGATGGTGCTAGAATATTTACCCTAAGACATGAGATATGCAAAGTATAGAGATAGTTTGGCTAGTGGGCCCTTGATAGCTACTCTAAGTTAATGGATTAATAAAATAGGTTAGGAAGGGGTCCTAGGGGGACCACCACCAGGTACAAGTGTAAGCATAAATGGGGCCAGTGGTAATGGTGCAGGCCCATGATTATGTTTAGATGTGTTATTATGATGTACTATTTTGATATTGACCTAAGCACTAATGTGGTGAGATGTATATTTTTTGAGAGAGTTGATACATTGTTACATGCATTATTTTTTTATGATTCAATGTATATGATGTATGGTTTTCAATGATATAAATGATGGATGTGTATAGTTTATGTGGTTCTCATGTTTATGATTATGGTTATGTCTTATGGTTCTTGAATTTTGGTTATGATGTTAGTGTTATAGTTAGTAGCTTTGGCATGTGATACTATAAAGATAGTTATGATGTGATTTTGTTCATGGATATGATATGATGTGTTATTTATAGATGTATGCTATATGATAATGTAATGGTAAATCGTCTATGTTATGATGTCTTGCTCATTGATTTGGTGTATGCTTATATTGGTGTAATGATATGCTTATAGGCTCATATGATGTGATAATTGTAGATGGAAATGTTGATGTTTATGGTCTATTATGAGATGTTTACATTGTGTTTGGTGCATAGAGAGATATATGTTGTTGTTTGTTGACACAATTGATAATGTTCATGCTTTTGATGTGATGTTTTTTATTCATGATCAAAGAGGTAGAATGTGAATATGGTTAAAGATGAAAATATAAGAAGTAAAAAATTAGATGTGTAGGAAAGCGATAAGAATCATGAGAGGTATATCCACATGAACTGATAAAAGATAATAAAAAGGAACACAATGCCTTTTCATTGGTAAGGATCGACATGAAACCCAAAATTGGATTGGCTTAGTGAAGATAAGTTGTTTAGATGATTTTCATTAGCATGCTTAGGTTGATATATAAGTATCTTGATCATACTATGTCAAGTAAGCTCATAGTCCCTTGCATATGATATGTGGAGGGATAATGGGTGAAACTTGAACCATTAGTGAGACTAGTATGCCTTCACTTTTTTATTTTACTTCAATTGAAGATTCCATAGGACCAAATTTAAAAGTTTCTTAGGACATGGCTAATCAAAATGACTTCATATTACTTGCTAGACTCAAGTGGATACCCAAGATTGAGCCCAAATCTAGACTAGGCTATGTCTGACCTGACAGTTGTGGAGGTATAGAGTTTTGAGTTTGAGTGGGAATACATTAAGGATGCCTACTTTGACTAGGGAAAAAATCTAGTGAAGGAGTGGATCACCCCATTTGAGTTAGATAATAATGGTATTGGTGAGTAGGTGGCTACAAATGACAGTGCTTTTTATGATCTTTGTAATGAGGAATATGGTAGGTACATTATCAAGGAGGCTAAGGAAGCCTTCACACCATTTGAATTGAACCTCTATCCAAAAATGGGTGATGAGAATGTAATGGTAGGCCCCTCATCTTGGACTCCCTTTCTCGATCTTTCTATCTAGGGAGTGTAGGCAAAATTTTGGTAACATATTAATGAGAACATAAACACCTTCTCAAGAATATTGGAGAAGATAATTGAGGGTGGAAATTCAACAGACATGGAAGATGTACTTTACTATATAAGGAATAACAATATGAAAGGTCTCTTGGACAAAGTTGATCATTACCCTACTAAGTTACTCCTTAGACATCAACTGACTAGAAATGCTAGTGACAAAATCTCCCCAAAGGGGAATGCCTCGTCTAGTTCAGATGGTGGCCATGATGGTGAAGGCACTACTTGTAGTAGGGTGTTGGACCCATACCTATTATTTTTCCACCTTTGGGTATCCTTTGATTGCCTTGGTGTTTTCTTTTATTATATTATTGTGACTATTCTTATTTTGACTACTTATTTGGAACTATTATCTGATAAATTAATGGATCTTTTTTTCATTGGCTACCTAGTTGGTGTTTTTTCCTTTGATAATATTCATTCTTTTGATTGTTTAGGGAGGCTTGTTTAGATCTAGTTTTATATTGAATTGTCAATTATTAAGACTATGGGTGGGGGATGTTCCACCTTTGCTCTTTGTTTTATTTGATATTATGTGTATTTTTGGCATTTAGGATGCATATATTAGTAATTGATCTTCAATATAAAAAAATAATGGGGAATTAATGAGGCATGGGAGGGTTTAATTCTAATATTTATCCCATTAATTTTTTAAGGATGCCACCCCATTGATGTGTCATGGGATGATCTTTATTACACAATGAATTTTTAGCAACTAGATATTCAACAATGTTCATGGAATTCTTACTCAAGCTCTTGGTTTGATTTAATTTGACATTGTGACTTTGATTAATTTTATTCATTATTTTGGAAATATATTAGATGTTTAATCAACCTGGTTAGAAATGCCATTTTAATGAGTCATAATTTGAATAGATTATAATTATAATAATTTGTCAGTTGTGTGTGGGATAATACCCCAATTAGGGTATTATAGACATGAAATAACTCATGCACATGACATGTGCTACCAAATTAGAAGAATTCAGTGGTCCAAGACATGGTCATAATTTGACTTAAAATAATTTGAAAAATATAATAATCACATAAAAACATTTCCCCATTTAGGGATACATTAACATAAATTAACACCTATACATGACAAGTTTGAATGATTTAGAGCATTTTAGTGATTTTGGTCCAAATTGTGCATTATCATTAAATATTTTTTAGATTGACAATTTCAACACAATAGTGATAGGAATTTGATGTCTAAAATTTTTCCATCTTTGAGAAGGCATAGTGAGACCTTCGATCGAAGCAACATCTTTTAAAATAATAGATAGGTCACTATAATTAAAAGAAATAAATTCATTCCTACTTTTTTCTAATTTTTGCATGAGCCAAGGAGAAACATGGCTATGAAATTACCCCAAACATCATTTGGTTAGCCCATGACTCCCCATCACGAAGAAGATGATAAATTTGAAAATTTTGATGGGTTAGCCCTCGATCAAAAGAAATAATAATCACATTGATTTCAGTAAAGTAGATTGAAAATGGAGCAATTAGAAGAAAGTGGGAGGAAAAAATAGATAAACAGGGCTAAAATAATAGCCCAAGAGAGATAAAATAGTTCAATTATAGGCCCAAGGGGAGATTTTTTTTAAAAATATACTATATTTTGACCCACGAGGGGTAACATTAGTTCATTTACATGCTTAGCTATAGTAATTTAGAGATTTAAGATTTACGCATGAGAGAGAAAAAAATATGGCTAATATCCTACACCACTATCAACTTGGAGAGTGTATGAGAGAGTATCAGAGGCCACTAGGAAGCAAACCATTGATAAGTACCTTTTGTTATTTATTTTTTGCATTTATAGCATTTATTATGGGTAGAAGTATGAGCTTTGGTGATCTTGTTGATTTCCCAATTTGGCAATCAATAAGATTTCCCTCAATAACAATAGGATCACCACGAGAACAATGAATTTACCATCCTTTTAGTGGGTTCATGAGTCTAAATGGTGAACTTTCTAATTCATTTTCAAATTCATAATTTTGGGCAAAAATTTCCAATCAAATGGTGAATTAGATTAGAATAACAAGATTTCCCTATAATTTGATAGGAATGACTTGCAATTTAGTGAGTCTAATAGAACATTGAAAATGCACTATTAAATAGTGTAATTTTCTTATCTTTCAATGAAATAGCCATGGAAATGGTGAATTCACTATAAGAATGGAAGCTGGGGCCTAAAAGAGATAAATCTAGGACCAAAACTAGAAGAAGAGAGAGTGGGGCCCATATGAGATTAATCTAAGCCAAAAATTAGAAGAAGAGATAGTGGAGCCCATAAGAGATTAATCTAGGCCAAAAATTAGAATAATTTAGGTAGATTTGATTAGCAAAAGGAAAAAATAATTGACTTGGTTCCCTATGTTTGATTTGTAGGAGTGGGTTGGTTTTATTATTTCATGAGAGTGATGCTCCCAAGTGTTATGTAGACATGGGATAATGATGGACAATTTCATGGGAGTCTTAGTGGTAGTGGATCTATATCACCTGACATAGTTGCCAGTGATTCATATGGATATATCATACTTGTTAGAGCTGGCAAAGAGGTGGCACTTAGGGACCTCTACATTTCATTTATCAAATAGAGAGGCCATAGTTAAACTAAAGGATGTACACTGCATTCTAGGGGTGCCAATGCAAGACCCCAAGATTACTTGTATGTTAGCTAGCCGATGAGTAGTATTAGATGACTTGATGGGTGTGATCATAGACTTGGAGTTTATAGATGGTATTATTGATGTGGATGCTTTGGAGGACCTAGCTTGGACTCCATAAGATAGATTAAGATCAATATAAGGGACAATTCCCTTAGAGGTGGTTTTATTAATGATTCTTATTAGCGACCTTATATTATCTAAAAAAAGTGGGAGATTATTCCTACTTGGATTAATCAACATCATTTAAGATACGTTTGATTAGATGACATGATGTACCTAGAGAATGGTCATCTTATCCCAATTATATAAAGATATACATATGGTATCCTATTGTAGAGGGCATATCATAGGGCATAACACACTTCTCCAAGTTTGTGTTTGGGAGCACATTACTATTGAGAAACCAGTAGGTTTGAGATACCATAGGAGACTAGAAGATTCATTGGCTTAGGGATTATATATGACAAGACTAGGCTTATAGGGACATTTGGGAGACTTGCCTTATTATCGGTGACCTATAGATGAGATGGAGGATGGTGAATTCATCTGATGACCCTATATAGTGACATAGTAGTTTGGGGTCAAGGAATTATTTACGATTGGATATATGATCATGTCATGATATATTATAAGTCTCCATGATTATGTGGTAGAGTGATAGAAGCCGAATCAAGTTGATTGATAGTTTGGCATGTAACAAGGTATCCAAAATGGTCCACATTACTTTACACATGTGACTAGGGAGATTAAGGAGTGGGGCCCATTAATGCTAAGGGTTGAGGTGGTCCTATACTATGGTATGATTATATACATACTATTTATGATGGATAGGTTGTA
Source organism: Torreya grandis (assembly GCA_037957365.1). Taxonomy (NCBI): domain Eukaryota; kingdom Viridiplantae; phylum Streptophyta; class Pinopsida; order Cupressales; family Taxaceae; genus Torreya; species Torreya grandis. Next base: position 1,383,348 of record JARHVA010002885.1, on the reverse strand, counting down.
TATTCAGGGCTTATCAATGCATATGCAATATGGTGGGTCAAGGTTAGATTTATCTGATTGACAAGGCCATTACCATAGAAGCTAGTGTTATGCCAGAGATAGGTAAGACTCATGACAAGATGGGGTATATCACCAATATAGGGATAGGCATAAGCACCATCATAGCTAACTATTCCTCATTCCATTCCATTATAGGTAGTTTATGTTCAGGTGCATTAGGATCTATTAGCCAATATAGAGATGGTTGACCTGGATAAATAAGATATTGATATGTGGGATGCCTCAAGTGGTGATGAGGGCCATGCTAGTTAATTTTTAGTCTTAGACCTATAAATTAATCAACCCTATATCTTGGGGTCATATTCCATTCTTGACACTTGGTTGTTATTCATGTTGTGAGCTCTAAAGGCATGTCTGCTTAGTCTATTATCTAGTCACATTTCAGACTTGCCTTAGTAGTCTTTGCAGGCCTTTGTAACTTATGCCAAGCTTGAGTCAAGTAGTGTCATGGAGTCCAAAGTGTTTTGTTATCTCTTATATATCTTTAAGGATCATCAACATTAGGGAGATATAATAGTGAAGCCAAATTTGGAGAAGGCAGTTTGACAAAGGTCTAAGAGCACATTAGTCATGTAAAATCATCAGAGGTATGATCATTTTTTAGCTTTCAAGATTTATTATATAGAATATCATCTAATATAATTAAGGTTTCATTGATTTTAAGGTGTTCCATATGCATTCACAATGCGATCTCATTAATAAACCTTTTTTAGAGCCATGTACTTGAGCCAATCAATGGTTTTGACCATAAAAGGATGTTATTTTGGCCTTAATTGACCACTAGATAAATCATATCCTCTAAAATAGCTCATGATCCCCACTAATCCATCATGAAGCATTTTCATACGTCAATTAGATCTACTATTTCCTTTTTCAATGCTTAATTCCTCCAATAAGGGCCTGCACATGTTAATTTGTGACCTTTCACCTCCCCTAGGTCATATAAATAAGTCAAACACTATCTTTCCCTCCTATTTCCCCTTTATAACATTAGTAAGATACATTTTAGGGATAAAATAAGGATATTTGTAGGAAAATTGGCACTTATAGGTGCTTTATCAATGGTATAGATTCGTACTATACATATCAACTCAATCAGGAGCATGTCTTTATAGGGTAAGTTTAGAGGTGTGTAATGGTGGAAGAATAATAGTGTTTCAGCTTGGTAAGGGCCCAAAACCATTTCTCCTCCACTTCAAACTCATTGGTGAGCTTAGAGGACCTATCAGGTTCATGGTTATTCCATGTAGTAGGAGCAAATTGGGGGTCTAAGCTTTTGATCATGGAAAGTACACTTAAGGGGCTAGTCACTCATGGAATTTATTTAAAAGTTGAAGGCTTATCCTCTATGAAAATTCACTAGTAAGTTAATAAACTTATACACCCTCCTTGTCTACATAGACACTTTAGAGACCAATGGTTCTCAACAGATTTTGATTTATTTATTAAAACCAATCAATTTTACTATTCTCTCAAGTCATGTAGCCTAATTTCATGATGGTATTATAATGAAATCCACTCATAAGAGATTAGATAGCATGAAAGTGTCCTTAACTAGTTTTTATGAATGGTTTATAGACTAGTTTGTGCAAGAATCAATTTTTGGGTGCCTCTGTCAGGGGTTGTAAACAAAGTTGCATGGTTATAGAGATGTGTCATAGTTCTCAACACCTTCTCACCTGAATTAAAATTCCAATGGTTCTTATTATTCCTCATTAAACTTCATGAAAATCAATATATTTATGGTTAAAAGACACTAAAAAATGGACTATATATATGGTCCAAGAGCATCTACAGGTTTCCAATGTGCTTAATGGGATATGAAGGAGGTGATAACATGGTGGTGGATGGTCTTCATTCCTTTAAAAAAATATTCCAAATACTTTATGTGGTGTCTCATCCCTTTCAGACCTCCTTCTATACCTTTAGCAATCTTAGTCACTTTTTATAAAAGTTAAGGTTTCTTAATAAATTTTAAGGTAATTATGAGAATCCTATGTTTCATTATGAGACCTTAAACACCTTGCTTCTACCTCAAAGTATATAGTGTCTACAAGGTATAATTAGGTTGGTCTTACGATAGTTATTGTGTTGACTCCATTCCCATTTCATATTCACATTGTCCCACTACAATTTTACTACCATTAGGTTGTGTTACTAATATGTGTTATGCCCATTCCACTTCAATGTGTCTACAATGTTACCTTCCCCATTCACTTAACCTTACCCAAGGATTGGGTATCCAAATTTAGTACCCAAATTTCACTATAACCATCTATACCATTGAGGTCATTAAACATCAAACTTGTATGTTCATATGACAACCTAGGAATGCAAGGGAGGGCACCTACAATCAACCATAAAAGCTAATGTAACAAGATCTCAAGAAGAGCTATCTAATTTGTTCAATATGTAAGGGTTTCTATGATAATCATGGATTAAGAATACCAAATGGATAATAGAGGTGATATGTTCTATTCATTCTATAGTCATCAAACATCTTACATGCTATCTCCCTCCTTACATAGGCCTAATGGTGAACACTCTAGATAGTTCGAGGTAAAGAAGCATAACAATTAACATTACCAGTATAGATATGGGTTTCCAAATCATATAATCCTAAATAAATAGATTTCATAAAACATAAATATAATTCCCACGTTATTGAGAGTATATAAATGATGGCCATTACTTGTGTGAGTACATGGTGACATCACCACAACTATAAAACTACAGGTAGGTGCAAACATAACACTGAATTTGAATGAATAGAAGGGCCCTCAAGGAAGGTAGTGTAGAAGGGACATCACATATCAATTTTAATCATTCATCTTTTGTTAAAACACTCCCTATATTTACCAAGGCCCTTATAAGTAAGACTACAAGACATCATTAAGACTTGCAAGCCTAAGTGTATTTCTAGCAGGCAGTTTGAGGTTATTTTGAGCTAAAATGAGGATATATCCCCCTTACAAACACAACCAAGTCTCCAAATTTAGTAAAGAATGTTTTCATGAACTAAATAAGACCCCCATATTATCATTTGGCTAAGAAAAAAAGTGAACATACTCACTATTTTGTCTTAGACCAAGACTAGTCTTTATAGACAAATAGTGTGGTTAATGGCACATCCTTGATATAAGAGGTCTCTAATAACCTTAGGGTCTATGAAAGGTTTGGTTATAATATAAAATGATGTTTAATTTACCCTAAATCCCCTACTAAATACTAACCTAGATTCATGATCAAAAATCTTGACGGTGGGTTAGTGTAGGTAAGCAACCAGTCATTCCATCAAATCTCAATGATGAATTAAGACATTTAAAAGTTGTGATATATAAAATGGACAAATTGAAGAGTGGAGGCATGATTTAAACCTATAAAATATGTTTCAAGAGTTATAAGATGGGAAAAGTGGTTTAAATGCCCAAAAATCTAGTTCAAGCCAGCCCACCTGCATGTAAGCATTTCAAAGGTTAGAATCATATGCTCACACACTTAACCACATGCCTCCTCTAATCTAGATCTCTAAGGGAATTTAATTCCCCTTAATAACTAAACATAAATGTCAATTTAATTATTAATGGGGGGCTAAACTATATGAATGATTGTTAAGAATTTTGGGACTCAAAATTGCCTACAACTAACCCTAACTCCAACTTCTAACACTCATATCTACATGGAGTCTTTACATGGGAATATAAATTGTTTAGGGTAGGAGGGGGTTCAATGACCTAAACATTCATGGCCTTCATTTTAGGATTGGATGTTCGTAATCTATGAATAATCCTTAAGATGGTGGATACCTCCAACCTTGTACAAAGTATAAAAATGATCTGATGGTGGAAATTCACTTCAAAACCCATTAAAATGCCAATTTATATCTATGAAACCATTTTAAAGGTCACTTGAGGTCCCCTGAGCACCACCATGGCTCCCTGGTTGGCATGCATAGGGTTATTATTATATGGAAAAAGCTTAGGAAGGATAGTTTGAGCTCAAAGATAAACTTGCAAAGTATATTCACATATCAAATGAGTTTTATAAGGAAGGAAGTACCTTGAGGCATTTGAATAAGACTGTTGGAAGTCTCCATGTTGACCTCCATGACTGGTATGAAGGCAGAGAGTTATAGACCTCATTATACTTATCCATGTACACGGCAAGGAGGAAAATTAGCATGATGAAGGTAGAAAATCCATTTTTAAGGAATCTAAGATCCTTTCCTAATCATAAAGGAGGTAGAAATGATCAATGGACCAATGTGTAGGTCAAAGTTTATGGTAGAGGTGTGAAAATAGTATGATACTCAGGCTCCACCATGATTATCCTATTAAATAAGTAAAGTAAAGTATAGTGTGAATGTTGGAGAGGTTTTGAATCCTCTATAGGGGTAGTGTTACATTTATCTAAGTCCATTAGAGCTAATCCATTCCATAGAAAAACCACCTTAATGCATATTTCCACTTATAGACATGTAGAGGTCATCTAAAGAGCAAACCCTTCACACAAGAAACACTTTGAGTGCCTACCATAGCTTTAGGGTTGCATATGAGGATTCTATATGCTTTTGGGATGTGAGATGGCTTGTTAGATTGGATTTTATTCAATTATATCATAAACCCAAGGTCAGACCCTCAAGAACTAGACCTAAGACTCCCAAACCCCTAAAACCTCCCTTAAACTCTAATAAAAACCATTTAAAGAGGTTTAATTAAAATTAAACTTTGTTGCTTGTAATTGCATGGTTTATCACTTGGACCCTATTGATAACTTAGAGGGGATTCAATTCATGGCATTAGATAGTACAGAAGGTATACAAATGCCTCTTGAGAGGGTAAAATAACAAGATTTTTATCAATTTATATGTTTTAGGGCTTAGAAAAGGACTCTAAACTATGGGGGGAGTATCTTAAAGACTTATTCTACCTATCCAACACCAATTAAATCCATGGAACCCTAAAAAAATTCTCATGTTGTTCAAAACTACCAGCCTATGGGGTAGGTTTTTTGGCCTAGTAATGCAAAGCTAAGGTGTGTTGTAGGTAGATAATTCTTCAAGGAAACCAATATCAATACATTAAGGGCATTTAAATTTTTATCGAAGTTATATTAATCAATTTTTAGGACTAATTTTAGATATCAAATCTATGACATGGTGAATATGAATAGAATTTTGTAAAGATAAACATATAGGCCTACTTATCAAACAAGTGGAAGGATCTAGTGAAAGGAAGGTACTATGAGGACATTGATTGACCCTTTCAAAGCATTGTAACTATCATTTGGGTGAGACTAAACCAAAATGGAGGGTCTTATTGTAGGTCAAAGGTAGTTTTATGAAGATTTTAGCATGCATATTGATGCATAGGTTGCTCAATGCCCAAAAGGACCTTATTACAACCCCATATGGGTTGAATAAATACCAAAGGGAAGGATATGGAGATATTTGAGGGAAAATAAAATCATTATTAAAGTCAATTGAGATGTTTATAGCCTCCTCAATGCCACATTAGTCTCATTAAGAGAGTGTCAATACCCAAGGAGGCATAATAAGCTTGTGTAACTACCCTCATGCCACATTGGGCTCATTGATGACCCCTTCTATGATAAAATCCTTTTATCTTGTCTTACATTTTCTCTATAAATTTATCCATTTAGATATTTTTTTCCATATCTTGGTTGGGTGTAGAAAAGCTCTACCAAAATCATTGTACAAACTTTTTTGAATCAATACAAGACAAGTTTAGACTCTGATTGAATGCTAAGTGTGTCTCATTAAAATTTAATCTTCATAATGTATGTTGCATTTTCATCATATGTATGTCTTTCAGGTTGTGTGAAGTGTTATTTAATGAGATTTCTCTTGAAGTGTCAAGAAGCCTATAGTGTCTTGTATAGACCTTATCTTTTCTACCCGTCAAGTTGTAAGTTTATACCCAAACTTCATGTAAAATAATAATTTTTGAGACATTGTCTAAGAAGCTAATCAATCCTTGTCCTATTGGATTCATTAGTAGTCATGAAAGTGTTTAAGCTGAGAGTGGATCATTGAACAATTTGGTGCATCACCACATAGTTGAGATTCTAGTTTTAGTGTTCTTCTCTTTCCCTTTTCCTTGTGATAGATATAGGTTTTAGAAAAATAAATATATTTTCATATCAAAGGATCTATCCCCTTAAATTCTATAGGTATTACCTATAAATTAAAAACCCATGGTCTTAAGTCAATCCAATGTTAGACTAAGTTTGAGTAGAGGACTTGAATAATTCTCTTCTCAACTAGGGTACAACTTAGAACTCTAATAGTTTTGGCACACCTAGTGAGAATACAATAAAGGCACTTGGAAATTAGTTTGGGATAGCTTGGAAAAGTGGGAGAATAATTGAAAGTCTTGGAGCAGTCATTAGTAGATTGGAGGGCAAGTTCACGAACCAAATCTCTACTCAGTCTACCTCAAAAGGTAATAAAGTTTAATTCATTGAATTTCCATTGGACATTAAAATGAGGAAGGGGTTACCTATTTAAAAACCTAACATATCACCCCCTAACTCTCCCACATCTCCAAACTATACAAATTCTTCCCATACATAGTCCCTTAAAGGTTTACCAATCTAAATGGCAAGGCTAGATTACAAGCTTTTATCCCTTTCAATGGTGGTGGTGCTCTTAAACTTCAACAATATGATGATATCCCTACTACCTCTTTGAAGAGTTAACCATAATTTATAGGATAAAACTCCACCACTCATATAGAGTGCATAAATTACATTGTAAACCTTTTCTTAGTGCATAACATCACTCAGGATAATGTAGTTATGAGACTATTAGCCACATCTTTAAAAAACAAAGACCTAAAATGGTATAGGGGTTTGAATCCTACCTCAATTAATTCCTAGGATGAGTTTTGTGAGTGTCTTTTTAAGCATTTTGAGTTTCAGAGTGACCATGTGTCACTAGTTGAACAACTCACCTCAATCAAGAGGGTACCCCAAGAATTTAAGTTTGATTTCAACTATAGATTCCAAAAAACTAGGGATAGGATCCTTATCATCATCAAGCCCATAACCAATTATGATTTTATTTACTATTTGAGAGCATTAAAATCATATGTTGTAGTCATTATCCAATCCATGGGTAGGACAACTCTACCTAAAGCTTATGAGATATATAAGGGAAAAAAATTATTTGATACAAATAGGGAAACTCATGCCAAGACATCTCATGCCCATCTTTCCTAAGCTCTAGCCAAATCCATCTACCATTATTCCATTGCCTACTCCAAGCAATCAAGTATAACTTGATGACAGTCAAGTGCATAGACTTGGGAAAATTGAAGTCTTATTGAAGGCACACAATGACAAGCTATTGGATTTAGAGAGGTAGCAACAGACCTCATATAAACCACACCAAGGTCCATTCCAAGTTTAATATCCTTCTCAATCTTACAACAGACCCCCTTATCCATCAAATCAATAATACCAAGGCCAAATTACTCAAGCTATACCTTACAATAGCTATAATCCCACAACTTCAAGTAGATCAGGAGCCTTGGTCCCCACATAAAATAGCCTCGCACAAGAGGGTTAATATAAATCAAGAGGGTAGTCTAATGATATGGTAATAGTTGTAAATGGAGAGATGTATCAAGATCCTAGTTGCCAACATGCTCCTCCATTCTAAGGTCATGACATAATGCCTCTTTCAACACAAGGTCCTCCAATGTATCAAGGTAACATGCCTACCTTGAGATCATATGAGGCTCCAATTCAATAGTAAAGAAACATGGGTAAAGCACCATTTGACACTACTTGCATTATTTTTCAAGAAAGGGAGCATGTGTTTAAACATGTAGCATCAAACATGGGGTAGACTACACAAAAGGTAGATGAATTAGTTCCATCCTATATAAGGGCTAAAAGGAGGATGATAGACAATAATTTTTGCTAGCCTAAGGTCTCTTCAACACCTTCACAAGTCAATTAGCATCCTAACACTTCAAACATAGCCATTAAGGCCCCTAAAACTCAAAAAATACCTCAGCATCATCAGTAGAAATAGAAGTCTCCTTTTGTCCCTAAAGTCACTCAAGTATCAAGTGACACTTCTAATCCCAAGGTAAAGTACAAGAGCACTAATATTATTTTTAATATTATGGATCACATGAAAATGTCCAATGTTACCATGATAATTTGGGATGATATATCTATTCCAAGTTAAAAATAAATCCTACAACAAAATCTCTCCAAGCTTTCTCATGTGAATAAGGCAACTAACAAGGTGAGCACTATTTTTATTAATAGTAGTTATCCTAGCTAGGTTTAATTTCCTATTCAAGATCAAGCTCATGTGTTGTCAAACCTAATAAATCTATAAATCCCCCTCCATTTTACTTATTAGTCATCATACGGGACTACATTATCCATAATTGTATGATATATTTTGGTGCCTTAACCTCAATCATGCCTAAAGCCATAGCAGATTAGCTTGAGCTTAAATATGTGCCTAATGAAAAGGGTGTTATTTAGTTGGATGGTTCTCCAACTAAAATATTATGTGTCTTTAAAGACCTAAATATTATATTTATAGCCTCCCCAAATTGTGTCATCACTCAAGATGTAATGGTTGTAGACTTACCCCCATACTTTTCCCTATGCCTATCTAGGGACTTTAATTCAAAAATTGGGGGTTATTTGTCATCTGACTAGTCATACATGGTCTTTAGGGCCAGATATGGGACTAGGATCACTTGTAGGTTATAACCTATCTCTAGGTTGCATCTAGAGCCCTATATGCCTAACCTTGCAAATGTCAATTGCACCATACTTGATGAAGATGAAAATTCTCATGAACAAGAGCCTCATGATCATCTTAAATGTATTTCAGACCTTTACTTGGATAAATGGGAAACCAAAAATCATGTATTTTATCCTTATATCATTATTGAAGAAGCATATATAGGTGTATTGTAAAGATGAGGAAGATGTTGCTATACCTTCCCTAACAAGCACAACTCAAGAGGAAGATGGTTTGTGGACCTTATTATTTGATGTTTCAAGGTCAAATAATGGTAGTAGGGTTGGAATCCTATTTATTTCACATTAAAATCAGAAATACTACTCAACTACAAGGTTACAATTTAGTTGCACCTCAAACACAGTGAAATATGAGGCTCTTATACATGATTTGAAAGGAGAAATAAAGATAGGTGTCAAACTCCATCAAGTAAAGGGTGATAGTTAACTTGTTTTAATATAATTAAGGGGCATAAGTGAAATAAATAACGATCATTTCAAAGCCTAAAATAAACATGTATGGGAACTCATAGAATATTTATTGGCATTGAACATATAATCCATACCAAGGGACGCAAACGAACATGCAAATAGGCTTACAACCATAGGATCCCAGTATGAGATTGTAGAGGGGGTCAAATTCAACAAAATTAAAGCCAAAATTAAGGTCATATATAGGTTATCTATACTTTACAATGAGGCTAGTTAGTAGGTGTTTGATAGTGATGACCAAATTGTGTGTTTTCTCATGCAAGAGGAAAAATTCTACCAAAAGAATCAAAGTAAATTCTAACATCAATATGATTATCAAATAGTAAATTTTATGTCTAAAAAGATTCATAAAGGACTTGTGGAATTGGAAAACATATTTAATGAATATGACCAAGTGAGAAAAGATAAGGCATGTATCTTAGCCAAGGAGGAACATTGAAAGGATAAAAATATTCAAAGATAAGATGTTGAAGTTGGGAAAGATCAACATATCGGAAGAGAGAGTTGACTTTGTTTCTTTGTGTCAAGATTATTTAGATGTGTTTGGATGGGAATACAAGGATTTTAAAGGACTTGATTGCAAACTGCACAACACACCATTGAATTAGAGAGCAATGTAGAATTAATTAGGCATAAACAAAGGCCTATCAATCCAAAGGTACATGAGTTGATGAGAAGGGAATTATTCAAATTTATTGAGTTAATAATAATATTCCCCATTAAACATTCCTCATGGGTGGGAAACCTTGTGCTAGTGAGGAAGAATAATGGGGAATACGTTTGTGTTGATTTTAGGGACCTCAATAAGGTGTCTCTAAAGGACCATTACCCACTGCCCTCAATGAAGTAATTTTTTCAAAAGGTTTTAGGATCTTATATGTTCTCATTTATTGATGGATACTACATTTATAATGAAATCATGGTCAAAGATGAGGATAGGCATAAGACTACCTTTACCACAAAGTGGGGCAGTTATGTAAAGATGAAGATGCCCTTTGGACTATCTAATGTAGGGATAAATTTCCAAAGGGAGATGTATGTTTCCTTTGAGGGGTTAATCAATGAAATGGTGCTCATATACCTTTATGACATCACTATTTTATCAAAAGACCCAACAAAACACATTTTTCACTTGAAATTAGTCTTGAAAAGATACAGGCAATTTGGAGTATCATTGAATCCTAAAAAGTGCATCTTTGGTGTTAATGAGGGTAGATTATTGGGCCATGTAGTGTCCAAGGATGGTATTTCCATATAACTTGAGAGAGTTGAGTCCATTCTTTCCTTATGCCTACCCAAACATAATAAAGGTCTACAAATTTTCTTGGGGAAGATTAATTTTATAAAAAGGTTTATCCTAGGATTTGCAGAGTTAGTCAAGCCTCTTAATCACATGTTAAGGAAGCACGAGGAGTTTACATGGATAAAACAAGGTAAGAGGATATTTAAGGCCACATATCATGCCCCTACACTCCTTAATCTTTATTTTAACAAATAATTCTACTTGTATTCCCTATCTACATCAGATGTAATCTTTGCCATGTTGATGCATCAAAATGATCAAGGCCTAAATAAACCTATTGATTTATTTAATTAGGCCTTAGAAGGATATGAGGATAGATATATATTTTTATAAAAACATTTTATTTTTATTGTGAGAGATTTGAATAAATTTAGGCACATAGTCTCTAATAACAAGATCATACTCATGGTAGTACACCCAAGCATCAAAGAATTCATACTAAATAGAGACCTCAATGAGAAAAGGGATAGGTGGGTAAAAAATGCATGGATTATAAAATTAAATATATATTTACAAATCTCATCAGGAGTAGATGATTATGTGAGCACCTTGCAACAAAGATAAAGGAAGGTAAAGACCAAGTGTTGGCAGTCCATGATAACTAACAAGTAGCTGTTGACAACAAACCTTTCAGTTAGACACATGATGTCATTAGGTTTATTTAGTTAGGAAAATTTCCTATGGGGTTATATAGAGCCAAGATAAGGCACTTTATATTATAAAGTATACCCTATGTCCTAATAGATGGAGTAATTTTCAAGAGAGACATAGGAGGCATACTTTTGGGGTGTGTGGAATCATTCCAAGTGGACAAGTTACTTGAACAATTCCATGATGGTCTAGTTGGTGGAAACTTTATTTCCATTACCATAGCCTCCAATATCATTATTTATGTGTAATTTTTGTCCACATTATTTTTAGATGCACATTCTTGGGTAAGGAAGTGTCCAAAATGTGCAATTTTCATTAGAAAATAGAAACTAGTTGTCCTTCCCTTACAACCAATACAAGTAAAACATCCCTTCATGTATTGGGGCTTGGATTTTATAGGGATGATACACAACCTTCAATTAAAATACATAAATGGATCATTATAACTATATATTAATTCACAATGTGGGTTGAAGTAGCTACCCTAAAAGATGCCAATGGGAATTATGTCTTAGAATTTTATGACAACCTTGTGACCAGATTTGGTGTGCCTTTCAAAATCATCTCTAAAAATACATTGGCCTTAAATATTAATAAGGTATTTGAGTCATCCCTTTCACATGGAATTTATCTCAAAGCATTTATAACTATTACCCACAAGGTAATGGACTAGTCAAGTCCACAAATAAGAACTTATTGAGGATCATCAAGAGGACTATGAAATATAGTTAGAGGGAGTGGCATACTATATTGAAAACTACCCCATAGGAAGATAGAGTGACACATAAGAATGCTAATGGACACTCCCCATACCTACTTGTCTATGGAGAGAATCAAAACTTCCTATCTCTCTTAAACTCCCTACACTAGAACTTGCCCACCAACTTGAGCTCTTAAAGGGTGATGCTATGCAAGTAAGGTTAAATGAAATAAGATAGTTGGAGGAGAAAAGGGATAGTTCCATACACATTATATGGTCTACTCATCACCAAGTTAAGAATTAATTTTACAAGAGAGCCTCCTCTAAAATATTTTGATAAGGTGATGTAGTCCCTAAATGGATGAGGACTATGCAAAGCCAAGAAAGCACTCCAAATTTGATATCTTTGGATTGGATAGTATATCATCACATGTTGTAAGGAGAGAAATTATTTTGAGATTTATAATTTGAATGGAGAGAGCCTTCCCATCCCCATAAATGGGAGGTATCTCAAATTATACCACTAGTTCTATTTCATGATATTTGTACATAGGTAGGTAGGTCTATTTTTTACCTCCAAGTTGTCTTGCACAATATCTTTTTTTAGTTTTGTAGTACTATTAAGGTAGTTTTTTGTATGTTATTATTTATTTCCTATTTCTTGAGTGTGTCTCATTACTTCAATATTTTTCAATATGAAGGCAGAATCCATATTACAGTTGATTTAAATTTTTTGGGAATCACGGAGTTTTATTCCTATTTTAGTTAAGGGTCTAGATGAATAAATCAATATAAAATATATTAATAATTATAGTATTGATTTATAAAATTTGTTTATCTTTATGAAAATATCAATAAATGATAATAAATATATCTTATCTTGAAACTAGACTGAGATGATTGATACAGAGGTTGAAATTGGATGTGTATAACTGGGAAAGTGTCGTGAACCTAAATCTAGCTTCCATTCAGTAAAAGGATAGAAGCACTAAAAACAAGACACTTTGGGGTTCAACATGGTTGAATGTTCCTACTAGTATTATCCAAACTAATCAAAGAGACATAAAATGTTTTTGGTATTTACGTTGTGCCTATGTGAGCCTTATTGTGAAAAATTAAGTGTTGGTTGTCAATGAAACTTATTATAGAGATGATTTAATATTCAAACCCTAACCCTTTATCATGCTTGATAAAAAAATATTTTGATCACTTAATAAAATGTGGGGGTTAGTGTGTAAGATGTACTAAATGTGTAATCCACACCCCTTGTGTTGGTATATTTCATACATACCAATTCTTTGAAGAGGGATCAAGCCATATGTAGTTCTCCTACCTAATGTGTTTTATATGATAGTGTGATGTAGATGCAAAATGGAAAATTGAGAGTGCTTAAGGTGGCTAGGGACTAGTATGAGGGTTTGAGTATGTTTGTAACTATGTTGGGTGACTGTATGTAGAGAATATGGAAGTTTGCCTTAGTGTTTTGTTTGTATTCTTTCTTGCTTTGTAATATTTGTTACCTCCCTTTGTAAATGAACTTTGAATGGGATTTTATATGGAAAAATTTGTCATGGATCAAATATATTTTCACTAAGCTAACTTAATTAAGGATAATGATTGGATGGAAATGATTGTTGGGGCTCAAAGTACAAATAGATAGGAGCATTAAAAATAAGACACTTTAGGGTCTGGCACTATAGTCCAAATGTGGTACTCCTACCCTACATGCTCAAGACCTAAGGGAATAGGATTGTCATGGGTAATATAGTTTGGCTAAGGTGGAATGATCATTTAGAAGGTTTTAGATGACTGGTAAAGAGAAAAAATGTGTCAAAAAGGGTCATAAGAATATACAAAAAGGAACTACATATGGGGTGTCATAATCCACACTCAAACTACCGATTTAGACATTTTATATGACTACATTTGCCCCCCTTTGTGCTAGTGATGCAACAAAGTAAAATATTAAGATAAAAGAAATATAGAAAGCATACTTGAATTTACTTGCAAGGGTGAAGCCCACGAAGATGTGTGATGTTGAGTGTGCACAGAGGGAGAACATCATGAAGCATAAATCTACAAGATAAAATGAATAGATCAGTTCTTACTAGACACACTATGTTTAAAATAAGAACATAAAAAGGTTGGGTAAAAGAGAGGAGGAGAAAGGAACAAATACACCTCATCAGGTACACAAATAAATAAAAAACCTATTGTGACGTTGAGTGATGCTGAGTGATGATGGGTATATGTTGTACCAAGAGTAATATCAGAAATAGAGCTGAGTTATCAATTCCCTAATGGTAGCTCAAGAATACAAAGGCTAACCATTTGGCTCCATCATTGCCCACTAAGTGAAGCTATGTGATCATGCATATTTTAATCAATGTTTGGACTATGTGTCCAATCTCTTTGAGTAGGTGGCTCAAGAATATAAAGGTTGGCTAGTCCTTTGGCTCCATCATTGTCCACTAAGTGTGAACTATGAATTGATACTAGTATGAATATGTGCTATATGATATGGCTCATGAAACCCATGAATGCTATGTAATCTAACATAATGGCATGGATAGCTGAATGTGTACTAAGAACTAGGCCACTCTAAAAGGTGGAGATTAGGCTTGTATGAAAGCCACTCGAAAACTAAAAACTAGGCTTATATGAAAGCCACTCTAAAATGATGTTAACCACCTACAAATGGAATAAGGCATGTGAATTTTAAGAATACCTAGGTAATGTAATGGACTAAAAAGAGAAGAAGTAAAATGTGTTATGTACATTGCCCCCAATCACTGGTGTCTATAATATGGATTGTGATCTGGAAGTTATACCAACTGTCTAATCTAAAACTAGAAGTGAGAGCCATCATGTTGTGCATGATGCCCCCTATATCTAGATACTTTGAGTAAAAATTTACTAAAACTACCCAATCTAAATTGAATTGTAGTTGAAAAAACTATTATTGACTTTACCTTTCTATCTATTTTTAAAAAGTCTAAGTTTTGGCTATTTGGATAAGAACACCAAAAATGAGACACTTTGTTGTCCAATGCTGTAGTCCAAATATGGTGCTCTTATCTTTTACTATTTTTGATAATTGTTCTCCCTTAATCATTATTTTCTTGGTCTTTCATGCATGTTTTTAACTCTAATTATTGTTCTGAGTGTTTTGAAAACTAATTTTTACTGATAAAAGGCTTTGATCTCTATGACAAAACCCTTGTTTGTTATCCCCTCTTTTGAGGGTAGGAATGAAGGCCCTACAATGACCGGCCTTAGAAGAAAGAGCCCAACAAGTGTGTTATGCTGCAAAATACATGATATAGTAATGATAATAAAAAATATATCTCAAGATATAACATAGGTTGTATTGGAGATTGTTAGATCAATAGGAGTATGCCTAGATAAATTTTACAATGTAATAGCATGTGAAATATACTGAACTAAAATTAGAATTCTTGTTAGTTGATAGTTGTCAAGGATGGATGGAGTATGATGTCCATCATGGCATCCAAGAAGGAAAGATAATGCATGATGTGGATCATGTCATTTCAAATAATTGAGAAGCAAACAAGAAAACAAGCACGTAAGGCAAGAAACATACAAAAGTGGCCAAGGGGCCAAGAAAATGAGGGGCATGGGTACATGTCACTTAAACTAGGAAAACAAACATATAAGGCATGTTCAAATGCCCATATACACATACAATTGCAAACATGCAAGATTGGCATGAGGGCAACAAGCACATACAAGAGTACAATCAAAGGACATTGCATAATGCCCAAAATTTTACCTAGATAACACCTCATAAAAACACTAACTTTTTTTTTTACTGAGATTAAATTATTCACACAATTATGCTAAGTCCATATATCACTACGTCAAATTGGTTCCACTTTACTACTAAAGTTTCACTAACCAAATCGATAAATTAATTAGATATTGAAACTCAATTTCATAAATGATAATCTAAGTAATTAATAATCAATATTTCCAAATATTGTGTTTTAATAGTCTTTAATAATTATCATTTCCAACTAAATAATTAAAAGATACCTTATAAAAACCAAGAAAAATGGATGATTATTTTAATTTACAAAGATATATTCATCCAAATAAGATAAATAATTCCAAGTAATTAAATCCAAAAAAATGTCTTTAATAAATTAAGAAATTAATAATTAATTCAAAATTTAACATAAAAAAAATCAAAACATATTTGTTCCATTTAAATTACTCACACGTAATAAAATTATCAAATTTTATTTATGGATTATTAATTACTATCAATAATTAAAAATTATTCACCACTAAGAATTAAATAAAATAATTTTATTTAAATAAAATATATTTCAATCTTTCTTTGAATACTTAATTATTAACTTTTACAAGTTCAAAGGAAAATAATTAATTTATAAAGATAAATTAAAACTAATTCATTAATTCCATGTAACTCACCAAGAATAGTCCTAAATAAAATAGAATATTTAATGTATTAATTTAATAAAATTTTATTTACAATTAACTCTGGTAAATAAATAATACCCTTAATAAATAAAGTGAAAATGAAGAAAATAAACATAGACAAAAAAAATAAACTAATTAACTAATCATTTACTCTTATTTAAAAAGTCACAAGTAAATATAAAAAAATAAAAGTTTTATATAAAAGGCCTTTTAAATTTAAAAGTAAATATATAAATTAAAAAGCCCTTTAAAATTTAAATTCAAGTTGTCTCTTAATAAGGAATAAGTTGTCAAGTCAAAAGGTCCAACTTGATGGTGATGGTGGATTATATCTCCACCCTAGGATTGTTTTAATCTCATCCTTTGGATCTAGGTTTCCTTAAGGATGCCCTAAATCTTCCTTATATACACATACAAATCATTTTCCAAGTATTTTCTCTCATTTCTCTCCCTCTCTTTTTTTTTTAGGTTAAAGAAGATTTGAGAATGAATATTCAAGGAGAGAATGTCAAAGATAAAATGAACTCCTTACATATATTTCAACTAAAAAGGGGTAAAAAATTAATTCAGAAACACCTGAAAATGGGAGATTACAACATCATATCGTGCTCCAAAAGTTGCGATAGGATGGGGGTTAACTCCCCCAGAAGCCTATCATGATCATAAATAGACCAATTCGGCCCATGTTCCGTGGCCCATTTAGCAAGACGGTCAGCCACACCATTCCACTCACGGGGAATATCCCTGAAGGAAATAACCTCAGAAGCCAAACTAATCTGACGAATCTACTTGATAATCGCTGCCAGCTGCCAATTCATTCCCTCAAAATCACAATTCCTCAGTAGGTTAACAACAACTTGCGAGTCTGACTCACAGATAATACTGGGCAACCCCTGCTGACAGCAAATTTGCAAGGCTTTATATATATCAGCTATTAAAATAAGTATATTTCTATTCTTTTTTTATTTAAAAAAAAATCTCATATAAAGATTTCCCATATATTAAATAAAATCTTACATATATAAAATTTATATTATATATATCTAACTTAAATAAAAATTATATATATATATATAATTTTTATATATTTTTAAATGTATTATATATATATATATTTTTTAACTAACCGGGGTAAAAAGTTATTTCAAAACAAGAAACCCAGAAGAAAGTACATTACACCGCCTTGTAATAAATTTTAATTTATATATATCATTGTGTTTGTATATATGAAAATATTTTCATTATTTTCATTTTCATAATTATTTAATAAAATAGAGTGAATAATATTTAATTTATAAATTATTATTTTTTATAAACAAATTTGAGACAACAAGTTTTTTATTTAAACATTAAAATATAAATGCTGATATTTATTTATTTGTATATTTTCATAGATAAAATAGTATATTGTTACATGAATTTCTTTATATAAATATACATTGGTATTAAATTGTACTAATTTATTTTTATTTCACTTGTGTATATAATATGTATATGTAAATATATATACATATATAGAATCTAAGCAAATACAATAATGAATGATTAATTTTCTTATTATAATTAGTTAACATATAACATGATTGGAAAACCCATAATCATATATGTGTACACTTAAAATGAATATTAATTATATTTATTTTGTAAATGATATTCTATATTTGATATAGCTATAAATGTATGTACACTTAATAATATTTATATTTATTTTTCAAATAATCTAATATTAAAGAAGAGACATTCCACAACTAAATTATAATTTTTATATATAATAGATAGAGAGAGAGAGAGAGAATAATGTAATGAATCACACCTATATTAAAACATAAATGTGAGGGAGAGATAGAGGAAGTTTATCTATTTCTTAATCTACTTATTTTATTTTAATCTATTTATTAAGAAGATGCAATACATATGAAAGATTGAATATGGATTCCATGCTATTTGAAAAACATAAGTCATGACTTCATTATCATTACACTAATCACATGAACATTTTAAGTAAAAATAATGCAATGGATTCAAAATAAACACATACACCAAGATGTAAAAGAGACGAATTACAAATCCACATAGGCATAAACATTGTCTCCTACAAAAATTATGGGAGTCCATCAAGGACCATGAGGTCACTAGCATATTCATAAAATATCAAAAATATCACTTTGAAAGAGGAATAATAGGAGAGCTCTTACTACAATATGATGAACGTTTACAAGTTAAAATAATCCAATGAAGTAAGCAAGGTGTTAATATATCAAGTTCCAAGTTCCAATGAAATTCTACACAAAAGTTGAATATTTCCAATCCATTCTTAAAATCTCCAAAATAGACCAAATGAAGTTTATTGACCACCCATAAAATAGGCATCATCACATAGGATCCTCAACTATTGAGGTCTATACATATCCTTCCCCAAGCCCAAGGGAAATAGGTATGTCATCAACTCCATATGCATAGCTATAAAGGATTTCAAAGATCACAAAAAGAGTTCCAAAATACACAATAATAAATCAATGGAAACAAAGCAAGAGAACATAAGCCACATGGAAGACACCAATATTTCATTAGGGAAAGAAAAAATGCTTTCACTTCTTTGTCACATAAGTTCATCAATATGCACAAGGGCTTCTAATCCAAATGCAAAAGTGCTTATCAAGCATTGATCTTTCTCCTTAGATCTCCTAGTGTAAGGGTACTCCAAAACCCACTACCAACATTTTTACAATAAGAAAGAACAATAAGAAGGAAGAACATGGAAACAATACAAGAGAAACAAAACTTAAGAACAAAATCTTAAATTAATGGCATCAAATCCATTCAAAACTCTAATACATTTTCTATAAGGAATATTTATTCAAGAAAACAATAAAAAGGAGAGAGATATCATTCAAACATAAGAAACACACAAGTAAAAGATGTACCTCAACCCAAGATCTACTTCACAATATTCTTCATTTTTTTTCTTTCCCCAAACTCCAAGCTCTCCTCCCTCCCCAAAAACATCCCTCAAAATCCAAAAAAAAGATCTTAAAGTAGAGAAGACAAAAAAATCAAGAGCCAATAGGAAAATGACACTTGTCCATCCTCATCCCAAGGATGTGACCAACTTTCAAGAAGAACTCTTACAATCTTATAAATGCACTTACACACCTAAATAGGTGTTCCTTACACAAAACATATAAAATACAACTCACTTGTACTAAGTACAAGCTTGCTTGTGAGGATGAAAATATAGGTCATAAATAAAGTCCTTTTTTATGACCAAAAAGTGATAAAAAATCCTTGGAAAACCCTCCTACCTAATTGGTATGGGTATGGGCCTAAAAGAGACTTCTAAGACAAGCTTTACTTGCTCAAAACTCAATGTAAAAACTAGGTGTAATGAAAATTGATGGATTAGACACAAGGGTTGAGTTTATAGGTCAACCCAACTCCTAGCCAAGGTTAATTAAACTTATAGAGCTTAGCATAATTTTATGTTAATTTAACTAGGAAGGAGTATTAGGATAAAAGATAATAATTAAAGATAATAGAAGTATGAATAAAAGACAAAATAATTTGATTAACAATTTAAAATAAAACAATTGGTATAAGGTTAAAGGTTGGGGTGATTTCAATGGTGCATATGGTCTCTCAAAGCATTCCTAAGTCCCTCATAATCTTGCCTTTGATCCCCTGTAATATGCACACCCAATACAAAATCAAATACATCTAAATAAATAATTGATATCTAAATGATATGCATGTATATATAATATGATAGTTAATATAAGAATGTCATAACATCAAATCATATTTTTTGGTTAGTCAAATATAATCAATTAGAAGTCAAAATTTATCATCATATTATTCAACATCAAAATCTAAATAAAACATATATCCACTCAAGGCAATTACATTAAGTAATCATGCATCCAATGGAAGTTTACTAAACTAATTACTAAGGTACATAGTGATACTCTTATATAGTCCCCTACATATCTATTAAGATCACACATGTACCAAAACATACAATATGAAATAATAATATAATTAGGATAACATCAAATATCAAACACCAAATTTCATACACATCTAAGGGTCACCACAAATGATAAATTGATCAAGATGACTAGATATTTAGGTTTTATATAAGGGGTATTACACATTGGAAAATATCCTAAGGCACACACAAGTCATAAAATAATAAGTGAGAAATGCAATTGCATCTAGCTACTCAAAGCAATAAAGGAAGGCATGTAAATGCTATAAATAATATCGCATCCAAGTAATCAAAGAAAGAAGTTAAAGTATGCAAAACATGTAGTACACGACTAGATAGATGCTAAAAAATATACAAGTGATATATACTAGTGAGTGTCAATAGAATAATCTATGTAATCTAGTGTACATCAACATGATAAATAGAGTGTGTGGTTTAGGAATGACATTACCTGGATGGTGTAGTCATGTAGAAGATGCCCCCGGTGGGTAGATATATCAATGTATGTCTTGAATGTAAGATTAAAATGCCCCTTCAATGGGTAGAGTGAACCAATCAAGGATCCGTGTGTAACTGCACATGCTCAAAGAAGATTAAGTGAAGCATGGTAATGTAGATAAATTAGCAAACAATATCATAAAACAACAAAATGTGAGTCTAGCATGGTAATAGAAATATAAAACATGGATACTGCTTATAGTTGAATTTTTTTTGGTATTTTAAATTATTTGAATGGTTTTGTATTTCTACATTTTATATTATTTTTGTTATTTTGAAATAAGCTATGTATAAGTATAAGTAATCATGAGGAAACTATGTACAAGAAAGTTGAGAAATTATGTATAAGAAAGACTGAGAAGAAATAATACTAATCAATGACTCTCATAAGAGACTCCCTATCATGGTGTCTTATATTAAGGAGAGGGATTATCCATGATTGTGAAGCATGATGAAAGGGCTAAGACTATGACTCTAAAAGTTATGTATGTTGTAAGTAATCTAAAATCTATGTAGTAAAAACTAACTGTGGGGTCCCCATGTAACTCTAAGAAGTGAATGCAACTATGGGGCTCTTAGTGACCCATCTGATAGTATAATAAGATCTCTAAAAATGTGATCTTTGTGTATAGGCTTGAGATATCAATGATACTATCCTAGGTGTGAATACTATAGCTAAAAACTATCTAGAGTCCTAAAATTTTTGTTGTTATAGAGGTCACTCTAAGAGAGGCCTCCATGGAATTATATGGACTCTCTATGCTAGTGAGGGAAGCCTTGATTGTGTCTGAACCTTAACTAGAGGAATAAATGTAACTAGTGGAGGAGCTAAAATTAGTGACTGTAGAGTAGGAGATGGCTCTGAAGTGGGGAGTGTTAAATCATACAAAACTCTACCAACTATAACAACCTGATTAACATGAATGAATTTAATGCATTTATGAACTGTAGAAGGTACTACATGAAGTTTTTATATCCATGGTCGACCAAACAACCTATCAAAGAATTTTATAATAGGAATAATAGTAAATGGTGTGGCCACATGTATTAGACCAACCTATAGAGGAAGTACATTCTCACCTAATGAAATCTATATGTGTCCACTAAATAAATGGATAATTATGTCCATTAGAGTGATATCTTGACCTGAATATCCCAAATGTTGTAGTAATTCAATAGTGTGCATGTTCACACTAGATCTATTTTATATGAGAAACTATGAATGGGATGGTGATCAATGTAGGCTATGATAAAAAGTACATAGTAATCTGAATCATCCTCAACTATCTCCTACTTTGAGAAGGAGATTGAAGGTCTAGCTAAAACTCAAGAATTATACACACCAATCATGTTGCTCAAAGGATGTGACTCAACTAAAGGTGCCTAGTATGTAACTGGTGGAAGATGTGCATGATATGCATAGTGAACATCTGATGTGCCCTCTGTATCATGTTTAAAATGTTGTGGGAAAGGATCTAAAAAAAATTTAGAGCCTTATTTTGTGTTTACTTTTCCTGAGGAAGCTCAATTGGAGTGCTAAGATCAATAAGGTTTCCATCTATCAGATCCTATATCTTATGTTGCAAATTGATACATCTATTCACTATGTGGCCTAGTGCCCTATGAAAATCACATAATACATTTTGATCATATCCATTTGGAAGAGGTTTTATTATATTAACTTCTTGAATAGGAGGGAGATATAGGATATTGCATTCTAAAAGTTGATGTAAGACTCTGGCTAGAGGTACTAATAGATTGGTAAAGGCTCACTAAGGAGTTGTTGGTAAAACCACTCATTCAAAGGGATATGAAGCCACATTAACTATAGGTTGATTTTGACTTTTACTATCATTAACCTTTACTTTATATGGTACTTTGTTGTTACTCTTGTTTATTGTTTCTGATATGCTTGTGTACTTGAGTTTACCAATTAAAAGTAACTTGACTTCCCTTTCCTTTAGTGCATGACATAACTCATTAAAGGATTTTTTTTTGAATATTATTAATTCATGCAAAGCTGGTAAAGGACTCTATTTGAAGAGATCTTTTAATTTTTGATTGGATATGGGGCTAGTCATTTTAGCCAAGATAGTCTTATATCTAAGAATATAATTTGTGAGATGTTTATTTGACCTTTGTTTTTGTTAAGCAACTTTGGGTAAATGAAACTTTGTCATGTATGTTAATGCTAAAATGAGATAGGGACATGTTAGCCAAAGGATTGAATGCTTTGACTGACTGATTTGGTAGACTATAGAACCACTGTAGAGCATAATCCTTTAAAATCCATGGAAATAGCTTGGTTAGTAACCAGTCATTTGGTACATCATCCAAGCATGCTACATGAAATTCTATCAAGTGTATCTATGGATCACACTTGTCATCATATAGAGTGAGTTTGGGTTGAATAAAACCTAGTGGAAAGGGTGTAGAAGCAAAATGGCATGACAATGGTGTATGAAGTAGAGCAAAATAGTCTAAAGCTTGTGTTGGTCTAGAGGCACCTTTCTCAAGATGTATAACCTTGGATTGAATATATTTTATCTCTTGCACAATGGAAGCAACATTTGGAAGTGAAGATGTACTAGTTGTAACTAATGGTGACACATATGAAGGTTGGCATACTATAGAGGGTTGTTTAGACATAGTTACCTCCATAGTATCTTTTGCAACTAGTTGTTCTAAATGAATGGAAGACTCAACTTTCTTAGCCTTTTAAATTTTTGTGATAGATTGTAAGACAAGGGCATGATCTCAGGGTTGTTCCCTAAGTCTTTCTCTTAAATTTTATAGAATCAAATATTTGTTGATGACATAATTATTGACAATAGGTAGAAGTGGTAGTTTGATGTGGTGGAACATGATCATCGATATGCATATCATCATTGTTATTGTCATAATTATCCTCATGGAATATAGTGTAATGTAGATGTGTAGGATTTATAGGAGGAAACTGAGCTAGTTATTTATCCATGGTATATGGATGGGTTAGAAGAATCTGGGTGAATTCAAAAGGCTTGGCACTAAGTCTTGCACTTCATCTCAAAGGAAGAGATATAAGGATCTTAGGTGGAATAAGGAAAACTTGAAAAATGAAAGAGAAAATTAAATAAATATAATCTAGGATTTGAAAAATAGTGAACTAAAATATGTATAAAAAGGATACAAAGCTTACTAACATGTAAGGTGATAACTCAAAATCATAGGGACCTAGTATATTCCATTAGGGTTTGAAGGAAAATGATTTTTAAAATTACTATGGTGAATTTTAAAATTTAAATATGAAATTATAATTTTTATATGTAGGAAAAATTATAAAAATGTTTCATAAATCAGCAAGGAATTTTCCCTAGGGTTTCTAGGGTTTTTGTGTGTAAACAAAGTAAGTTAGGTTCACCAAATGATTTAACTTTTTAGGGAATAATGGAATTTTATTATTATTTTAGTTAAGGGTCTAGATTAATAAATTAGTACAAAATATAACAATAATTACAATCCTAATTTGTGTAATTTATTTATCTTTCTATAAATAGCAATAAATAAGAATAAATATAACTTAGCTTCAAACTAGATTGAGATAGTTGATATAGAGGTTGAAATTAGATGTGAAAAACTAGGAAAGTTTTGTGAACCTAAATCTGGCTTTCATTTAGTGAAAGGATAGAAGCACCAAAAATGGGACAATTTGGGGTCTAATTTTGTTGTTTACTCCTATCGTTGTTGTCCAAACTAATCATAAAGACCTAAAACTTTTGGGTATTTTCATTTTTCTTGTGTGAGCCTACCTATGAAAAATTGAAAGCTAGGTATTGTCAAAACTCACTATAGAGATGATTTAATCTTCAATCCCTAACCCTTTATCATGCTTGATAAAACAATATTTGGATCACTTGAGAAAAGGATGGGTCAGTGTGTAAGATGTATTGAACATGAATCTACACACCTTGTGTGGGCATGCTACCTACATACTAATAATCTAAAGAGGGATCAATCCATATGTAGTTCTCCCACCTAATGTGTTTTGTGAAATAGTGTGATGAAAATTCAGAATTCCAAATTTAGAGTGCTTAAGGTGGCTAGGGACTGGTATGAGGGTTTGAGTATGTTTACATTAGTGTTGGGTGAATTTATGTAGAGAATAGGGAAGTTTGCCTTAGTCATTTATTTGTATTCTTGCTTTCTTTGTAAGATTTTTTACCTTTATTTGTAAATTAACTTTGATTTGGTTTTTATAGGGAAAAATTCATCATGGGTCAGATGCATTCACACTAAGCTAACCTAATTAAGGATAAAGACCAATTGAAAATGACTTTTAGGGATCAAAGTGTAAATAGATATGAGAATAAAAAATGGGATACTTTGGTGTCTGATGCTATATTACAAATGTGACACTCCTATCCTACAAGATCAAGAGCTAGGGGAATAGTATTGGGATAGGGAATATAGTTTGGCGTAGGTGGAATGATCATTAAGAAGGTTCTAAATGACTCGTAATGAGAAAAAAAGGGTGTCTAAAAGCGTAATAAGAACATGAAAAAAGGCCATATGAATGGGGTGTCATAAGCCACACTTAAAATACTAATTTGGACATTTTATATGACTATAATAGTCATACTTCATTTGTCTAATCACCATGAGCAAGCTTGATCAAATTTCTAGGTTCCATGACTAGCAGGCTAGTCAAGCCAACTGAGTCACTAGAAATGTTGGTCAATTTATAATCCCAAACCCATAAATTTAACAACCCTATAGATTGGGGACATATTCCATTCTTGACATCTAGTTGTTAGTCATGTTATGAGCTCTAAAGGCATGTCTTGTCAGTCGATTGTCTAGTTATATTTCAAACTTGCCTTAGCAATATTTGTAGGTATTTGTACCCTATGTCAATATTGATTTAGGTAGTGTAATGGATTACAAAGTGTTTTTTTGTCCCCTATACATCTTGAAGGATCATCAACATAATGGAGATGTGGTAATAAAGCCAAAGTTGAAGGAGGTAATTTGACAAAGGTCTAAGAGCACATTAGTCATGAAAAAACATTAGAGGTATGATTTTTTAAAATATTTCTAGAGTCATTATATAGAATACAATTTGATTTAATTAAGGTTTCATTGATTTTAAGCTGTTCCATATGCATTCACAATGTGATCTAGTTGATAAACCTTTTCTAGAGCCATGTACTTCAGCCAGTCAATGGTTTTGATCATAAAAGGATGTAATTTTGGACTTAATTGACCATTAGATCACTCATATTCCTCTAAAAGGCCTCATGAGTCCCACTAATCCATCATAGAATGTTTTCATACGTCAATTAGATCCACCATTACCTTGTTCGATGATTAATTCCTCCAATAGGGGCCCACACATGCCAATTTATGACCTTTCACCTCCCTCAAGTCATAAAAATAAGTAAAACACTATCTTTCCTACTTATTTTCCCTCCACAACATTAGTAAGCTACATTTTAGAGCCAAAATAGGGAATTTTATAGGAAAATGGGCACTTTTTAGGTGTTTTCTTAATGGTATAGATCTATAATGTATAACTCATCTCAGTCAGGAGTATCTCCTTGTACGGTAAGTTTAGATGTGTTAAATTGTGGAAGAATCATATTGTTTTATCTTGGTATGGGACAAAAAACATTGTTCCTCCACTTTGAGTTCATTGGCAAGCTCAGAGGACCTCTCAAGTTCATGGTTATTCTGTACATCAGGAGTAGATTGGCGGTCTAAGATTTTAAACATGAAAAGTGAATTTAGGGGGATATTCACTCATGCAATTTGTCTAGAAGTTGAAGGCATATCCTCTATGAACATTTACTAAGAAGCTAAGAAACTTCTACACCGTCCTTATCTCCATAAGCACTTTTAAGACCAATGGTTCCTAAGAGATTTTGATTCATTTGCTAAAACCAATTAGTTATCCTATTATCTCAAGTCATGTATCCTACTTCCATGATGGTCTTAGCATGAAATACACTCATGAGAGCTTAAATATCATGATAATCTCCTTGTCTATTTTTTATGCATGGTCTATAGACCAGTCTATGTAAGAATCAATTTTTGGGTGCCTCTGTCAGGGGTTGTAAGAAAATTTACATAGTTATAGAGATGTCTCATGGTCCTCAAAACCTTGTCACCTAGATTCAAAGTCTAATGGTCCTATTTTTGCCTCATCACACTTTATGAAGATCAATCTATGTATGGTTGAAAGACACTATAGAATGGACAATGTATATGGTCTAAGAGCATTACAATGTGCTTCATGGGACATGAAGGAGGTAGTTAAAATGGAAGTGGATGGTCTTCATGCCTTTAAAATATCTTCACAATATTTTACATGGTGTCTTAGTCCTTGTAGACATACTTCTATACTTTTAGCAAGTTTAGTCACTCTTTGTAAAAAATAAGGTTTCTGTATAAATTTTAAGGTAATTTTGAGAATCTTATGTTTCATTGTGAGACCTTAAACACCTAACTTCTACCTAAAAGACTTTATGTCTATATGTATATGCCTTATGATGTCTACAAGGTCTACTTAGGTCTTGTGATCACTCTATACCCATTTCATATTCACATTGTCCCACTATAGTTTTATTGCCATTAGGTTGTGTTACTATTGTGTGTTATGCCCATTCCGCTCAAATGTGTCTACACTATTACCATCACCATTCACTTAACCTTACCCAAAGATTGGGTATCCCATGTTAGTCCCCAAATTTCAATAGAACCATAAATAACACCAAGGTCATTAGATATTAGACATATATGGTCATATGACAACTTGGGAATGCAAGGGAGGACACCTATAGTTAGCCATAAAATACAATTTCCTAATATCTCAAGAAGAGCTATCTGATTTGTTCAAGATGTAAGGGTTTCTATGAGCACCATGGATTGATCATCCCAAAGGGATATTTGAGGTAATATGTAATATTTATGATACATTCATCAAACATCCTATAGGCTATCTCCCTCCTTACATAGGCCCAATGGCCAACACTCCAAAAAGTCAAAGGTAAAGAAGCATAACATTTAACATTACTAGTATGGATTGGGGTTTCCACCCCATATAAACCTAAATAAATAGAGTTCATATAAAATGAAGATAAGATCCATATTTTTTAGAGTATAGACATAATGACCATTACCCCTGTGAGAACATGGTGATGTCACCACAACTATATAGCTACAGGCAGGTGAAAACATAAGGTTGCATTTAAATGAATAGAAGGGCCCTGAAGAAAGTAGTGTAGAAAGGCCACCACCTAGACATGGTAATCATTAAAAACATTGGGAAATAATCTTGAGAGTCATGAAGAACCTTAGAAGTAAGACTATAAGCCATCTTCAAGACTTGCATGCTTGAGTGCATTTTTGGTAGGTAGTTTGATTCTAATTTGAGCCAAAATAAGGATATATCCCCTTTCTAAGCACAACCATGTCTCCAAATTTAGTTAAAAAGGTGTTAATGACTGAAGGAATACCCTCATATGTTCCCTTGGCTAGGATAAATAATGGACATACTCACTATTTTGTCTCAGACGAAGGCTAGTCTATGAAGACAAATAATGGGGTTAATGACACATCTGTGTTATAAGAGGTCTCTAGTCAACTTGGGGTCTATGAAAAGTTTGGTTAAAATATAGAATGATTTTTAAGGTACCCTAAAACCCCTCCCAAAGTTTGAGACTTAATTTCATGATAAAAAATCTTGGATGTGGGTTGGTGTAGGCAAGCAACCAATCATTCCATAAGACCTCAGTGATGACTTAAGAGCTATAAAACTTGTTTTGATCCATAAAATAGACAAAGTGAAGAGTGGATGCATGATTTAGGCCTAATAAATAGGTTTCAAGGGTTAGAAGGTGGAAAAAGTGTTTTAAATACCAAAAAAACTAGATTGAGCTAGTCCACCTATGTGTAAGCATTTTAAGAGGTAGAAACATATGCTCACCCAGTTCACCACATGCCTCTTTTGATCTAGAGATCTGAAGGGAATTTAAGAATCCATAATAAATAAACATCCATGTAAATTTGATTGAAAATTGGGTGATAAATTGTATTAATGATTGTTAAGAAGTTTGGGACTCAAAACTGCTTGCAACTAACTTTAACACCAACTTCTAATGCTCATAACTCCATGGAGTCTTTTCATGGGAATCCAACCTATTTAGGTTAGGAGGAGGGTCGGTATCATAAACATTCATGGCCTTTGTTACAGGTTTGGACATCTATACTCTATGAAGCATCTTCAAGATGGTGGATACCTCTAACCCTGCACAAAGTATATAAATGATCTAATGGTGGAAATTCACCTAAGAACCCATTTAAATGTCAAGTTATAGATATGAAACCATTTTCAAGGTCCCCTGAGTACAACCATGCCCCCTAGTTGGCATGTATAGGGTCAACATTGTATGTAAAAAGCTTAGGAAGGCTAGTTTGAGCTCAAAGATAAACTTGTAGAGTATATTCACATGTAAAATGAGTTTGATAAGGAAGGAGGGCCCTCAAGACATTTGACTAAGACTCTTGGAGGTCTCCATGTTGACCTCCATTACTGGTATGAAGGCATAGAGTTGTAGACCTCAGTATACTTGGCCATGTGCATTTTATGGAGGAAAATTGGCATGATGAATGTAACAAATCCATTTTATAAAGTATATAAGGTTCTTTCCTAGTCATGAAGGAGGTAGACATGATCCATAGACCAATGTGTAGATCAAAGTTTATAGTAGAGGTGTGTAAATAGTATGACACTCAGGCTCCACCATGGTTATGCTATCAAAGAAGTAGAGTAGAGTATAGTGTGAAGGTTTGGGAGGTTTTAGATCCTTTTTAAGGGCATTGTTACATTTTTTAAAGGCCCTTAGAGCTAATCTAGGCCCTGGAGAAACTGCCTTAGTGCATATTTCCACTTACAGACCTATAGAGGTTATCCAAAGAGTAAAACCTTCACTTAAAGAACACTTTGAGTGCCTACCAAAGCTTAAGGGTTGCATATGAGGAGTATATATGCTTGTGGGAGATGAGAGGGCTTGTTATCTTGGATTTGATGTAGTCAGATCATAAACCTAAGCTTAGATCCTCAAAAACTAGACCTGAGACTCCCAATCCCCTAAAACCTCCCTTAAACCCTAATAACAACGAGTCTAAAGAGGTTTAATTCAAAATAAATTATCTTACTCAAAAGTGGCTAGTTTATAACTTGGAACTTATAGACAACTTAAAGAGGCATCAACTTATGGTATTAAATAGTATAAAAGGTGTACGAATGCCTCTTGAGAGGGTAAAATAGTATGTTTTTTGTTAGTTTCTATGTTTTAGGGCCTAAAAAAGGATTATAAACTATGGGGGAAGTATCTTAAAGACTTATTCTACCTATCCAACACAAATTAAATCCATGGAACCCCCTAAAAGAGTTTTCATCATCTTATTCAAAACTACCAATTTGTGAGGTAGGTTTTTTGGCTTAGTAATGCAAAGCTAAGGTGTGTTGTAGGTAAATAATTCTTCAAGGACATAAATATCAATGCATTAAGGGCCTTTAAAAGGTTATCTAAGTTTTATCAAGTGATTTTTAGGACTAATTTTCATTGTTGAATCAATGACATGGTGAAGATTAATAGAATTTTAGAAATCTAACCATACATGCCTACTTATCAAACACAAGGAAAGATATAGTGAAAGGAAGGTGGTGTGAGGTCATTGACTAATCCTTTCAAAGAATTATAACTATAATTTGGGAAAGCTTACACCAAAATAGAGGGTCTTTACTATAGGTTAAAGGTAGTTTCATGAATAATTTATCATACATATTGATGCAAAGGTTACTCAACACCCAAAAGGACCTTATTACAACCCCATGTGCATTGAATAACTACCAAATGAAGGATTTGGATCTATTTTAGGGAAATTTAAAGTGTTATTTGAGGCAATTGAGATAGTTATAACCTCCTCATTTCTAAATTGGTCTCATTAAGAGAGTGTTAATACTCAAAGAGGGAGAAAATGCTTATGTAAATTCCCCCATGCCATATTGGGTGCATTGATGATCCCTTCTACACCAAAATACTTCTCTCTTGTCTTCCATTTTACTTATAAATGTAGGCATTGAGATCTTTTTTTCCATCCTTCAATTGGGTGTAGCAAATATCTACCAAAATCATTGTGCAAACTCTTTTGAAGCAATACAAGACAAGTTTAGATTCTGATTAAATGCTAAGTATGTCTTATTGATGTTTGATCTGCATAATGTATGTTGCCTTTTCATCATATGTATGTCTTTCATGTGCCTTGCTTTTAGGTTTGTTAGTTTCTTTTAGGTTGTGTGAAGTGTTATTTGATGAGATTTCTCTTAAAGTGTTAAGAAGCCTATAGTGTCTTATATAGACCTTATCCTTTCTACCCTTCAATTTGTAAGTTTCTACCCAACCTTCATGCAAAATAATCATGTTTGAAACATTGTCAAATAATCTGATCAACCCCTATCTCATTAGATTTATTAGTATTCATGAAAGTTTTTAAGTTGAGAGTGGATCATTAAATAATCTGGTGCATCACCATATATGTTAGATTCTAGTTTAAGTTTTCATCTCTTTCCCTTTTCCTTCTAATATATATTATTGGCCATTTTTGGCCCACATAATAAAATCTTGCATTGTTTGATGAATCATGTAGGTTATGATGTGTTTTAAACTTTTAGAACATGGACTATATTATAGAGACCCTATGGGGTATCAAAAGTGATTGGAACAAGTATGAAAATGTAAAGGATCCATCTGGTTCTTTATTGAGTTTACCTTTACATTTTGGATCTAGTGGTAGAAAGCACAAATAGGTAGTTTATTGAGGTCAGATCTCAAATGTGTTAATGAGTCAAGATGGGTCAATGGGTTTGTTTAATTTTATGCCAAGATCATATGTGCCAAATCTTAGGGCCTTTTCCAAAGTGTAAATGAAGTTATACATGTGCAAGCTAGCTCTTTAGTTGGTTTTCACTGAGTTTCCCATATTTATCCAAAAGAGATCAACTATCACTAGGATGTCATAATAGAGTGGACATGGACTAGCCATCTTGAGAATTGAATATATTTAGTTTGAAATTTCCTAAAATTAGTGGATCAAATGGGTTTATCCTTTTTTGACTTTAGGAACATCTCATGAAGGTTTGAAGCCTCCTTAAATTTTACTCTTCAAGTTATAAGACTTTGAAAATGGACTTGGAACTTAAGATGTTCATGCTAACATCAAAATAGAGCTCAAGCAAAAAAATATCTATGTTTAAATTTGACAATCTGTGGGACATCAATCACCTTCTATGAAATGTCAAATGATGTTTAATAGGACATGAAATTTAAATATAGAGTGAGACAAATCTTATCAATCTAAATTTTGATGGTCACACAACCATCAATGATGGTCACATGAATGTCATCTTATAGGAGCAAGGATGTCAAATTTAGAGGCATAAACTAGCCATTGGCTTTCAAATAGTGGGTCTCAATAGATCAATGATTGGTATTTGATCAAGATTTTAGATCTAACATGAGCACTAGTAAAAAAGTTAGTGAATCTCAAGGGTAAATGTATGTGTGAAAAGTGTCAAGGATGTGCTTAATGAGTAGAAGATTAATGATCCAAGGGCCTTCATATAGTTTGAAATCAATGAAGTGAATTGAGTCTAAATGTCAATGAGCCAAGTTAGATTTTGACAACCAATCAAATTAAAGATGAGCCTAGGATTCTCAATAGAGGTTAAAAAGCTATTTTAGACCATGAACATAGGGTTTTGCAAGGTCTTCTTGATGCCTTTGAAATTGGTTCAAATATCGTGAAGTGGTTTAGGTGATATAGTAAGATGTAGGGAATACATATATGGATCGCCATTAAGGTTAAATATGAACCTCTGGTTCATATTTCTTTTCTCAGGCAGGGTTATTTTTGTAGTAATGTTCACCATTTTAAGGATAATTTATGTATGAATATACATGTTTTAGGTTCCTATAGAGAAAACATGGGTCTTTTTAGACCTATTATAATACTAAAAATTGATATATATTCTACAGGTCTATACTATATAAAAATTATAGGAAAACCGATAGCCATAAATTGATTTTCCACCTATAAATATACCTATGATCCAAACATGAAGATAAAGTAGAGATATAATTAATGTAAAAGATCTTCATTCTTTAGCATGATCATAGTCTCAATAAATGGCTACCTAAAAGGTACTAAGCCATGATCCAATCAGATCCATGAGCATGATATTTTGTATTCAAGCAAGAGATGGCATGAAGGATTAAAAAAAGGTCTAGTATTGGGAACTAAAATTGAGAGAATTTAATGCATCCTCAAAGTATTTTAGAACCTTCTCACTAAACAAGCCCCATGTAGTGTTTAGATTGATAAAAAAGGTGGTGATTCAGGTTTATTTAATGACCCAAGACAAGTGTTCTTTTCTAATAGCATGATCATGCATCCTTTATTCTAGTCTCTCTTCTTCTATATATGTAGGTCTCATTCCCATTGTGGGGGTTCTCAGCTTTTATAATTTAGTATTTTATTGTTTGAGATAAGGATACTCATCAAGACTCTTGTAAAAGCATACTTGTTTAAGAAGGTTACACCCTATCAAAATATTGTAAGAACTAACTTTGTAAGTAATAGGATCAACTTGTTGCATATCTCTTATATATAATCAATGTTTAACATGCTTGTGTATGGTAAATTATGAAGCAAATTCTTCTTAATTTGATATCCTTTTTCTTTCCTCTTTGAAGGTGTTTTCAAGATAACTTTTAGGTATAGATTAGTGTTTTATTTAGAACATCTTCCATGAAATATTTATGCAAATAGTGAGAATGTGAGATTGAGTAAGCCATAGTTATCTCTTGTTGATCCAGTGTGTGTTTATTCTTATATGAGTGTCCATTTAACTTTTATGCATCACCCTTTTATCCTTCTTATGATCCCTCATTCTATTTCTAACCTTTTCTTTATGAATCATTAGTTTAACATTAGTTTTTAGGTAATCATGAAGAGGAATACAACCTTATCTAAAGGTTTAGTCCCAACATAGGTTACCCACAATTGAGGTTTATCCTAAAATAATAAAATAGTTTGAGAGAGCCTGAACAACCCTCTACAAGGGTACAAATTAAGCCTATAATAGTTTCTAGCATGCCTAGTGTGACCCATTTCTTTCAGAATAATATTGATCAAAGTTGATGTTGGTTTGATCAAAATTACAATAGTTAAGCTCTAAACAACATCTGGTGACTCCAAAAAGGAAGAATCAACACTCTAGTGTAGAACACTAGCTTCAACTCGTGACAAAGGTAACAATAAGGTCATCTTCAAGAGGTATTCCTTTTGATTTTTTTGAACTACCTTTAAATTTAGCAAAAGACTAAGGTTTTCAAATACTCATCCATATTAGGGAACTTTTGATCTTAGGTCATTTCCAAGGCCTACCCTTATAAAATTCCTTTTATTAACCCCTTGTATAGCCATGAAAGTCTCTAGAGATTTTGTGGCTTTTAATGGCCAAATCCTTCTATCCCTTACTCACTATGATCTTATCCCAGTTGAATCCCATAAAAGTGTCCCCTATTACATTGGAGACCAAGATAAAACACCCTTTAAACACCTCATGAACATAGCCAAATTTTTCAATATCCATAATATCACTAAGGAGAATATAGATATTAGGATGTTAGCTACTTATTTCAAAAGAAAGGCCCTAGATTGGTATAGAGGATTTAATGAAAATTACATTCAAACATGGGACCAATTAGGGGAAGCCTTGTGTAAAATATTTGAAGAAAAAATTAACCATTTTTCACCTACAGAATAATTAGCTACCATTTGAAGAGATCCTTATGAAGTCATGCAAGAATTCCACACAAGGTTCCAAAAAACTTGGGATAGAATCCTAGTCATAGTTAGACCAAACCCTAACTTTGTCTTCCTATATTATTTGAAAGCTTTAAATAGTGACATAAGAATGATGGTCTAATCTATGGGAGGGAATATACTTCAAGATGCATATGAGGTGGTTATTAAGGCATAAAATTGTTTGGTTCAAGCTAGAAAACTTACACCCAGAACACCAATGCCCTTATTTCTTAAGATCATACCACCTCCTATTGTTATCCCTTCATTAGATTCTATGTTGCCTGCACCAATAATTTTTGTAATTCCTACACCAAAGTAGGAGAAAGTTTCTACTAGTGAATCTAATGATTCACTGTAGAAAGAAAACTTTTAAGAGCTCAAAATCATGTTTCAATATTTAGGGAATGAGATAGTAATTGTCAAAAGGAAAAAGGATTTCAATAGGCCTTATCAAAGTTCATATCAACATCAGCAACATTCTTTTCAAGAAAATAGGCCTCCATATAAGGGTAATTACCAAGATCAGGGCCAAGTGCAAAACCAAGGATATGGGTAGTATGAATATAATAGGAAAAATAACTTCAATCCTAATGTTAATATAACTTCTAACACCCTGGTACTAGTTTAAAATAATGTGGCTCAAGAAATAGAGGGTACTATGCCTTGGAACTATTCTTTTGTTCAACATATTATCCAAATATTAACCTTAACTAAGCCTTTATTGATCAACGATAACAAGATGCTAGTTTTGGATATAACCAAGCTCTCATGGACCAAAATTTAGAAGTACCTATGATGAACAAGCTAGAGGAGCCTCCTCAAGGTTAGGGGTCTAATTAGGGTCCAAATCAATTAGATGTTATAGTGATGAATTGTGAAAAACAAGAGTGATATGTAGCCAACTAGTAGGCTAGTTCTAGCCAGGCCTATATTCTAGTGGTAAAAAACATAAGATTTAAAAGAAGGAACATGGATGGTAGTTGGGAAGCATTCAAATAGCTTCCCACATTGATTTCTTCATTGAAAAAACCAAGTGAATGTGTTGTCACTCCAAACGTCCTATTACCCCCATGAAACTAGAACTAAAGGAATATTTTTGTACCCCAAGGCTCATAAGTTTAACAAACAACAATGGTGGCTCCCAAAGCACAAACAAAGGTTAGTGGTGTACCCATCAACATTGTTAAACAAATAAAAAATTCAAGTGTGAGTGTGCCCATGTGGGATATGCTCTCTATATTTGGCTAGATAGACATCCTTCAAGAAGGATTGTAAAAGATCAATGTTGCAAACAAGCCACCAAGCAAGGTAAATGAAGTCCTCACCAATGTAGCCAAAGGGCGAGATGAAGGGAAACTAGGTAAAGTAGCCAAGCCTCCTCCCTTATAAATTTTAGTAATCATTGCAAACTCTCTAGAGCATAATTGTTAATGGATAGTGAGACTAGTACCTTAGTGATGCCAAAGTACATAGCTGATTATCTTGGTCTAAAATATGAACTATGATCCAAAGGAGTATTATAACTTGATTATTCTACTCCTAAACCATATGGTATAATTGAGGACTTTATTATGACCCTGTAAGCCTATATTCATGTGTTGATGGCTCAATATGTATTGATCTTGGATGTGCCTCCTTGCTTTGCATTGTGCTTGTCCAAAGAGTTCATAACAAAGATAGGGGGATATCTTCTAGTAGACTAGTCCAATATGGCATTCAGGGCAAGGTATGGAACCAAAGTGTTAATCAAAACTGACCCCATTATATAATTCCATATAGATCCATATGGGCTATATAATGTCAACATCAATTGCACCATCATGGATGAGGATGAATTTACAATGGGGCAAGATTTAAACACTCATCAAAAAGAGGTACTAGACATGTTCTTGGATGAGTTATGGAATGATAACCAGTTGGTGAACCCCTTACAAGGTGTTAAAGAAAGGGACTTGGGTGTTTTATGTTTGCATGAAGAAAAATAGACTATGGCATCCCTCATGAGGCCTCAAGAAGATCCTAGTGGTCTATGGAAGTTGTTCTTTGATAGCCCAAGAAGAAAGCATGGGCTGGGTGAAGGTGTCATGTTGATATCCCCTTCAAATGAAAAATATTTCTCTTCATATAAGTTATAATTCAATTTTTCTTATAATGCAATAGAATATGAGGGTTTCATCCATGGCCTTGAATGGGATAATAAGAGAAGGATCAAATAGTTTCAAGTCTATGGGGATAGTGAATTATTTTTAGACCAAGCTAGAGGTTAGAATGCAACTAATAACCCTTTAATGAAGTCCTAAAAACATAGAGTGTTTGACCTAATTGAGGACTTTGAGGCCTTCAACATCCAATCAGTGATGAGAGGCCAAAATCAACATGTTGATAGGCTATCAACTATAGGGGCTCATTTTGACATCCCTAATGAATTGAAAAGGACCAAGTTTCAACCACATGTCAAAGTGGTAGTGAGACCATAAAGTTAAAATAAAGTAGCTCACTCATGGGTCTTTAAAAATGATAAATAGATTGTATGTTTATTAAAAAAAAGAAGAAAAATTCTCCTCCCTCAATCATAAAAAATTATAGCATTAGTATGAGGAGTAGATTGTTCAATTAAGGTCTAATAAGCTTCCTAAAGGGATAGTCACCCTATAAGGTCTCATTCATGAAGGGGACCATATGAGGAAGGATAAAGCAATGATGTCAACTAACAAAGAAAACTATCAAAGAGTTATTATCTTTAAAGACAAGATCCTCAAGCTTGGAAAGGTAAGTACTAAAGTTGAAAGGCATGATTTCATATAAATCTATAAGGAATATGAAGACATCTTTGGTTGAAAATATAGTGACTTAAGGGGCTTTGATCCTAGTCTGTCCTAACACATAATAGAGATAGAGGTTGATGCCAAGCCTATCAAGTAGAAGCAAAGGCCTATATATCCCAATACATAAGAGCCCATGAGAAAATAATTGACCAAGATTTTTTAATCCACGATCATCTTCCCAATCAAGAACTCCTCATGGGTACCGAATTTAGTACCTATCAGGAAGAAGAGTGGGGAGATCAGACTATGTGTGAAATTTAAGGATCTTAATAGTGTTTCTTTAGAGGACCATTACCCTCTACCATCCATAGAGAAAATCCTATAAGTAGTTACTAGTTTAGAACACTTTTCTCTCTTAGATGGATATTCAGGTTATAACCAAGTGCTAGTGAGAGAAGAGGACTAATATAAGATTGCCTTTACCACTAGGTGGGGGACATTTACTTATCATAAGATGAAATTTGGATTATCTAATGCTAGGGAAACCTTTCAAAGGTAAATAGACATCGACTTCCAAGGAATGATAAATAAAATGGTGCTGGTATATTTGAATGACATTACAATCTTCTCCAAGAAGTCTAGTGAACACATGGACCATCTAAGGTTGATATTCAAAAGATGCAGAGAGTATGGAATCTCTTTAAATCCTATA
Source organism: Torreya grandis (assembly GCA_037957365.1). NCBI lineage: Eukaryota > Viridiplantae > Streptophyta > Pinopsida > Cupressales > Taxaceae > Torreya > Torreya grandis. Next base: position 1,345,008 of record JARHVA010002885.1, on the reverse strand, counting down.
AAATGTGTATTCTTTATTGATGAAGGAAAATTTATGGGTCATATTTTTTCAAAAGAGGGATTCTCTATTGCCCCTAATAGATTAAGTGATATTTTAGCCTTATCCTTTCTAAATCACAAATAGGGGATCCATAGCTTCCTTGGGAAGATCAAATTTATGAGAAGGTTCATACCTAGTTTTATAAACCTAGTCAAGCCTATCACCACCATGCTAAATAAGATACAAGTGTTTACTTGGTCTGATAAAGGCAAAGTAGCTTTTGAAGCCATCAAGCAGGCCATTACCTAAGCACCCTCACTCTTAAATCTTGATTTCTATAAAGACTTCATCTTGTACACCTTTTCTAACATTGACAACTTATCAGGTATGTTGATGTAGAAGAATAGTGAAGCAATAGAAAAACTAATTGCCTTTTTTAGTCAAGGGATAGAAGGATATGAGGTGAGGTACACCTTCATTGAGAAACAAGTTCTTACACCCATGATAAGCCTCAATAATTTTAGGCCTATGCTCTCCAACAAGAAGATCTATATTATGGTGTCTCAACCTGGAGTTAGATATTTCCTCCCTAAAAAATATTTGAATGAGAAGAGAGTAGGTTGGATCACAAAGGTCGTAAAATGTGACATAGGTTTCAAGGTCACTAAGCTAGTTAGGGGAAAGGGCTTATGTGAACAAATGGTGAATGACCTCTAAAAAGATAAGGAAATTATTTTGGTGACCCAAGACAACTCACAAGTAGGTGCACTTCCAATTCAAAAGAGCTAGCTTCAAGACATGTCTCACTTATTGGCAATAGGAGCATGCCCCCAAGGTTTGGATAAAGCCAAAATAAGGTATTTTAGGCTTCAATATATACCTTATACATTAGTTGATGGTGTTATTTTTAGAAAGGACCTCAATGGGGTACTCTTTAGATGCATATATGATGACTAAGTTATCAAATTCTTGGAGTAGTTCTATGATGGGCCTATAAGAGGGAATTTTTCACCCAAAACCACCATAAAAAAAGTAATGTGGGCTAGTTATTATTGGCCAAAACATTTTAGGGATGTTCATGCATAGATTAGAAAGTGCCAGAAGTGTGCCCTCTTTATATAAAAGAAAAACTAGTAGCCCTCCCCTTCAATCCTATTCAAGTGGAGCAACCCTTCAAGCAATGAGGGTTGGACTTCATAGGGTTGATTGATCCACCATCAAGTGCAGGGTATAAATGGATTCTCATTATAACTAACTATTTCACCAGGTGGGTGAAATCCATTTATTAAAGGAGGATAATGAAGGTGCAATCTTGGATTTCTATGACAACCTTGTAACCAGGTGTGGTGTCCCAGTCACCATAATTTTTGATGATGGATTTGCATTCCTTGGTATGAAGACAAGTGAATGGTCTCTCAAGCTAGGCATCTACCTTATCACTTATTCCAATTACTATCCTTAAGGAAATAGAATAGTAGTGTCCACAAACAAGAATTTGTTGAGGATCATCAAGAAGACCATGGAAGAGAATTAGAAAACATGGCATACCAAGCTAAAGACATCCTTATGGGATGATAAGTTGACTCCTAAAACTACCATTGGTAATTCTCCATACATTCTTATTTATAGAAGGGAATCCAAATTGACTATCTCCCTTGAGCTTCCTACATTAAAATTAGCCCATCAACTTGACTTAATGGAGAATGAGTCCATGAATGTGAGAATGGTAGAACTCATAGAGCTGGAAGAGACTAGGTACCTTGCTATGAAAACTTTAGAATCACATCAAGCTTAGGTCAAGAAGGATTTTGACAAAAGAGCTACAACAATGAACTTCAAGGAAGGGGACCTAGTCTATTATGATCCACATTTATAATATTAAAAAAAATGTATAATATAATGTAGATCAACACATCAAAAAAAATATAGGTGGACCAAGATGTGCAAATATGAAATATATGCATAAATAAAATAACCTTCAGGTAGGGCAACACCATAAAATACTCCTTTAGGAAGGACTAATTCCATAATGCCTCTTCAAGGGGATAACCTCCAATATCCTCTTACAATAGAAGACTCAATGATTCTTTTTTCTTTTATAATGATAATCATCTCCTTTATATAGACCTCTATCTAACTAAAAATGGATGGATAACCTCCTAATCCTAATTTAGGCTGACCATTACCCAATACACTAATTTCATAAGATAATTATCTTAATATATTGAACCCATATAACTAATTAAGGAGGATGTGTGCCACATGTTGGCATCTCCATCAACTTATATACATTAATATATCATATCCCTAGGTACATATCATTCCTTCCCTCCTTGACATGTTTCATCCATGAAACATAGGAAGAAACCAAATAATGAGTGTTCTTCGAATCATTACACATTTATCTCCAATATTGATCGTCTAGCCATTCATATGTGATATTTGCAAGTGATAGCACTCCAAGATTATTTACAAATTCCATTGTACTCCTTTTATTCCATTCATGATCATAATTATACTGCTTTGGTGTCCATACATAATTATTCCTCTTTTGATTTCATGTACCATATTTCATTTCACTACTCTAATTCCATCCATGACCATAGTAGGTATTCTTCCATGCATAGTCATAGTGATTTCCCCATTCATTCCATGTTCTATAGGCCGTAGTATTTCTATGATTCCATACCTGACCATAATATTTATTCTTTGGCTTCCATGCATAGCCATAGTGATTGAAAATCTAATTTTTTGTATAGAGAAAATGATTGTTGTTATGATACTCCCTCACCTGGATCCATGATTGTTTCCTCTCATGATGATGTGGGTGTCTATATACCTCGAATTTTTGTAATATTTTGACATTATCCACCTTTTCTTCTACATCTTCCACCTTTTCCTTATTTGTATCTTGAGTAGATGCAGTGTTCATTTTTTATTGCAATGTGTCTTTATCTATGTCATCTGAATCTTCTAAGACGCCTATACACCTCAAATTTTTCTAATACTTTGACAGTATTCACCTTTTATTCTACCTCTTCCACCTTTTCTTTATTTGTCTCTTGAGTAGATGAAGTGTCATTTTTAATTGTAATTTGAAATTGTACAACTTTAGTATGGCTAAGACACCTAATCCATAGGTCCTCTTATTGGCTCACACAACCCTTCTAGGCTACTTCTTTCACTGATTCCTAGTCATCTGTAGCTTCCTAGACTCAGATTTTTGAGACCCAAGTAGCCTCTTTAAGCCCATATATATTAACCTAATGACAACCACACATAAATAGGATAGGAACACCATAATTTAGGGTGTCCTATTTTTAGAATTATTTTCCAAGCTCATTTTGGCCTCCAACAATTAGATTCTTTTGGTTCCTTATCTTTTTACCTGTCATCCTCAAATGAATTCATTTAACCCATGATCATATATTTCATTATAAAAGGCCATTATAATTCCATTTATAATGGTTGGCACTCATTTACAAGAGAGATGCAAGAATATAAGCAAGTACATTCAAGCACTCCTTCTCATTCTTTGGATATAGCCTTCCAATATTATTCAAAGCCTACTCAAGCCATTGCACTAGTCCATAGTCAGTTAAATCACATTTAATTTTGCATTATAGTAACATTGATAATACACAAATTACACCAAGAACTTCAATGGGAGAACTACATTAGCTTGATCCCTCTTTAGAGTATTGGTATGTAGGCAACATGCCCACACATGGGGTGTGAAGTGCATCCAACGTATCTTTTAGATATTAACCCTTTCTCTCTTTTTCCAAAGTTTGCTTTCCATTTCAAGCACTAAGAGATCCTAGGAGTTTTGAAGATTCAAATAGGTTAACAATGAGCTCCATGAGGTCCTAGACCCTAAAATTTTAGTGACAAGGTAACATAGGCATCCCAAACAAAACCCAGAAAGCTTTCAGCCTCAAGACAATAGCACCAGAATAGGACTAAAACACTAGACAATAGGATGCCCTATTTTTAGCATTCATGTCCAACCCAAAAATGAAGTCCAAGATATATTTATAACTATTTCTCAGTCCTTCTCCTTTAGTATCAGACCTTGTCTCAGTCCAGATCAGTTGAAATAAACTAAGTTCTAATCTCTCTCATTTATTACTATATTTAGAAAAGGCAAAAGTACAATCTATGTATACAAATCAATATATTAATACTTGCATATTTATTTATTGATTTAAATTACTCATCCCCTTTATTATTTAGTAATATAACTCTAATATTTTGAAATTAATAAAATATTTAGTGAACCCTACTTACTTCAAATTTTTGCACAAAAACTCTATAAACCCTAGGGTTAATTATTTATGATTTTTTGTAATATTTTACTAATTTTTTATAAATTAAAAAATTATAAAACTATAAATTAATTGAAATATTTTCAATAAATTCACTCAAACCCTAGTTTACACATACTAGGTCCTATTTTCATACAAACACCTTCAAACCACTAGGAAAAATATAATGCTAATTTTAGAAATATTTTTAGATTTTTTCCTAAATTTTTAAAGTTAAATTCTACAAATTCATAACAAATTTTTAAAATTATTATACTAATTTTGAAAAAAATTACTTTCAAACCCTAGTTACATTTACTAGGTCCTATTAAATCAAGCACTTTCCCATTAATTTCTAAATTTTATCTTGCATACTTACCTAAAAAATTCAATCTAAATTATAAAAAATAATAGTATTTTGCAAAAATATTTATAAAAAATCCCTAGTTGAATATATTATCTAATATTTGGCTTCTTGAGGTATCACCTTACATCCATAGTCAAATTACAAAAATGATGCTCATTTATTTACAAACATTTTTAGATTTCTTGCAAATAACAAGGAAACCATAATGGGCCATATCATGTACATGAATGATGAAGTCTATCATATGTTAGTACTGTTGTCCCCAAAAAATGTCACTCATTTTTGGGACAAAATATGAACTATTTTGGTCCTACAAGACCAAAATTGTCTCTTCCCTTTTCAAAAATTGTTATGAGCCTTCAAATCCTTCATTTTTAAAGCTTTTTCAAAAAACTATAGACTCCATAGGCTCATTTCTACGGACTCTCCAAGAGAGAAATAGGTTCAACACTTTGCCATTTTTTCTATTGGGAATTTCAAAAGACCATCTTTCAAGGCCTTGAAGAGCAAGTTCCCTCTAGGAAAGATCAAACCTCAAAGAGTAGCAGAAGCTGCCAAGTGTCATTTGACGAGACAGTTTCTAGTAAGTTTCAAAGTAGTGGGATGTGCCAAGTGTCCCATTATAACTCAGTAGAGCGTGACAAGTGTCTGCATCCATGTTTCAAATTTCTAATAAGTTTCAAAGCTTATTTCAATAATCTTCTCTCAAAGTCTAGCAAAATCTGCCAAGTGTCATCTTCTAGGACCCATTATAATTTGCTTCTAGATACGGTGGAAGTCATCTCATGTCCCGTTATAACTCTGCTGAAGCCAACAAGTGTCAACATCCATAGCTTCTTGCTTTTGTTTCATAAGGATTGTGGTGGGTCCTGGGCAAGTGGCTAAATTTGAGTGGAATGCACCATGTGTCATCCTCCATGTGAGTCCAAATGAGTCCCAATGTTTCTAAATTATTTCTAAAAGCTCAGTGGAGCACGACAAGTGTCTACATCCATGTTTTGAGTTTATTATAAGCTACAAATATTCTTTCGATAAGCTTCTCTAAGAGTTTCACATAAGGTTCCAAGTGACTATGGTAGAAGGTTTTAATATGTTTTTATAAAAATTAGCAAAAGTCACCACGTGTCCCTTGAAAAGCTTAGCGAAAGTTGACAAGTGTTTGTAGTTTCTTCCTTCTGCTTCTTTATTTCATAAGGACTGTGATGGGCCCCAAGTGAGTTACTAAACATAGCAGAGCCCACCATGTGTCATCATCCACATGAAGTCCAAATGAGTCCTAATGTTTCTATATTGTTTCTAAAGCTCAGTAGAAGCTGCCACATGTCATCTTTTGTAGGACTCTCAAAAGACATCTAAAGCCTCTATAAGTTAAGCGGATGCTGCCACATGTCCTCACCTATTTCACAGTGGAACATGCCATGTGTCACTTGTTGAGATCAATATAAAGTGGCCAAAGCAAGTGGGAAAGACATGAAGGAATGGCTAAGGAGGATGATGGGCCTATAGCTATCAAATTTAGGGCAACCAACTAGCCGTTGGATTTCAAATGATGACAGACCTAAACACGTCAAATTTATGGCAATGAAATAGCTATTAATCTTTATAGGCTTAAGCACAGACCTGAATGCATTCAAATATCTTCAAGGCAAAAGGAAGAACTACTGAGAGGAAGAACCAAAGGAATTGGAAAGGAGAAAAGATAGCTTGAGGGCTCAAATCACAGTAGAAAGAGGGAAAGGCTGAAATATCTACATAGTAGTTATTCTAGTAGGTGGAACAATCCACAAAGTAGATATTTTGACTGACAAACATTGAAGACATGGCTTGTTTATCTCCCTTGGAGTGAAGACAAAATGAATAGCTATGCAAACACTAGATGATCTAGACTTAGGAGAAGACATTTGAGATGAATCGACATGCCATAGTTAAGACAACCACCCTGTTCTAGCATGGCCCCCCTGACAAGACTAAAAATGCATTCAAAGCATTAAATGTACAGCATGAGCCACTCCATGGAAAAAAGTTTCAAGCCTTCTTGGCTGCTATATATTGTATTCTCTTATGTCATTTTAAGGGGGATCTTCCCAATATAGAAGCAAAACTCTGCCCAAATTGAAAGGCAAATACTGAGACTTTGAGCTTAGATTATTGTTCATATTATTTTATCTGAATTAGAAAGCAAGTTACTTACAGACTTTGTGTTGTTATAGCTTGTGATATTTTAGGAAATTGTTCTCATGTCTATTTTCTAGAAGAATTCTTGTTTATTTGATCTAACAAGTAGAACTAGTGGAAGTAATCAGGAAGATGTCCTGAAGCCAACTATGGAGAGACTTTGTGCCCCCACAATTGCATTTAGTGTGTTTGTCTATTTTCTATTCTTGTGTAAAGGATCTTGGGATGACTTTGCGCCCTCATTATCCTTTGTATTATGTTTCTATGTAAAGGACCTTGGGATGAATTTGTGCCCTCATTGTCCTTCATATCTCACTCTTGGGCAATCGAGGTGGAGACTTTGTGCTACATCTCAGTCTATTGGTTACTACGCCCTTGGTTAACAGTTACTTGTCACTACCTAAAATAACTCCTATTATTCCCTACAAGATCACTTCTAAAATAAAAGAAGTGCCTTCAATGTCTTTACCAAGATTTTCTCCTCTGTTTGTGAACACCATCTCTGAAAAAAGAGAGGTGGATGGTTTATCTTACCCATGAGTGTTATTTTCTACATATATATAGTATATAGCTCTTCATACTTATAGGGAACCTCCCCTTGATGAGAGGAGAGATTTGTCCCCTGTTGATGTAGTAAACTTGCACACCTGGCTAACCAATCTCTCTATGTTATGGTTGAAGAGACCTATTTTGCTCACCAGTTAGCTGGTCGACAAAATATTCACTCAATAGTTTTTGGTGACTCCACTCGGGACACAGTAATTTCATGCAATTTAAAGCCTCAAGATTCAGATTGAAACATCACCTATGTCTTACCCATTATCATTATAGCCTTATTCATTTATCCTATTGTGGAAGAATGAGCTACTCTAGTGTTTTCCCATTATTAATTTTTCCTCCCAACTTTGTGTAACAGTTTTTGGTGACTCCGCTGGGGATGAACGTGCAATCTGAAGCCTCAAGTTTTAGATTGAATCAGTCCCTACCCTTATCCATTATAGACTCTGGTGACTCCATTCTGCATCTTACCCATTATCATTATAACCTTACCATCTTCCTCCACCCCCACGCCAACTAGGATAGGACAAGTGTTTGAAGCCTCAAGCTTCAATCTAAAGCAAGACCGGTCCTTTTCTATTTTTGTTTCACAATCTAGCAACTCCACGCTATACTAGAAGCTAGAGAGCCTAAGATTTTGTTGATCATATTTTTGAGTTGGTGCAATAGGGTAATTTCAACTTGTTCCCTCCCCAACTTCAAGTTTAAAGATCTAGGAGTGTTCTTCCTACCCATACCAAGACACCAACACAAGGTAGAGTTGCTTTTTCTACTATTAGCAGAGCTTTTCCTATCCACACGTAGCCCAGATTTGTTATCCCTCTTTTTCATAATCTCATCATGGTAGTTCAAGGCCCTTGGGGTAACTCATTTGGCCCACTTAATCTTACTCCACCTCTACACGAACTTCCACGCAGCTTAAGGAAGAATTTCCCCAAATTCTTTAGGGATGGAAGAGTTCACCTTGATGAACATATTGTAGCCTTTAGCATAACTTGTGGCATAATAGGAGTGGAATTTGAGGACGTGGCAGTTAGGATCTTCATAGAAACACTACAAGGTGTTGTTGCAGACTGGTTCTACCATCTGTAAGCTCGGTCAGTGACTGACTGGGATTGTAGACACCAAAATCATGTCTACTCCTTGGTCGGCTCCTCCCTTGGTCCCCTTGATCCCCTCCTAAACATTCCTAACCCACACACTTATTAATTTAAAATAAATTAACTATTTTAAATTAGTAACACCCCCTTTGACACATCACCCATGACACCTCACCCCACCTTGGATACCTCTCCTTCGATACCTCCCATCACCCTATGACCAATTTATGACCTATTTCAACCCTCTCACACTTATTTAATCCACCTTCAACCATTTTCCAATGACAATTAGACCTGGCAGTTGGAAGAACAGGCAAAAGGCTAATTTTAGCCCTTTTTCCCATTCTCTAGCCACCAACGTCGGTCAATCATCGATCGATGCCAGTGGTATCACCGACGTCAATTTCTTTAAAACTAAATTCCTGCACCTAGGAAGGCTGAATCAATCAACCCCCCCATAAATGCCAATTCTCTTCCTCCAGGCTTTAAGCTCTCTGGCTCCTCGACTTCTCACAGGCATCATCATTTCAACATCACTCTCCAGGCTCAGAGGTTTTGCACCAGTCATTCCATACCAGATTGAAGATTGCACGACATCTCCCACATCAGCCATAACGAAAATAGGCCTCCTGCACTTCTACCTCTCCACCTACAGCTAAGTATTTCTACTGGTTTTTATTTCATTATCTTTTTAATACACTAGCAATCAGCGCACTGCCCATTTCCAAGCATTCTTAACACAACCCAATCTATTCTTCTCGGAGATGCTAAAGAGCCTTTTCTCACCCTTATCTCCCTTTTACCCCTGTCCTCTATCTGATCCCTCTTTCAGGTCACACTCTCTGTCCTGCAAACCCAACACAAATCACTAAAACTCCCACAAACACCCCAAACCATTCTATTGACCACAAACAAGCCTAGGACTTGTCTAAATCCCCATTACCCTGACCGACATCAGCCTCCAGGCCCATTGCCCCTACCGATGTCGGCAGACTAATCGACGTCGGCAACTTTAATCAAACTGACACCGACAGAACAACTGACGTCGGTGACTATGGAAGACCAACAACAGAATACAGGTATGCATTATCTCTATTTCTTTTGCTTAGTCTTTCATTATTTATCTTTATCCGACATTCTTTTATCAACTAGTGGACTGTCATCCCTCAAGGAAGTCTTTGCACTTCTAGGACCGAGCTTTTGCTTGGTAGTCCATCTTACATCCATCTAACAATCTCCTTGTTTAAGTCTTTCTCTCTACAGGTGTCATCCTCTACAGCTAAAGAGGAGTCCCTACAACATCTAGATAATGGTGTTCAAACTTCATCTAGGTACGTACAAACCCCTGACCATTTATCTCAGTTTCTTACTTCTTTTGAATGTAGAAAAGTGAAAACAATTAGAAACATTCTAGCACGCCCGGTGGGACCCTAAGAATTCTCCTTGGGTTCATACTTTTTCTTCTACAAGAAAACTTTTCATATAGGTGCATTAGGTCTCTTCTTGCATCTTTTTCCTCTATCTCTTCCAAAAGACACTATCAGCAAAGTTAAAAAGAATCCTTCTTTTTCTTTCTTTCCCGCATCTAGAGTAGTGAAATTCATACTCTTCAACCTTTTCTCCACTTGTCTACATCCGAACACACATTTCAATTTGGGCTTAAAATCTATTGCATCTCATTTTTGATTGAATGCATATTTAGTCCACACATCTAGTAATTAAAATACATTATCAATTAATCGTAGTCCACTTATGTTACACATCCAGACCACTTTCACAAACTAAAACATCTAAACATACCTAAGACAAGGCCCGACTAGGATTTCATCACCTAGTAGATACCTTACCCTTCCTGGCAATCCTACTTGGACTTCACTACCAAGGGGAGAGCCCACTCTGTTCTCTGGCAGAGTATAAACTCTAAGGGAAGTATATACTAGCTAAGTGACCCAGCTTATCTCTGGGCTCGTGAAGTGAGGGGAGCTTGCTCCTTAGCACCAAGCCACGTACAGAACCTAACACAGACTCTTGAGCACTGAAACTAACCTGAAACCAACCTTAGACTACTTCTTCTAGGACCCGTTCTAAAAGCCAACTTCCCAAACACTCTTCTAATGCATAAGCCAACATGACTCTAAAAATTGATTCTTAGGGACTTAACATTTAGGGTCTGCTTGTCTTCATCTTTTTTTCTGCCTTTATCTAGATTTTTGAGCTAGTGAGGACACATTTTTTTGAGCCTCAAAGAAATCAGAACCTTTTTTTCCTTCCCAACAACATAGTAACCGACATCGGTTTTACCACCGATGTCGACAACTTTTTTTTACTGGCATTGGTTTTTTCTACCGACGTCGGTCACTGTCAACAACTTTTCTTCCAAAATAACAAGCCTAAAACTTGACTTTTTTTTGGCTGTTAAACACACATTCTGGTTTTTTGGAGCTAAAGTACATAGTTTTTGGAACCTAACCCTTTTTGCCTTAGATGGTTTTGACACGTAGTCAAACCAAGACTTTTGTTGACCACGCAAGGCAACAACAACTCCCACCTTCACCTTCCATAACCAGTCCTCTAATGGAGTATCATTCAGAGACTGAATGAACTCCTACCCAACCAACCCCGACTCAACCCCTTATTGTCCCTGAAGGGGACCAAGACTTTGAAAGGTTCCTTGACCTCAATGTTAAGGCCCTTCAACACTATCTCATGAGAAGTCGAACGTGAGACTCTTTAGGCAACCCAATTTATGGGATGCCAACCTCCTTAGTTGAGACGATAGTCATATCAACAATGTCTGTAGTCCAACCCATAGACACCCAGGCCGTCACTTCAACTAATAACTAGACCATAACTAATCTTCAAATTGTGGCTTCTCCTTCTATCTCTAGGCCCACTTTCATTGGGGCTTCAGCCCCCCATCAACCGTAGACTATTCAACAAAGTTCTACCCCTTTCTAAAACCTAGTTGTCTCTATCCTGCCTACTCTTGCCCCCATCAACACCAGGGTGGCTACTCATCCTTTAGCTAATGTCACCACCATCCAACCACCTCTGGCAACATCAAGCCTAGTTGTGCCTTCTACCTTCATGACACAACCACCCTTGGCTTCAACATCTGTCCCAATGGCTAGTTATCAATACATTATGCCCATATAAGCGTAACTAACTATGTCATATGCCCCTCCTAGCACCTCCCAAGTGCCTTACAACCTAGTGGGTGCCCCACCTATAAATCCATCAACTGATCTAATCAAAATGTTGATGGACAAAATTTCTAATCTTGAGACCTCTATTTCTTCCATATGACCAAATTTGTAACAAACCCATCCATTCCTCTGTCCCAATCCGATCGTATCCCAGTCAGTGGGAGCTTCTTAAGTTTGCTCACTTCTAGAGTAAGGAAGACTTGCAGCAACATCTACAAGCATTTAGACATGCATGTTATCTCATAGCACATTATGATGCGTTATTACTATGCACATTCCCCATGTCACTTTTTGGTGCTGCCCTTGACTAGTATAGCTCTATTACCAGTCACTCCCTTTTCACATTCACCTAACTAGCTCAACTTTTCCTTGACCACTTTTTGATCAATATCACCAAAAAAGTCTCAATCACAGACCTATACTCTGTCAAACAGTTTGATGATGAATCAATAGCCGATTTTGTTGCCTGTTGGAGAGGCTTAATCAACCAGCTCTCCTTTTCTTTACCTCAACCTGAGCTCATTGAGCTCTTCTCTCAGGCATGTACCAAACATATTTCCTCTACTCTGTGGGTCCAAACATTCTACACCTTTGACAAAGCTTTCACGATGGCTAGGAAGCTTGAACTACGTGCCGTCGAGGAAAACAAAGTCAAATTGTGGAGTAAAAACCCCAACACCAAGTCAAATGACCCTTCTTCCCAACCTTCTTCCCACTCCAAGTCCAAAAGAGTGGAAAACACTGTAGTCATTAGATCACCATCCTCAACAACAATCAACCAATCTCAACTTTCCACATCTCAAAGCATCACCAAACAATTCCAACAATGATACATACAGCGTCAATACACTCCACTAGGAGAGTCATACGCATCCATGTTGGATAAACTTGTCAAGCAGGGGGTCCTCAATCTCCCTCAAATTCAACCACCTCAATTTGATTCCTCAAAACCTATCCCTGCATGGTACAGGGAAAATAACTTTTGTCATTATCACCATGTCAAAGGCCATGACATAAACAACTGCAAGACCTTCAAAAACATTTTCCAAGACATGATAGATAAAGGTGATCTAGTCTTGGATAACCCAAATGCGCCACCCAATCAAAACATTGACATATTTAGACAACCTTTTCCTAACCATCCCCTTAGCCAAAACAACGTGCAGACCATGGCTGATGACTCCCAAGAGTGTAATATATGCATAGCCAACACGGTCTCACCTCTTATGCCTAACCAACCTCTCTCACAGTCTGAAGAGGTTAGTCAACTTATTAGTCATTCATAGGTGGAAGAATCTTCTTCTCCCATTCATCTTTCATAAGTGGATGAACCGTCTTCTCTTATTAGTTCTCCATCGACCTCTCTTATATTAGAGGACACCTTAACCATACCAGCACCACTAGCCCTACCCTCATCCTTCCTATCATCAATGGGGGATCATACTTTTCCTACACCTTAACCATAGGCTGAAGCCATCACCATCCCTACACTCAACCCTCTCAAAGAGCCACAATCTCCAATCCCTTCTCCACTGAAAGAGGAACTCGCCACCTCACCTACTTCGATCGAAGAAGATTCAGTGAAGGTAGACTTGAACCTCGCCCCTCACAATAGTAGTCCTCGCACTAAACCAAAGAAGGCTACTAAACCCCATCAGAGAATTTTTCTCCCACCATCATCATTGCCCTCTATTTTGGGCCCACACCCATCCACCTTAATAGGAGTGCTTCCTACTCTGACACCCAACAAAAACAAATCACCTCCATTACTACCAACACCTAAGAAAAGCATACCTCCTTCTAAACATCCAATGCCCCCTACCATGAAAGTGTCATCTACGCATTTGGCCACACCACTAAACAAAAGGATGATATGAAACACTCCCTTGATAATGTCTAAATAGAAGTTGTTAACTTTTACTACAACACAACATGCAGATCCATTAGTAGGTTCTTATACCTTGCTATTACGCTGACTTTTGCAATCCTCTAACATCATTCTTCCACCTATCAAACCATTCCAACCTCTCGGACCAAAGCCATTATGGTTTGATGACACTAAAATTTGCCAATATCATCACACACCTAGGCATGACACTAAAAATTGTTGTGCCCTTAAGGTTGCCATCCGCCAATTCATGGAGAAAAACACCCCTCTTATTAAGGATATTGTCAACAAATCTCTAACACCATCTCATGTCTCCCAAACATTTTCACCGTCACACTCATCAACTCTCAGATCAAGGCCATCTTGGTTTGATGACACTAAATTTTGTGTGTATCATCGCACACCCAGACATGACAATGAGCGTTGTTGCGCTCTTAAGGCTGTCATTCATCAACACTTTAAAAAGGATACCCTTCTCACTAAGGATCCTCTTGACCACCCTTTAACCAAACCATCGACATCATCACATACCTCTCAAACCTCCTCACCTAAATTGGGTGCCCATCATCAAACTTTGGTTCCTCGATCACCTTCAACCCCATTATTTGAAATTCGCACCATCAATGTGGCCAACAGGTCACAAATCATGTAGGATAAAGGGAAAGAGAAGGTTTCTCTCCCTCAAACATATCCATTTGTCAAGCCCTCACCATCAAAACCTAAGGTTTCAATCTTGGGCACACCTCAATCAACATCTTTGAACCTAATTAATGACCCCATGGTGAAACAACATCGCCAAACCTCTGTAAAGAAATCTTTGTATGACCTCATACAAAATTCTCCACAGCATTGTCTAACTTTGATCAAAGCCTTACAAGCAGTGAAGGTCCAGCCTGAAGACCCCCAACCATTGGCTACTTTGGTCACATCATTACCTACCTTTGTCTCCATCACTTTCAGTCATTCTGAGATTCCAACCCCCAACATGGAAGATCAGGATCTTGCCCTCTCAAACTAAGTCTATCAAACATTCTCCCTGTCACATAAGCGACTGGGGGAATTTGAATTTATCCTGACTATCATGACCTCAACCAAACATCAACCAACCTAACCTTGACCAAGCCTCGACCAAGCATCAACCAAGCATTAACCAAACATCAACTAACTAAGCACCGACCAAGCCTCGACCAAGCCTCGACCAAACATCAACCAAGCATCGACTAAGCCTCGACCAAGCCTCGACTAAGCCTTGACCAAACATCGACCAGATATCAACCATACCTCAACCAAGCCTCGACCAAACATCAACCAAGCCTTGACCAAGCCTTGACTTAGCCTCAACCAAGCCTCGACCAGGCCTCGACCAAGCATTGACCAAGCCTTGACCAAGCCTCGACCAGATATCAACTAGACCTCAACCAACACTGACCAAACATCAACCTTGACCAAGCATTAATCGACCAAGCCTCAACCAAGCATCAACCAAGCCTCAACCAAACATTAGCCAAGCCTCAACCAAACATTGACCAAACATCAACCAACCAAGCATTAATCAAGCCTCGACTGAGCCTTGACCAAATAATGACCAAACATCATCCAACCAAACATGCCAACAACATATCAACCAACTTCATGTCCAACATCGACCAACATGTGACCAATATGGAAAGAAGCAAACGAGGCAAGTTTGCTCCTAATTGGCTCAGACCTTACATCATCATGCACAAGTATGGGTCAGGGACTTATCATCTGTCTCCTCTCGACAGACGGCCAGAACCTGAGCCCCTTAATGCCTTGCATTTGTGACCATTCTATTGTTAGTCGAGTACTCATTCACTTATCATTTAACTTGAGCTCATCCCTTGAGCAATCCCTGTCATCTTAATCCTTATTTCTTTCAACCCTGTTTCCCTAAAGCAAACACTATGTAACCCTTTTATAAAGTATGAATGCTTTGTCTTAATAAAAGGGGGCCCTTAAACTTCTATAGTCTTATCCATGACTCATAATTCTGTTAAAAATAAATATAGATGTCAAACAAATATCAAAAGGTCATAAATTCTAAATGCAAACTACTCCCTTGAAGGATAGCTATATCATCTTTGTTGTAGCTAATAGACTGCTCCCTTGAAGGACAGCTATTCAAAGCCCTCAAAAATATATAAAGCAAAAATATAGACCACTCCCTCAAAGGATGGCTATGCCTAAACATCTTGCTACAAATAGCACTCTCTTAGAAGCTTCTCGCATCGATCAGCTTCACAAATGACCACAAAACAAAATGACATCCTCACGTAGACTTCTCGCATCGATCAGTCTACCAAAAAAAAAGGGTCATGGACTTGACTTATAGTCGTTCTCAAGATCTCCTATAAAAAGGGGCAAAGTTATCCCTACTAAATAGGGTTTACCCTATCCTAACATATCACATCACCTACTCAAGGGATTTCGAGCTCATTTTAATGCCAAAGTGATTCGATTACTTCTCTAACACAACCAATGGTCAACGATGTAATGCATGAATGGGGCTTTTGTTTCTAAAACCCCTTATCTATGCTATCATTATGGTCCTTGTCAATGAAAGGGAAAAATGCCTTTCACTTCATCCACACTTTGGTCACATCCAATCAAATCATTTTCTCAACCATACCCAAACCAACCAAACCTTTTTTGACCACCAACATGACATAGTCCATTTCACTAGTTTCTATGGAAACCAATACACATGGAAACTATCGACCATACAATTTATGTCAAGCATAAACCATTACTTGTTGAAGCATAAATAGACTCATTTCATTTTTAGCATGCGTCCATCACCCAATATGGAAAATTGCTAGGGATGAAAGACCACATCACCAATGTTACAGAATACACCATCACACAATATGGAAAAGGCTGTAACATCATCTTACCCTCATCATTCTTAACCTGACCAAACTAATCATCAACCATTTTGCCTCTTAGTCTGAACTACATTGGCCTGAGGCCCTTTAAATAGGGGCTATGTAGGCAACACTCAATTGACATGACGTCTTCTGGGGTTAGCTCGGCCACATCCATTTGTTCGTCTACTTGATGGACAAACCATTTCACCTTTGACCATGACTTAACCTCATCGGACCCCATCCACAAGCAACTCTCTTCCTCCCTTTTAGGGAGAACTACATTGGCATGAGGCCCTAACAATAGGGGCTATGTAGGTAGCACTCAGATCACATGATGTCTTCTAGGGTTAGCTCGGCCACATTCATTTATTCATCTATCTGATGGACAAACCATATTACCTTTTTAACCATGATTCCACCTAGTCTGACCCCATCCACAACCGACCCTCTTCCTCCCTTTTAGGGAGAACTACATCAGCCTGAGGCTCTAACGACAAGGGCTATGTAGGCAGCACTCAGTTGACACAAGGTCTTCTAAGGTTAGCTCAGCCATTCCTTCATCCATCCATCTAATGGACCAACTATCTCGCCTTGACCAACGACCTTGGAGATCGCACCTATCTCCTTAGACCACAACCACTTCCAAGACAACTTTGCCTTGGTTATTTTTGCATGTATGCTACCTCACAAATGGTTAGCAACATTGTTTGCAACCCATATTTTGACCCTCACAAGTATTGGATCATGAGCAAGTTGATCCCCACTACTTGTGACATTTTTTGTGTTTTCCAAGAGCACTTCCTGAGCCCAAGATACTTGGAGCACGACGACCATTGGAGCTACAGCTTAGATCAAATAACCCAATCAGCTATGACTAAATGTTGGGGCCTGGTTATTTCAATTTTGGCACTCCTCGACCCTTGACCTATGACAATTTGACTTGACCATCTCGTGAAGTGGTATGCACACAATCTCAACTATTGCAACATTCACACTCAAACTTCACCATTTCCATCCACTCTCTATCAAATCAACACCTGATTCTAGGTTCCCTTCCCTTGACTCCTACTTTGAGGGGGAATACCTCATCCCATAATCGGGGCAACCAACATTCATTTTTGTCTTGCAGTTCACCAGAACAACCAATAAGGCAAAAACTACCTCATCCCGTACCTAGGGCAACTTACTCCTATTTTTGTCTTGCAGTTCATCCAGAATAACCAAAAAGACAAAAAGGGGCAAATGTAGACACCAAAATCATGTCTACTCCTTGGTTGACTCCTCCCCTTGGTCCCCTTGATCCCCTCCTAAACATTCCTAACCCACACACTTATTAATTTAAAATAAATTAACTATTTTAAATTAGTAACACCCCCTTTGACACATCACCCATGACACCTCACCCCACCTTGGATACCTCTCCTTGGATGCCTCCCATCACCCTATGACCTATTTCAACCCTCTCATGCTTATTTAATCCACCTTTGACCATTTTTTGACAATTAGACTTGGCAGTTGGAAGAACGGGCAAAAGGCTAATTTTAGCCCTTTTTCCCATTCTCTAGCCGTTGACATCGGTCAATAATCGACTGGCATCGGCAGTATCACCGATGTTAGTTTCTTTAAAACTAAATTCTTGCACCCGAGAAGGCTAAATCAATCAACCCCCCTACGAATGCCAATTCTCTTCCTCCAGGCTTCAAGCTCTCTAGCTCTTTGAATTCTCACAGGCATCAGCATTTCAACAGCACTCTCTAGGCTAAGAGGTTTTACACCAGTCATTCCACACCAGATTGAAGATTGCACGACATCTCCCACATCAACCACAATGGAAATAGGCTTCCTGCACTTCTGCCTCTCCACCTATAGCTAAGTATTTATACTAGTTTTTATTCATTGTCTTTTTAATACACTAGCAATCAGTGCACTGCCCATTTCCAAGCATTATTGACACAACCCAATCTGCTCTTCCTAGAGATACTGAAGAGCCTTCTCTCACCCTTATCTCCCTTTTACCTCTATCCTCTATCTGATCCCTCTTTTAGGTCACACTCTCTATCTTACAAACCCAGTACAAATCACTAAAACTCCCACAAACACCCCAAACCATTTTGTTGACCACAAACAGGTCTGAGACTTGTCAAAAGCCCCATTGCCCCGACCGACGTGGGCCTCTAGGCCCATTGCCCCTACCGACGTTGGCAGACTAACCAATGTCTACAACTTTAATCAAACCAATGCTTGTAGAACAATCGACGTCGACAACTATGGAAGACCAACAATAAAATATAGGTACACATTGTCTCTATTTCTTTTGCTTAGTCTTTCATTATTTATCTTTATTTGACATTCTTTTGTCAACTAGTGGATTGTCATCCCTTAAGGAAGTTTTTGCACTTCTAAGCTTTTGCTTGGCAATCCATCTTACATCCATCTAATAATCTCCTTGTTTAAGTCTTTATCTCTACAGGTGTCATCCTCCACAGCCAAAGAGGAGTCCTTACAACATCTGGATAATGGTGTGCAAACTTCATCTAGGTACGTATAAACCCCTGACCATTTACTTTAGTTTCTTTCATCTTCTAAATGTGGAAAAGCAAAAATAGTTAGAAATAGGGACACACTCAAAGCCAAGTTTGAAGCTAGTTTCAAGCTTGTAGAAGATGCACATGCTTTGTTGGCCTAGCTCACACAGATGAAGAAGGAACCTCATGAACCCATGAGGGATTTCATAGCAAAGTTTGACAAGTTAAGGAGTAGGATTCTTGTAATTGCTTAGCCAACACCTAAAAACCTCAAGTGCTTCTTCATCAACTCACAACTTCCTAAAGTGAGTTTTCTACTAAGACGTGCTAGCCACATTGACCTTGAGGTTTCTCAAGACTTGGCTACTGAAGTAGAAGATGACCTTATCTTGGTAGGAAAGATAAGGAGAGATCCAAATAGAGGTAAATCCTCTTCATCTTCTTAGTAACCATCTACAGGCACCACTGATCAAATGATGCAAAAGTTGGCAAATGAACTGCTAGCCTTGAAAAGGCAAATGGCTCAAGGTATGTCTGCTCCTCCTAATCAGGATATGCCGAGGACATTTCAGAACTAGCCATATCAAGGCAATGCTGCTAGGTATCAAGGGTAGCCAAATCATCTTCCTCCCCCATAGAGGAACCTTGCCCTTGAAGCACCTCCAACCAACTCAATAGTTGGATATCTAGAAACAGAATATGATTTCTCTTTCCAACCTAAGTTTGATCAAGAAAATGACGCTGGTCTCTTCATGGAGGATCAAGAAGAATCAGCTGGTGACTCCCAAATTGGTTTCTTGAATTACTAGGATGAACCCAAAAGTAAAGGTGAAGTAGTCAAGGGATCATACATAGTGTTCACTCAGTCTAAGAACCAGTCAGCTCAGCAAGCTGATAAAGAGAAGATAAAGGAGCTACCTCAACTAGCAATTTTAATTGCCAAATGAGGAACTTATCTACCTTTCCAGCCAAAGGACCTGGTGGTTGCTAAAAAAGTAAGTACCCCAAATAATTCTTCACCTTCAACTTCAACTTTGTAGATTAGTCCTCCCCCCTAAAAACCAAAAGGATGAACTCCTATCCTGTCTTCCTAGTCCATTTTAGCCATTTGACATAATTGACCATGTCAAGAAAACCAAAATTCAAATGACTGAATTTGAATTCCTACAAGCCAAACTTGAGCAGTTGGATAGGTTGGTAGAGTGTGTGAAGAATAAAGCCATCCCTGTAGGATAAGAGATTAGAAAGGTAACTCATGATCCCCCAAGGAACATGCCCATCCCAAAAAATCATGTCATTACTCCTTCTACCCTTGAGAAAGTAGATCCTTTCTATGTTTCCCTGTTGATAAATAGTCACAAGCTGAGCAACTACATCATTGATTTTAGTGCTTCAGACAATGTCATGCCTACCAAAGTGGTAGAATCTCTTGATCTCACACTGACCAAAACATTTGGTAGATGCTTCTCCATGGAGAACAAGCAAGTGCCACTACTGGGACAAATCAAGGATGCCCAATTTGTATTTGTGGCATTCCTAGATAAGAGAATCAAGATGATAGTTATGGTGGCCGATGTCCCAGGATCCTATGGCATTCTACTTGGATGATATTTCTACAAGGATGTGGGAGGAGAAATAAGGATGGACCTGTCTGAGGCAAGGATCCCTGTTAAAGGTGTAATAAAAAGATTGCTCCCTAAAAAGGAGGAAAAATATGTGGTCACCCAAACATTGGCCCTTGCAACTCAAATTCTATTTGAGTCTTCAAGTAGGGGTAATTACTTCTTGACCACAGAGGGTGTTCATGTTTCTATAGATGAAAGTCCTATAGGTGGCAATCTAAAAATTGATTCAAATAAGACATCAAAAGAATTGGTAGGGCACAATACAGATGAAAAAGCATCTTCCACTTCCAATGAAGAGAAATCTGATAGAAGATCAGTTTTTGATGATGTTTGGACCCTGGAATTTGATGGTAGCAATTCTTCTACCAATGTTGAAGCCAGTATTGTGTTGATATCTCCTTAAGGAGATGTTTTTCATTCTTCATGTAAGTTTCAGTTTAGCAACACCAATAACACTGCTAAGTACGAATCACTACCATCTAGATTGAAGGCTGCTTAGGATGAAGATGTCAAACTCCTTCATGCTAAAAGAGATGTTGAACGGGTGGTTTGTCAGGTGTTTGATGCTAACAATCAAAACATGTGCTAGACTAAACTAGTAGAACAACAAGCTATGGTAGTGGACCATACTACTGTGCTCCAAATTTAGAAAAAGGAACTCTTTGCTAAGAGAGCAAAGATTTATGGTTTTTAGATTGAAGACCACGTCTTGGCATGGGGCAAGAAGAGAGAACCAAAAGGAGTGCACAAGAAATGTGATTCCTAGTGGAGAGTTCCATTCACCCATCACTGATTCTAGGGACAAAATGGTTTCTTAATAATTTATTAGGATGAAACACCATCTTCATTATATCATAATGGGTAGCATCTGAATCACTTCAATTCTTGAAGTATCAAATAAGTTGACCTATACATATGTATATTTGTATAGTCTTTAGTTCTGTTTTATGCTTTTCATTGTCATTTTTTGGCATCTTTAGTTTTTGGGTAGTATGACTCCATAGCCCAATGGCATACTTCAAAGGCACTGGAGATTTTGGTTTCTACTCCCCTCAGCTGTTTCAAGTTTTCAACAAAAGGAAGTTCCCCAACTGGAGCCAGCTGTTGTCCCCAAAAAATGTCACTCATTTTTGGGACAACATATGAACTATTTTGGTCTTGCAAGACCAAAATTGTCTCTTCCCTTTTCAAAAATTGTTATGAACCTTCAAATCCTTCATTTTTCAAGCTTTTTCAAAAAACTACGGACTCCATAGGCTCATTTCTACGGACTCTATAGGAGAGAAACAGGTTCAACACTTGGCCATTTTTTCTATCAAGAAGTTCAAAAGACCATCTTTCAAGGCCCCAAAAAGAAATCACCCTCTGAGAAAGATCAAACCTCAAAGAGTAGTGGAAGCTACCAAGTGTTGTCTATTGGGACACAATTTCTAGTAAGTTTTAAAGTAGTGGGACGTGCCACGTGTCCCGTTATTACTTAGTAGAGTGAAAAAAGTGTTTTCATCTACATTTTAAGTTTCTAATAAGTTTAAAAGCTTATTTCAATAAGCTTCTCTCAAAGTCTAGCATAAGCTGCTAAGTGTCATCTTCTGAGACCCATTATAATTTGCTTTTAGATATGGTGGAAGTCACCTCATGTCCCGTTATAACTCTGTGGAAGATGATAAGTGTCAACATCCATAGCTTCTTCCTTTTATGTCATATAGACTGTGGTGGGTCCCAGGTGAGTGGCTAAACTCGAGCAGCATGAACCATGTGTCATCATCCACGTGAGTCCAAATGAGTCCCAATGTTTCTATATTGTTTCTAAAAGTTCACCAGAGTGCGACAAGTGTCTACATCCATGTTTCAAGTTTCTTATAAGCTCCAAAGCTTCTTTCGATAAGCTTCTCTTAGAGTTCCATGGAAGGCACCAAGTGGTGATGGTAGAAGGTTTCAATATGCTTTTCTAAAAAGTAGAAAAAGTCACCACATGTCCCTTGAAAAGCTTGGTAGAAGCCGACAAGTGTCAACATCTACGATTTCTTCCCTCTGCTTCTTTGTTTCATAAGGACTGTGGTGGCCCCTAAGTGAGTTGCTAAACTCAAAAAAGCATGTCATGTGTCATCATCTATGTGAATTTAAAATGAGTCCTAATGTTTCTATATTATTTCTAAAGCTTAGTGGAATCTACCATGTGTCATCTTCTGTGGGACTCTCAAAAGACATCTAAAGCCTCTATAAGTTAAGCAGATGCTGCCATGTGTCCTTGCCTATTTCATAGTGGAACACGCCACGTGTCATTTGTTGAGATCAATGGAAAGTGGCCAGAGCAAGTGGGAAAGACATGAAGGAATGGATAAGGAGGATGATGGGCCTGAAACCATCAAATTCAGGGCAACCGACTATCCATTGGCTTTGAAATGATGATGGACCCAAACACATCAAATTTATGGCAATGAAATAGTTGTTGATCTTTGTAGGCTTAAACACGGACCCAAATGCATTCAAAGATATTCAGGGAAAAAGGAAGAACCATCGAGAGGAATAACCAAAGGAATTAGAAAGGAGAAAAGATAGCTCGAGGGCTCAAATCATAGCAAAAAGAGGGAGAGGCCAAAATATCTACATAGTAGTTATTCTAATAGGTGGAATAGTCTGCAAAGTAGATATTTTGACTGGAAAACATTAAAGACACAGCCTATTTATCTCCCTTAGAGTGAAAACAAAATGGATAACTACGTAGACACTAGATGATCTAGACCCAAGAGAAGACATTTGAGATGAATCGACATGCCATAGTTAAGACAACCACCCTGTTCCAGCATGGCCCTCCTGATAAGACTAAACAATGCATTCAAGGCATTAAATGCACAGCATGGGCCACTCCATGGAACAAAGTGCAAAGCCTTCTTGGCTGCTATATATGTATTCTCTTATGTCATTTTAAGGGGGATCTTCCTAATACAGAAGCAAAACTCTACCCAAATTAAAAGGCAAATACTAAGACTTTGAGCTCAGATTGTTGTTCATATTATTTTATCTGAATGAGAAAGAAAGTTACTTGTAAACTTTGTACTGTTATAGCTTGTATTATTTTAGGAAATTGTTCTCATGTCTATTTCCTAGGAGCATTCTTATTTATTTGATCTAACAAGTAGAATGAGTAGAAGTAATCAAGAAGATGTCCTAAAGCCAACTGTGGAGAGACTTTATACCCCCACAATTGCCTTTAGCGTGTTTGTCTATTTTCTATTCCTGTGTAAAGGATCTTGGGATGACTTTGTGCCCTCATTATCCTTCGTATTCTATTTCTATGTAAAGGACCTTGGGATGACTTTCTACCCTCATTGTCCTTCGTATCTCACTCTTGGGCAATCAAGGTGGAGACTTTGTGCTACATCTCAGTCTACTAGTTACTACGCCCTTGGTTACCAGTTACTTGTCACTACCTCAAAGAACTCCTACTATTACCTACAAGATCACTTCTAAAAGAAGAGAAGTACCTTTATTGTCTTCACCAGGATTTTCTCCTCTATTTGTGAACACCATCTCTAAAAAAAGAGAGATGGATGGTTTATCCTACCCCTGAGTGTTATTTTTTGCATATATATATATATATATATATATATATATATATCTCCTCATACTTATAGGGAACCTCCCCTTGATGAGAGGAGAGATTTGTCCCTTGTTGATGTAGTAAACCTGCACGCCTGGCCGACCAATCTCCCTATGCTATGGTTGAAGAGACCTTTTTTGCTCACCAGTTAGCTGGTCGACAAAATATTCACCCAACAAGTACAAAGCTTAATCCTTTTGCATTTCATGTTTATGTTTCATAATAAGGGATGATATTACAACATTCATTGCTAAACTTACACAAGATTTCAATATTTCTTTTACATATTCTCTATCTCTCATATGGAAAAAAATTCAAATTTATCATACTAAACACATTACAAATGTTATTATACATGTCAAATATATTTATGTATTATTGCACAAATTCATGCTCTCTACCATTTCCTCTCTATCTCTCATAGGGAAAAATATACAAGTTTATTATGCTAAATACATTAGAAATGTCATAGCACATGTCACAGTTTCTTATACATACATGCACAAATTCATGCTTTCTATCCCTTGTTTGCTATATTTCATGTGGAATGTTCTTTATAATAATATTTCTATATAATTTATAATTCCACTTACATGAATTTTATCCTATATGCATAGTTTCTACCTAGACGTATATGCCTCTTTGGATACTCTTATTTCAATGTCATATCTTATGAAAAGGAAAGAAATCCCTTCTCCTCCTCTCCCTCAATAGGGTGATAGATAATTTCCCTCCAACTAGGTCTATGCTATCAACCATTCAAAAGGTGAAGCAACCTCTACTATTATTCCTAATGCATATGTAGACACTAGAATTATAGTAATCCCTTGTGTGATTACCTAGGTCGCATTACCCCTAGACCCCTTTCTTATTTAATTCCCTAACTTATGTCATTACCCTTTAGGCACATCTAATTGATTTAATTATTTAATTAAATTTGTTAAATCTCCTTTGGCCACCTCACCCTATGACTAGTTCTCACCCTTTGACTCACCCTAGGACCTAGTCATTTTATCCTAACCACTTAGGACCTATTCTTTCCCCCCTCATAACTCCTTAACTACCTAACCACCTCTCAACCTTAATAAAACCTATTTGTCAAAGTAAGAAGTGAGCTAAAAGGCTAAATTTAGCCTATTTTACCTTGTCTTGGGAACCAATGTTGGTTATCCCTCTATCGATATATCCCTCAGCTAATGTCAACATGCCCACCAACATCAGTTACTTAGGCATGCTTCCAAATTGGACAAAGGGTAAAAAAATCATGGATTTTTAGAACATTGATTTCCTGATCATAACATTCTAGCATCATTATCAACATCCAAGCTTACCATCACTCTACATGATTTGTTTTAGATTAGGAATTGACAAACTGCATAGTGTTTTGAGCACTATAGATCAAAAATATACACTTTGCCTCATCTATTCATGCACTGGTTCATCAAGCATCATTAAAGCCATCTATCTGACATAACTACTCACCTATCCAACCTAGATAAGTACATTTTAGTGTTTTCACATGTTTTAAAATAGCTATTTTCTATTGGTTCTACAAATATACTATTTAGCTACTCACAAAACTTGAGCTTCCTCCATGGAGGAGTTATGACTCTTCCCCACCTCCATCTCCCTACCTCAATGTGTCAACATCGATCTTGACCTTCCCGAGTCTTATAACCCCCTCATGACTCCTCATGACCCCTTTACAAGACTAAAACACTATTTACTTTCTAAAAAAATCCTTCCATAATGCCACCAATATCATTGCCCCAATCGATATCAGTTATCCAGACCGATATTGGTGACCTAAAATAACACCAATCACTTAACCAATGCCAGTCACCATGGTTTTTACACCAATAACAACCTCACCAAAACATAATTCACCTACCTATCTTGCAATTTATTGTTCACTAACATGTTCAGACCTGCAGCATGGTAAATAGTATTTTAACTCTCATTATCACTCTTTTCATTTATGTTTGTTTTAAAACTTTGTTTCTAAATAGTGGACTATCATCCTAGGGAAGTGTTACGCCTCTTGGAACAAACATGTAGCTTGGTAGCCTACACATATCTCTCCTAATAATAATTTTTTTTAGTGTTTTCTTATACATAGGTGTCTTCTTCCATAGCCAAAGAGGATTTCTCACAACATCTAGAATGGTGCACATCATTTTGGGTACTTAATGGTGTATCCCTAACATTCATACTTCTATTTCTTCCTTCTAGAATAAATAGCAAACAAATGATAGAAACATTCTATCACACTAAGTGGGACCCTAGAGTTTATCTTGGTTTCATTCTTTACTTTTAAAATAAAATTCATATAGGTGCATCAATAGTGAAATTTTCATTATTAAATTCTCTCCTTTTTTTTCATAAAAGTAATATACCACACCTTTCATTTATAGCTTAAACTTTTTCTTCTCTCTCACCTCTTCTTCTATTGCCTCTAAAAAAGATCACACTCTTTTTGTAAAGATAAAAAGAACCTTCTTTTTGCTTACCTCATTGCATTTGCATAAAATTAGTGAAATTCATACTCTTTCCCTTTTCTCATTGTTTTATATCTAAAGAAAACACTTCAGCTTTTGGGTTTAAAACTTATTGCATCATTGGTCAACTTGTTGCATATTAGTCACACATAACACTAATTAGATTGTTAATGAATTGTAGCACACTTTCTCACACAACTCCAAACCACATATCAAATTACACATTTAAAACTTTCCCTGAATCCTTAGGTGGTATTTAACTAGATTTCATCACCAGGTAAATGAAGCTATTTTGGTGTTTTGGCTAGAATAAATCATAAATCACAGATTTGGGCCTCCTGTACCTAACAATATATAGAGGACTCCCTAGACAAAACTCTTGAAACCATCTCTAGATGGATTCTAGGACCTTCATTATCCAACATCATCTTCACATAATTTGGTTAAGGCATAGGCCACTAAGAGACTAAAAATAATTCTTAGGAATTAATGCTAGTTGGTTGTATGATCTTTTCTACCTTTTTGTTGCTTACTATTATTTTGAGTTGGTAAGGATGTTTTGTATCAAAAACAAGTATTCTCAACCTTTTAGACTTGTTAACCTCTGGCTTCAATCCCCTTGAGTGTTCTCTATTGACACATAGGCCTATTGTATTCACTGTTATATTCAAATCTCATGTCTATATTGGTTAAATAGTGAATTTTTTGCCTTTTTGGGTTACACAGTAACTGACATCAATCAAGCTATCAGTGTTGGCAGCCTGAGTATCCCATTTACCCCACTCATAATACCAACATCGTCATCCTTCCTACATATCTACCTCGGTTAGACAATTGATATTAGTCTCTATGGATTTTTTTGATTTTCAGTTTGCTTTAAACATCAAGCTAAAATTGCTTGTCTATTTTAATCAAACTTGGGTTTTTTTGATTTCTTGTCATAGATATAGGGTCTGTTAAACTTTTTTGACCTTTTGCATGGTCTTGATGCAAAATAAATTGAAGATTCTCACTAATCATGCAAGTTTACAACCTCCTCCACCTTCACCTCCTCTTTCTAGTCCTTCCATGGAGTGCAATCCTAGCATTGAAGGTTCCCCTGGCTATGTTAGTCCTAGTCAGCCACCCATCATGCTTGAGGGTGATCAAGATTTTTCTCAATCCCTTGATCATAACACTAAAGTCCTCTAGCATTACCTTGTCATGAGTCAAACATGTAACTCTTTTGGTGATCTAATTTATGGTATGCCCACTTCCTTGATGGAGATAGAACTAGTTGTTTCCACCATTCCCCTTATGGTTACTCAAACCATCATTTTGACATGTAACCTAGCCATATACAATGCTTAGAGTTTGGTTTGTCTAACCATGTAGTTGAACCCAAATTTCATTGAGGTTTCCTTAACCTCACAACTACAAATCAGACCCCATTTTAGAACTTGGTTTTGTCAATCCTAATTACTCTTACATTGATTAATACAAGAGGAACCAACTATCCCTTAGCCAACATCACCATAACACAACCCACGGTCATAGTACCTATCCAAGGTTTTATTCCAAATCCTACGTGACAAGCCCCTTTCTCCTCAATCCCTTAACCTATGATTCATTACCCATATGTTGTATAACTTACTTACTTTGGGTTCTCTACAAGGACCCTATAACTTAGGGAGTGCCTCTCAAACCAATCCCCCTCTATTTCTAATCAAGATGCTGATGGATAAGATGTCTAGATTAGAGACATCTATCTTGAGTTCAAATAACATTATTTCTTATGATCAAATATGCAATGAACCCATCTATCCTTTAGTACCTAGTTTTCCTTATCTCAGTCAGTGAGAAATTCCTTAGTTCACTTTCTTTCAAAACAAGGAAGACCCATATCAGCACTTATGAGCATTTAGACATGCTTGTTACCTCATAGGACATGATGAAACATTATTGCTTCATACTTTTCCCATGTCACCTATGAGTGTTACTCTAGATTGGTACAACTCCATTACTAGGCACTCTTTGTTTTCTTTTACCCAACTTACTCAGCTATTTTTAGATCATTTCTAGATCAATGTCTCTTAAAAGGTATCTATTGTTTTCAAAATTAGTTTAGCTCATTTTTGGAACAACCCCCCCATGAAACTTGTCCATTTCACCTTTTTCTCTCTAAGTTAATTTTTTGAGACGAGTTTTTCTCATTTTCATATTTGCTCAACCGACATCATTCAAAGTTCGTAACATCTTTTCATTATGTTTTCCCCAAAATGTGAAAGTTGTTATGATCTTGATGTGACCAAGGGACCAATTTCCCTTTTTCCAGAGTTAGCCTTATTTCTTCTATTTTTATACACGGGTGGCAATTTTCGCCGTCAGTGCATTTTCCTTATGCTATGTAGGAGTGGCAAATTTTGCCTCCCTTGCATCCAGAATGCAGGAGCGAAAATTTTTGCTGCCCCTGCATGTCTTTGAATTATTTTTAGTGAAGGAGCGGCAAATTTTGCTACCCCTACAATGCCTCATTTTTCATGCATGACATTTATGGCCACACACATCAGGTGGTTGGGGCCAATTTTCTCCCCATTTTATCCATTTTTGGTTCATTTTGATTCATTTCTTCCACTCTTCCTCCTGCCCTCTGCCTCTAGATGATCTAGCAAGCGGGGAAAAGTTCATTTTGATAGATTTGAGCTCATGATGCGCATTATTTTCTAGGTATGTCTTTGTTTTTGCATTTAATTTCTTTCTCTTTCCTCTCTTTAGGTTTTAGTTTTAGTTTTTCTTTTTTTTCCTCCTCTTCCCTTCTTCTTGTTCGGCTTTTTCTCATTCTTTCTCGTTGTTAGGGCAGCAAATTTTACCACCCTCTCTTTTACGTGGTCTTCTTAGCTCATGTAAGGGTGGCAAAAATTTTCTGCCTTAACACTTCCTTTTCATTTCTTCCCTTGCATAGGTAGAAAAATATGCCACCGATGCAACTTGGCTCGACTAGATGTAAGGGTAGCAAATTTTGCTACCTTTACACTTAGTTCATGTAAGGGTGGAAAAATTTGCTGCCCTTACATGTTCTTCCTCCTCCATGAATTTCATCACCCTCCCTTCTCTCCCTCAAAACTTCATACCTATAAGGGTGGCGAATTTCACCTCCCTAACAAAAAACCTCACCCCTTCTCTCTTGTACTAGCGGCAAATTTTGCCACTGATGCAGGTCTACCCGACCTAAGTGCAAGGGTGGCAAATTTTGCCACCCTTACATGTGTAAGGGCAGAAATTTTTTTTTCCCTTACACTCTTTCTTGCCAAGCATACATGGGCAGAAAAATTTTCCGCTCGTGCCTTTTTTCTATCCCACATGCACAAGTGGCAAATTTTTTTGCCTGTGCACATTAACTCTCCCACATGTAGGAGTGGAAAATTTTGCCACCCTTGCATATTTTTCTCTAATTTCTCTAATTCCAGAGAAATTTTCATTCCTTCTATTTTTCTCCTCCTCCCCTTTTTTCCTCTCATTTTCCAACTCATTTCCACCTTGGCCTTGTCAAGTGCCCTTCCTTGGTCATGATCACCCAATGTGCAAATTCCCTAATTTGCCCATTTTTCTCTAATTGCATGATCATGATTCTTATTTCAGTACCCCCTAAGGATTCTCATTCATTAGTGCCCTCTCAACAAAGACTCATCCCAATAACTAAAACTTCTCCAAAGAAGTTGAAGGCCATGAAGTACTAATACCAAGGTGTTTTCCCAATCACCTCGGTCACTTCTAATGTCGATGACATTAGAGATATAGAGATCGGCCACGTGGATATGGCCAAGTTCATGGAGATAACAAAGATGACCAACTCGAGCTCAGAGATGAAAAGAATCATTGAGATCAACATCTATCTAGTTACCTCTTTCCCTGTAGCAGTGCATCACACAGAGTACATCCTCTAGTGTGCCCAGTTCTATAACAGAGAGACCAAATCAGTGTCAGATGCCAGTGTTAACATGATAATTTGACTGGACTTTGAATTTATCAATAAAGTCTTCATGTGCCCTCTTTCTACCGAAGTGCTGAGAATCAACTTCGTTGAGGCACAGAAGGAGTATGACAAAGATCCCAAGAGGGTAAAAAAGGTGATGAACAATAGATGGCTCAAGACTCCCAGAGCTAACTTGTCTATATGGCCATGGAATTTCTTGAGAAGTGACTTCATAGAAGAAGTTGGTGACTTAATTACTCTTCTCAGTAGAGTATGAGGTTTACCACCTTCTTCCCAATTCCATGAATGGATGTATCCCTTTATCAAAATAATCTTCCAAGAGAAACAAGTCATCTTCTAGGGTGAGTTGATCAACAACGCTATTCATGAGTAGTTGATAAAAGTGTCTACTACTTCAAAGTTCTATATGACTTCATACTTAGTGTACATTACAGCCTCCATGTGAACCTTTCTAGGTTTGACAGTTGAAGGAGACAAAAGAACTACCCCAGTTTATTCATATTACCCTCAACTGACGCTAAACGGATCAATCCATCACTTTAAGAGGGTAAATGATGCATTCTTCACAAAATTTTTGTGTTTTTTTGATCCTCAGCTAGAACAAAAAAGAGTATCACATGAAGCCTGGATGGTCGTCAATGACTTTGGCTACATATTTCTATAATTTCCCTCCTTTTGCTATTTACAGGTTGGCTTTTTCAAAGGCTATCCCTACATGCTCCCCTGATTTCCATCTGACAAATTAGTCCTAATGGAGCTGTGTAGGAAGATTATTATTATACACGCTAAGCAAATGGAACTAAAAAATCCAGGTTTTAAGCTCTCAATAGAAATTGGTAGATACTTAGTTTTGAGTCCCGCCAAAGCGAGGGTAATGGAGATAGAAATGCAACTGGTTACCATGAAGTAGTTCAAGAGAAGGTCCAATTTTGACTACAGAGGTGTTAAGGAGATGATCTAAAGAAAGACTCAATTTCATGAGCCCATGATTAAGGACATTTGGGTAGACTTGAGAATAGTAGAAGAAATTAGAAGGATGGACTACAACAGGCTAACTCTAGAGTAGATTGAATATCTGGGGCTTGTAGATATTCCCCCTAGTCTAGGTCATGATAAAAACATAATAAACAGGAGATACCTAGATGAGAAGGTTGCTAACTCTCCTCTTTCTCCAATTTAGTGGTCCCAAAAAGAATTGACTTCTTTGAGAAAGAGATTTGAACCAATATTGGCTAACACCAATGATTGGCTAGGGGCCAAAGGGAACACGTTTAAGGAATTCATCATAGGATCAGAGGCTGAATTCTAAGCAGAAATAAGGAAGAAGGTAGAGAACATGACCAAGAATAAAGGTGACGTTCCTTCTCTGTCTAGGCCTCACAAGCCTAGAATCATCTTTGTATCTAAGAAATTGAAGGTTGCTAAGGAACCAAAATCAACTTCTAAGGGGGTTGGAGAATAAAGCACCTAGGAACAGGCAGTAGAATAGATGGAGACTAATGATAGGCCTTTAGAACAACATATAACTGAGACTCTATCTCCCCAAGAAGGGGCACAACCACGTATAGGCATTTCTTCTTTGCCATCTCAATCCCTTGTGGCATCTCCTTCGCCTCTTTCTCCCATCAGTGTTCCTTATTCTAGAGCCACTTATTCTATATTTATGTTTGGTGATCCTCAAGGTGCTTCTAGAGACATCCTTCAATCTTTAGGTTCTATCCCTAGTTTGGAATCTCCTTTGAATATCAGAGAAAGTTCTGCCATTAACCAGCCAATAGTTGATACAATTTCACCTGTTACTCCCACTGCACCCGCTATTCCCACTAGCAGTGTAGACATTACCCTAGGGACACCAACCATAGGGACTATTTTTATGGTAACTACTTCTACTCTCCCACCTTGGCTGTCAACTTTCATGCCCAAAAGGAAGAAGCTAGCCATATCTACAAATGACTTTGATTTTGGCAAGATAGTGCTAGTGAAAGCTAAGACCCCTAAGAGACCAAGGATTATTTCAAAAATGGTTAAGAAAAAGGGGCACAAATTTTAGGAGATATCCAAACCTCCATAAGATGCAACCCATGAGTAGCTATTCCATTTCTCGTGTTGAGTTGGGAAAGTCACTCACGAGGGTGAAAAGAGTCACCTATAGTCTACAATGGATATCATGGTCCAAAAATTTGATAGGGAAAAGGAGATGAAAGATTACTATAAGGCAATGGTAGAAAAATTGACTGTGGTAGTCAGGAAATTCACTCTTGCTCTTGAAGTAGCAACCCCAGAGGCCTTTTTCATAGATGATCCTATTATCCAAAAAGCAGAGAAAACCTATATGAAAGGGAAAGTGCTAGAAGATTATATTGAAAAGATGCATACATAAGGAATTTCCTTGCTTACAGAGGTTGTTGAGAAGATAGAGAAGATGAAGAAAATGAGGACAGATTTAGAAGACCTTGTCTCTCTTATTTCTCAAGATATTGACAGTACAGATAAATATCTTAACAAGTAGATAGAGATGAAATATCTGAAGAAACACACCTTGATATCCATCGGCATCATTGCTAGAAAATAATCCTACGTTGAAATCAAAGAATCACTAATATACAGGATCCAGGAACTTAAGGAGCTGATCGAAGATCTCAAGTCTTCCAAAGACGCTAGTGAGAAAAGTGACACAGACCTATTGAACAGACTGGAGGAATTGCCTTGTGATCTCACCTCTAAAGATAATCAATTTCTTTTATCAAAAGAGATGATTCAAGAATTCAAAATCATGATCTAAAGGGATTTCAAAGAAAAAGCATTTTCAATGACTTTTGTGGATAACATCTTAGATACTCAGTTTACTCTAGATAATCTAAGAGCTAGGTTAACTAGTCATGCCAAAGCAATCACAACATTGAAAGACACTACAATCAGAGCCAAAGTGATCTTCAAAAACACCATTGCACTAAATAGTATATGAATTCAAGAATCTATCGCCATGTATGATGCTCATCTGAAGAAGTCCGGTGGCAGGAGTTGAATCATTTCTCAATTCTCTCTTCTTCCTCTCTTCTCATGCACTTTTGTCATGTAAAAGTGCATGCACTTTTGTAATATGTAATTACATGTAAAAATCTAGAAAATATCTTAAAGTCAAAGATGACTCATCTTTGACTAGATATTTTAATATTTTAATCTTTTCTCAATTTTGAAGGTTTCTCCTTATATATAGAGGGAACCTCTTTTGTAAATGGATCTCTAGATAATTGAGAGCAAAAACTCTGCTAAAATTAAGACACTTCTTGAGACTTTGTGCTCAACTTGTAAATCATATTTTATCAAATGAATGAGAAACAAGTTTATTTCAGACTTTGTGTTGAAGTAATTTGTGTTATTTAGGAAATAGTTCTTATGTTCTCTTTCCTAATAATCTCTTATCTGTTCGATTTAATAAGCAAAGTGTGTGTATTGAAATTATCTAAAGACATTTTTAAAAGATAAAAGAAAGACTTTGAGCTACTTTTATCTTGGTGACCCTTTTATCCATTGTAGTTTTAGGTGAATACTTTGTGCTTTGTTTCACTCTACTGTTACGCATGTTCCAAATTAGTGAAGGAGGCAATGAAAGACTTTGTGCTTTTGTGGGTTTCCTTGTGGACTTTTTTACTAATTCAAGGGATTTTCTGCTCTGTGCTAGATACCATTCCTGAAAGAAGAGGAATGCTTTTAGCCATTGACCAAACTTTCCCTTTTTGCTCCTTAGACATCCTCTCTAAAAAAAGAGAGATGGATGGTGTTATACTACCTTGAGTATTATTTTTTTCTTACTTATATATACATATAACATATAAGTGATTCATAGGGAACCTCCCCTTGATGAGAGGAGAGATTTATCTCGTTAAGATGTGGTAAACCTACACTTTTTGTGGAAGAAATCTCTTTATACTATGGTTGATATACCCATTTTGTCATCAGTTAGTTGAAAATAAAATATTCACCCAATAACTTTTGGTGACTCTGTTGGGGATACGAACGTGCATTTTGAAGCCTCAAGCTTCAACTTAAAGCAATTTTAATCCCTTTTTCATTTGACACTTTGGTAGATCCACCATACACATGAGGCTAGAGAGCTTAGGGTATTGTTGATCCTATATTCGAGTTGGTGCAGCAAACTAATTTTGAGATTTCTCCTCCATCATCTTGTCTTCAGGGAATTAGGAGCTTCCCACCTACCAATGCCAGATCTCCCATACCTAGTGAAGCTTCTAGCCTCAATACTGGTAAGGTTTTGTCTTTATTGACCCCATAAAGATTTATTATCCTACCATTTAATCATTCTATCATAATGGCTCAAGGTCTATGGGGCAATTCTTTTAGTTCTCTTAATTTGACCCCACCCTTGCATGAACTACCTCATAGTTCTAGGAAAAAAATTTCTAAGTTTTTTGGTGATGGGAAGGTTCATCCTGATGAACATATTTCCACCTTCTCTATAGCATGTGATGTAATCAGTGTGGAATTTGAAGACATAGCAGTGAGACTTTTTGTAGAAACTCTGCAAGGCGCTATCGTGGATTGGTTTTACCACCTTCAAGCTCGAACTATAATTGACTGGAATATGCTAAAGTCCAAATTTGAAGCTAGGTTTAAACCTGTTGAAGATGCACACACCTTGTTAGCTCAGCTTACACAAATGAAGAAGGAACCTCATGAGCCCATGAGGGATTTTATAGCCAAAATTAATAAGTTAAAGAACTGGATTCCTACCATCGCTCAGCGCACGTCGAAGAATCTTAAGTGCTTTTTTATCAACTCACAACTTCTAGAAGTAAGTTTTCTATTGAGGTGAACTGGCCCTATAGATCTCACATTGGCTCAAAATTTAGCTACTAAGATTGAGGATGATCTTATCCTGATAGGTAAGATCTAAAAAGACTCTAGTAAAAATAGATTCTCTTCATCTGCTGAAAGTTCTTCTACAGGCACTACAAATCCTATGGTCCAAAAATTGACAAATGAACTAATAGCTTTGAAGAGACAAATGGCCCAAGGTATGTCTAGCCCCACTTATCAAGATATGCCAAGGATAACATTCCAAAATTAGTAATATCATGGCAATGCTACCCAAAACCAAGGGCAACCAAATTGCCTACCTCCCCCTCAGGGGAAACTTGCCATTAAAGTAGCACCTACTAATTCAGTAGTCGATTACCTAGAGACTGATCATGAATTTTCACTCCAATCTGAGTTGGACCTATAAGATGATGCTACTCTCTTTGAAGAGTAGGAAGAAGAATTAGCTGATGAATTCAATATCAATTTCTTGGATTACCAAGATGAAGCTGGAAGTAAAGGAGAATGGTTAGATGGATCTTATGCTATTTTTACTAGATCTCAAAACTAGTCAGCTCCATAAATTAAAAAAGGGAAAGTAGAAGAAGAACCTCAGCTAGTGGTCTCCATCGCTAAATGAGGGACTCCATTGCCTCCCCAATCAAAAGATCAGGTAACTCACAAAAAAGTAAGTACCTCAAATCATCCCATATCTTCCACCTCTATTTCTTAGACTAGAGCCACACCCACTAAAGATCAAGATGATGGGCCCTCTTCCTCTATCTCAAATTCATTTCAATTATTTGATATAATTGATCACACCAAAAAGACTAAGATTCAAATGATAGAGATTGAGTATTTGAGAGCCAATCCTAAACAGTTTGATAGGTTGGCAGAATATGTAAAAAATAAAGTTGTCCCCATAGGATAAGATTCCTCAAAGATAACTCATGATTCCCCCAAGGATAAATCTACACAAAATAATCTTTTTGTGACTCCTCTTGTTGTTCCTGAGAAAATAGAACCTTTTTATGTTTCCCTGCTAATAAATGGTTACAAATTGAGTAATTGCATAATAGACTCTGGAGCTTTTGATAATGTTATGCCTACCAAGGTGGTGGATTCCACTGGTCTAACTTTGACCAAAACTTTTGGGAAGTGTTTTTCTATGGAAAACAAGCAAGTCCCACTCCTTGGTCAAATAAAATATGCCCAATTTGTGTTCACAACTTTTTCAGAAAAGAGGATAAAAATGATGGTTCTGGTGGCTGATGTTCCAACCTTTTATGGCATCCTTCTTGGGTGGAATTTTTGCAAGGATGTTGGTGGCAAGATAAGCATGGACTTTTCAGAGGCAAGGATCCCAATTCAAGGTATTATGAAGAAATTGATTCCTAAAAAAGAGGTAAGATATGTAGTCACTCAATCATTAGCACTAGAAGCTCAAATTTTATTTGAGTCTTCAGGCATGGGTAACTACTTCCTATCTATAGACAAAGTTCATAAGGCATCCAATGAAGCTCCTATAGGTGATAACTTGGAAATGTGTTCAATTGATGAAGCAAGAAGATCGGTAAAGCAAAACGAACGCATGGAAGAACCTCTTCCTCCAAATGAAGAAGTCTTCAAAGAAAAAGTGGTGTCTAAGGAGGTATGGATCTTAGAATTTGATGGTAGCTACTCCTCTACCAGTTTAGGAGCAAGAGTTGTGTTGGTATCTCTTCAAAGAGATATTGTTCCTTTATCCTATAAGTTGCAGTTTAGCAACACCAACAACATAGTTGAGTATGATTCCCTATTGCTTGGATTATAGGCTGCTAGAGAAAAAGGTATTAAACTCCTCCATGCTAAAGGGGGCACCGAATTGGTGGTTTGTTAGGTAAAAAACTTATATCAAAATAAGAATGAAATATTGCACCACTATCACAATCTAGTTTGGGACCAAATTGAAAATTTTGATGCTTTTAGCAGGCAGATGCATTGGTTGTTTCTACTACTCTCTTAGTTCCCCACCTAGACTTTAAAGGAGACAAGTACACTATTGAAATTTTCTTTTGACCAAGTGTACCTAATAATGCCTACCATTGGCAAGTATTCAACAATGATGATCAAATCATTGCCTTTTTGGAGTAAAAAGATAGCTTCGAACAACTACATTTTGAAGGCAGTGAACTTTAGGAATGTGAGAGGATTTCTTGCAGCTTAAGGGGAATAAAATTCCCAAAGACCTGGTTTTCCTAGAGAAACTATTTGATAACCATGATAGGTTCATCAAACAACAACGAACAGATTTAAACTCCTCTCAGGATTTTGATCAAGTGAACCTAGGAACCAAGAGAGATCCTAAGATGGTGAACATTGAGAAATGTTGTATTTTCGAGGAGAGATTCAAGCTTGTTAATCTACTCTGCCAATATATGATGTCTTAGCATATTCCTATGATGACCTAAAATCACTCAGACTTGATGAAATTTGCCATGACATTCCTCTTAAGGTTAACTCAGTGCCTTACAAGTAAAAGTCTAGGCAATATAATCCAAAAATATCAGGTACCATTTTATCTAAGATATAAAAAATGCTTGATGCCAGGATAATTTTCTCAATCCATCACTCCACATGGATTGCCAATATAGTGCCTATGAGAAAGAAGAATGGTGAAATTTGAATCTACATGGATTTCAAAAACTTGAATCAGTTATCTTTAAAAGATAACTACCCTCTCTCTATCATGGATCATGTTTTGCAGATGGTAACAGGTTCAGAGATATTATCAATGCTAGATGATTTCTTGAGATACAATCAAGTTGAAGTTGGAAAAGCAGATCAACATAAGACTGCCTTCACCACACCTTGGAGCACCTTCACCTATTGAAGAATGCCTTTCAGTATAATAAATGCAGGTGCCACATTTCAAAAAGTGATGGACCTCGCTTTCAATGATGAAATGGGTAAGTTCATTGTAGTATATCTGGATGATTTGATGGTATTTTCAAAGCATCATTCTGACCATGTCCACTATTTACAAAGAATACTGGAACACTATTGTCAGAATGGTATTTCTCTAAATCCCAAAAAATCTATCTTTGGGGTGACAAAAGGGAAACTTCTCAGACACATTGTGTCTTGAGAAGGTATTAAAATTGACTCAAAAAGAGTCAAGTCCATTTAAGAGCTTACTCTGCTTACCAGTAAAATTGCGGTTCACTCTTTCTTTAGAAAGGTAAATTTTCTTCAAAGATTCATCCCTGAGTTTGCTAAGAAGAATCACCACATTATCAATATGATGAAAGGCAATGCTACCTTCAGGTGGACTGTAGAGGACAAATCAGTGTTCAAGGACATCAAAGAAGAAATCGCTCATGCATCAATTCTAGTTTGTCCTGACTACACCAAAAACTTCAAAATATATAGTTACACTTCTAAATATACACTCTCAGCTATTTTAGTTCAATAAAACTAAGAAGGTGTGGAATCTCCTATTTCCTTCATGAGTTGTCCACTCAAGGCTCATGAGCTAAAATATTCAAACATGGAGAAACATGCATATGCGGTGGTCAAAGTAGTCAAACACTTCAGCTTTTATATCTTGAACTCGCATATTGAGGTTTTGGTGCCTAATACAACAGTGAAGTCCATTTTGACTCAATAAGAGTTTGGTACAAAGAGGGGTAATTAGATTGCCAAGATTCAAGAGTTTGACCTAGACATCAAACCTACCAAACTTATGCAGGGAAAGGGTCTTTGTCAGTTGATTGCCAACAACATTCCTGAAGGAGCAAAAAATGAAGAAATAGAGATTGAAGACATGCCTACGGTCCTTTTCGTTGCCACTACTAATGAGTGATTTTCTGATATCACCCATTTTATGACCTATGGTGAGTGTCCCACTCATCTCTCCTATAAAGAAAAATAGAATGTTAAACTAAAGGCTGCTAGCTATGTTTTGTGGGATAATAGTCTATATAAAAGAAACCTAGATGGGGTATTTCTTCATTGTGTTGATAAGGTACAAAAAGATAAAACTTTTGGAGTCTTTCCACAATTTGGCCAATGGAGGACATTTTTTTACACCAGTGACAGTGCACAAAATTTTGTGAGCAAGGTACTATTAGCCTATGCTATTTCAAGATGCCTACAAATGAGTGCACAGATGTGAATTGTGTTAGCAGTTCATCAGAAAGCCTAAGCTAGTTACATTGCCCCTCAAGCTAGTAATAATCAAAGAGCCTTTTCAACATTGGGGTATTGACTTCATTGGCGTAGTTAACCCATCTTCAAGTGTCAGACATGATTATGTCCTCACAGCAACTGATTACTTTACCAAATGGGTGGAAGCCATCCCAACCAAGCACGCTACGTCTGAAGTGGTGTGAAATTTTCTTAAGGAAAATATCATCTCCTGATTTGGAGTTCCACTCAAAATTGTAACAGATAGTGTAGTCTATTTCTCTTCACATGAAATTACTCAATTCTACTTTTATTATGGGATTACCCTATCCCATACTTCATATTATTTCTCATAGGGAAATAGCCAAGCAAAATTGAGCAATAAGAACATGGTCACTATTATGAAGGAATTGGTAGATGACAATTAGAGAACTTGGCACAAAGCATTGTTTGATGCTTTATGGGTGGGTAGGATTACGCCCAAGAGGGCCATAGGCATGTCACTATTCCAACTTCTATACGGCTTGAATGCGGAGATACCTATCACTCTATAACTACCAGAACTCAGGTTAGCCAAAGTAATCAAAGATTCAACCTTCAAAAATTCAATTGATAAAAGGATCATGTGTCTAATCGAATTAAATGAGCAGTGAAACATGGTGGTGGACCAGATTATGGCACATCAGAATCAGGTGAAGAAACCTTTTGACAAAAGGGCTAAGGTTCATGATTTTCAAATCAGAGATCAAGTCTTGTTGTGGGACAAGAGGAGAGAACCAAAGGGAATGCATGGCAAATTTGACTCTTTGTGGAGAGATCCATTTACCATTCGACAACTCTGTGGTGAGAATAGCTTCTTGCTAGAGTATCAAGATGGATCACCGTTTGCACTACCCCATAGTGGGTAGCATCTAAAACATTTCAATCCTTGAAAATTATATGGATCCACTTGTATATTTGTATGGTTTTTATGTTTTATTTGTTTTTTCTTTTTTTTTAGCATGACTCCATAGCCCAATGGCTTGGATGAAGTCACTTAGAGACTAGTTTCTACTTCCGTTGATCCATTCAATCAAACAGAAGTTTCTCAATAGGAGCTAGCTGTTGTTTCCCAAATTAGCTCAGCTCATTTTTGGAACAACCCCCCTGTGAAACTTGACCATTTCACCTTTTTCTCTCTAAGTTCATTTTTCAAGATGAGTTTTTCTTATTTTCATATTTGCTCAACTGACATCATTCAAAGTTTATAACATCTTTTCGTTACGTTTTCTCCAAAACGTGAAAGTTGTTATGGTCTCAATACAACTAGGGGACCAATTTCTCTTTTTCTAGAGTTAGCCTTATTTCTTCCATTTTTATGCACAGGCGGTAATTTTTGTTGTCAGTACATTTTTCCTTATGCTATACAGGAGTGGAAAATTTTGCCATCCTTGCATCCAGAATGCAAAAGTGGCATTTTTTTGCCCTTGCATGTCTTTGATTTTTTTTAGTGAAGGAGTGGCAAAGTTTTCCACCCCTACACTACCTCATTTTTTGTGCATGACATTTATGGCCACACACATCAGGTGGTTAGGGCTGATTTTCACCCCATTTAATCCATTTTTGGTTCATTTTGATTCATTTTTTCCACTCCTCTTGCCCTCTACCTCTGGACAATCTAATAAGCAGGGAAAAGTGCATTTCAATGGATTTGAGCTCACAGTGTGCATTATTTTCTAGGTAAGTCTTTGTTTTTGAATTTTATTTCTTGCTCTTTCCTCTCTTTAGGTTTTAGTTTTAGTTTTAGTTTTTCTTTTTTTTTCCTCCTCTTCCCTTCCTCCCATTTGTCCTTTTCTCATTCTTTCTCATTGTTAGGGTGGCAAATTTTTCCGCCCTCTCTTTTATGTGGTCTTGCTAGCTCGTGTAAGGGTGGTAAAATTTTGCCACCCTAACACTTAATTTTCATTTCTTCCCTTACATAGGTGACAAAATATGTCACCGATGTAACTTGGCTTGACTAGACGTAAAGGTGGCAAATTTTACCACCATTACACTTAGTTCATGCAAGGGTAGTAAAATTTGCCACCCTTACATGTTTTTCCTCCTCCATGCTTGGGCGGAAAATTTCATTACCCTCCCTTCTCTCCCCCAAAACTTCCTACCTATAAGGGTGTAAAATTTCACTGCCCTAACCAAAAATCCCACCCCTTCTCTCTTACACTGGCGGCAAATTTTGCTGCCGATGCAGGTCTACCCGACCTAAGTGTAAGGGAAACAAATTTTACCACCCTTACATGTGTAAGGGCGACAAAATTTGCTGCCCTTACACTCTTTCTTTCCAAGCATGCACAGACGAAAAAATTTTCCACCCGTGCTTTTTTTCTGTCCCACATGCACAAGCAAAAAAAATTTCTGCCTATGCACATTGACTCTCCCACATGCAGGAGCGGTAAATTTTTCTGCCCTTGCATCTTTTTCTTTGATTTCGATAATTTTGGAGAAATTTTTGTTCCTTCTATTTTTTTTCTCCTCCCCCTTTTTCCTCTCATTTTCCAACCTATTTCCACCTCAGCCCTATCAAGTGCCCTTCCTTGGTCATGATCACCCAACGTGCAAATTCCCTAATTTGCCCTTTTTTTCTAATTGCACGATCATGATTATTATTACAGTACCCCTGAGGATTCTCATTTATTGGTGCCCTGTCAACAAAGACTCATCCTAATGACTAAAACTTATCTAAAAAAGTTGAAGGCCATGAAGTAACAATACCAAGGTGTTTTTCCAATCACCTTGATCACTTCTAATGTCGACGACATTAGAGATATAGAGATCAGCCACGTGGATATGGCTAAGTTTGTGGAGAGAACCAAGACAACCAAATCAAGCTTGGAGATGAAAAGAATCATTGAGAGCAACATCCATCTAGTTGCTTCTTTCCCTATAGTGGTGTATCACATAGAGTTCATCCTCCAGTGCACCCAATTCTATAACAGAGAGACCAGGTCAGTGTCAGATGCCAGCGGTAACATGATAATTTGACTGGACCTCAAATTTATCGATAAATTTTTTATGTGCCCTCTTGCTATCAAAGTGCTGAAAATCAACTTTGTTGAGGCACATAAAGAGTATGACAAAGATTTTGAGAGGGAAAAAAAGGTGATGAACAACAAATGGCTCAAGACTCCCAGAGCCAACTTGTCTAGATGGTCACATAATTTCTCAAGAAGTGACTTCATAGAAGAAGTTGGTGACTTAATTACTCTTCTCAGTAGAGTATGAGGTCTACCATCTTCTTCCCAATTCCATGAATGGATGTATCCCTTTATCAAAATAATCCTCCAAGAGAAACAAGTCATCTTCTAGGGTGAGTAGATCAGCAATGCTCTTCATGAGCAGTTGATAAAAGTGTCTACTACTTCAAAGTTCTATATGACTTCATACTTAGTGTACATTTTAGCCTTCATGTGAACCTTTCCAAGTTTGACAACTGAAGGAGACAAAATAACTACCCCAGTTTATTCATATTACCCTTAGCTGATGCTAAAAAGATCAATCCATCAGTTGTAGAGGATAAATGATGCCTTCTTCATAGTATTTTTGTGCCTTTTTGATCCTCAGCTAAAATAGAAAAGAGTATTAGATGAAGCCTAAATGGTCGTCAATGACTTTGGTTGCATGTTTCTATAATTTCCCTTCTTTTTCTATTTATGGGTTGGCTTTTTCCAAGGCTATCCCTACATGCTCCCCTAATTTCCATCTAACAAATTAGTCCTAATGGAGCTGTGTAGGAAGATTATTATCATACACGCTAAGCAAATGGAATTAAAAAAGCCAAGTTTCAGGTTTCTAATAGAAATTGGTAGATACTCAATTTTGACTACAACCAAATCAAGGGTAATGGAGATGGAAATGTAATTGGTTACCATGAAGCAGTTCAAGAGAAGGTCCAATTTTGACTACAGGGGTGTCAAGGAGATGATCTAAAGAAAGACTCAGTTTCATGAGCCCATGATTGAGGACATTTGGGTAGACTTGAGAATAGTGGAAGAAATCATAAGGATGGATATAGTAGGTTGACTCTAGAGTAGATTGAATATCTGGGGCTTGTAGATATTCCCTCTAGTTTGGTTGATGATAAAAACATAATCAATAGTGGATACCTAGATGAGAAGGTCGCTGACTCTCCTCTTCCTCCAATTCAATGGTCTCAAAAAGAATTGTCTTCTTTGAGAAAGAGATTCAAACCAATATTGGCTAACACCAATTATTGGCTAGTGGCCAAAGGGATCAAATTGAAAGAATTCATCACAGGACCAGAGGTTGAATTCAAAGCAAAAATAAGGAAGAAGGTAGAAAATAGGACTAAGAATAAAGGTGACATTCCTTCTCCATCTAGGCCTCACAAGCCTAGAATCATCTTTGTATCTAAGAAATCAAATGATGCTAAGGAACCATAATCAATGGCTAAGGGCGTTGGAGAACAAAGCACCCAAGAATAGGCAGTGGAATAGATGGAGACTGATGACAAGCCTTCAAAATAGTAGAGAACTAAGACTCTATCTCCCTAGGAAGGGGCACAACCACTTGCAGGTATTTCTTCTTCACCACCTCAATTCCCTGTGGCATCTCCTTCACCTCTTTCTCCCATCAGTGTTCCTTCTTCTAGAGCTACTTCTTCTTCTAGATTTATGTTTGGTGATTCAAGGTGCTTCTGGAGACATCCTTCACTCCTCAAGTTCTATCCCTAGTCTGGCATCTCCTTCTTTCAATATCAAAGAAAGTTTTGCCATTAACCAGCCAACAATCGATACAGTTTCACCTGTTACTCCCACTGTGCCTGTTGTTCCCACTAGCAGTGTAGATGTTACCCCAGGGACACCAGCTATAGGGACTATTGCCATGGTAAGTACTTTTGCTCTCCCACCTTGGTTGTCAACTTTCATG
Organism: Torreya grandis; assembly: GCA_037957365.1. NCBI lineage: Eukaryota > Viridiplantae > Streptophyta > Pinopsida > Cupressales > Taxaceae > Torreya > Torreya grandis. The sequence continues at coordinate 1,300,410 of JARHVA010002885.1, read as the reverse complement.
CCCAAAAGGAAGAAGCTAGCCATCTCTATAGATGACTTTGATTTTGGCAAGATAGTGCCAGTGAAAGCTAAGACCCCTAAGAAACCAAGGATCCTTTCAAAAATAGTTGAGGAAAAGGGGCACATATTTTTAGAGATAGCCAAACATCCATAAGATGCAACCCTTGAGGGTTTTGACATGAGAAACTATTCCATTTCTCATGTTGATTTGGGAAAAGTCACTCATGAGGGTGCAAAGAGTGACCTATAGTCCACAATAGATATCATGGTCCATAAATTATATAGGGAAAAGGAGATGAAAGATTACTATAAGGCAAAGGCAGAACAATTGACTGTGGTAGTTAGGAAATTCACTCTTGCTCCTGAAGTAGCAACCCTAGAAGCCTTTTTCATAGATGATCCTATTATCCAGAAAGTAGAGAAAACCTATATGAAAGGGAAAGTGCTAGAAGATTATATTGAAAAGATGCATACACAAAAAATTTCCTTGCTTACAGAGGTTGCTGAGAAGATAGAGAAGATGAAGAAAATGAGGATAGATTTAGAAGACATCGTCTCTCTTATTTCTCAAGATATTGACAGTATAGATAAATATCTTAGCAAGTGGATAGAGATGAAGGATCTGAAGAAACACACCTTGATATCCATCAGTGTCATTACCAGTAAAGACTCCTATGTTTAAATCAAAGAATCACTGATATACAAGATCTAGGTACTCAAGGAGCTGATCGAAGATCTCAAGTCTTCCAAAGATGCTAGTGAGAAAAGTGACATAGGCCTATTGAACAGACTGGAGGAATTGCCTTGTGATCTCACCTCTAGAGATAATCAATTTCTTTTAGTAGAAGAGATGATTCAAGAATTCAAAGGCATGATTCGAAGGGATTTTGAAAAAAAAACATTTTGAATGACTTCTGTGGATAACATCTTAGATACTCAGTTGACTCTAGATAATCTAAGAACCAAGTTAACTAGTCATGCCAAGGGAATCATAGCATTGAAATATGCTACAATCAGAGCCAAAGTGATCTTCAATAACACCATTACACCAGATAGTATAGGAATTCAAGCATCTATCGCCATGTATGATGCTCATTTGAAGAAGTTCGGTGACATGAGTTGAATCATTTCTCAATTCTCTCTTCTTCCTCTCTTCTCATGCACTTTTGTCATGTAAAAGTGCATGCACTTTTGTAATATGTAATTACATGTAAAAATCTAGAAAATATCTCAAAGTCAAAGATGACTCATCTTTGACTAGATATTTTAATATTTTAATCTTTTCTCGATTTTGAAGGTTTCTCCTTATATATAGAGGGAACCTCTTTTGTAAATGGATCTCTGGATAATTGAGAGCAAAAACTCTACTAAAATTAAGACACTTCTTGAGAATTTGTGCTCAACTTGTAAATCATATTTTATCGAATGAATGAGAAACAAGTTTATTTTAGACTTTGTGTTGAAGTAATTTGTGTTATTTAGGAAATAGTTCTTATGTTCTCTTTCCTAATAATCTCTTATCTGTTCGATTTAATAAGCAAAGTGTGTGTATTGAAATTATCTAAAGACATTTTTAAAAGATAAAAGAAAGACTTTGAGCTACTTTTATCTTGGTGACCCTTTTATCCATTATAGTTTTAGGCAAATACTTTGTGCTTTGTTTCACTCTACTATTACCCGTGCTCCAAATTAGTGAAGGATGCAACGAAAGACTTTGTGCTTTCATGGGTTTCCTTGTGGACTTTTTTACTACTTCAAGGGATTTTCTGCTGTATGCTGGATACCATTCTTGAAAGAAGAGGAATGCTTTTAGACATCAATCAGGATTTCCCTCTTTGCTCCTTGGACATCCTCTCTAAAAAAGAGAGATGGATGGTGTTATACTACCTTGAGTTTTATTTTTTGCTTACTTATATATACATATAACATATAAGTCATTCATAGGGAGCCTCCCCTTAATGAGAAGAGAGATTTATCTCATTAAAATGTGGTAAACTTACACTTTTTGTGGCATAAATCTCCTTATACTATGGTTGATATACTCATTTTGTCATCAGTTAGTTGATGACAAAATATTCACCCAATAGTATCGATCATGGACCTTTATTATATTTAAATTTTTTATGATGAGTCTATAGATAATTTCATTGTTCATTGGAGAGGTCTTATTAATCAACTTTCCTTCTTATTACCTTAGCTTGAGCTTATTAAACTCTTTTCAGGAGCATGTGTTAACCACTTCTCCTCAACCCTTTGAGTTCAAACCTTTCACACATTCAATGAAGTCTTCACAATGGTGTGAAATCTTGAGATATAGGTAGTAGATGAGGACCAAGTCAAGTTATGCAATAAGAACACATATTCTAAGCCTAGTGACTCCTCTTCCTCTAAATCTTACTCTTCCAACCAAAATTTTAAAGGCTTAGCTAATGCAATAGTTGTTAAGTTGATATATTCCATAAAGGAAGATCAATATAAGCCTTTGAATTCTTAGAACCAAACAAAGCAATTATATCAATGGTATGAATGTAGAGAATACACTCCAATTAGGGAATCATACACCTCCATGTTGGATAAGCTACTAAGGCAAGGAGTTAATACTCTTCCTTAGGTCAAGCCCCCATATAATTTTATACATCTCATCTTATACCCACATGGTACAAGGAGGACCAATTTTTTGGCTATCATCAAGTGAAAGGCCATGACACTAAAATTTGTAAGACCCTAAAGAACATTATTTAAGACATGCTTGATAAGGGTGATCTAGTTTTGGATAACTCCAACATTCTAGCTAACTAGAACTTGGATCTCTTTAGGAAGCCATTTCTTAAGCACACCTCTTCTCAAAATAATGTTTAAGAAATGATCGAGCATGCATATTACCATAGCATCCACATTGTTAATGTGGTCTTTACCATGATGCCAATCTAGCCCACTCCACCTTCTCCTCTTCCCCAAGTAGAGGAGCCATCCATACCTATCCTGCTCCCCTAGGTAGAGGAACCTATTTTGTCTCTTGTACTTATATGAGAAGAGGGACCTTCTCTGCCTATCCTTCTTCTATGTGAAGAGCCTATTGTGCCCATTCCCCTCATGTATATTTTTCCTATTCTTCTGTCACCTGAAGAACATGTATTACCTAATCCTCAACCACATGTTGAGGGGGGTATCATACCTTTGCTCTTTCCCCTTGAGGAGCATTCTTCACTTGCTTCTCCTTCACCAATGAAATGTAGTGCCCCATCAACTCCTCTTTCACATGTAGAGGAGCCTATTTCATCTGATCCCATGTTAGTCAAAGGACCAATTGTACCTTCTCAAATTGATCCCATTTTCCCACTTATCTTACCCATAAAAGAGCACACTTTTCTAGTTCCTTTTCCACACATTGAAAGGAAAATTATCTCGATGCTCTATCTACTTGAGGAGCTAGCTTCATCAATCCCTCCCCGACTATTAGAGGATCTTCTATGTTCTCCTACCTCAGTTGAGGAGGATCCTATTGTGGTTCTCACCCATTTTTAGCCTAAGATGGATGCTACCAATAATTTCCCTCTTTTAAAATCACCTGAGTCTTCTACAAAAGTGACAATAAGGCATGTGCTAATGTTATCCAAACCCTTCTCATGGTTGGTATGAAATCTAGGTTTTCTTGACTCTAAGAAACTAGATCACATGGTATTTTGGGATTGACTCAAAGCTCCTTTCCATACACAAAAAAATTCATCCTTGACCACTACCTTTTCATAACCATTTACACCAAGGTGTTTAAAAGGGTTCAATCTCCTTCTCCTCCACCAAAGGAATCTTAAACCCTAACATCAAAACCTTTTCCATCTCATGTATTTACCACAATAAAAAAAATTAGATGTTTAAGCATTTGCCCAGTGTCCCATCTAAATCGTCCATAAGTGAAGTTAGATTTGAAACCTCCTATGCCTAGGAAGAATTAAAAGCTTCTTAAGATTTATTGACCCACTACACCTTCAACTTTGCCTTCAATCTTAGGGTTGCACCCCTCAACTTTGATTAGATCACATCACATCTTAAGGAACCAAAAGGAAATGATACTGGTGATTTTACCTCTACCTGATGGTGGTCCCTTAACCTATAGAATTTTGACACATATCACTAAAAAGGTGTCAAAAAACTATGGTCACACCTTCACCCAAAATGGAACCATGCAAAACCCCTCTTACACCTCCTAAACAAAAGAAGGTGTCGACCCTAGTTACAACAACAAATACAAGACCATTTAAAGGCTATCATGCCTCTCTTTTATGATAATTATTGAAATAATCTTGCATAACTCTTCCCTAAATTAATCCCTATCAATATTTTAGACCATAACCTTCTTGGTTTGATGACATGTAGTTTTGTTTATATCATCGATCACCTGAACATGACACAGAGAGTTACAAATCTCTCATATCTATCCTCCAACAACACTTTGGTGTAAACACTATTTTTGAGGAGCCCATCATAAGCCTCCATATCATTATAAAAGTTGTATCCATGACTTCTCATGCTTCCTCACACAAACCTAAACTTAAGGACACATGCAAGAGTCCTTCACCACCTTCACTTCTTATATTCTAGATTAACTCAATTCATGTGGCCACTCGGTCACAGACTCAAAAGGATAAAGACAAGGAGAAGGTTAAAAAACCTTGGGCTCATCTATTTTTGAAGGATTCTACCCATAAAAAACCCAAGGTTTATATCTTGGGTGCCACACAACTAACATATTTAGAGGTGGTTCAAGACTCCATGATCAAGCAACTGCATCAAACACTTATGAAGATATCCTTGTATGAGCTAATCCAAAGCTCATATTAGCATCATCAAGCCTTGATTAAGGCCTTTTAAGTAGTTGAGGTTTATCTTGATGATCCTCAAGCTCTCTTAACTTTATTAGGCTCTATCAATACTATAGCCCTAGTTTCATTTAGTGATTCTAAGTTCCCACTCATCACCCTAACAACCAAGACCACACTCTCTTTATCACAACATATATCAACCAAACTCATGTAAAAAGAGTCATGGTTGATGGGTGTGCTAGTATTAACATCATATCCATACATGCCTATAATCAATTGGAACTACCTGATCACTATATGCCATAATCAGATACGATTCTTCACTCTTTCAATGATACCACAAACACCTCAGTAGGCATGGTCATGCTTCATATTTGTGTTAGTCCTCACACTATTCCAAAGCTCTTCTCTATTATTGAGGGATATTTCTAATAAAACATCATACTCAAATGTCCATGGATATGAGTCATGACTTGTGTGCCCTCAACTTTGCACCATTGTGTTAAATTTGAGTATGAGGGCCAGGTGCATGCCATCCCAACTGATCCTCCTCCATTTAAGACATGTAACATGACTTATAGGCCCAATGGCATCCTTATACCATTAAAAATGTCAACTCCTCTTGATTTTGAGGTTTTAATAAGCTTAGAGCTCCCCATAACTTAGATTCTTAAGAAAGATCCTATGGAGGATGCCTTTAATCACCTCACTCTTGATGAATATAATCTCCTCACACTAGATATTTTATATTCTCCACAAGAGTATGGAATATTACATATTCATCCCCAGTATGATCCCCACATCAGGATGGTCATACTATATGTCCTCCCATTCTTTACATGAATTTAATGTATGGGGGGATTGATAACATTCCCATCATGGGAAATCCTCTTCATTCTACCCAAGTCTTCACATGCAACTTCTCCTTCCTAGGCAAACCTAGCTTTACTAAAACTTATCTATATAGGTGTTCTTGGAAAGGGTTTGGTTTAGGTTGATATGAGCAAGGAGCTCATACACCCATCAAGTACCCCACCAACAAAACCATTAAGAATGCTAAGAAGTAGTATGGTATGGGTTTTGAAGAGCCATCTAAGCTCACTAAGGTTCCCCATGTTTTGATCATTGAGGAGCCTTTGCCTCCTTCTCCACCTTTACCTATCCTCCTACCTTATCCCATAGATTCTGAGGTATCCATCCCTCCTAGTTTTTTTTATGAATGTTGTTCACTTGGGACCCTTAACCTATCAGTGCAATGGGGAAATAAGGTCATTTCTCCTCCTTCATCTTAACATGATTCATGATGACTCTTTGACAATAAACATAGTCTAATGTTAGGATGATGACTCCATTATTAGCTACATGGGAGCTAAAAGATCCTATATTCAAAAGTCATTCCCATTTGAGATGCAAAATATGATAAATAAATCAATTATTGATATCAATTTAAAGTCTCTAAATAACCCTCACATTCTTAAAGTTGGCCAATCCTTAGATTCTACTGAATAAAAGGATTATGCCACTTTCCTCAACAATTATAGTAAACCTTTTGATAGGTCATGCATTGATATGCCTAGCATAGACCCTATGATTGTAACCCACAACATTTTCATAAATCATGAAGCTAAAACTATTCATCATAAGCTTTGCAAGATGCATCCTCGCATTTCCCTTCTTATCAAAGAGGAGCTTCAACACCTCTTGTCTATCAAATTTATTCAACTAATTGATTACCTAAAATGGGTATCTAACATCATCCATGCCACTAAACCCATAGGGGGACTTCATATTTTCACTAATTTTCATGATCTAAACCTTGCATGCCCAAAGATGATTTCCCTTTACCTAACATTGACTAGCTAATAGATCTTACAACTAGCCATGAGATGCTTTTTCTCATGGATGGATTTTTCTAGTTATAATAAAATCTTGATTTCTCCTAAATACCAACATAATACCACTTTCATTACACCATGGGGGACCTTTTTTCATCACATTATGCCCTTTGGATAAAAAAATTTTGGGGCTACTTACCAATGTGTGATGACCTACATTTTCCATGACCTCCTTCACACCATCATGGAAGACTACATGGATGATTTACTCAGAAAATATAAGTATCACCAAGGCCATTTTTTGATCCTCAAGATCATCTTCAAACATCTTTTATGATGTAACATTAATCTTAACCCAAAGAAGTGCATCTTTGGGGTCCTCTCTGATAAGCTACTAGGCTTTATAATTTCTCTCCATGGCATTGAGGTTGATCCTGCTAAGGTTTGAGACATTATATAAATGCATTCACCCAAAAAAATCAAGCAAATTTGTAGTTTGAAAATAAAATTGTAGTCCATTTGTCATTTTATATCCTAATTATTAGATATATGTTAACCATTTCATCACCATCTTAAACACACTATTGGTCTCTTTTAACCTTTATCTCTTGCAAAGTATTCCTCATTCGATAAACAATTTTTTGATACCATGGCTTCTCTTGCCTCACACATTCCCTCTTTGTCATCTTCTTCAAATATTTATGTTGTCATCCATCATCTAACATTGTCCTCTTATGTTTCAAAAGATATCCTCTTTGTTGGTAATGTAGACACCAATCCTCATGATGTCTGGTATAAACAATTAGTGGAATATCTCACTTATGGTGTTGTCCCCTCCTTTATTTATAGCAATGGGTGACATGATTTTATCAAAAGCACTATTCATTACACCATGTTGGGGGTCTTATCTATAAGAGAGGCTTTAATGGCCTCCTTATTCATTGTCTAATTAGTGATGAAGTCCCTTATTCCATCAAGGAAGTCCATGATGGAATTTGTAGTGGACACTTCAATGGGAATGTGATTGCTTAATGCATTCTTTGACATATCTATTATTGGCCAACCTTTAACCAAGATTGCTATGATTATGTTTGGAATTATTTCAAATGCCAACAACACTTGAATATTATTAATATACCAAGTCATGCTTTGCATGTGGCTCAAGATTTCTAACCCTTCTCTCAATGGGGTTTAGATTTTATTGGTGAGATTAACCCACATTCATCTCTCTATCATTACTCTATCATCACCATGATAGAATTTTTCACTAAGTGGGTGGAAGTAATTCCCTTTATCTCCACAAAAGATGACAAAATTATTGATTTTATTAATCATCACATTATTTTCCATTATGGTATTTTACATAAGATCATTATGAATAATGTTAAATCCTTCAAGAACAAATCTATCTAAAGGCTCTGTGATGCCTTTAGAATCAAGATAAGCTTTTCATCTCCCTACAACCATAATAAAATGGATAGGTAGAGGCTTATAATAAATATCTTACCAAAATTTTCAAGAAAGTGGTTAGTGACTCTAGTAGGGATTGACACACCCATATTCCCCTCGCTCTATGGGCCCATCACACTAGCATTCAAAACCCTATGGGTACTATTCCTTTCTCTTTGGTTTATGGAACTGAGGCAGTCTTGCCTCTTGAGTTAAAAATTCCTTCTCTTCACATATCCTTACAAGATATCCTCTCTAATGATGATTTTTACCAAAAATACTTGGCCCAATTTGAGTTGCTTGATGAACATCACCTTGTGGCTCTCAACCACCTTAAGATCTATCAAGAGCACATCAGGCACACCTATAAAAAGCATTTGAAAGAGTGATATTTAAATATCAGATATCTCATCTTGAAGGAGAATCAACATGTGACTAATATGGAGAAAATAAAAAGGGGTAAGTTTGCTCCCAATTGGCTTGAACCATATATTCTAACTCACAAATATAGATAAGGGGCTTATCACTTATCCTCTCTTAAAGGCAAGCCAGAACTTAAGCCTTTAAATGCATTGAATTTATGACCATTATTTTTCTAATCAAGCATCATGTTATTTCATATCTAACTTGAGCTCATCTCTTGAGCAAAACTTCTTCTATTTTACACACCTTCCTTTCACCCTTTTCCCTCTCACACTTTTGTTAATATTTGAAGTATGGTGGTTTTTTCCTCATAAAGGGACACACCTAAGCCTTTATAGCCATGTCCATGACTAAAGTCCATATTTAAAAAAAAAACTTGGGTTATAAAGAAAATTCATTATTTCTTGGGTCACTATGAATTTAGATTGCTCCCTTGAAGGATAGATACATAACATATTACTAATAAAATAAATATATTGATCCCTTAAAGGATAGCTATGAAAAGACAAACCATATAAAGCATATACCACTCCCTAAAAGGATGGATATGTTAACTTTGTTATATAAATCACGTACTTAGAAGATTCTCATATCAATTAGCTTTACATGACCTCAAGAAATAATAAACATACCATACATAGACTTCTCACATTGATCAATCTAAAAAAAATAAGACTTATGTCATGGACTTGCCTTGAAATCTATCAAGTTAGCTAAACAAAGGGAATATTATCCCACTAGAAGGTTTTCATTACCCATTTTCCCATTTTCTCATAATACCCTATTCACTTATCTCTATTACATATTAAATGCAAATAAGGGACTTAGAGCTCACTTGCCACAAAGTGAACCAATCGCTTATCCAATGTAACTATGGTCAATATTTTAGCACATGAAAAGGGATTAGGTTTGTATGCCTACTCATGATACCTTATGGTCCTCATAAATGAAAGAGCATCATGCCTTTCATCTTAACCATCTTGTTCACCTGTCAGTTTCTCTTTTTAGGTGTTGTGTTTTGAGGTAAAAACTTGCTTGTTTTCAATTCTTTGGTATAAGTTTTGATCACTAAAGTTAAAACTAAATGCCTAGTATCAACCATATTTATTATCATAAGCAAGCATCATAGTAATTGTTTCTAATAATCAACCTAACCATACTAACAATCCATATTTCAATATTTCATTTAATATAAATGCCAATTTGTGTTATGAGAATTATATTTAGCATTTTTCATCATTAGTTTCTATGAATACCATGGAAGCTATATCAACATAATTTTAAGCATACACCATCACACATGTGGTAAATGCTGAAATGAAAACCTAGCATAGTACATTTTATGTATACACCATCACATATATGGAAAATGCTAATATGTGTCTAAACATTCAATTGTGCATGTACCATTACAAATATGGGAAATGTTCTAATAACCTAATAACATGTAAACATCATCATAAAAAAAACCATAACATATAACATCTCACATCATAATAGCATGGCATCAATAAACAACATCTATAATACCATCATCATCATATAAATCAAAATCATGTCATAATAATGGTACCATCTCGTATATGTTGAATATCAAAGTATACATCAATGTTACATCAATATATATGTCTCTCTCTCTCTCTCTCTCTCTCTCTCTCTCTCTCTCTCTCTCTCTCTCTCTCTCTTAAAAATATGCATCTCACATCTTCAGCATGTAGGCTGATATATGTGTGTACATCATATCAAACTTAAAAATATACAAAACTAGCCAACTAATCCTATTGTGGAGGCAGTCATGACCCTGTAGTGTCACCCATGTCCTCAACCTATTTACAGTGTTGGGAGATCAAAGTTGTGTTATGAGAAATAGTCCATTTTTATACTAGATAATCATCATACCTATGGATCTCTATATGAACCCTAAGGTCCTATGTATAATAATCAATCTCTACTAGAGCAGTGTTGCATCTCTCAACTAACACTATCTATGGAGGCCCCATACTCCCTGCTATAGGTGTTTTTGGTGGTCCCATCATGCCAATAGTAGGTGACTATGGTTCCTATGGTGGTGGAAGTGGTGAAGCTACCTATCTATCCATTATGACATTTCTCTCTACTATCATGACATCTAGCTGTGCCTCTAGCCATGTCACCTAACCACCTAAAGTCACAATGACTGCACTACTACTAGCTATGTCTACAAGGTTGATTCCTACCCTATGACTACTTTCAGATAACCCTATAGCATTGTCACCTATCCCTATAGAACTTATACCTATTCCTATGTTATGTCCCTAGCCTAGATCATAACATCTCTCTCTAGTAATGGATTGCATATCAATGGGTGGTTTCCATGGGATCATGGTGTACTATCCTTCCCACTAGGCTCTATATGCCACCATACAACCTACATCATTGACTCCTCTAGCTGAGAGCTCCTCAAAGTTAGGCCCCTCTATCTCTTATGGTAGTGGTAGGCATAGCTCTATGTCATCCCTCTTATACCATGGCATGTCAGGAGGTACTCCCTACAAAAGCCCATACTAGTGCTTGATGCACTCTTCTAGTATCCTCTCCACCTCCTTGGCTCTCCTACCATGCACCAACCTCATGATCTTGGTACCTCTCAGCTATATCCTCTATTGTGAAAAAGGAAGAAGTGTTAGATATGGTCTCTATATGATATCCAGTGGTATCATAGCATTTAACATCCTCTTATAGTACTCAATATCTCTGACCAAAACATCTATCCATGCATGGGACATGGACTCTCTCCAAAATTTGAAATAAAATTTATAGCCTACAATGATGGTGATGGGGAGGTCTAAGGTCAAGTCATTATTATATTCTCATAGGCCCATTAGTATAGAAGGTGACCCACACAAGAGAGTATCAACATCATAATATAATACCACAAAGATTTTTGTATAATTATATGAGGAATGTAGTCCCCCAAGCAAACACCACCCTACATTCTAGCATATCAGTTAGTATACCTATCAAATCTATTATAAATTTACTACCATCCATGTTTGGAAATGCATAAATAATCTCTCCAATCATGAGCATGATTGTGAATCTATGCTTATCATCATCAGCCTGGTATAGGGGCTCATATGTGAAGTTGGTAGAGTTGTACTCTATCTCCCTAGCATGCTCTCCAAATAATGTGACCATGAAAACATCATGCTCATCTTAACTACATGTGTATAAGTTGGAAGCATGTATTAATAACCTCAATATCTGATATACATCCTCTAGTAGGACTATCATCTCATCTTTGGGAAGATGGAAGGTGTTGGTGGTTGGATCCCATTGCTTTATCAACACCACCATCAGGGTCAAATCCCTCACAACTTGAATTTATCTCCAAAAGCCTCCTAGGCCAATTATAGTGATATGCTCCTAATCACCAAGATTCACATCTACTTGTATCCTTGATAGCAATTTTAGGAGTCAATCCTGAAGTGTGAGCTCCTATCTCACCTATAACAATAAACGTGCACATTATTAAAACCAAGAACTATTTATCTCAACCAACCCTCCCTTGAACCTAGTTTCCCCTTTGGGAGAACTACATCGACCTGAGACCTTTTATAGGGTTATGTAGACAACACTCAATTGACATGACATCTCTTGAGGTTAGCTTGGCCATTTTCACCTAGTGACTAACACTTAACTAGTTCTTTATGAGCCCAACCTTTTCCTACACTATGAAAAATCATAAACCCTCCAATGCACAACCTATAGTGTTCTAGATCTAATTTTTACTCCCTAGGTTCCTAATTTCACTCCTAACAATCCTATTTCACCCCTCTCTACTTGTGTTATAATTGATGTTGGTCTTTACTTGATCAATGTCAGTTTCCTAAACTAAGCTCAGTCCTTTGTGAGTCAATCAACATTGATTTAAGTTGTTGATGTTGATGATTGATTCAGCCTTAAGGCTGAACCATCAAAACCCTCCATACCCCTTTCTACCCTAAAACTACCCTAAACCCTTAACCTACTCAATTTCCCCCATTTTCACTTTCTAACCTATAGCTACTCTTTTACCCCTCCTCCCTACCCTTTTTTGCCCCTATTTCAAAAATTTGCAAAATCCAAATTCAATTAAAAATTGGGTGTATATTGGTCTTACCTCATCCACTCGATGATGGTGGGATGGGATGGTAGGTGGTGGGGTAGCCACTCCAGCTATGGGGTCTCCAATCATAGGTGTAACAATCTTGGTATCAAATCCACCTGTGTGGTCCAATGGTGTCTCACAAGTTCTCACCTCACTCCACTCACTCTCAAGCACTCTACAACTCCTCTCCACCACTCAAACCTCACCACTTAGCTCACACATGACATGAAAGTGATGTTTTTAGATATGAAACTATAGAGCTCAGTGTTAGAAATCAAAAAATGATAAATAAGCTTTGAGGGGGACATCAAACCCTTTTTTTAGGTTTGATCAACCATCAGTGTCAGTATTTTTGTGCCCTAGGTAGCTGACATTAGTCGATACCCACCGATGTCAATCTAGTAGCTGATGATAGTTATGACATTGATGTTTATAGCCTCACCAACATCATTCATCCTACTGTATGGAAAAAATTACAAACCCTCCCTACCTCAAAATTTTATTTTAACTAAGAGCATGTGACCCTTTCATAGTCCAAACTGGACTACATTAGGGGCAATTAGAGATCTTGCATATCTCCCAATCACAACAACTAACTATGGGGATCACTAAAATATCTACCAACCATGATAAATGACTTGGAGATCACGTATATATCCCTAACTAGACACACCCTTTATGATGACATTATTATTGTCTCTAAGCTAGCTAACACTATGATTACTTTAAAGTTAGATTTTTCATAGGCATTATAAATCATGACCTTGATTAGTTCTTGTTACCTATGACCATTTTGTGTCTTCCAAGAGCACTTCCATTTTCAAATACTTGGGATACATCAACCATTATAGATGCACCTTTGATAGTTTTAACCTGATCCACTATCACTTATATATGCTTTGGATCAGTTATTTTTATTTACATCCTTTTGACCTATTGATAATTTGACTAACTTTGGTATGAATTAGTGTGCATGCATGTCACATTATCACCATATTTCCACTTCCCACCTAACTTTACCCACCTATCTTCTTTTAAAAATATCATTGATTAAGGTTTTACCACCATTGGTCCCCATTTTGAGGGGGGATACCTCATCCTATCATTGGGGTAGCAAACCTTTATTTTTATCTCGTAGCTTGTGTGTATAGGTTATAAGACAAAAGGGGCAAATGTTGAAACTAGAATTACACTAATCCCTTGCATGATTACCTGGGCCACATTACCCCTTGGCCCTTTTCTTATTTAATTACATAACCTATGTCTTTGCCCTTTAGGCACATCTAATTAATTTAATTATTTAATTAAATTGGTTAAATCTCCTTTGGCCACCTCACTTAGCCACCTCTCCCTATGAATAATTCTCACCCTCTGACTCACCATAAGACTTGGTCATTATATCCTAACCACCTAGGACCTATTCTCCCCCCTCATAACTCATTAACTACCTAACTACGTCTTGACCTTGTGTTATGATCATTTTCCAATGAGAAAACCCATTTGTCAAAGTAAGAAGTAAGCTAAAAGGCTAAATTTAGCCTATTTTACCTAGTCTTAGGAATTGACATCAGTTATCCCTCAGACAACATCAATGGGCCCACTGATGTCAGTTACTTAGGCCTTCTTCCAAATTGGCTAGAGGGTTAGAAAATCATGGATTTTTGGAACATTACTTTTATGATCAAAGAATTCTATCATCATTATCAACATCTAAGCTTAATATCACTCTGCATGAATTATTTAAGATCAAGAATTCACAAACTACATAGTGTTTTGAGCATCGTGGGTCAAAAACATACACTTTGCCTCATCTATTCATGCACTAGTTCATCAAGCCTCATCGAAGCCATCTATCTAACATAACTGCTCACCTATCCAACCTAACTAAGTATATTTTAGTGTTTTTACATGTTTTAAGACAACTATTTTATATTGTTTCTATAAATATACTATTTAAATACTCATGAAACTCAAGTTTCCTCCATGGAGGAGTTGTGACACTCCCCCACCTCTACCTCCCTACCTTAATGTATCAACCTCTGCCTTAACCTTTCTAAGTCTTATAACCCCCTTGAAACTCCTCAAAACCCCTTTACAAGACTAAAAATCTATTTCCCTTCTTGGAAAAGCCTTCCATAACCCCACCAATATCATTTCCCCAATCAATATTAGTTATCCAGACCAACATTAGTGACCTAAACTGACATCAATCACTATTTTTTTTACACCAGCAACAACCTCAACAAAACACAATTCCCTTTCCCATCCTACACTATATTTTTCACTGACATGTTTAGACCTACATCATGGTAAATAGTATTATAACTCTCTGTCTCTCTCTCTCTCTCTCTTTATTTATGTTTATTTTAAAACATTATTTCTAAATAGTGAACTATCATCCCAAGGAAATGTTACACTTCCTAAAACAAGTGCATAGCTTGGTAGCCCACATATATCTTTGCTAACAATAATTTTGTTTAGTGTTTTCTTATAGACAAGTGTCTTCCTCCACATCCAAAGAGGAGTTCTCACAATGTCTGAAATGGTGCACATCATTCTAAGTAGTTAATCACTTATCCCTATCATTCATACCTTTATTTCTTCCTTTTATAATATGCACCTTCACCTAGTCAATTGGTTACAAGCAATGTTACATATCAAAACAGCAAATCACAATAAAGTAACTATATAACTCGTGATTCAAAAAGCATTCAAAAATCAAATAAGAGATCAAGTGAGATACTAAGGGAAATGATTAATTCTAACTTGATCAAACTACCTCCTCTACATCTAGTGATAAGATCCAGATATTATTGTGTATATCATAGAATACATGGGAATCACATAGATATATGTTTGGCATTGAAAAAGCATCTACAATATATAATTGTTAATAAGGACCTTATATAAGGTAAATTAGTCAATAAATCCACAACAACACAAGAAAACATTCACAAGGATCAAATTTAGAAATAGTATAAAAGTGGTTACCAAAGCATAACTCAAATCAACAAAAGGATCAACAAGCAAAATCAAAGCAAAAAATAGTAACACAAGCATAGGTCAAGCACAAAAAATATGCAAATCTACCTCTCCAAAATGAGGCTCAAATTTAAAAATAGTATGGGTTTGGTCAAAGATATCTACAATAGTCTGATTATCAAGGTCAAGGGTTAGGCAAGCATGCTTGAGGCATTACTACACCTATTCTAGTAGATGATAATGTTTGTCACTAAGGTTTGGGATTTATTGAATATCCCAAGGCAAATAATTCAAAAACACAATTTATCAAAGGAAAAGATCCAGACACAATAACCATCAACACTAGCATTCTACTGGTTCACAATCAAGATGATAATGATGAGTGGAATAATACAAGTTATTATGATTTTCAAGATACTCATGATGAATCAAAATATACAAATTCATATTCTCAACCATTCAATTATGCTTCACAATCACACATGATTATATTATTTGATATAGGACACCATGATAGGGTGTCTCATCTGAGATTCATTGATTAATATCATTTCTTTTTAGCATTAATTATACACAAACTCTTCTGCTTGATTGTACATAATTCAAATATTATCAAAAATATAAAAACAATATAACACTTCAATATACAAAAACATTCAAAAATTTGAAAAAAATAACAACAGTAGTTTTTGTATGCATCATCCATGTTTACATTACTACTATCATGCTAGGATTTACATTTTTTATTTCATGATATTGTATGTCGATTTATCTACATTACCATGATTCGATTGATCTCTTTTGAGTGTGTGTAGAGACATCCAACTATTTGATTACTTCATTCTACCCATTGAGGGGGCATTCCTACTTCTACATTTAAGACATACATTGTTATACACACCCATTGGGGGCATCTTCTACATGATTACAACATCTAGATTGTGTCATCCTACACCACACACTCTAAGTTATCATGCTAACGTACATTAATTTATAGCTCACACAAAATGTTATATCAACATTACACTATTATCAAACACTTGTGTATTTCTTAGCATATACCTAGTCTTGTACTAAACATGTTTTGCATCCTCTCACATTTTCTTTGATTAGTTAGATGTGCAGGTATCTTTCTAGTTCTTATATGCTTTCTCTACTTTCTTAGCATAGCTTGTGTGATTGCATTTTTAATTCTAGCTCATTTCCTACTTATGCCTTAGGACATTTGTCAATGTACTTTGCTTCTATTCATGTGTGTGCCTTAGGAAATTTATCAATGCCCTTTGCTTGTCCTATTCTATGTGCTTTTGGCCTATGTTCCAACTTTGCTTGTTTCACTTGTATGTGTATGTGGCATTTGAACATGCCTTCCATGCTTGTCTTCTAGTTTATGTGACATGTGTACATGTCCTTTATTTGCATGGACCCTTGACCACCCTTGTATGCTTCTTACTTGATACTTGATTTCTTATTTGCTTATCATTGTATGCAATGTCATGATCCATATCATGTATTTACCTTGCTTCTTGGATGCCATGATGGACATCATGTTCGATCCCTCCATGCTTACTAACAAACTAAAAACTAACAACTAATATCTAACATTACCAATCTAGTTCAGTAGCATGCACATGCTCTTATATTATTATATTTATCTAGGCATACCCCTATCGATCTAATAATCTATAAATTCAAATACTACTATATCTTGAAATATCTTGTCAAATATTCAATGCTATATCATATATCTATATAGTTTAACACACTTTCAAGACTCTTCTCTTCTGAGGGTAGTCATTATAGGTTCGTAATTCCTTATCTTAGAAGAGGAGGAATCAAATATGGGTTTGTCATAGAGATCAAACCTCTTAAAAGTTGAAACAACAACATTTATAATACTTAGTATCAATTTTAGAGGTCAAACCAGGCAAACTAGAGCAAAAAAATAATGAAAATTTTAGTTCAGTAGTCAATTTTCACACTAGATAACAATATTAAAAATGGATAGTAAAACCAAACATAGGGGTGTATACATTTTGGTGCTATTATCCAAGTAGGAAAACACTTAGGGTTTCTAGAAATAGGAAAAAAATTTAGTTCAAGGACAATTTTTGTACTTCTAAATCAGTCAAATTTAGTAGTTTCATTATAGTTCTCTCAGATAACATGGGTTATCATGCATGGCATGATGGTTCTCACTTTTAATTCAGATTAGGTAGTTGACATAACTTCAAAATTAGAATCCATGTTCCATACATCAGTGATTAGGGGTAATGTGCATGACACATTGATCTTCTTTTCTTTTTGAGTTTAGTTTATTCCAAGCATTCTCAATAGTTGCATGCCTTACTTCATCTGTAGGTGGTTGGCATCAAATTTGAGTTAAAATTTCATAAATTTTTAGCTTTCTAAGTATCCAAGTTCCTAATTTGGCTTTTAGATAAGTATTTTGCATTAGTTTTGGAGAGGCTTTCATAAGGGCCCAACATCCATCTTTTGAAATGGCCAAGAATGGCCTAGTTTTCAGCATTTATTTAAGCTATCTATGCCACATTGTTAGATTTCTAGAGCATCCATGAGATCTATGATCCATCTCATATGAAATCTATTCTATACTGGTATCACTTCTTATTTTCACTTCACATTGCAATGATGGAGCCAAAGGTCTAACTAACTTTTGTATTTTTGAGCCAACTATTTAAAGGGATTGGACACATACTCCAGACATTGATTAATGGATGCATGATTTATTAGCTTCACATAGTTGGTGATAATGGAGCCAAAGGGCTAGCCTTTACATTCTTGAGCCACCTTCTAGGGAATTAAGCACTAAGCTCTATTTATGTTATTACTCTTGATTCAACACACACTTAGAATCATCCAACACATTCTAGCATCATAATACATTTTGTATTAGTTCACATACCTGATGAGGTGTATTTTTTCCTTTTTCTTCATCTTCCTTAGCTCTTGATGTTATTATTTTATATATAACATATCTAGTAAGAAATGATCTACTTTATGTTTTCATAATTAATAGTGTGATCTTTATGCACATCTAGCATCACATAGCTTCATGAGCTTCACCCTTAATGGTGAGTTCATGTACGCTTATTATTTTCCTTTATCCTACTATTTCAATTTGCTACATCACTAGAATAAAGGGGGGGGGGAAATGTATTCATGTAAAATGTGAAATTATATAACTTTAGTATGGCTAAGACACCTAATCTATAGGTCTTCCTATTGGCTCATGCAACCCTTCTAGGCTACTTCTTTTATTGATTCCCATTCATCCATAGCTTCCAAGACGTAGCTTTTTGAGACCCAAGCAATCCCCTTCACACTATATCTATCCCCCCAGGTCTTATTCCCTACAAATAATAGTTCTCAAATAAGATAGGCATATAAAAATTTAGGGTGTCCAATTTATAGCATTGTTATCTAAGCTCATTTTAGCCTCCAACAGCCAAATTCTTTTGGTTCCTTATCTTTTTTCCTATCAAGCTCACATGAATTCATTTAACCCATGATCATTTGTTTCCCTAAAGAAGGCCATTATAAGTACATTTAGAAGGGTTGACACTCATTTACAAGAGAGACACAAGAATACAAGTAAGCACATTCAAGCACTCCTTCCAATTCTTTACATACAACCTTCTAATATTATTCAAAGCCTACTCAAGTCATTGCACTAGTCCATAGTCAGCTAAAGCACATCTAATTTCACATTCTAGTTGCATTGATCATACACAAATTACACCAAGCACTTCAATGGTAGAAATACATTAGCACGATCCCTCTTCAGAGTATTGGTATGTAGGTAGCAAGCCCACACATAGGGTGTGAAGTGCATCTAGCATATCCTTTACACACTAACCCCTTCTCTCTCTTTCCCAAGTTTGTATTCTAGTTTAAGCATCAGGAACTCCTAAGAGTTTTTAAAATTAAAATAGGCACACAATAATCTCTACAAGGTTATAAACCTTGAAATTTAAGTGACAAGGTAACACAAGCATCCTAAAAAGAACCCAAAAAGCTTTTAGCCTCAGGACAATAACACTAGAATATGACTACAACACAAGACAATAGGGTGTCCTATTTTTAGCACGCCTATCCAACCAAAAAATGAAGTTTAGGGATCTATTTCTAACTATTTCTCAGTCTTGCTCTTCCAATATCAAACCTTGTCTCAATCTAGATCATCCAAAATAAGCTAAGTTCTAATCTCTCTCATTTCTTACCATATTTAGAAAAGGCAAAAGTAAAATCTATTTACACAAATCAATATTTTAATTATTGAATATTTATTTACTGATTAACATTGCTTATCCCCTTTATTATTTCAGAATATAACTCTAATATTCAAAAATTAATAAAACAAAATGATTTTTATAATGATACTCCCTCACTTAGCTCCATGATTTTTTCCTCTCATGATGATGTGGGTGTCTATATACCTAAACTTTTTCTAATAATTTGACATTATCCACCTTTTCTTCTACCTCTTCCACCTTTTCCTTACTTGTCTCTTGAGTAGATGAGGTGTTCATTTTTGATTTTAGTGTGTCTTTATCTATGTCATCTGAATCTTCCTCATGCTCTTCATCACCTATTTCAATCCCATCCTCATGATCTACCTTGTATGTTATTGGTGTCTTTCCCACTATGATATCAAATAAAGTGACCTTTTTCCTATACCAAAACTTCATGAACTTCTTCTAAACATTAATATTGATTGTTCCCAAAGTCTCCAACCATGGATATCGAAGAACCATATCCACATAATCCATATCAAAAGCATAAAAATCTGAATGCAAAACATATTTTTTCATAATGAGCTTGAAATTTTTGAGTACTAGAATATTCTTACCATCCACTTGAACCTCATTGATATTTTTTTCATAAACATGTAGATGTTTTTGCACATTCATGTTGATGAAGTTATACTTGTAGGTAGGGTTTATTGACACAACAACCTTCTTCTTTTGAATGCATCCATAAAATTAAAAAAATTGACTCAAATTTATTTGGAAAAAAATTATTTAAACCCTCATCATTTAATTCCTATTTTTTTTCTTTGAGATATTCTACCTCTCCTTTTGCACTATCTACACTCTCCTTATTACCATTATGCTTTATTTATTCATCATCATCACTTGCATGTTCTTCCTCATTGTCATTATTTTAACCACTGATTTATCTTCTTAATCATCTTCACTCTTTTCTTCATTACCATCATTATTTTATTCCTCTTATTATTCCTCTTTTTCTTTTATATCCCATTGATCTAGGAAGCCCTGTTTCATTTCTTCCCATGAATAATACCTTTATACGAATCTCAATTGATTAAACTAATGTTGTGCAGGACTAGATAAAGAAAGATACAAATGCATTTGACAAAAAATTGTTTGATTATTATTCTCCTTAAAAAAAGAGCCACCATTATCTAGCATCAATATCCTCCTCCTTGGAAACTACTTGTAACTTCATGATCCACAAAGAAAACTAGGATTAATGAAATAACCTAAAATGTCAATAACTCATTATAAACAGATCAAAATAGTCCCAAATTAATAATATAGCTTCATCTTATGATAATAAAACTTCAATAAAAAAAATTCCACAAATTGAAGCATATAGAGTGAATATATGAAAAATCATAAAGTAACAATAACACACTCCAAACATATTAAAAAAATCAAATTTTTTGATTTTAGCTTTCTTGTATGATGATATAACATCAATTAGAATTTCACAAAAACATTCTTTTTATTTTAAAATATATAATGAAATGAGTACAAACCCTAAAATATGAATAACTCCGTCAAAACTGATCATAAAGGCTTGATTTTTTTACTAAGACTTCCTTGAAATGTTATTCATATATAGTAGAACAATTGTGAAAAATTCATAATGGATTGAAAGATATTGGTGATTCTAAAAAATAGGGTTTCACTCCACACAAATTACCTAAATTGAAGCTCTAATACCACTTGTTTTGATCCACATTTATAATATCCATAAATAATGAAGAATATAATGTATATCAACACATCACAAAATATATAGGTGGACCAATATGTCCAAATATTCAATATATGAATAAATAAAATACCCTTAAGGTAGGGCAACACCACACAATACTCCTTTAGGAAGGAATAACTCCACAATGTCTCTTTAAGGGGACAACCTCCAATATCCTCTTATAGTAGAAGAATTAATGCTTACTTGCTTCTTTTAAAATGATAATAATCTCCTTTATATATACCTATATCTAAGTAACAATGGATGGGTAACCACCTAATCCCAATGTAGGCTAACCATTACCCAATACACTAATTCCATAAGTTACTCATTTGCCTAATATATTGGACCCATTTAACTAACTAATGGGAATGTGTGCAACATGTTAGCATCTCCATCAACCCATATAAATTAATATATCATATCTCTAGGCACATGTCATTGGGACTCAAAAAAGGTCAAACCAGGAAACCACACCAAGTTTGATAGCTTGTGGAGTGGTCTTTATTTGATCCATGGATCCAAGGAACACAATGCTTTTCAGCTTACCCAAATGGATGGGGAGGTATTACACATCCCAGTTAATGACATCCATTTGAAGCCCTACTATTAAATAGCATTGCATCCATTGTGACATATTGTATATATTAGAATAGTTTTATGATTCCCTCTAAGTGCCTTGTGCACTTTTATTTTCTATTATATTTTTTACTTTTCTAAAATGCCTTGGGCATTTTGTTGTGTTTGTTTATTTTTTATCCTTATCACTTCAAGAGAGGTTCAACTCAATTTTAGAATTTAATGACTCCATACCCAATGGATTGGATAAAATAAATGGTCTAGGTTCTCAAAGCATAGTAGGCATGCTTCCCTATGAGTCACCAAAGATGTTGGCCATGTTTGACCCACATAAGAAGCTCTTGTATTATTTGATAAATCATTTAGGTTATGACATGTTTTAAACTTTTGGAACATGGACTATATTGAGTAGACCCTATGGGGTATCAAAAGTGCTTGGAATAAGTATGAAAATGCAAAGGATCCATCTATTCTTCATTGAGATCACCTTTACATTTTGGATCCAGTGGTAGAAAGTATAAATAAGAAGTTAGTTGAAGCCATATCTCACATGTGTGAATGAGTCAAGAAGAATGGGTTATATGGGTTTGTTCACTTTTATGTCAAGATCATATGTGCCAAATCTCAAGCCCTCCACTGGAGTGAAAATGAATTTATGTATGTGTAATTTGGTTTTTCAGTTAGTTTTCATTAATGTATGTGTAATTTGGTTTTTCAGTTAGTTTTCATTAAGTGTCCCATACTTAGCCAAAAGAGCTCAACCATCACTAGGACATCACAATGGATTAGACATAGACCAACCGTCTTGAGCATTAAATATCTTTACTTTGGAAGCTCCTGAGACTAGTGGATCAAAGGGGTTTATACTTTTTTGACTTTGGGAACATCCCTTGAAGGTTTGAGGCCTCCAATGACTTTGATCTTCAAGTTATAAGCCTTTAAAAATGGACCTATAATTTCAGACATTCATGCTAACATCAAAATAGAGCTTAGGAAAAAATCTATGTTTAAATTTGATAATTTATGGGATGTCAATCACATTTCATGGAACATTGAATGATGGTGGGTGGGATGCCAACATTAAAGATAGAGCGAGACAAATCTTATCAATATTAATTTTTATGGTTTCATGATCATCAATTATGGTCACATAAACATCATTTGATATGAGTGAAGACATCAATGTTAGGGGCATAAACTGGCTATTAGATTTTAAATAGTGGGTCCCAGTAGATCGATGATTGACATTTTATTAGGCTTTCAGATATAAGGGAGAGTGAGAGTAAAAAATTCAATGAATCTCAAGGGCAAATTTATGCATGACAAGTGTTAAGGATGCATTCAATGAGTATAAGATCAATGATCCATGGGCTTTCATATATTTTTAAATCAATGAAGTGAATTGAGTCAACTTTTTAATGAGTTGATTTATATTTAGACAACCAATCATATTAAATATGATCCTAAGATTCTTGATAGAGGTTGAGAAGTTATTTTTGACCATGAACATAGGGTTTTGTAAGGTCTTCCCAATGCCTTTAAAACTAGTTCAAATATAATGAATTAGTCCAAGTGATGTATTAAAATGTAGGTAATACATATATAGATCACCATTAAGGTTAAATATGGACCTCTAGTTCATATTTCTTTGCGTGGGGAGGGTTGTTTTTGTAGTAGTGTTCACCATTTTAAGGAAGATCTATGTATGCATATACAGGTTTTGGGTTCCTTCAAAGAAAAGATTGGTCTTTTTAGACCTATTATAATATTAAAAAGTTCTATATAGTCTATATGTCTATATTGATATGGAAACTATAGGAAAACTAATAGCCTTAAACTGGTTTTACACCTATAGATAGACCTATGATCCAAACATGAAGATAAAGAAGATATACAATTAATGCAAAAGATCTTCATTCTTCAGCATGATCATAGTCTCAACAAGTAACCACCTAAAAGGTACCAAGCAATGATCCGATCAGATCCATGAATATAAGATTTTGTCTTCAGGTCAGAGATGGCATGAAGGATCAAAGAAAATGTCTAATATTAGGAATTATAGATGAGAGCATTTAATTCATCCTTAAAGTCTTTGGGAACCTTCTCACTCAACAAGCCCCATGCAGTGTTCATATTGATTAAAAGGTGGTGGTTTAGGTCATGTAATGACCTAGGACAAGTGTTCTTTTTTGATAGCATGTTCATGCATCCTTTCTTTTGGTATCTCTTCTTATATATATCCTAGTCTCATTCCCATTGTGGGTGGTTCTTAGCTTTTATACTTTAACAGTTTATTTTTTGAGACAAGGATACTCATCGAGACTCTTGTAAAATCATGCTCATTGATAAGGTTAAACCCTATCAAAATATTGTAAGAACTAATTTTTGAAGAAATAAGATCAACTCTTTTCATGTCTCTTATCTTTAATCAGTGTTTAGCATGATTATGTATGGCAAATTTGTGATGAAAATTCTTCCTAATTTTTTGTCCTTCTGCTTGCCTCTTTGAAGCTATTTTCAAGCTAACTTGTAAATCTATATTAGTGTTCTATTTGGAGCCTCTTCCATGAAATTTTTATACAATTAGTGAGATTATGAGATTGAGTAACCTATAGTTATTTCTTGCTGATCTAGTGCGTGTTCAAGCTTATATGAGTGTCTATTTAACTTTGGTACATCAACCTTTTAGCCTTCTTAAGAACCTTGATTCTCTTTCTAACCTTTTCTCTTTGAATAATTAGTTTAACATTAGTTTTTAGGTTATCATCAAGAGGAATCCATCCTTCTTTGGAGGTTCAGTCCCAACATAGATTACCCATAGCTTAGGATTGTCCCAATATTACAACTTAGTTGGAGAGAGCCTAAAGAACCATCTCCAAGGGTGTAAATTAATCCTATAATAGATATATATTTTAGTAAAATAGCTATATTATCATATCAAGGGAGTTAACCCCTTAAATTATTGAGGTTTGACTTATAAATAGATAACCAACAGTCTTAGGTCAATCTAATGTTAGACTAGGTTTGAGTAGAGGGCTTGAACAATAATCTTCTTAGCTAGGGTGTAACCTAGAACTCCAATAGGCCATAGGATAAATACAAGATAGATTGTGACCTCTTAGATAAGGATGGTTTTAGGAGAGGCAAGGCCCTCTAATATAAGTAAAGGTACAAGAGAGGTAGTGGCCTCTAGCATAAGGAGGTCTATAAAGGACCAAACATTGATTGATAGGATTCAAACAGATATTATTTCATACCTCTTAGAGATTATAGGTTTACATTGCATCATGGTTGGGTTACAGGCACAATTGGTTACAACATAGGGAGAGATGACTAGGTTACAGGGTCTTATTTTAGCTATAGATGTAGAGATTTCTACTCTTAGAGGGTAAGTTTCCTAGTTGATAGGGATTCAAACACAATTGGTTATATGATACATGGATCTATTGATAGTGGTTCTCAAGTAGGATTTTTCTCTGGTAGAGAGGGATATATAGGCTTACCAAATAGAGAAGTTGATAGAGGAGAGGGATAAGAGTCACTAAGCTAGTACAAATAATAAAATAGGGTTAACTATGGACTTGGTTGATGTGATTATGACTAAGGATGATTCCTTGTATGTGAAAGATGAGATAACTTATTAGATGTGGGTATATGAGGTGGCAGTTCATGTGGAGATGAGAGTGGCATCTTGTAAGAAGTACATGAGATCACAATAGGCTAGCTAGACCTATAGGTCTAGACATGATATTGAGTTAGAGTGGTCATTAGAACAACTAGTAGCATAATGAGTAGTCATGAGGCCTCCACCACCATATCCACCATCATTACTAGCCTTAGGGATAGGTTAGAGTAACTAGTAGAGCCCCCCTAGGGATGACCATGATCAGAGCTGATTTTCTAGCTCTCATTTTTGTATTATGAGATGTATATATATTCTCATGATGTATAAAACATTATTTTGAGATTTATGATATTCATGTTTGGCATATTATTTTTTGTACATGAAATCTTAATATTCTTGTTATATTACATGATGTTTACATTGATGTTACTCTTGTTAGATATGATGATATATGCTAGTATTAGGAGATGCACTTCCTTCATTAGCATATGGATGTTGATGTATTTATGGTTCTATTTCATGTATAACTATATGATAGAGGATAATTTAGGAGATGCACATCCTAAAATAATAATAAAAGTAGTTAGCTAGACTCAAAATGTAAGCTAGGAGATGTAAATCCCACATAAAGAGTCTTTTTTGTTTCCAATGTTTCACTTTTGTATATCCTTTTTAGGTATTGGATATGTAGGATAGTGTGTTTGGAGATGTTTTTTGGCATTATATTAACTATTAGACTTTGGAACATTTGGTGTTTACTTTAGCAAGTTAAAATTATGCATCATAAGAATGAATAAATTATAATAACATTCTATTTCTTTTTTAAATTGACCAATTTAAATGTGAATACTTATAACTAAAGATAATTATTAAAATTACCAAAACCAGAGTTATAACTATTAACATTTAAACACAAAAAAAAAAAGAGAAGAAAAACTAAATACAAAAATGTAACGTAACTTAAAATCAAGATATGAATCATCAAGACTTAATTAGGAACAAAAATGTATTTAAAATACAAAGAAACAAATAAATACAAAGATGGAACAAATTATTAACAACCTAGAATCAAGATACAAATAATCAAGACCCATATATTAATAATGTGTACATGAAAAACTAATAATTTTAATACAAATGTAAACAAGTCAAGCCCAAGTTAAGGCCAGACTCAAAATGTTTACAAAATGTATTCATATACAACAATAAAATTAAAAACAAAATAATAAACAAGACAAAATAGTAAAATAAAGGACTAGAAGAAAGACACAACAAAACACCAAGAAAATAAAGAAAGATATAACAAAACAATAATAAAGATAAAATAAAAACACAATAAAACAATAATAAACAAAATAACAATACAACAATAAAAACCAAACAAAACATCAATAAACAAAATAACTACACAACAAAACACAAATATAAACCAACAAATGAATAATAAAACACCAATAAAAATAAACGAAGAGGTAACAAAGCACAATAAAATAAAAATATTACAAAATGACAAAACCACAAGAAAAATAGGTATAAACACAACAAAATAATAATAAAATTCAAATAAACACACACAAACAATGGTTAATCATAATGTTAGTATAGACAAAAAACAAATTATTCATGTACATGTAATAGAGATGTTATGCTCTGCAACAAGATGACCCCTAAGCTAAGTGAAAATTACACTAGTACAACAAGACAAGAACAATGGATACAAAATTTCCCCCAAGTGATAAGGAAATAATGATGCAATAAATAAAATCTCCCCCTAGGCTATAAGAGGCAAGGGAAAAAACAAAAAAATTAAGGGGTTAGATGAAAAGGAAGGGATACCTGAGCTGACGCCAGATGCACAAGGTAAGCGAACATTGCCTACATAGTTCCACGGATGTGAGATCCAACATGAACTTACGGCCAAATGTGGTTCTTTCAGAATATGAGTAAGAATAAAAGTGATGATAAATAAATAATATTTATGTGTAGAGGAATATGGGAATGGGATTGTGAAATGGTAAGTGTGTGGAAAAGAGAGTATATTTTTGGTTAAAACCACACTAAAAGATAAGAGATGAGTAATCACAAATAAACTGAATGGGAAATTGAAAGTGTTTACTACATCTAGGGTTGAGAAAGAGAAAAAACTCATAAAATGGTGAAAGTGTAATAAAATCCAAGAGTGAAGGAATGAATATTTTTCAAATGAACAATACACACAAAGTTTTCATAAAATGATGAGAGCATGGTTCAAGTTTCTCAAAAGACAAAGAGAGCATTCAGGATCAGTATAAACAAAGGTACAATGTAATGTTTTTATTCTTTTGTCATATCAAATTCTAATGTTTTTTTGAATTTTTGGGATAAGCAACATAATCATAATATTAACAAAGAGTACAAGGAACTACCTAGCTAAGGATATGCACCTCCAAAGGTAAGAGTTTCAATAATAGCTAAAATTGGATGCAATAGCCCAATAATAAAAGTGGGGTAGAAACAATGGTACAAAAAACCACTTAGTTGAGGAGTTAATGTCCACAGGTAAGTAATAACTAAACGAGATACAATGGTACCTATGATCATATCAAGGTAATAATGCCTACCAAATAATAGAAAAAATATAATAGTATGTAGTAGTAAAAAAACCCAAAGAACCATCCAAAAGGTAAAAACCATGTGCTGAGATATCCTTGTACAGTTGTTTGTAAAAGAGTCTATGAATACTAATCCAACTAAACTTCTTTGTATAATAGACATTGAATGTGTCTAGAAATCCATGAATCACAATCAAGATCATAATTGGTTATTGGGTACTATGGTCTATGTTACAATAGTCCAGAATGAAAATAAATTGATTTGGTGGAATATAAACAATCCAATGTTAAGCACAAGATATACTGAGAGGGTGGGGGGGTGAATCAGTATATCATAAATCTTATAAACTCACACTTAAAAAATTCCACTTAACCATATATTCAAGATATGCAATAAAACTTAAATAATGAACATCACACAAGATAGAGAGAGACACCAGATTTAATGTGGAAACCCAATGTGGGAAAAATCATGGAGAATAATCTCAAGTATATGAATGAGCACCAACTTGTAGGAGTACCAACCCATTTTCTGAGCACCAACCCATAGTAGCATCAACCCCTAATAAAGATTCATGAGCACCAACCCCTCTTGGTGTATAAAACACAACTATCTCTCAATGTTGCTTTCTTAATAAATGATAGTAAATTACAATATCTATTTATTTTCTCTCCTTTGCTCTTTTAAGCTAGATATAACAATTACAAATCATACTCTATCTTCCATATTACAAATGGCTACTCAAGCCTTTATTTATATCTTTTCAAATGACCTTTGGCATTCACCCTTTGTAACCCTTCAATGCTCATGAAAAATGGTGCCAAACTTGCATGACCCTTCGTATCCTTGCATTTGAAAAGTCATATGGTGACCCTTCATAAACAAAAGCATCCTTTCCTCTTTTATATTTATCTTGGTGGTGACTTTTTATATTCCTCAAAGTGTCCCTTCATGAGAAATTGTGCCCTTCCTCTTTTGTCTTCACCTGGTGACTCTTGGAATTCTTCAAGATGACTCTTCATAGGAAAATTCATCCCATTATTATTTTGTCTTTACCCCATGACTCTTTGACTTCTCCATGGGCCCTTCTTTTGACTTTATGCAACCAAAAATATATTCATTAATATTAAATAAATATTAACACACATTATCCAATATACGACTATTAAAAACATCATTAAATGCAATGAGACCTTTATCATCAATAATGCTAGACCTTTGACATCAATGAAAATATTTCCAACAATCTCACCCTTTGTCATTGATGGAAACCTCAAGCTAAAACTATGACATCCTAAGACTTTCATACTGCCATCTAAAAAACATACGACAATTCCCCCTTACTGTAACAACCTGTATCTATTCCCTATACCTATTTCTACACCTATACTTGTTATTCTCCCCCTTTGACATTGATGGAAAAGGGCCTACCTGGAGCTAACACTTAGCACCCCCTCAACTGATGTTAAACCTCAATGATAGGAAGTAAAATAAATTACTTCCAACTCTTCTCTCAAATCCTTGAATGTGTCCTTTGATCGTGCCTTTGTGAAGATATATGATAATACATATAAATTATTTCCTATCCTTTGAGCATCTATAATTAACTCATTTAAATATTTTCTTCTAATCTCACAACCTTGTGTATAAAACTTTAATGTGTATCCTTGATCACATATTTGACTTACACTCAATAGATTATGCTTAAGACCTTTTACATACAATACATTCTTAGTATTGGTTATACCATTATCCAAACTCAAAGTACCTTTTCCAGCTATCCTGATAGTGGTTTTATCTTTAAATTTCACTATGCCACCATTGATATTATTTATAGTTAGGAACTTACTCTTGTCTCCTGTCATGTGCCTCAAACATCTACTATCAATGAACCATGGCTATTCTTCATTTCTTGCATGCAAAGTTGTCTGAATCAACATAGAATCTTCAAGTTGTTTCTTCTACCATGAACATGTCTAAACCTTCTTCTTGATGAATGAAACCTTGAAAATTTGGTCCTTCTTGATTGACTAAAACACACTTCTACAATACTAGGATATGTGTCCAAAATTATTACACTTGTAACATATTACGGCCTCTTCATCAAAACTTGATAGAGGAGAAAAAGAGTTGTATCTTCTGCTAGATTCTGCATGAGTTTCCTTCTCTTTGTTTCTAAAATTGTTAGCTCTTTTCTGACATTCTATTTTCTTATGACCATATCCATTACAATAAAAATAATAACCATGAAAATAGAACCTATTTGTGTATCTCTATCCTGATTGTATTTTGTAACTTTGTTCCTTCCAGCCTTCTTTATTTGAGATGTCCTCTGTATTCTACAATTCTTCCCTTTTTATTTCCTCATTTTTAAGAGCTTCAACATAGCTCTTTTTATTTGCAAATATGATACCTATCTTATTTGATATTTCCTTGTAGCTTTCTAATATATTATTCAACATGTTAGTGCTAACCTCAAATTTTAAATTACTAACTACTTTATCATTGACTGCTTTCTCAATATCTTCTTTTAAAGAGACAATTTCAATAACATACCTTTCACATTCTTTTCTTACTTTTGAAAATTGTGTTGTTATATCTTTTTTCATTTCTTTTAGATTCTTCAAAGTGTGTTGTTAGATCATCAATTATTTCCTTTGACTCTTTTTCATTTTCTTGCTCTAGTGCTTCAATCTTCGATTCTTCTTCTCAATAGCTTATAACTCTTCTAAGGCACAAATGTATTCTTCTTCTTGATCATCTATACTTTTTATTTCATAGGCTTCTTCATTTATAGCCATGAATATAATCTATTCTTCTTCTGAATCACTAACTCCATTATCTTCGACTAAGCTAGGATCTTTAGAATACAAACTCTTCTTCTCAAATCCCTTCTTAAATTTACCTTTGAAATTATTCTTGTATGTAGACTTTCCTTCTTCATTATCATTATTACTCTTATTTGGGAATTTATCTAAAAAATGTCTAATCTTTTCACAATTAAAACATTTAAAAGGTAATTTTCCTTGATATTTACTTGTGCCCTTTTCTGGCTTGTAAATGAAAAGAGCTCCATTGTCATCTTCATCATTGCTAGAACTATCACTTGTTTCTTGAATATTAGCCTTCTCTCTCTTTGATGTCTTGAAAGCCACTTATCTCTTTGAAGGTTTATCTTATTCATTCTATATCTCATATACTATGAGAATACTATGAAGTTCATCCATCTTTAGCTTGGCTAAATTCTTCATCTCTTCAATTGCTGAAACTTTTGCATTATATCTCAATGGTAGAGATCTCAAAACTTTTTAAACCACAGTTGATTCTTCTAAATTTTCTCTAAGACCTTGAATCTGATTAACTAATTGATCAATCTACAAAAGATAAATTGCTATATTTTTTTCTTCTTCTTCTTCCATCTTCAAACTCTCAAACTATCTCCTAAAAGTCTAAAGCTTAGCTTGTTGAACCTTTCCATAACCTTTGTAAATATTCTCAAGTTTTACCCAAGTTTGATGAGTAGATTTACATTGCATAACTTTAACAAATTCTTATTCACATAAACCACATAAAATATCATTTAAAGCTTTAGCATTATTTTCACTTGCCTTCTTTTCTATCAAAGTAGTTACAAGTGTTTGTGGCTCTTCACATTCCTCCACCATTACTTGCCATATGTCAAATCCAAGGGCCATCAAATAAGTCTTCATTCCTATGCTCCAAAAAACATAATTCATCCCATCAAACAAAGTTTCCCTATTTGTATAAAATCCTTCATGTGATCTAGCCATTGTGTTTTCTTGATCTACCTTCAAGCTGTAAAACTTTTTCAAAAGGAACCTGCTCTGATACGAATTGTTAAGCACAAGATATACTGAGAAGGGGGGTGAATCAATATATCATAAATATTATAAACTCTCAGTCAAATTCCACCTAACCATACATTCAATATATGCAATAAAACTAAAATAATAAACACCACACATGATA
The DNA here is from genome assembly GCA_037957365.1 of Torreya grandis. NCBI lineage: Eukaryota > Viridiplantae > Streptophyta > Pinopsida > Cupressales > Taxaceae > Torreya > Torreya grandis. The sequence goes on along the minus strand of JARHVA010002885.1, from coordinate 1,267,960 downwards.
GAGAGAGACACTAGATTTAACGTGGAAACCCAATGTGGGAAAACCATAGAGAACAATCTTAAGTATATGAATGAACACCAATTCAAACTATAATATTTACAAGCACCAACTTTTAGGAGGACCAACACAATAACTATTCATGAGCATCAACTGATAGGAGCATCAACCCCTTACAAAGATTCATGAGCACCAATCCAAAGGAGCACCAACCCCTCTTGTGTATAAAACACAACTATATCTTAATGTTGCTATCTCAACAAATGATAACACATTACAATATCTCTTTCTTTTCTCTCCTTTTCTCTTCTAAGATAGATATAACAATTACAAATCATATTCTATCTTCCATATTACAAATGGCTTCTCAAGTCTTTATTTATAGCTTTCCAAATGACCTTTGTCATTCACCCTTTATGACCCTTCAATCCTCATGAAAAATGGTGCCAAACTTGCATGACCCTTAGTATCCTTGCATTTTAAAATTCATATGGTGACCCTTCTTAAGCAAAAACATCCTTTCCTCTTTTGTATTTATTTTGGTGACTTTTCCTATTTCTCAAAGTGTCCCTTCATTAGAAATTATGCCCTTCCTCTTTTGCCTTCACTTGGTGACTCTTGGAATTCCTCAAGATGACTCTTCATAGGAAAATGCATCCCATTATTATTTTGTCTTTACCCCATGCCTCTTTGACTTCTCCATGGGACCTTCTTCTAACTTTATGCAACCAAAAATATATTCGTTAATATTAAATACATATTAACACACATTAGCCAAGATACGACTATTAAAAACATCATTAAATGCAATGGGACCTTTATCATCAATAATGCTAGACCTTTGACATCAATGACAATATTTCCAACATCCAAGTGATAATAGGTATGGGTTACAATGGTCTAGAATAAAATGGTAAAAAATGTTACAATGTTCAAGAGTGGAATAAAATAGAGTATAATGATTTAGGGTTACAATAGTCCAAAATAAAATGGCACAAAATTATAATGGTGAGATAAATGACTTTGGCACAAGTTACCCCCAAGTAAGGGATCTTGTAGATAATGGGTCATAAAAGGCTATCAAACATAGAACCACTTGAGGTGTATAATATTTATGGGTTTTAGGAGCTATTCTCCATTTAGAATAGCTGATCTATATGCCCCCAATCCATAGTTCATTATAACCATATATGGGCCTAGCCAATTAGGTTAGAACTTACCCTCCTTAAATTTAAAATTAGTGTTCTTTTGGTTATCTTTCAAGACCAAGTCACCAACTTCAAACTCCTAAGGGAGAATGAATTTGTTATATCTTTAAAACAATCTATTTTGGTATGCTCTCAAGTTGTCTAAGGTAGCTAAATTCTTTATATCAAGTAGTTTCAACTCTTGTAACCTAGAAACTATATAATATTTATCATCCACAATGTTATCTAAATAAACCTACAAGTAAGGTATCTAAACCTTGATTAGGATAATAGCCTCTATGCCATAAAATATGGAATACAGATGGCTCTTATAGGGGTTTGATGACTAGTGTGATAAGCCTAGAGGGAAAAAAAAATTACAAGTCCTAATTACATCTAGCATTATTGATAATATTCTATAAGATTTCAATAATGTTTTTATTAGATGCCTCATCTTGACTATTTCCTTATGGGTTATATGGTGTAGAATTTTTATGATTGATTTTGAACATGGTGTAAAGAGCTTTAACATCTTTGTTTACAAATGATCTTCCATTATTGGATATAATATGAGTTAATATAACATATCGAAATATGATATGGTAATGAATAAATTTGGAAATCTAATTCCTAATGATGTAAGTGAGATGAATGACCTCAATCCACTTAGTAAAATACTTGGTAGTAGTGAGAATATGTTTATGGCCATCATAATATGTTGCGTTTATTTTACCAATGATATTGAGACCCCATGTAGAAATTAGACATGGTGTAGTGATCAACTATAGTGGTAAGTAAGGTACATGTATCAAATTACCATGATGTTGGTATGAAACACACTTTTTGATATAATTACATGCATCTATTTCCATCTTGGGGTAATAGTACCTTGTTCTAAGAAGTTGAATAGCTAAGACTAAACCATTGGTATGGGCCCCACACATTCCTTCATAAACCTCCTTAAGCACTAACTTGGATTTTCTTAAAGATAAAAAATGAAAGAGTGTTCCATCATATCCCTTATGATAAATCATGTTCCCAAGGAAGGTATAATGGGGTAGGTGATGGAGGAATATTTTATGGTGATTGTGTGAAAGGTCAAGAGGGAAAACTTGGTGATTAAAATAATTATAAATGTCTTAAAACCAAGGTTGTTTGAGTGGGGGATTAGGACCAACAATTATACATACCCTATTTATATCTGTAAATATATGAGTAGGATGAATAAGGTTCTCAATGAGGAAATGATACTCTTTAGCATTTTTGAGGACTTGTACCATGGTTCTAATGATGAGCATGGTGTTAGTTGATCTATTGTTGGCTCATGGTACTTATTCAAATTGTAAGGACTTGAAACATGACTTGAGATTATCCATAATGTGCTTATAGGGTATAAGCTTCTTATATCAGGTTTAATATTGGTTTGTGGTTTGATTAATAATCAACTGAGAATTTCCATATATTAGTAGCTATTGTATATCCTATTGGATTACAAGATGAATTCCTACAATAAGAGCTTCATACTTGGCCATGTTGGTAGTGTAGTTGAAACCAATATAAAATGCCTTGGGGCTAAGGTCCCCTTTTGGTGTAACTAATAAAATATTTACCCTAGATCCATGAGATGTAAATGATCAATCAAAGTATAACTACCACTATTCAGGTGCATGAGCCACTTCATTCATTGCCATGATAGAATCTTCTAGGAAATCAAATGTGAGTGGTTGAGTATCTATAATAGGAGATTTTAAAATTTTATCTACAATTACCTACCCCTTAATATCCTTTTGATTTTGGTACTCAACATTAAATCCACTCAAGAGCATGACCCATTTATCCATGTGTCCTATAATGTTAAAAATTTTAGGAAGTGAACACCATTGCTAAACAAACCTTCTCAATAGGCATATAATTATCCTCATATGCCATAATTATTCAAATCATATAATAGACTATCTGTTCCTTTCTTTATTCATAAAGCTAGGCCAAGAGTGCCCCCAATGCATGTTTTTTGGCTAAAATATAGAGAAGTAATGGTTGTCTAGGTGTTGGCAGTCTCAAAATTGGTGGGTTGGACAAATATGTTTTGAGATTTGAAAATGATTGTTTACATTTGATATCCCATTAAAAAATGCTCTTCAAAAGGTGCTTAAAAGGGTGACACTTAGCTTCCAACTATGAAATAAACCTATGAATAGAATGAATCTTACCTTACAAGCTATGGATATATTTTAAATTATAATGTGGAGGCATCTCCATGATAGAATTGACCTTAGTAGGATCCACTTCAATCCCTCTTTATGATACAATGAATCCTAGAAATTTTCCCAAAGTGATGCCAAAGATGCATTTCTTAGAATTTAGACAAACCTTATATTTAAGAAGTCTCTCAAATATTCTTCATAGAATGTCAGGATATCCAACATGTGTTCTTGATTTTTATAAAATTTATTAAACATAATGTTCAACAATATCATGCATCATGTCATGAAAAATGATAGTCATAGCATGTTGATAGTTGGCCCCAATGTTCTTTAAGATAAAAGGCATGACTTGGTAACATAATACTACCCATGGTGTGATGAATGTAGTTTTGTATTGGTCTTCTAAAGCTATCTTAATCTGATTGTATCTTGAGAAGCCATTAATAAGAGACAACATCTCATACCCAATAGTTGAGTTGACAATCATGTCAATGTTGGGTAAAGGGAAATCATCTTTAGGTAACACTTTATTAATTTCTCTAAAATCTATACTTAAGTGAATACCCTATGGTTTCTTCCTAACTGGAACTATATTTGATATCCATTTAGAATAGTCTAGTGGTCAGATGAAGCTAGTTCCTAATAGTTTCTCTGGCTCTATTTTTACTAAAATAACAATGCATGAATGTATCTTTCTCAATTTTTTCTTAATTGGTTTGGCATCTGGATATACCACAAGGAAATGCATGACCAAAGTAGGGTTTAGGCCTAGCATGTCTGAATAAGCCCATGAAATAATGTCAATAAAATCCCTTAGAATGGTGATAATATAGTAATGATCTTCATTGGTAAGATTTAATATTAGATAAACAATTTTGGGATCATCATAGGTTACCAGGTTCACTTTAACTATATCCTCCAGAAGGATTGTGGAATCATCCTCTAAAATAGTGGGCAATGTTTGATCTTGATCCTGTTTTACTTTAGCTTCTAGTTTTTCATCCCAAAGATTAGGATAATGAGAGTAATATGAGTCTTTTAGTTCTTGTAATGGCCACTTTGCAAATATATCTTGAAATTCTAGAGAAAGACACTCAAAGAATTTATCATGTTCAATAGTGATACTAACACTGGCTAGAGAGATAGGACTTGGTGGACCTTGCAGTCCCTTTGGAGATGAGAAAACTTCCCTGTACAAAATTGCCTAAAATATGTTATCACTCAGGGGCTCATCATTTTATTTATTTTTTCCATAACCAATAAGTACCTCAAAGAGGTTTTCACATAAATATCTCAATGTTTTATATTTTATGTAACCAATAAAGTTTTTTGTTCTCCAAAATAGGTAAAAAAATCCAAAGAGAGGTCAAAGAATTTCTTGTGATTGCCAATTGGCAATCCATCTCTGAGGCCAATGTAATAAAAAATAGACTTCTCATTCTAAAATTTGTCCAAGCGTATGACAAAAGTTTTTGGGTCCCAATCTATGAGGTTTAGATGTAAAGGTTAAGCAAATAAAAGGTTCTAATGGTCATAATAGAATTGGAGTCGAATAGGTCAGTGTCAATGAGCTCATCATAAGCACTCTAATGGGATGTTACATCATTTATAGGAATCTTGTCATTATTTTATTTATAGGAATCACTATAAAAATACATGAGGTCCCTCCCAAGTGGTATAAATATGATACCTTAACTCATAGTAGGTTTACCCAATGATAATGGTTCCAGGGTTATTTGATCTCATGACCCTAGGCCTTTACCTATATAATCCAGTTATCCACAATCCAATTAAGGATAGGGTAATTGGATATAAAAATAATTATCAAGGTCACTAGAGTATAACCAATCTCCTTTAGTAAAGGCTTCCTTATCTTGATTTGGTAAAGTTGTTGGTACAAATACCATTAGTGGTTTCTATGTGTTTTTCTTCTTTTGCCAAATCATTTGGGTCTAAAAGGGGATTCAAAAGGGTTAGGTCTACCATAAGACTTAGGAAAGTTGGTTAATTTTTCAATATGAAAGTCATCTTTGAGATGGTACATAGAAATTCCTACATCCTCAATAGTGACCTGGTTATAGATGTTGCAAGGAATGGATCAACTAAAGTGGAAGCAAGATTACTTAGGTTAATATAATTGGAATTGGGTGGTTCTAAAATTATTTATTTGTTCTTCTTTGTTTTGAATTTATATTAGTTCAGTAGTTATAATTATGAAATTTAGCCTCTAGGTGTTTGCAATATTGGTAGGGCTATAAATCATCATGAATGGTGACCTCAATTCCAATATGGGGAAAATTGAGGCATTGATGAAAATTAGATAGGATAACCCATACTTCATGGATATAAGGATGACCAAGAATTATATTATATGGAAATTCAATGTACATGACATGACATAATGTATCATGGGGAACATACCCAATAATGATTGACAAACAAATATTCCTAAAAGAATCTCTTTTGGCATTTTCATATGCCTTGATTGTGATTGTCTTAGGTTGGATTCCCTTGGAAGTATAACCCAATCATTGTATCAACTTGAGTGACACTATGTTTAGCCCTAAACCATTGTATATAAGAACCCACTTGATCTTATGATTCTCTATAATTAATTCAATGTACAAGGGGTCATTTTATCTTTGAATAAGGTAAGATGTATCTCACTAATAAAATGTAATTTTTTGGATTAGAGATAAATTCCCTACAAGTGTTTGAAACTGGTTAGGTTTTATGTCTTCAATAATAGTGAAATATTGAAGTAAGTCATTAAGTATAGTTACATGGACTTATGATGTATGCAAGATATCTAAGATAAAAATTTGTCTAGGGGTTTTGCTTAGTTAGTCTTGGATACTATATGGATTCTCAATAGAAGGATGAGAGGGTTTGGATTTGGTTGGTTTAGTGTTCATAATTATCTTAGAATAAGAAGAAGGTAAAGGGCCTTGAAGAGTGACTCATGATTGTCAAGTTGTGATTGTATAATAATAACTTGGCAAGGAACCATTATAATTAGAGGAAGAATGAAATAGGCCTCGGAGGGGAACTCATAAGTTTTTAATTATGATTGCAAAATTTTGAGTTAGTAAGGAGTCATTATAATTAGAATAATGGGATGGAGGTCTATAAATAGTAACCTATAAAAATTGAGGTGTAATAGAATTGATTGAATATGGTGTGCAGTTAATTGAAGAAGAGGGTGTCAACCCTATAATAGGGGGTTCAATACTTTGAGAAACATTGGATGGCTCATGGGTTTTAATTATAATAATGGTAGCATGATTTACATAAATACATCCCATGGTGTTATTATAATCATACAACATATTATTATAACCTATGTTATTAGCATGGGTATTAAGATCCTAATTATGAATATGTTGGTTAGGCTTCTAACCTTGATTCTATTGATGTTGACCCTGACCTTGATTCTAATTATTCCTCTGCTATAGTTGGTTATGTTTAGTAAATGGGTCCTTATATATTCCCATGTCTTGATTAGTGTTCTACACTATTTATTTCACTTCAATTTCTCCACTTCCAATTAAGTCCTTAATAAGATGTCTTAATTATATGCATCAATAAATGAGATGGCTGATAACATGATAGAAATTAAAAAAATCATCTTCTTGAAACTAATCAAGTTTAGGTTGATCTTCTATAAAGGGCTTTGATATAGGCCACAAAATCAAATTGGCTGCCTCTAAGTTCTAAAACATTACCTCAACTAGCTCTCCTAGTTTGTTGAATGTTTTATAATTATTAAATTCACTATATAGATAAGCCCTTTTCAAAGTGTTTGATGGATTAGATTGCGATGGTTGTATATTTGGAACTGGTAGAGCTTCTACCATTTGCATGTGTCTAGTTCTAGTCATGCCATTTACCATTATGTTTTTATTCTAGTTAAAAACCTTAAGTTTTTCTATAGTAGTAGTTTCAATAGGAGGTTGGCTCTGATTAGATGTTTTACCCTATAGACAAATCTTAACAAGGACCCTGGTAATGAGCACCTTCTCAATTTGGACACCTTTGTAAATGATCTCCTAAAATGTGTTGTCACAAGCAAGTCAAAAATTATGAACTAAATCAAGGTGCATGTTTTTTCAAAAAATATCAGCCAAATATTTATCTGGCAAATTATGTTGAAAGCATCTAGCTAATGCTCTCCACCAATATAGGTACACTATGAAGCTTTCTCCATTTATTTATTTTTCATTACATAATTCAACCACTTTTAACTCAAGTTTAATGTTGTAAGAGAAATAGTTGAATTTTTTTGATAAGTTATTACAATCTATTATCGATCCCTTAAGCAACTTGAGGAGCCAATCTAGAGCTTGTCTAGCCAAATTACATGTAAACAAGTGGAGAAAATAAACATTGCTATAGGCTACCTCTTGGAAATATACAAAAGGCCTGTATGTGATCTTGAGGGTCTCCCTTTCCTTTGTATTTATCAATTTTGGGTATCTCAAAATGAGGTGGAAAGGGGACTTGGATAATGCTTGAATTAAATGGATATGGACATATCTCATCAAACTTATAATTTTTAATCTAGTTTCTTGTCTCAAGCCTTGAGACTATTTACTTCATCAAATTCCACTCCTGCATACTTAGTGAATTTGTGGATGGAATATAATTTTGTTTTTGTGTAATGTTCCCCTAAATGGTCCTACTAGGGATATGAACCTATGCCTATAAGCTTGGTTTTGGTTTACTCATTGAATTGAGTTTATCATTGATTTCTAGGTGGTTGATATAAAGTCCCAGGGATCTATCACTATGTACTATATGAATAATACTAGTTTTGGGGAATCACTTTTTGGTTCACTAAAGTACATGTTTGTAGAGATAAACTTTCTAAAGTGTTTTATACAACACCCCTAATCTAACAGGATTCTTTTGTTTCATACAGTTGTGAAGGTGCTAGAGTCTCTTGATGGTTAAAAAAGGTATTCTCTATATCAAGTGAAACACATTATGAAGCATATATAGGGTTGTTTTATTTAGGAGTAACTCTAGGATCTACCTTAGATGTAGGATCAACTAATTTTTATTATGTTTGGTCTACCATATGTTCATGATCATTAAAAGTGATATTATTGATGGAAGTCATAACTAAATAAGTTGTTAGGTCTACAACAAGTTGATCAACATACCATTGACTAATTTTTTTAATCTTGGTAGCAAGATCTTGATTGGTTTGAGAAGACTCTATAATCATTTATTTTCCCTTGTTAAAGGAAATAATGTTGAATTTTGCAACACTAGTGAGAGGTTGCTCTTGTTGTTTCTGCTCTACTCTAACAAGTGTGTGCAATTTTTCCATTTGTAAATTTAGTGGTAATTTGGCACCTAATTCAATCAAACTCAAAAAGGATTCATATTTGTCTTCTAAAGGTTGGTGTTCATAATAACCCTGATCTTATCCTACTATCATTGGGATATCATCAAATACAATAGAGTTCTCTTCTCCATCATAAAAATGTTCTTCCTCATAACTAGGGCCATAAGAGATCCCACTATGTGTATACATTTGTGTCATGTTTTAAGATGGTTTTCTACGTTTTTTAGATATGGAATGTGGTTATAAACATTAAAAATGTGTTTTAGACTCTTCAATGAAAAAATCACAAAGTAATGTGAGACTATACTAAATCAAAATTTTGTAGTGACACATAATTAAAAGAAAGATGTTACAAAATTACTCAACCTTGTTTGGTTGAAATCTTAAACTTCAAAGAGGGTAAAATAAACTCGGAACTTAAGGTGAAAATTAGCACACAAAAATCTAAGTTGAAAGTATGTCAATACCATAAAAAATCTAGGCACAAATGCGTTGAGTTGTGGCTAGAGAATCTAGAAGAATAATTTTTGGATCAAGAAGAAAAAAATGTGAACTAATAATCTCAATATGTGAATTAACATAATAACTACTAAACATAAAGCCAAAACTAAATGGGTAGCACAATGTTGCCACATGGCAAAGAAGTTAGAATGGTCTAGGAACTTAGAGGATGTGTGAATGTAACATAATCTAAGTCCAAAATAAAAATAGAATGAGACAAGAGTCTAAACAAAATTAACTTCAATCCAAATGAAAAATCTCACCCAAGTTAATTAAACCAAACATGAAAGGTAAACCAATAGTGTTTTGGAGTAGAACTTAGAAAAATATGATTTCAAATTTGGATTTAGAAAAGGACGTTAGATTTGCAAAGTTATGAATAATTTTAGACTCACACAAAATACATAACAACACTCTTTTATAAATACAAACACAATGATGTGATTTAAATTTTAAACAAGGTAAAATTAGATTTGGATTTGATCAGCGTAATGCCTCTTTGTTTAAAATAAATGGTGTGTAACAAGTGTTTTGATTTTTGATGCATTTTGGTTTCACAAACAATTTTTTAGACTCAAAATACCATGTAAATAAACAAGAACAAGAAAAACACTAAAGTGAACATCTTATCTTAGTAAACTAACAAGGTGGCTTTATTCTCTTGGATTCCATCTACATACTCCTTGAGAGGAAATAAATTGTGAATCTAATAAAATTAGATGCACATGAAAATTAAGGTTTATAGGCCCCCTCTTATCTCAAAAGATTGTATGGTGACCTATAAATTTGGGCTACTCACCCTACAACAATATTATTCTATGGTAAGTGAGGTTGTTTTAAAAACTATTAGTTTTAATATGTTCTAAATGGTCCCATATGTGTGATCAACACTAGGTCATAACACATCATTTAGATATGCATTAACTAGCTTGTGAAAAAATCATGTCCTTTTCACAACAACTACATATGTCATTTACTCATTGTAGTACAATGTCTAAGTTAAACCTACATTTCAAGGTAGTCTATTACTAATGGAGCTTGTTTAACTACTCAAATAATCATTCCATCAAGTCAAACTCAATTTATATACCCTTACCTTGGAGTGGGGTTGAAATGATGCTAAGAGATGAATTCCCAAGTCAACGCTTCCCTAGAGAACTTGTGTGGATGCTATGAACTCCTACCCACAAGCTTAGATTCAAGAAATAAAAATTGTAGGACTTTAGGATTATTTTGGGATCACCTAAATCACTCAAATTTTGGGGAGTCCCTTAGCAACTTTCCTTCCACGCTTTGATAAAGTGACAAAAGTAATAAGTGAAGCATTTTTGGATCACCGAATTTCTCTAAATGGGACTGGGGGAGATCATACATGCTAAACATGTTTTTCAAAACAAACACATAATAACAATCAAAAAGAAAAAATATCTTAAGAGAACTTAACTAAATTTTGAGTTCATTTTAGAACACAAAATAAGATATGAAGTGAAAATTTTCTTTTGTTGTTGTAAAATAGAGATTAAGTGTCTTAAAACCTAAAAATAGAGTGTTAGAAGTATAAAACAAGGGTATAGGATATTCAAATAGACTTAGAACTTGTTTTAGCTCTCTATTTTTTAACACAAGTTGATTATGCCATTCTAAATTTTTTTTCATTGTTCAAAAATATGATTTTATCATTTATTAAGATGATTCTATTGATAAAAAAAGATAGAGAATACACTATTTAAAATTCTACTAATTGTAGTACAATTTTACCAATTAACAGGGATATTATGTTAATAAACAGGTCAATTCCACCAATAAATAAGGAAATTGTATAAAATGATAAAAATTATAGAAATGAAAAAAATAATAGTTACCTACATGTTTTTGACCTAAGATAATCTCAATGATATGTTGGTAAACCTGCCATTTCATAGGTTGAACCCACCAATTTCTAAGTCAATTTTTCCATTCTATAAAAACACATAAATAGAGATAGAAAAAAATTAAAGTAGATTTCACTATTTATGAGGTGATCTCACTATTGTTTAGGGTGATTCCACCATTCCACAGGGCATTCTCATTGATTTTTAGGTCAAACTCACCATTTTATAGGTCAAATCTACCATTTGGTCTAGATGTTATAGAAACATAAAATGAGAAGGAAAGAAGTGTAAAATAGACTCAATAGAGGGACTAAATGCAAAATTAGAAGGATCAAGAGATGTATGAGATATCAAGTCCCATTGGGCATGAAAAAATGTATAATAGGATTATGATATAAGGTTAGATCATGTGTTAATAAATAAATCTCTAAAATAAGCATAAAAACCAAACCCATCAAGCCTACTCCCTCAAGGGGTGGTGTTAATGAATTCTAAGAGCTAATTAAGAAATAAATCAAACCTTCCAAATACCATCCCTCCTCCTAGAGGGTTCAAAAGTGTGTTTTCCCTAGATTTAATGCTTTAAATATTTTTACATGAGGTGTAGTATGCACCTCCATCATCTCCTAGTGCACTAATGGCTTAGTTTCACAAGATTTGTCAATTGGTGTGAATAATTGAAGTTTGTCTATAGAAAATTTTCCATAATAAGTTTGTATAACTAAATCATTAAAATAGTGGTCTTGCCCCTCTTGTTTATAGCTTTCTAAAAAATTTCAAGATCAGCCATGACCATTCATCTTGATATCAAGATGTGTGGCCATGTACTAATTTAATATTGGAGAGATAAGCAATAAATAATGGCATTAATATTTGGAAGAATGGGGCATTGATGAGGCATGGTAGGGTTTAATTTTGATATTTATATCATTAATGGTTTATGGATGCCACCTCATTGATGATGTCATGAGATGATTTAGAATTAAACAATGAATTTATGGTAATTAGATATTCAACAACTTTCATGGAATTTTTACATAAGCTCTTGATATGGTTTAATTTGCTTAAGTGACTTTGATTAATTTTTTATAATTATTTGGAAATGTATTTCATGCTTAATCAACTTGGTTAGAAATGTCATTTTACTGAGTCATATTTTTAATGGATTATAATTATAAGAAGGCATTATTTGCATACATGATAATACCCCAGTTAGGGTATTATGGATATGAAATAATACATGCATGTGATTTGTGCTACTGAATTAGAAAAATTCAATGGTCCAAGACAATATTTTATGTGGTTTCAATTTGTCTCAAAATTATTTGAAAAAATAATAATAATCACATAAAATTTATGTCCCCATTTAGGGATACATTAGCACAAATCAACACTTGTAGGTGACAAGTTCAAATGGTTTACAACATTTTAGTGATTTTGGTTTATATTGTGAAATATTATGAAGTATAATTTTGATTGATAATTTTAACACAATATTGATAGTAATTATATGTATACACATCATTTGTACATGAGTTCTTCATTAGGCCTTATTTCCACGATCCATTTAGTTTTTTATTTCTCTCCTTAATCATAGATTAAGAGAGGGTGTTGAAGTTAATCTATGGTTAGGTCTATTTATGTACATTGGGGAAGTTAGTCCCACATGCATGAGGATGTTGTGATTATTCTACCTTCCTCATATAAATGTGCTTTTGTACCTAAGGCTAAGATATAGAGAATAATTTTGACATTGTATAATCTATTTATATGAATAGATAGTTTAATTTTGTGTATATGTTAAAGCTTTCATGGTTGTAGTAATGGTCTTTTAAAAATATTCTATAATTCACACTAAAACATAACATCAAGTAGTTGCATATCTTTAGTGATTCTAAACTGATGGTTAACTAGATTAGAAAGAAGTATCAATACAAGTTCACCTACTTGAATAAGTATAAAAACTAATCATGATAATTGATTGATTCTTTTGAAACATTAAACTTCAAGGATATCCCAAGAGATTAAAATTATATGGAAAATTCACTAGTAGCATTAGCTACCAACCTAACACTGCTATATGAATCCAAAATGTAATAATTCTTTGTGGAGTCAATTTTTTGTTCCTTTATCCTAGACAATGTGGATAACTTACAATTATTTGAGGATGATCAAGAAATTATACAATTAATGAGTAGTTCTAAGACTTTTGAATCTCATTTGATAGATGAGAAAGATGTATAACCCATGCATTTTGAAGACCTAGGAGAATATGATGTCCTAAAAATTAAGGAAAATTGCATCCCTCTAGGAACAATTTATCTAGAATGAACTTTTGATGTATATTCACAAGATCAATAGTGTAATTATTCTATAAAAACTGAGTCTAATTTCATCAAATAATATATGAGAACTTACCAACTGCCTCAATATGTGACCATCAGTTTGAGTTGTATTGAAAGTGAGAGACAAATATTAAAGAGTCTAATGATAGAATATAAGGATTTGATTGCCTAGACATATGAGGACCTAAATATCTTTGACCCTAGAGTCATCACCAACACCATTAAATTAAATATAAGACACAAGCCCTTCAACTAAAGATAGAGGCTAGTTAATCCAATACTAGAACCACTCATCTGAATAGAGGTATAGAAACTATTGGATGCCGTGATTGCCTTTCTAATTAGGCATTATAATAGAGTAGTCAATTGATACTAGTTGGGAAGAAGAATAGATAAAATATAATCTATGTTTATTTCAAGAACTTCAATCAAGTGTAAAAAGAGGATAACTATCCTTTAACCTCCATAAATAAGGTAGTTCAGATAGCTAGTGTTTCTAAGATAATGTCATTTATGGATGGATTATCATGTATTAAACATGTGTTAGTAGAAAGAAAATACAAAATGAATACTACCTTTACCACCAAGTGGGTAACTTTTGCATATAAAAGAATTCCTTTTGACCTAATCATTTTAGAAGTAACCTTCTAGAGAGTGATGAAGTTTACCTTTCAGTGACTTATTAGCAGATGCATCATCATCTACATGGATTTCTTGATAGTGTATTAAAAAGATAACACTGATCATGTCGATCATCTTCAAATAATATTTGATAGATGTTAAATATATAGAGTCTCTCTTAATCCAAAGAAGAGAATATTTGGAGTTACTGAAGGGGAAATATTAAGCCACGTCATCATTAAGAATGGGATCTCCATTAATATATAATGATTATAGACCATTTCTAAATTAACACCTCTAAGTAATAAGAAAGAATCGAAGTCTATCTTTGATAAGATTAACTCTGTACAAAAATTCATTTTTGGTTTTACAAAGATTGTCAAGTCATTGAATGTTATGTTGAAACAAGATGCCAAGATAGATTGGATAATAGAGGATAAAGAAATATTTTCAATATGTTCAGATCCATTTCTCAATCTCCAATTCTAATCAGCCTAAAATTTAATAAAGATTTATATTTTTATTCATTTGCTTCATAACATACTATAATTGTTATACTTACACAAAAGGTGGATGAAAATGAACATCTCATTTCCTTCATGGGCACCAATATAAATGATATAGAGTTGAAATAATCTATGATATACAAATAGATATATTCCTTGATCAAGGTTATTAAAAAATATAGGCATCATATTTTGAGGAATAATACATATGCCAGCATCCCAGACACAGTTGTCAAGATCACACTTAGAAAAAGTGAGTTGGGTGAGAGAAGAGGAAAATGGATGGCTAAATATTAGGAGAATGATATTTAAATTATGATAGCCAAGATGGTGAGATTCTAAGGAATAATATAGTCAATGACAGAGATTGATCCACATGTCAGTGTTGAATAAATCAATGAGACTTGGGTAACTAATGGTGAGTGGTACACTTAAATCATCCATTATTGTATCATAGGTATATGTCCACTTGAGATAAATAGAAAGCATATAAAAGCCATAAATTTAAAACCAACTCATTATATGATCAATGGGAGTTTGATACAAAAATAAATATGAGGTCGTCTATTAAGGTGTTTCAAGAGAAGAATTTACAGACATTCTAGACAAACTACATTATAATATTGGTAGTGGAAATCCATTAAGAAACACAATAGATCAAATTTTTTTATGATGGGATACTATTATACCACGATCTTAAAATATGCATGTAACCATGTCAGAACCAACCATGAGTGCGAAGTATTTAGAGAATGAGAAGTGAATGACGTTATGCCACTACAACTAGTCATCAAAGAATGTCATTTTTCTCAATGGATCCTTGAATTTATTGGGATAATTAACCCAAAATAATTAGTAGGTAACAAGTTTTTCCTAACAACTACTGACTACTGCACTAGGTGGATAAAATATGTGGCAACAAAGAACTCCAGAGCACTGTATGTCATCATCAAAGTTTTAGAAGAGAGCATTTTGACCAAGTTTGGTACCCCAATTTATTTAGTTTATGATAATTGTCATTTTTTTAAGTCTATTAAATTTACTAAGTGGAATTACAATAATAAAATCACCATCAAGTTCTCTTATAACTATTACCTACAAGGTAATGGAGTGGCTAAAGTGACCAATAATACTATGAAGGATGCCATCAAGAAATAACCCAAGATAAACTAAGAGAATGGCATCTCTTATTTAAGTATACATTTTGGCCATATAAAACTAGACATAATCAAGCTCTCAAAGCTTCACCTTTTCTAATAGTGTATGGGTAACAACCAATTTTAGACATTACTCTTAAACACCAATATACTAGTTTATTTAAGAATACATGGGGAAAGATGAAATAAAATAGTCTAGACTACTTGATATAGTTTGGATGGAAGATGCAATAATTGAATCACTACACAACTTCAATAAACATCAAGATATTTTTTTAGATATGGATTGAAAAGAGATCTAAGATCAAAGCTTTCAATATTATGGACCTAGTGCTTCTATGGGATAAAACAAATGAAAATAAAGGACAACTTGATAAGTTCACTCCTTTGTGGATTGGGACATATCAAATATCATAAATCTTAAGAAATAATGCATTCCATTTGAATCACCTTCAAGGTAATGACCTCACATTTCTAGGCAATGGATAGTTTTGAAACACTATTTCATGGTTGTTCCAACTGGGGATGCTTTCAAGTGACTATTAGAAAAAATGTATAAGTAAGAGTAGACTAGGTTTCATGTTTTCTATATTAGAATTTTTATTTTCTAGATTAGATTTCCTACTTTTTCTAGATAAAATTTCCTATTTTATAGATTATATTTCCTACTTTCTGCATATGCTTTCAGTACAGTAGCTGTCATGCTTTCTAGATTAGTTTTTTATAAAAAAAAATTTAGGATAAATAAATTGACTTCCTATGCTAAAGTTACAAATAATTGATAAAACAAGGGAATGATTTATAAGGATGCACAATTAGTTTTCACAAGGATTTAATCTAGCATTACTAGAGCTTATGGGTTTGAGGTATGCACTATGACTTAATTAGGTTCTAGTTAGACTAAATGAGTTTATTAGAACTTTGAGAGTTATTATGATATAAAATTTTAGAAAGTATTTCCATTTCCAAAGATTAACTATATTATTACATTCTAAAACTTGGAGGAGAGATAATAAACATATAAATAGGTACACATTAATATAGACATATTGGTTAAGGTAAGCTTTTTATACATATACCTAACCAATGGTGATTCCCAACTTTTATTATATATGTTTTTTTTTTAAAAATATCATACAAACTAATAGAAGATGGATGATTCAAGTAAATTTTACCAAGGTTATGGATGTCTGACTAGTAGAAGAGCAAGGATTTGATTGGAATAAGAGGTATCTTTATTAGGGATATGGATGCCTATCTAGTAGTAAAACATTTATAGGATTATCTTACTATTTGATTATAAAATATTAAGTGAAAATGAAACCTATAATATTTATTCAATACTTTGTCAAAACCCTAAAAAAGAAGGGGAAATAAATGCGCAAAATCACATATAGATCCAAGGAATGGAAAAGGTTACTATGTTTTGTGAGGAAGTAAGAGTATTTTTCATGGTTTGGTTGGTTTATTCTCTTCTTTGTATTTGAATTTTTTTTATAATGCATTACTAATATTATGGGTTATTAAATACTTAGGAGTATTTTCCCCTCTAAGTCACCATTTGTTGTGCCCAAACACACACACCCTATTTTAAAATTCCAATAGGGACCCACTACTTGATTGAATATCCTAATTCAAGGTCTTTAAAACTAGAATTATATAAAAAGGAAGTTTCAAAAATCATAATATTAAAGAATTTTTCTACTCTTAATTTTTATTGTTTGTGAGATGTGATAAAAAATAATTTATCTCAATGTTAAATACTATTTTTTAAAAAGTCAAATCTAGTCAATTTTATAAAAAATAGTGTTTGTATTTAGTGAATATTATTTCCCTGATTTAGTCTACTTAAACCTTTAACAAACATATGAATTATACTTGTTGAGTCCTAAAATTTTAAAATAGTTGGTGAACCTGACTTACTTCGAACATTGCACAAATCTTAACCCTAAATAATCCCAAGGTTTATAATTTCTAGCACTCAAATTTTATATCTATATATCTTATGATTTCTATTTCATATAATCATGATAATAATTATAGAATATAATCACTTTTTGATTCAAAGTTTTAATTTGCATGTTTGTTCCCTTTAATTCGGATGAACTCAGAAAAGACATAAACACATGTGTAGATGATCCTTTTTATAAATTAAAATATATTTCATATTTCATTATATCTATAGAATGTCACTGTTATCTTATGTGTAATTCAATTAAGAAACAAATCATTACATACATAGAGGATCTATTGCATAAGCTAATAGCCAGGTTTCAAGTTTCAACATCATATCTTATGCACATGAAATAATCTCCTTCTCCTCCTCATCTCCATGAGGGTGATAACTACTTTCTATCTAACTAGGTCCATGATAGCACTCTTACATGATATGAAGTAGCCTCTACCTTGTCACTAATCCCCATACTTAGCCTATTTACACTTCTTCTCTACAGGGTCTATGCCTACATGTTGAATCAAAAGCAACTAGGGTTTCACTTGTGAGACTCTAAGGGATAAAATTATTATTATGAGAAATTTAATATCAAATTTATAAAATAAAAATTATTTATGAATTTAATAGGTCATATTATTGGTAAATAACATTACATGTAAATAGTTTTCAGAATATTCTAGTGTGATCCATGTCTATGCATCTACACCTAGTAAAGTTGTGCCTAACACTCTTTCATATCCAAATCTTAAATTGCAAAAAAGTACATATATAATTAGTGATTAAAATAGAATTCAATGATAAAATAAGAGTTTAATTTAGGTACTAATGTAAAATATTAAATATAATTTGATCAACCTACCCCCTCTACACCTAATGAAGAGATCCAAATATAATTGTGCATATCATTGAAAAGGAAAATACAATAGATAATGGATATAAATGACTCAAATAATCATAAATAATACAAACAACATAAAATGACACATAAAATTTTAAAAAGGGCCAAATTTATAAATAATAAAAAAAAATTACCAAAGCATAATTCTGAACAACAAAAGGTTCACACATCACAATCACAACAAGAAACAATAAAAAAAAATCATATGTAAAACAAGAAAACAATGCACATATACCTCTCCAAAATGAGGTTCAACTTTTGAATTAATATTGGTTTGCTAAAAAATATCTACAATAGTTTGATTATCATGGTCAAGGTTTGGGAAAGTAGGACCAATGCATCACTACTATTCTAGCAGTTGATAATGTTGCTCAACAAAGTTTGGGATTTATTGAACATCCTAAGGCAAATTAGTCACATATATAGTTTATTAAGGAACAATATCCAGAATATAGGAAATGTTATAGAAATAGAAATAACTTAAGTTGATAAGTTAAAATCATGTTAAGCCAACAAGCATTCTCAAAAGAGGATTTCTAGCAAAAAAGACTCCACAACACCATATGCCTATAATAAGCATAGTTTCAAAAGGCAAAAACACAATCAATATTCCAAATCAAAATTCAAAAAATTTAACACCATAATAGAAGTTAATTCCCATTAGCATTCTAAATTATTATGATTCTAATGATGAACATTACTTAGATTCCTACTGCAACACTATTCAAATACGACATAGAAATCACATTGCATTAGAGATTACCATTCATATTTATGACACATGACACATTGATAATGAGTCTCCCATGAGACTCATTGATTAATATTTTTCTTTCCTTCTTGTACATACTTCCCTTCTCTCTTGATCCTTGTACATAGTTCATTTTTATGTTGGTTGTATATGCATTATATCTAGAAAATACAAAAATAATACAATATCTCAAAAATACAAAGACATTCAAAACATTACACAAAAAATCATAAAATTATATATTATATGCATTTTTATATTTACATTTATTATATTTTCTTAACACTATATATGCTAGCTATATTAGTATAGCTAGTTTTATCATACATATATGCTTTACTTATTCTTGTTGAGTGCTTACAGATTGCTTACAAGACTCAGGTCCACTACACAAATCCATACTTACTATTGTCTACCCACTGGGGGCATATACACCAATACATGGGTCTTCATTGAAGGGGATGGGTAGGAGATCATACACACACAATCTTTTTTTTTGAAAATCCAATCTAAGAAAGAATTAATCTACAAACTTTGAAGTGTGTTTAATTTTAAAGAACTTAAATTTAAAAGTTTGGTGATGTTCTTTGGCCCCTTAGACTTAAGTTGTAAAAATTTGTAAAGAAGAATTACAAAACATTTAATCAAACATCTAAATGTTTCTTAAATCACCCAAAATAAATGTTCCTAATCCTTTTTAATAACTTAAAAATGAGTTTAAAAATACTATATTAAGCTTATTTAGATCACTTTTCGAGTTGGCCCTACAAAAAAATGTTAGAATTTAATTTAGCCTTGAAATTTTTTTCCAAATGAGACAAATGACTTTGCAAAATAAGCTCTTGGGTTTCACACCGTGTAATCCTGCTACTCCATAGTGTAATCCCCATACTATGCAAAATCATGACTTAGACAAGTAATATCACTACTTGGGCTAACAATCCCACCATTCGAGGTTACAATCACACTATTCAGGTCCATAATATTGATATTTAGGTTGGGTCAGGTTGGGTTAGCTTGGGGTCATAATATTTCTATTCAAGGTTACAATCTTGCTATTTAAGCTAGGTCAGGGTTAGGTCAGGTTAGTTCAAGGTTACAATCCCACTATTCAGGGTTATAATTCACTATTTATAGTGCAATACCATGACTAAAAATGATAAACTTATGAATGTGCGAGTTGTAATATTGTAGTCTAGAGGACAAATCCATGACATCTAAAAAATAGAGTTTTGCTCAAATTTTCACCTTTTTTGCCTCCACACTCTAAGATCCTATAATTAAATATTTAGTAGGTTACTTCTAGGTACCTTGTGATCAAACTTGTGGGGTGTAGTTCCACCAGGCATGCAAAATGTAGATTGGATTGCAAGAAATGATTAGTCAAGCATTAGTCTAAGAAATCAAAAAAATGCATAAAGAGCTAATTAAATCAATCCAATATATTCATATGATGTTTTGATAATAAAAATAAGATAAAAATGAAATGAAATAAACCATTACCTTCTTAAGTGACTCCATTGCTCAAAATTAGCTCAAAAACATGTTCTCCCCTTGACCAAACATCCTTGTCTTCATCAACAATGGTGGCAAACTCCTCCAATGTCTCAAGAACACTCCACAAAACCTAGGCTCATGATATTTAAATTATCTAATTACCTATCAAATGAAACTAATCCAAATATGAATAATATAATAATCAAAACACAAATGAGTTATGAAGAGATTTTAACATTATAAAATTACAATGCTTGAGCTTAAAAATAATGTTCATGGCCTCTCTATTTATATATTTTTGATATTTATCACAATGAATTATGACCATCCATATTGAGATTAAGATGTGTGGCTAAGGATCCATTCAATTTTGGAAGCCATGCTCAAAAAATGTCTTCATATTGATTTGGGAAGAAGGGGCATTAATGAGGCATGGGAGGCATGATTAATATATTTTATGTATTTATGGCCTAGGGATGCCTTCCCAAAAAATGATGTCATTAGGTGATTCAGTTAATAGAAATAAATTTCCAAAAATAAATATTAGATAACCTTCATGTAAAATCCACTTAGTCTCTTGATTTGGATTAACTATCTTTAAACAAGATTAATCAACATTTGTGCAATTATTTATAAATTAGACCTCAATTAATAAACATGGTCATAAATTCATATTACGAGGTTATAATTTATCTCAAGAAGATTTGGAAAGTGATGTTAGATGTGTTGGAACCATATTTCCATTTATGATGTTGCTAACAAAAAATAACAAAGGTATGTGACATGTACTAATGAATTAGAAGAAAAGAATGATCTAGAACACAAAAAAGTGAAATCATCTTTTTGACTTAAAATGATTTGATCAAAGTTGGGTATCACATAAAATGCATTTCCCCATTTAAGGATACATTAGCCTAAATCAACACTTGTAAATGAATAGATCGAACCATTTAGCACATTTTATAGATTTTGACCTAAAATGTGCATATGAGTACAAATCAAGTAAGATTGATAATTTCAACACAAATAGTGTTAGGAATTAGATGTTTAAATTTTACCCCTATTTGAGAAGGTGTAGTGAGACATTCAGGTGAAGAAATGTCTTTTCAAAGAAAAGAGTTATTAAAAAGAAATTGGAAATGACCCATGATGCCCCCTCGATAGGATATACTAGGATGAAAGAGAAGGATGGACTCTCAAAAGGAGAGGGACAATGAGAGATTAACCCATAAAATATATCACATCCAAATGAGCTAATGTTTGCACGCATGGTTACCATCAATGATCAAAATATAATGAGAGATATTATGGGCCCCAAAGGGAGGGGGAATGGGAAGGATTCAATCCATAAATGTAAGGGACACACTTTGAACACACCCAATTTGAGAGTGCAAGCTTCATGCTTACAACATTGATCAATTCTAAGAGAAGTTACACACTAATACATTGCCATCATGGTAATTAGTGTGGAGAGATTGGAATTAAAAGAAAAAGGAGAATGTGGTCTCCATAAAGAGATAATAAGAAGTGCCCCATTAGATCATATTTGATTGTGATAAGATAGTTGTACCCTAGTAAGGCTAATTTTTATCATTGATAAAGAATAAATAATGTTTTACCCTTATAGGACTGATTTGATTATGACATTGTTCAGATGTTGTACCCCAACATGGGAAAATTGGCAAGAAATTATCTTAAGAATATAACCTATCACATATATTAAAATTAACAAGTTCAAACATAGATGAGATGGTAGAATGCTAGGAAAGCCACAAAAACCAAGCATATGATGATACAAAAAGTGATTAGAGAGATGAAAATAAGAATAAATATGGATGAGCTGACCTCAATATAAATTGAGTACTACCTACATAGTCTAGTAAGACCTCAAGCCAATGTAGTTCACCTAGAAATGGGAGAGAATGGAATGAGGGATGAAGAAAACTAACCAAAAAATCACTTAGAATCATGATGTATGTGAAGATATGCATGTGTAAAAATTGAGTTGAGGTGCTAAAATCTATGGTACTTAGATGCCTATTTTTATATCATGATCCTAGATTATGCAAAGTGTTCTTGAGAGTTCATCGAAGCAATGTTGACCTTAAGACTTTGAAACCTGAGCACAAAGTGCTTGCTATAAAAAAAGAAATTAGGCATCATAAGTATGAATAAATTAGAATGACATAATATTCCAATTTAATGGAGCCAGTTCAAATGTGAATACCTATAACTAAGGATAATGGTAAATAATGACCAGAACTAGAGTTACAACTATTTACATTTAAATAAAAAAGCAAAGAAAAAGAAAAAGATAAACATAAATGAAACTAAATTGAAATCAAGATATGATCAATAAAGACTTAAGTAGAAACAAAAATGTTTACAAAAAAAATTAAGAAAATCTTAATCACCTAGGATCAAGATATAAAGAATTAAGATCTATGTGGACCATCATGACATTCTTGAACACAAAAGAGAAAAGCAAAATCAAATAGAAAAATAAGACACCAACAATAATAAAATAAATAAAATGTTCCAAGAAAAAATTAATAACATAGGATCAAGATATAAATAATCAAGATCCATGTGAATCATCAAAATGTTCTAAAATATAAAAGAGATAAGCAAAAACATATAGGGAAACATAAGACCAAGATGAGACAAGAAGTAATAAAAAGAGAAAAGGAGAAGAAATAAAAGAAAAGGTGTGAAATCATAATAAAACATAAAAAAACACAACAAAAAACCAAGAAAACTCAAATAAACACACACAAACAAAAACCAAGTTAGTGTTATTTAAAGATAATTGTTCATGCATGTGTGGTAGAGGTGTTACTTTTCACTACAACATAATAGAGAACAAGGACACAATTTTTTTTCTCTAATTGAAAAGTAACAATGACAAAAGAAATGGGGGAAGAGAATAAAGGAAAGGGTTGGATGAGCTCACTTTAGATGTATAAGACAAGTGGATGTTGCCTATATAGTTCCACAGATGCATGTTCCAACATGAACTTTAGGCCAAATGTAGTCTTCCCAAGAAGTGGGATAGAAGAAATGATGATGATAAAAAACATATGATTAATGTTGTAGAAGAAAAGGGAAAATTTGACAAATGAGATGGGTCTTGAAAAATGGCAAGGTGGTTGGATGAGTGAAAGTAATCTTGAAAAATGGCAAGTGTGTGAAACAAGCTAACTTACATAGTGGAAAGTCAGTAGGATCAAATTTTTTGTAAAATGGTAAGAGTGTGATGATCAAAATTTACATAAATGAAAGATAATGTTTTTTTTCTTTTGTGAATTAATTATCAAATGTTTTTTGTATTTGTAAAGTATTTCTAATGTTTTTGGGTTAAAATATGCACAAGATGGGACTATTTAGTCAAGGAGATGCTCGTTCGAGAGTAACATTTCCAATAAAATAGCTAAGCTAGTTGTAATAGTCCATGCTCAAAAATTAGTGAGAGCAAGGATCTTGATAAGGGAAATAATGCCTACAAAGAGCAACAAATGTAACATAGAATAGTATGCAACATGAAATTAATTTGAAGAACTATGTGGTAGGTGAAGAACCTGAGCAAAAATGGTGTTCTTGTTCACTTTTCTATAGCAAAAGTTATGCAATACTATCTTGACTAAATTGATTTGTAGAACTAGTATTGAATGCATTCATAAGACATAATCAAGATCATAATTGGTCAAGGGATAAAAGCATTCAAGCTTATAACATTCCTAAGACATAACAAATAATGTGGTTCTCAAAGAGAATGGTCCAAAGAATAGAGTCCAACACATGAATGGTCTAGGGGGATAAAAAATAAGGTTCTTTTTGAGAATGGTCTAGGATATGATAATATTTGTTCAAAGTGCCAATGATTCAAAGCCTTCATTGTCCAGAGTCAAGAAGAGTGGTCTAGGGTAGTATAAAATGTGTTTAGGGTAGGACAAAATTACTTCAATAGAAGTTTCCCCCAAGTAATGTGTCTCATAGATGATGGTTCAAAGTTGTTCATACGTAGAACCTATTAAGGTGCATGATGTTCATAAACTCTAGAAGTTATTTACCATTTGATTTATCTAGTTGATATGCCCCTGATCCATAGTTTGTGTCCCAACTAATTAGGTTTAAACTTACCTTTGTTTTTTGCATTAAACATTTGTGTTCTTTTGGTTTTATTTCAAAACCAAATCACCAATCTCAAACTCCTGAGGGAGAATACACTTGTTGTAGCTTCTCCACAATATATTCTGATAGGCTTGTAAGCTTTTTAGGATAGCTAAATGCTTGCCATCAAGTAGTTCTATCTCTTGCATCCTTGAGACTCTAGAGTCCTCATCATCTTCAATATATTCTAGTGAGACTTGAAAGGATGGTAGCTAAATCTCAACCATGATAATAGCTTTAGTGACATAGATAGGGGATTATGGAGTGGCTCCTATTGGGGTTTGATGACTGGTTATGTAAGCCTAGAGGGAAGGAAAATTTTGTAAGTGCCAATTATGGCCAATATTATTGACAATATTCTTTAAAATGGTTACAATGGTTTTGTTTGATGCCTTGGCTTGTCTATTTCCTTGTGGGTTAGATGGAGTTAATTTCTTATGCTCAATCTTGAATTTTTCATAAAGATATTTTACATCCTATTTTACAAAGGATCTGCCATTATTAGATATAATAAGAGTGGGGATGCCATATCAATAGATGATATGGTAATACATGAATTTGGAAATTTTATCCCCAATAATGTAAGTGAGAGTAATGACCTCAATCCACTTAGTAAAGTACTTGGTTGTAGTCAAAATGTGCTTATGGCCATCTAAATATGTTGGGTTAATTCTTCCTAATTAGATCGAGGCCCCATGTTAAGAATGGACATGGTGTTGTGATTGGATATAGTGGTAAAAAAGGTGCATGTATCAAGTTTCCATGTTGATGACAAGGGACACACTTCTTCACATAATCTCAAGCATCGATCTCCATTTTTGGCCAATAATAACCTATTCGGAGGAGCTTCTTACTAAGACTACACTATTGGTGTGGGACCCACATATTCCTTCATGAACCTCCTTAAAATATACTTTGGATTATCCTAAAGATAAATAATGAATAAGCATTCCATCATAGCCTTTTTGATAGAGCATGTTTCCAAGGAGGGTATAATTTTCTAAATGGTGAAGGAAAAGCTTTTGTTGATTATTGGAAAGGTCAACTGGAAATACATGATCATAGAAGTAATTATAAAAAATTTGGTACCATGGTAGTTCAGGAGGGGGATTGGGATTGGTAATGGCACATACCCTCTCTAAATCTAACAAGACATGTGTAGGTTGTATAAGATTTTTAATTAGGAACTAATACTCTTTAGCACTATCATCCATCTATAACATGGAACCAATCATCACCATTGTGTCATTTGATCTATTATTTTCTCTTGGATCTTGTTCAAACTATAGATATTTAAAATGACCTTTGAGATAATCAATAATTTACTTGTAAGGAACAATTTTGTTGTCTCTAGTTTGATACTAATTAGTGGTCTAATTGATGATTAACTGGGAATCACCATAGACCTTTAAACTCTGAATATCCCACTGTATGGCAAGGTAAATCCCTATGATCAATGCCTCATACTTGGCCATATTGTTTATACAATGAAATTATATATGAAATACTTTAGGGATTATATCCCCCTATGATGTGATCAATAAAATGCTAGATATAGATTCATGGGATGTAAAGGATCCATCAAAGTATAACTTCCATTGTTTAGGTTCCTACGATGCTTGTTTTATTGACATAATAGAATCATCTGGGAGGTCAAAGTTGAGAGGTTAAGTATCTTCAATAGGAGATTTTGTAAGTTAGTCAAAAATTACTTGCCCTTTGATTACATTTTAATTCTGATACTCAATGTCAAACTCACTTAGGATCATAACCCATTTGGCCATACATCCTTGAAAAGCTACTTTGGATAAAAAGAACTTGAGAGGGGCCACCTTATTGATGACAATAGTTTTGTTATTTAGCATATAATGTCATAATTTCTAAGTAGTGAACACCATAGCAAAACATGCCTTCTCAATAGGTTTATAATTATGTTCATAAGCAAAAAATGTGTAGACTAAATAATATACAACATGCTCCTTACCATGATCATCATGTTGGGCCAAAAGTGCATGTTTTATTGCTGATATGTAAAGAAGTAGTGGCTTTCCTTGTGTTAGCGGTCTTAAGACTAGAAAATTGGTCAAGTATGTCTTAAGCTTTACAAATGCTATTTGACAATATTCATCCCATTGAAATTTCACCCCTTTCTTTAAGAGATGGGTAAATGGGTGGCACTTATCTACCAATTAATAAATAAACCTATGTATAGATTACACCTTTACTTGTAGGCTTCATAGTTGTTTAAGATTGTTTGGTGGAGGCATTTACACAATAACCTTGACTTTTATAGGTTTGACTTTGATCCCTCTTTGTGATACAACTAAACTTAGTAATTTCCCTGATGTGACTCCAAATACACATTTCTTAGGATTTAGGTGGACTTTATATTCATGAAGCCTCTCAAATATTCTTCATATAATGTTAGGATGTGTATCTTTTATTCTTGATTTTGCTAGTATATCATCAACATAATCCTCAAAAATATCATGTATCATGTCATAGAAGATGACAATCATGGCATGTTGACACATGGTTCCATCATTTTTCAATCCAAATGGCATGACTTGGTAACATAATACTCCCCATGAAGTGGTGAATGTAGTTTTATGTTGATATTCTTAGGCTATCTTGATCTGATTGTATCCAAAAAATCAATCCATTAAGGATAGAATCTTGTGCCTAGCAGTTGAGTAGACAATCATGTCAATGTTGGGTAGAGGAAAATCATGTTTAGGGTACACTTTTTTGATATCTCTAGAATCAATAAAAATGCATATACTTGGGGTCTTTTTATTCACTAGGACTATGTTTGAGATCCATTAAAAGTAATCTAATAGCCTCATAAAACATTCTCTTAGAAAATTTTCTAGTTCTGCTTTAGCTAAAAAGGCAATGCATGGATACATCTTCCTCAATTTAAGCTTGACTAATATAGCATTAGGATGGACAAAAACGTGATACACAACTAAGTCTAGGTCTAAGCCTAGCATGTTGGAGTATGCCCATGTAAAGATCTCAATATAATCCCTTAGGAAGGATATAATTTGTTCACATTCCATTTTAGTGCGGTAAGCTCCATGATAAATAATTTTGGGATCCTCTTAGGTTCTTAGGTTCACTTTTATCATGTTTTTCACAAGGAGTGTGGATCTATATTATATAATTGTAATCAAGGTATGATCATGATCATCTTCTTCTACCACATCTTCTTGTTATTCCTCCCAAATTTATAGATAGTATGATGATTCAAAATCCTCTATCTTAGGTAAAGGCCAAGTAGCAAAAAACCTGGGAAACTCAAGAGAAAGATTCTCAAACATTTGTTGTTGTTATGAATAAATACTTATACTAGCTATATAAATTAGGCTATATGGACCTTCTACATCCTAAGGAGATGATAAAACTTTCTTACCTAAGAGTGCCTGAAATAGGTTTTCACTTGAAGGCTTCTCTTTTTATTTACTTTTTCCCTGATTGATGAGTGCCTCAAAGAGATTTTCACCCAAAGATCTTGATGTTTGTTTTTTATTATGATCAATAAAGTTTTCCTATTATCAAAAGTAAGTAGAAGGATATAATTAAAAATCAAAGCCTTTTTTGTGATCATTGATGGGCAATCCATCTCTTAGACCCATATATTTTGAAATTGATTCTTCATTCTGAAACTCATCAATGTGTATAATTGAATCTTTCTTGTCTCAATTAATGAGTTTGGGATGGCAAAGGCATAGGTAAAAATGAGGGTTTACTTAAAAATGGGAAAATATAATGGAAAAAATATGATCTACTTTAGGAAGGAAAAAGCACCAATAAAATGGGTTCTTGCTTCAAGAAATGAAGCTCCAATGATTAAGGTTAAAATGGCATTCAAAACAAATAGATCTATGTCAGTAAGCTCATCAAAAAGGCTATAATGGGATGCTACATCATTTCTAGGAGTCTCATCACTAGTCACTTCCAAAGAGTCACTATCGAAAGTCATGAGGTCACCCCTAGGTGGTATATAACCAAGACTATGATTCAAATTAATTGCTCCAGTTGATATGGGTTTTAGGATTCCTTGTGCTCATTGGCCAAAGCCTTTTCCTATATAATCAAGATGATCCTGATTCGATTAGGGATTGGATACTTTGGATTTTGAAAGACATTAGCAAGGACTTAAAAATATAACCAATCTCCCTTGATAAATGCCTCATGATCTTTCCTTGGTGCAACAATAGTACAAAAAAACACTAATGATTTTTGTTGTTTCTTCTTAAGTTTCAAAATATGGTTAGGTCCATTAGGAGTCTATGAAGGTTTAGGCTTACCATATATTTTAGGGGATTTATAAAACTTTACAACATGTAAGTCATCCTTTAGATGGTACATAGAAATGTCCATGTCTTCAATAACAACCTACTTTACAAGAGTTATGGGAAATAGGTCAGTGAAAGTGGAAGCTAGATTACTAGGGTTGATATAATTAGATGAAGATGGATGTAAAACTATAGATTTACTATTCATTGAAACGAATTCATAACCTAAGCAATATTTATAATTATGGAATTCAGCCTTAAGGTGTTTGTAGTATTGATATGTTTTTTGATCAATGAGAATGGTAACCTCAATCCCATCATGGGGAAAATTAAGGCACTGGTGCATGGTGGAAGGAACTACTTGTACTTCATGGATCCAAGGATGACTAAGAAATATGTTATAAGGAAGTTTAATATCCATAATATGGAACAATGTGTGGTGAGAAGTGAACCCAACCATGACTAGCAATTAGATTGTGCATGAAGACTCCCTTTTGGCATTGCCATAAGCCTTGATTGTAATTATGTCTAGTTGAATGTATTTGTTAGCATATCCCAATCATCATACCAACTTAAGGGATACAATGTTTAACCTTGAACCATTATCTATAAGAACCCACTTGATCTTATGATCTATAATGATTATCTTAATGTATAATGGGTTATTATGATTTGGGCCAAGAGTGGACATACCTTTTTGGTCAAACATGATTTGCCAAAATGAAGACAAATGTTTGAATAGGTTTTGGAAAATATTAGGGTTTATATCATTAGGCATAGTGGATTATTTTACAAGGGTTTTTAGAATAATTCTATAGACATTAGATGTTCATAAGAGTTCTAATATGGAAATTTGTGTAGGGGTTTTGTTCAATTGGTACACTAGACTATATGGCTTTTCGATTGTGGATTGAGTTATTTTATCCCTCATTAGCATAATATTTGGCTTTGGGACCATTGGCATAATGTTTTAATTTTGTTTCATGGAAGAAATGGGTAAAGGGCCCTGTATGGTAACTCATAGGTGTCTAGTTGAGATTGTAGAACCTAGAGGTGGCAAGGAGACATTATAATTAAAAGAGGAAGGCAAAGGGCATTGGATGATGACTCATAGGCATCTAGATGTATTACTATAATTTTAAGTTGATGAAGAGCCTTTATAATTAGAAGGGTATTATTGTTCAAAACTAGTAACCCATGAAAAGGAAGCCATAACTACATTGTGTGAACTCGACATAGTATTACTAGGGGGAGAGGTTATTGAACCTATAATGATGGGTCCCATTCTACAAATAACATGATATTTTCCACATGGTTTCATAGTAATAGTGGAAATATGGGTAGAAAAAATGTGCCCCATAATATTGTTATAGTTGTACAACATGTTGTTATATGCCAAATTGTTAGTATGGGAGTTATGATATTGATTATTCTCATTACAATTATGACCTTGATGTTGGTTCTGATTCTACTTCTATCCTTGATTTTGACCTTATTTTTTATTATTTCTTAGTGGTGGTATATTATGTCAAGGAAAGTGGTACTTTTAGATCCCTATATCATGATTTGTGTCCTAATTAGGAGCTAAATTAAAATCCAATTCACCATTTTTAATGAAGTCTTAAATGATGTGTCATAATTGGAAACAATAGTATTTTCCATGACTAGATACACAATGGAAGTTTCACCACTCATTCTTTTTTTTCAAACCTAGTTGATTGATTTTGAGGAAATGGCCTTGGTAATGACCATATAGTCAAAAATTTTACTATGATCTTTTGAAGCATTATTTCAACTGGTTCCCCTAATTTGATAAAGACTTAAAAATTGTTATGAAATGTTCTACATGGAGGTTGTCTCTACAAATTAGGTGATATATTTTAGGGATCTAATTTTATATTCAGGGGAGGTAGAGCCTACACCATTTATACATGCCTTGTTTTAGTTACCCTATTTCCAACCATTTTATTATTCTTGTTAAATCCTTTAAGATTATCTTGCATAACATTCTATGTAGACAATTGGGACTAATTTAAATTTTAACCTTTCATGAAAATATTGACAAGACCCTTAGCAGTAATAGACTTCTCAATCTGTACCTCTTTGTGAATAATTTACTCGAATGAGTTAACACAAGCTAGACATAGATTATGCACAACCTTAGGATGTAATTTTTGTGGAAATATATCCACCAATTATTTATCTATAAATTTATGTTTAAAATGACCCACAAATTCTCTCTATCTCTATAGATATGTGGTAAAAATTTCACCATCACATTGTTTGGCTTTACACAAGTCAACAATGGTTAGTTCATATCCTATGTTGTAAGAGAAATGGTTGAAATTTTTTTATGAAAAGTTGTTCCAATCTACAACTGATCCTTTGGGTAACTTATGTATCCCATCAAGATCCTATCATACTAATTTTTTCAAAAACAATCATAGTAAATACTCACTGCTATAAGTAACCTCTTGGCATAAACTGAAAAATGCTTATATGTGCTCATGTGGGTCTTCATTTCCTTTATGGTTATCAAATTTTGGTGCCACAAATTGAGGTAGAAAAGGGTTTGGATAATGGTCAAATCAAATGGATATGGACATATCTCATCAAATTTATACTTTTTGATTATGTTATTCATCTCTAACCAATGCACAATCTCCTTCATGGAGTTCCACTCTTGTATGTTTAGTGCATTCCTGGATTGGTTATGATGTTGTTGGGGTGGTATGTGCCTTCAATTTTATTTTTGGGGTGGAATGTGCCCTTGGTATTAGTTTTGGGGTGGAATGTGCCCCTATTATTGTTATTGGGGTAGAATGTGCCCCTATTTTTATTTTTGGGGTGGAATGTACCCCTATTGTTGAATGGATTTGTGAGGGATGTATACCCTACATTCTATGACTTGGATTTGATTTTATCCTAGAGTCGAGTAGATAGGTCATTGATTTTTAGATTGTATAACATTCCATAAATTTGGTTTTATTGAATGGCTATTGTTTTCTTGATTTTGGGAAATTCTTTGTCTATTTACCAATTTATGTGTTGGTTGAGACAAGGTAGCCAAATTGCCTTGGGGGATCTCCTCAATAAGAATTGAATGTTTGGGTCTTTAATTTTATAAAGTGATAAGAGGTTCATGATGGTTAAAGAATGTATGTTCTATTTATAAGGGAACATTTTGCAATATCTCTTGAATCTTTAATTGTTTGTTTAGGTTACCTTGATCTACCACTATTATGTTCTCAACAAATGTTTGTTGTGTACTCTCAACCACATTTTCTTGTTTTTTAAATCATCATTGTGAATTGAAGTAGAAACTAATGAGTCAGTTGAGGCTATAATAAGTTTATTAGTATATCATTGACTTATTTTATTGATCTTTGTTATAAGATCCAAATTGGTGGAATATGACTTTTTAAGCATTCATTTACCTTTGTTATAAGAAGAAGGTATGTATACTTGTGTAAAAGCTTGCTCTTTCCATTGTCTTTCTTATTCTCTAACTAAGGTATGTAATTTATCCATAGGAAAATCCAAAGGTAATCTAGCACCTAATTCTATCAACTTAAGAAGTGCTTCATCTTGGCTCTCTTGGTGTTGATATCCATTATATTCTTCCTTGGATCCTACTATTATAGGCATGTCCGCAAAGAAAATAGAATTTTATTTACCATAATATATTGATCATCTTCAAAGCTATGTCTATAAGAGACCCCACTATGAGTGAACCTTTGAGTCGTGTTTAAAAAGAGTTGTTCTCTACATTTGACTAGATTTATATCAATGTTTTACAAACATTATAAACAAGGTATGGGTTTTATCTTTTCTTTCAACAAATGATTAAGGTACCAAAGAGACTATAAAAAGGAGGGTGGCTTGGAACCACACACAATTATAAGATTTGGTTCATAAATTTACTCAAATTTTGGTAAAATCAAAATAATATAAATTCGAAGAGGGTATGATAACTCAAAAACTAGAGTGTGACTCTCACACTAAAATGTAGACCTTTGTGATACATCAATACCATAAAAGCTAGTTCAAATTTGATTAGTTGATAATAAAAAATAAACTAAAACTCTTCAAATTATAAATAAGATAATGCAAACTAAGAAATGCATGATGTGAAAGCACGTAATAATTCTTAAGTATAAAACTAAAACCAAATGGGTAGCACAATGCGGCCACATGGTGATAGTGGGGATAGTATAAAATATGTTATATGACTTAAAGTGTGAGAGATGGACAAGATTATTTAAGTACACCAAGATGATAAGTGTGATTTTGAGTTTATAAATTTTTTCTCAATTCAAAAAATAGAAAATTGAACCCAAGTTAAAACAAGCTTAATATGCAAATGGTGAACCCAGTTTAACACATCAACCCTTAGAACTTAAAAAGGTTAAATTTTGAATGTGAATTATCAATGAGGGAATTAAAAAAATTTGTAAAATTATTTAGACTCAAATGGGTAACATAAATTCACTAAGTTAGATCAATGATGACACAACGTTTATGATGACAAATTTGAATAAAGAAAACATGATTTGACAACGTAAAGCCTCCTTGTTCAAGAAATTTAGGGACAATGTGTTTTGTTATGAAATTTGGTTAACAAGAAAATTTTGACCCAAAAAAAGACCAAGTAATCTAAGACAAAGATAAAACAACTACTTAATCATCTTATGCCCTAAACTGACAAGGTGTGGCAAAGTGTGGTTAACTAAACTAGCAAGTTTTTGAGTGTTTCTAGATGGATCCCATGCACAAGACTTTCATGTCAAAATTCAAGAGAAATAACACATAAATTGGGTCTATGTGATATGGCTTTTTTTAAAAATTTCTTTCACTTTTTAAAACCACCACATCCATTTCTTGCTCAATGTAGTGTGATGTCCAACATGATCATACATCCCATGGGCTCAACCTAGTGATAGGAGATGGTTTGACCACTCAAACGACCATCCTAGTAGGTGATCCCAATTTATATACCCCCCCCATGGATATGGTTTGAAGATAACATTGGGAGATGAATTCTTAGGTCAATGCTTCCCTATAAAACTTATGGGAGGTAATAAAGTCCCCCTCATAAGCCAAGATGGAAAAAAATAAAAGACAAGTAAAAGAGATTTAAAGGTTATTTATAGATCACCCAAGCCATGTGGGTCTTGGGGAGAGCCTTAAAAACTTATATTTTACACCTTTGACTAAGGTATTTTGTAATAAAAATGGTGCTTTCGATCTCACAAGTTCCCTAAAGGGGATGGGTAGGAGAGTATACATGCACAATCTTTCTTTTTGCTAATCAAATCTAATAAAGTAATGATCCATTAAAGATAAAATTTGAAGTTTTCTATATTTCAAAGCACTTAAATTTAAAATTTTGGTGATGTTCTTTGGCCCCTTGGCCTTAAGTTGTAGAAACTTGTAAATAATAATTAGAAAACATTTAAATAGATATCTAAGTGTTTCTATAAGCACCCAAAATAAATGTTCCTAATACTTTTTAAACACTTAAAAAAGAGTTTAAAAATACTATATTAAGCTTATTTAGATCACTTTTAAAGCTGGCCCTATAAGGAAAAAATCAAAATTTCATTTAGCCATGAAGAATTTTTCCAAATGAGATAAAAAAATTTACAAAATGAGCTCTCAGGTTTCACATAGTGTTGCAATCCCACTACTCTACAAAACTATGAATTAGATAGGCAATATCACTACTTGGGTTATTTCATCATAAATCCATAATATCATTACATGGGCTAACAATCCCACTATTTGGGGTTATAATCTTGCTACATGGGTCCATAATATTATTATTCAGGTTGGGTTGAGTTGAGGTCACAATCTTGTTATTTAGGGTTAAAATCCTACTATTTAGGTAAACTTGGGTTTGGTCAATTCAGATTAGGGTCATAATATTACTATTCAAGGTTATAATTGTTGAAGGTTTAAAATTGTGCTTGATCTTAATCAATCAACAATGTGAAGTTTCAAGCTGTGGGACAATGTGGCTTGAAACAACCTCCAAATTTTAGAGAAGCTGGTCTTTTCTTTTGTATTGGGTGTTGGGGAAAAGGGATAAGAGATTAAATAAAAAATGCAAATGCAAGAATTGAAACCTAACTATGGAAATGTGCCTGAGTGTAATCCTAATCCTAACCTGAACATAGTGAGACTATTATAGGATTCAATTACATTTAAGAGCAGACAAGTGCATGATAAATGTAAAAGATTGAAATAATAGAAACAGAGACTCAAAACAGGGAGTTCTTTCGCTGAGACATAGAAAATGTCAACAAAGGCATAATGTTCATTCTTTCTAACAAAATATTCCAATCACATAAGAGGCACAAAAGTCACATACATCTATGTAAACCTTCTGATTCAAGAAAATGAGACAAAAACAAATGACATTCCTAATCACAACTTCAGAAAATCTATAGTATAAACTACCATTGCAAATAACACAGATAACATCAACCAAGGCATGAAGCTCAAATTTCCTTAATTCATTCAACCACATAAAGGGCACAAAAACATGCATGGTTATATCAACTTTACAACTCAAGAAAATTGAGACATGAGTAAATGATATTACCGGTCAAAAACTGTAGAAGTTTAAAACTATAAAATTCCTCCCCTCTTTTTTCTCTTTACAATTCTCCTTCTTTTATAGCCTCGAATCACTCCTTTCATCATCTCCTTTCTCATGCAATCTTCTCCATCCTCCACTCACAAGGGACAAATAAATGGCACCTTCAATGCCTTAGGGGCTCCAAAAATCTACCCGATGAACTGTTCCATCTACTCGAATTAATTCTAGCCAATTTTCCCTCCATTTTGCTTCATGGCAATAGATACATGGAACACTATTATATTGAAATGGGAGAGGACACTTAGTCAATTTTCTAAAAATCTTCTCATTACTTAGAAGGCACCAAAAAATGACACTTGGCACTTTCCACCAGATCCATCAAGGACACACGGCTCTCTCTGCTTCTCTTAGGCTATGCTGTAGTATCATTCGAGACACATATCAAACTCTTATGGATGGTGACACTTGGTAGTTTCCATAGACTTTTGAAGTAACACCCAAGGCCCACCACAATTTTTATTCAGTAATGAAACTTGAAGATGATCTCTCAGTCATTGACATGTGGAGGCTTATGTGGCTTCGAGGAAGATACATGGCATCTTCCGCTTCTCCTTCTAGGGATATGTGGCATCTTTTGCTATTCTTTGGGATGGCATAGAAAGGGACTCAAAGAGTGACACTTGGTAGCCTCAGCTACTTTATGGCACTTAAGCAAACAAGATGACACCTTTCTACATTGACCCAAAATATTGAACCTAGGCATTAAACCAAAGTCTTTTAGAAGTAGACACATGGTGACCTATGCCATTATTTGAAAAATTAGTTTAGGGCCTTCCTTAACTGCCACTTGGCACCTTCTGTTGTATCCTAATACTTAGCCTTTTGAAGACCTTTGCTGAGAAATAGAATGAACATGGGTGCTAATATGAGACATAGATGCTAACATGTGGAAGCTTCTACTTCGTTGCTATTAGGTACATGGCACATTATGCGGTTCTCCTAAAAGTTACAAAAAGGGCCTCAAAGGATGCCAACTAGTTAACTCCATGATTTAGAAAGTGACACTTGGTAGTTTCTACTTGAATTCAAACATTTGGGCAAAATGAAGCGAAAGAAACAAAAAGAGGAGCAAAGAGGACCCACGCTCTGAAAGTGACACTTGGTGGCCTCCACTACACTTTGACACTTAGATGGAAATTTAAACCCACGCTCTACTCCAACTTTACCACTATGACCAAGGTATACGGGAACCAAAACTGTAGTGCTTGACTGAAAATTTGTGTGTAATATAGAGTAAAAATTTACTCTATAGTTACTAACAACCCTCAGGACTTTTGAGCCTACTCAAAAAGAAAACTCCACCTCCCGCTAGATGAAAATTTTGAAAATTATAGCTTCAAAAGAGCCATTGACATATGTTTAAAACACTTATTTAAAAGCAAAGTGGGAAAACAATAGAAAAATAATGCGAGAAAGGGAACTATTTGACTACAATACATGAGAGACCCAAGTTAATTGAAATGTTTCAAATAGATTCCATTTACAAGAATCTCTTCAAGTTCTCCTTCCATCGACTCTAACTCAAAAAAATTCTTCTACTTGCATGAGTGAATTCTATATGGACCAGTCCATAGTGCTTCAAATTTGGTATGCTGACCTGGCTTGGCAGCCCTTGCATCCCATTTTAGAACAATCAAGCCTACTTCAAAATTAGGATTTGAGGTCCTCTTATCAAAACAATTCTTAACCATTCCCTGATGCTTAATCAATGAATCATGGGCTATATCCCTCTTTTTCTAAACTTCTAAAAGTTTTGCGAGTTTGACCTGCATGGGGCCATTCTCTTCAATCTCAATTTGTTTGATCAACTAGAGAGTAGGGATTTCCAAGCTTAGGGGAATCATGATAGACTTTCCATATACTAATTCATATGGAGACATTTTGATCACCTGCTTGGGCATGATTCTATCAGCCCATAGTGCTAGATTAAGCACTTTATGCCATTCTTTGTGATGATCAACCCCTACTCTTTTGATGAGTCTTATCAGGTTCTTGTTGGTCTATTCTGCCAGACCATTACCTTGAGGATAATAGTTAGATGAAGTTCTCAGATATATTCCATGTCTCAAGGCAAATTCGGATACCTTAGACCCTAAGAATGCTTTAGCATTATCTAAAATGATGGTGTGAGGAGCCCCAAAGCGAGTAGTGATACCCCCTAGAAAATCTAGGATCACATTCTCTGTTGCTTCTTTAAGTGGGACTACCTCGGTCCATCTGGTGAAATAGTCTGTGGTAGTTAATATCCATTTGTGACCCATGCTGGACACTAGATTTATCATTATAATGAAGTCAAAACCCCACTGAGCAAAAGGTTCATCCATAACTATAGGACTAAGGGGCATGGCTGCATTCCTCCACATCCCCGTATAATATTGGCAAGATTGATATTTTCTAACCAGCTGATAACAATCTACAAATAAAGTAGGATAGAAATAACCTACCTCACTTATCTTTATGGCTATGGTCTTTGCAAAAAAATTCCCCCTTGATGTTCCATGATGCATTTCATGTAGTATCCTCCTAGCTTCAGCCTGTTCTGCACATCTTAACAATTTTCCATAAGAATTTCTTTTGAAAAGGACTTGTTTAATTAAAACAAAATGAACTCCTTATATCTTATAATATCTCCTCTTGTTTCAAGGGAGTTCTCTCAGATAAATCCCATTTTTCATAAATTTAATCTTGCTTGTAACCCAGGATTCCTGATCAACCTCTTGTAATTTCAACACCGTCTCTAGCTTTCCTTCTGAATTTGCTTCCTCAGGTAACATCTATTCCAGCTCTTGGGTTATATATTGGCATAGACCCCTACCTCTGACTAGCTTGGTAGGTCTGACCTCCACATCATATTCAAGGATCTTAGTAATCTAATTGGCTCTTTTCTCAGTAATCTCCCCCTCCATGATGTATTCCCTGACACTTGGGTGAGCCACAAGTATCAAACTTTTGTTCCGTAATATCAGATGCCTAAATATCTTGAGGGCTTTCACCATGGCATAGGCTTGTCTTTCCACATAATTGCACCTGGCCTCATAATCTCTGAGAGTTATTGAGAAAAAGTCTATTGGGTGCTCCCCCTCTAGCCTGTCATTCTTTTGAGTTAAGACAGCAGCAATACTTGACTCCCCTCCTTAGACATACATTACAAAGGTCATGGAAAAATTTGGGTTCTTGAGCACTGGGGCTGTTGAGATATTCTTCTTGACCCCTCAAAAGCTTGCCTTCCTTCTGTAGTCCACTTGAAGATCAGGTCCTTTTTTAACAAGAGTGTCATTGGTCTAACCAAGCCTGCAAAATCAGATATGAATTTACTAACAAAATTGATCTTTTGTAAAAAGGATTGGACTGCCTTTTTATTTGTTGGAAGAGGTAAGTCCATTATAGTTTCAATTCTCTTAGGATCTATAGAAACCCCTTCCTTAGACACTATGTGCCCCAACAGTTTACCTTGAGGCACAACAAAAATACATTTCTTGGGATTCAATGATATCCCAAAATCTTGACATTTCTTGAAGACAGATTCCAAATGATCAAAATGATCATCAACATTTTTTGAGAAAATAATGAGGTCATCCAGATAGACCATGATGACCTTATTTATAAGTTTACCAAAGGATATATCCATAGCTAATTTAAAGGTGGATCTTGCATTTGATAAGTTGAATGGCATCTTCACGTAGGCAAATGCCCCCGATTTGATGGTGAAAGCAATTTTGTACTAGTCTTCCTCAACTAGCCAAATCTGATTATACCCAGAGAAACCAGCAAGTAAAGAAAACCTCTCTAATCTAGCCACAATTTGTAGAATTTGTTCCATGGAGGGCAAGGGATAGTGGTCTTTCAGAGATGCTCTATTTAGATCTCTGAAATCTACACACAATCTCACATCTCCATTATTTTTCCTAACGGGGACTAGATTTGATACCTAGGTTGAGTGTTTAATTGGAAATATTTTTTTAGAATCTAGAATTTTTTGCAACTCATCTACCATTAGAGGCTCTATCCTAGGATTGACTAGTCTTTGTTTCTATCTGATGGGTTGGGATCTCTCAGTCAGCTCTATTGTGTGCTGGATAATATCTCTGTTGTATCCATGAAGGTCTTCATAGCTCCAAGCTATAACTCTATCATGTCTCTGGCACAATTCAATTAATTTTTTCTTCTCTTCTTGAGTTTTAGAATTCCTAACTTTTATCCTCTTCCCGTCACTCACCTCTACCTCAGAATAGTCTACTTTATCTACCTGGAACCTTTTATTTTCTAGGCTTACATCCTCTAGGTCAAACAAGTTTTCTAAGGTGATCAATCCTTTGGGGAGCTTATTTGTCTTCAATTGAATAATCTGATCACCATATGCCTCTTTAATTTCAATTTTCAACTGATCCACAAACTCATTTGATTGTTGTAAGAAAGAGACTACCTGAGCATCATTTTTAAACACTTGCCAATTTTCATCATTGTCTGGGATGGTCGGTCTCATTATAACATTTATTGACTTATTGTTAACCAATAGGCCAGTTATTGGGTTAAACTATGAACCAATCTAAGCCATCCTATCAGCCTCAAAGTTTTGACTTCTAAGGATTATCTCAATATTAAAATCTTCAAAATCTTATATCAAATCCCAAATCCTATGCATATAGGATCTCATTCTCACATTCTTGGCCTCTGCCTTTTCCCTAATTTACTTCATTACTAATTCTAAATCTCCTCTTACTCTTAGGTTCTTTATTCCCTTTTTCTTGGCTAACAGGAGCCCATGCACTAGAGATTCATATTCTACACCATTATTAGTGCAAGCAAATTGAAATCAGATAGCCCTTAAAATTTTATCACCATTTGGAGCAGTAAGACAAATTCTTACTTTGGCACCATGTTTACTTCTAGCCCCATCAAAATTCAAGGTCCAGACCTCTAAATCTTGAGCAGTAGGTGCCTCTTTCCTTATAACATTTGGGATCACCTGATCCTCATCAAAAATGACATATGTGCCCAAACCAATAGAGTCATAGTTTCCATACGGGTCGCTATGCATCATAGCCAATAACTGGCTATTTTCTTCTTCTTGATCATGCTTAGTCTAGTTTCTTAGTTCTTCGATAAAATTTCTTTCTTCTTTATTTAACATGGCATGATCTGCTTCTAATCTTGTTGTTGGTTCATTGGTGATGTGGTCTTTGGGTAGTGGTTTAGATAGAATTTTCATCTTTGAATCGTATCTGGTTCTCAGGATGAGGTGGGACCAGTCAAGAGACATATATCCTCTTATTTTTGCTATAAAGTCTCTAGATAAACATAAACCAAAGATAGGAGGGATATCTATGACAACTATATCTTGGTTGACAATTATGTTGGGACATGTGTATAACTACAAGGGTAGTTGTTTAATTCTCCCTATGGTTTGCACTATTTTGCCATCTAGCTGCATAACTCCTTTTGCAAGGGGTTCATAATTTATTTTCAAAGCATCAGCGATTTGCTTGGGCATCACAGTTGTATTAGCTCCTGAATATATCAGTGCATTATGTAGGAGTTTCTTTCCAACTATCAGAGTCAAATAGAAAGGCTCTGGCTTGGATTTACTTGTGTTGCATCGTTCACGAAGGCTGTTGTTATTGGAAGAACCGTATCTTTGAGCTTTTCCTTTCTAGTAGATCCTTCCTTGGTAATAGCACCTCTAAGTACTACTTGCCCTTACAGAGCTTCTTGCTTAGTGTCTTCTATTCAGGAATAGCCAAAATATCCCATATGGATACTTGTGCTAGAGTCTTCTTTAATTGGTCCACTACATTGATCGGTCCTAGAGACTAAGTTTTTTGGTAATAGGGATACCTCATTTTTTCTTGAATCTAGGTAGGAATCCCTTGGTCTTGCACTGGATGAGGCATCTCTTATCTAGCAATGGCATTTCTTTGCCCTTGAGATGGAGGATTATTCTTGGCTTGATTGCTTACAAACTCAGGCTACTCCACCATTCTCCTCTTTGATCTGGTATAGTAATTAGATTGCACTACTGGCCTTTGGGAGGTAGATGCTTCATTTAAGAAAACTAATTCCTCATCTTCAACCCATAAGAACAAAGCATGTTTTGGGGATATTTCTTCCTCCTATTAAAAGGACATTCCTTGCATCTGAGCCACTAGAACTAAATTCTGCATGCCAAGAGACTGGTATGCTTGACTGCTATTGGTATTGGCAAATTGACCATCCATTCTTCTCTGCTCAGCTACCCTTTGTTATAGATTACCTCTAGGACAATCTATGGGTGTGTGAGCATCATTACAAGGGAAAAACCAAGCATTAGTATCATCCACATAATTATTCTAACCTAGAACCATCTCCCTATTTGAGTTGGGAGGAAGGGTCTGTGAGGGTGTGGGAACTGCAACTAATTGATTTGTTGGTTGATGGTTGGTTTGCCTTGGAGGGCCTTGATATTGGTTTGGTTGGGATGAGAACCTATTTCCTTGATAGCCTTGATAAAGAGGCTTGGGGAAAGTATTCTACTACCTATTCATATTAATTAGCTCATTAGAGAATGTCCTTAGCATACTTTTGATATCATCCATCTCGGATGACTGAGCAGGGACCGATTGCTTCACAGATGATGGAGGGTAAGTATACATAGACACAGGTGGGCTTATAGTTTTAGGAACCTCTTGAGGTAGGGGAAAGGTAATTTCTAGGAATACAGGCATGGGAGGCCTTGGAGGTAACTTCCCAGTATCAATTAAATGATTCTCAGCTCTGACCGTGAGGTCATAAGCCGCTGGCAAAGTGTGTCCTCCTAGTGACTGAATCATAATAGATATATCTAAATTTAAAGCTTTGAGATGGAATACTATGGCCATACCAGGTGGTGGTTTAGTTGCAACAGGGATTCTATCCCAAGTTTTCTAGAATCTAGTGTTGAAGTCAGTCATGTCCTCTTGTGGTCCCCTTTGAATGGTGATCAACTACTATAATAAAGAAGACTTATCACCCTTCTCTAAAAACCTCTCAAAGAATGTATCTCTGAGCTAGTCCTATGTAGATATGGTATTTGGGGTCAGAGATCAATACCACTCTAAAGCCTTCCCTTTGAATGAGGCTGCTAACAACCTTAGGGCCACATTTTGCTCTGTGACACCATGTATGGCACAGACATCTAATACGTCTTGAAGATGCTTCGTAAGTGTTTTTGAGTCTTTCCCACTAAATTTGGGTAGAGCTTTTAGAGCATTTACTGGGATAGGGTCCCAAATAGTTGGTGGTGTTGGGAGGATTAAGGGGCTACCAGTGTTCTAGCTTGCATAATTTCTTGGGGGTACATGGGCTCCCATGTTTGGTATTGGTAGAAACTGGTTAGCTCTTCTTCTTGGACTAATTACCAAAGGTGGCAAAAGAATACCTAGATTTGCAATAGATTATGATCTGGTGACTGGTCCATAGCTTTGACTCCTTGTATCTCTCTGGTTCATGTAGTCTTGAAAGAAACTTTAAGACTGGTCCCACTAGGCATGCCAGAAACTGTTGATGGTTTAAAATTGTGTTTGATCTTAATCAATCAACAATGGGAAGTTTCAAGCTGTGGGACAATGTAGCTTGAAATAACCTCCAAATTTTAGAGAAGTTGGTCTCTTCTTTTATATTGGGTGTTGGGGAAAAGGGATAGGAGATTAAATAGAAAATACAAATGCAAGAATTGAAACCTAACTATGGTGATGCGCCTGAGTGTAATCCTAATCCTAACCTGAGCATAGTGAGACTATTATAGGATTCAATTACATTTAAGAGTATAAAAGTACATGATCAATGTAAAAGATTAAAATAATAGAAATAGAGACTCACAACAGGGAGTTCTTTCGCTGAGACATAGAAAATGTCAACAAAGGCATAGTGTTCATTCTTCCTAACATAATCTTCCAATCACATAAGAGGTGTAAAAGTCACATACAATTATGTAAACCTTCTGATTCAAGAAAATGATACAAAAGCAAATGACATTCCTAATCACAACTTTAGAAAATCTATAGTATAAACTACCTTTGTGAATGACACAGATAACATCAACCAAGGCATGGAGCTCAAATTTCCTTAATTCATTCATCCACATAAAGGGCACAGAAACATGCATGGTTATATCAACTTTACAACTCAAGAAAATTGAGACAAGAGCAAATGATATTACTAGTCAAAAACTCTAGAAGTCTAAAACTATAGAATTTCCCCCCTCTTTTTTCTCCTTACAATTCTCCTTCTTTTATAGCCTCAGATCACTCCTTCCATCATCTCCTTTCTCACACAATCTTCTCCATCCTTCACTCATAGGGGACAAAAAAATGGCACCTTCAATGCCTTAGGGGCTCTAAAAATCTACCTGATGAACTATTCCATCTACTTGAATTAATTCCAACTGATTTTCCCTCCATTTCACTTCGTGGTAATAGATACATGGAACACTCTGTTATTTTGAAATGGGAGAGGACACTTAGTCAATTTTCTAAAAATCCTCTCATTACTTAGAAGGCACTAGAAAATGACACTTGGTGCTTTTCATTGGATCCATCAAGGACACATGGCTCTCTCTGATTCTCTTAGGTTGTGTTGTAGTATCATTTGAGACACATCAGACTCTTACGGATGGTGACACTTGGCAATTTCTGTAGACTTTTAAAGTAACACTTGAGGCCCACCACAATTTTTATTTAGCAATGAAACTTGAAGATGATCTCTCAGTCATCGACATGTGGAGGCTTCCATGGCTTTGAAGAAGATACATGGCATCTTCCACTTCTCCTTCTAGGGATATGTGGCATCTTCTATTGTTCTTGGGGATGGAGTAGAAAGGGACTCAGAGAGTGACACTTGGTAGCCTCTGCTGCTTTATGGCACTTAAGCAAACAAGATGATGCCTTTCTGTGTCGACCCAAAATATTGAACCTAGGCATTAAACCAAAGT
The DNA here is from genome assembly GCA_037957365.1 of Torreya grandis. NCBI lineage: Eukaryota > Viridiplantae > Streptophyta > Pinopsida > Cupressales > Taxaceae > Torreya > Torreya grandis. The sequence goes on along the minus strand of JARHVA010002885.1, from coordinate 1,223,039 downwards.
CTTTCAGAAGTAGACATGTGGTGACCTCCACCATTCTTTGAAAAAGTAGTTTAGGGCCTTCCTTAACTGCCACTTGGCACCTTCCATTGCATCCTGATACTTAGCCTTTTGAAGACCTTTACTGAGAAATAAAATGAACATGGGTGGTGATATGAGACACGGATGCCGACACATGGAAGCTTCCACTTAGCTGCTATTAGGTACATGGCATGATCCACAGTTCTCTTAAAAGCTACAAAAAGGGCCTCAAAGGATGCCAGTTGGTTTGCTCCATGATTCAGAAAGTGACACTTGGCAGTTTCTGCTTGAATTCAAACATTTGGGTAGAATGAAGTGAAAGAAATAAAAAGAGGATAAAAGAGGACCCATGCTCAGAAAGTGACACTTGGTGGCCTCCATTGCACTTTGACACTTAGACAAAAATTTGAACCCGCGCTCTGCTCCAACTCTGCTGCTATGACCAAGGTATACAGGAACCAAAACTACAGTGCTCAAATAAAAATTTGCATGCAACATAGAGTAAAAATTTAATCTACAATAATCATACTATTGAGGTTGGTTTAGGTCAAGGTCACATCTCATTATTTGGGGTTACAATCCCACTATTTGAGTCAGGTCAGGTCAAGTCAGGTTAGGGTCATAATCCCACTATTTAGGGTTACAATACCACTAGTTATAGTGCAATACCATGTCTAAAAATGATAAACCTGAAATTGTGTGAGTTATAGGATGAAACCATGACTTTCAAAAAAATAGACTTTTGCTCAAATTTTCACCTTTTTGCCTCCACACTCTAAGATCCTATAATGGAATGGTTATTAGGTTGCTTGTAGGTGCCTTTTGATCAAACTTATGGGGTGTGGTCCCACTAGTCATGCCAAAATGTAGATTGTATTGTAAGAGATGATTAGTCAAGCATTAGTCCAAAATATCAAATAAGAATTCATAAAGAGCTAATTAAATCAAGATAATTTATTCATACAGGGTTTTATTAATAATAATAAGATGAAAATGAAATAAAGTAAACCATTACCTTCCCAAGTGAATCCATTGATCAAAAGTGGCTCAAGAACATGTTCTCCCCTTAACCAAGCATCCTTGTCTTCATCAATAATAGTGGCAAACTCCTCCAATGTCTCAAGAACACTCCATAAAACCTAGGGTCATTATATTCAAACTATCTAATTTCCTATCAAATGAAGCTAATACAAATATGAATAATATAATAATCAAAACACAAATGAGTTGTAAAGAGATTTTAGCATTATAACATTACAATACTTGAGATTAAAAATGATGTTCATGGCATCTCTATGTATAGATTTTTTAGCTTGATCACAATCAATTATGACTATCCATCTTGACATCAAGATGTATGGCTAAGGATCCATTAAATTTTAGAGGACATGCTCAATAAATGCCTTAATAATGATTTGGGAAGAAGGGGCATTAATGAGGCATGGGAGGCATGATTTAGATATTTTATGCATTGATGGCCTAGGGATGCCTTCCCAAAAAATTATGTCATTAGGTGACATAGTTAATATAAATCAATTTATAAAAAAATATATTCAATAACCTCCATGTAAAATCCACTTAAGCTTTTGATTTGGATTAATTATCTTTAAACAAGATTAATAAGAATTTGTGTAATTATGTGGAAATTGTCCCTTAATTAATGAAAATGGTCAAAAAGTCATATTACTAAGTCATAATTTGACTCAAGAAGAATTGGAAGGAGATGTTAGATGCATTAGAACCATATTACTATTTAGGATGTTGTTGACATAAAATAACAAAGGTACATGATGTGTACTAATGAATTAGAAGAAATGAGTGATCCAAAGCATAAAAAGGTGAAATCATCATTTTGACTCGAAATGATTTGATAAAAGTTAGGTCTCACATAAAATGCATTGCCCCATTTAGGGATAAATTAGCCTAAATTATCACTTATAAATGACAATATTGAACCATTTATTCCATTTTATGGATTTTGATCTAAAATGTGTATTTGAGTGCAAATCAAGTAAGATTGACAATTTCAACACAAATGGTGTTATGAATTAAATGTCTACACTTTAGAATAAACATATGTACAACCTAGATATTACACATTTGTATTACATATTCATGCATAATTCAATTTTTAGCTTTACTAATTTAGACTTGATTGTATATCTATGCTTCTTCTATTGGAGGGAATTGGAATATGTCATTGTTTTTTTTACTTTAAACCACTTATATTCATAATATGTATGCTTTAGACATGTGTCCATGTCATTGTGTGTGCATTTCCGAATTGTGTATGTAGATATTTGAATATGTCCTTCTATGTGGATTTAATCCAACTTGCTTGTTGCTTATGTATGTGGACATTTGAACATGTCCTTGTATGTCTTATTTTTCTCAAATTTAATAACATGTGCCCTTGTCCCTTGTATTGTGTCCCCTCAGTATAATTTGTGTGCCTCATGTGTTTTTTATGTATGATTTATTGTATGTGTCATGGCCATGACAATTATTTTTTCTTGTTACACACACCAATTTTTAAAGCCATGAGGGACATCATACATCTACCCTTCTTACTTGGGTGACATTTTGGACATCATGACCCATTCCATAGGTAGTTATCTAGTTTTACTCAGATTTGTTATTACATACATTTTTAGATCTATCTTTAAACCCTTGTGAATGCTAGACATGACATACATATTACATTACATACTTATGCTCAGATTATCTTACATTTTGATGTTATACATGCATATTATACTAGATTATTATGCAGTTATCATATATGTTTTGAATAACACACATTTTATAGAGATTTTTATTTTAAGGATAGTTATTTAATAGGTCAATAAATACCATCAAAAGAGGGTGAATTCAAAGTGGTTTGTCATAGAGATCAGGATCTTATATTGCACTAATAATAGATTTTTTAGCACACAGACTTCGTTACAAAAAATTAGACATAGGTAAATGTTGTAGCATTAAATTTCACCCTTGGGGAGGGTTCTTCAGGATCTTTCCAACTAAGCTACATAATAGAGAAACCCTAGGCTATGAGTATCTTGTATTTGGGTTGAACCTCTGGAGAACGATAACTTTCTCTTGATGGATCACCTAAACTAATTCTTATGCTTGGAAAAGGGTTACAAGGGGGAATAAGGTTACTAAGAAATCTAAAAAGTTGATACACCAAATATAAATGAGAACTCACATAAGCATGAAATAAACACTAAAAAATCATAAGACAATGCTAACTCACATAATCTCACAATCTAGCTAATTGCATAAGTATTTAATGTATTAGGTTCACCAAGCAATGAATAAAGCAAAAAGAAATTCTAAAACTCACACCAAGCTTACATTAATGGCAAAATTAATACAAGTACAGACCTATAATTAACTTGGGAACACCTTTAAATAGATAATAAATAAGGAAAATGGACATGGAAGATTCTCCTTCACAATGCCATCATGCACAAGCTCACTAAACACATTTCAAAGGCAAGAGATAAGTAAAGAAAGCATTTATTGATTTAAGAGGTCTTTCATACAAAATTTGACAGGGTCTAGCCTTATCAAATTGGAGTCTCCTATCTCCCTAAAAAATGAGAATTGTTAGAGAGAGCTTAAAATAGGAAAGAATGGATGATATAGGAGGAGAGGGGAAGAGAGAGAGGGAAATAAGAAAAATTGAGATCAATAAATCAGGCCCAACCACTTTTTTATCTATTAGCATTAATCTTGTCTCTTAATTAGCCATTTATTGGCTCCAAATAGCTCCAAGTCCCTCATTGGATTAGAAAACATGTTAGTAGATAAGAACCATTTTAAAATGATGAGTCATGATCCTTTCGAATGGGAAAGTCCCCAAAGACTTTTTTCTAACTTCATTGAATACTCCACTTCACCCTCTCAACCTCCAAATACTCCATCTACTTAATGATTATCGCCCATGCTTAATTTTGATATGTCCTTTAGATAGTCACTTGATCTCATTTTTATGGTGTCCCTTTATAACACAATTGTCAAAATCACCATGCTCCTATGCCAAATTCTTTCTCTATCACCATTCTATCATTACTCCAAACTTTGAACACAAGTCCACTATAGATGAAAACCAATCCCATTTATTGGTTTTCATATAGACATAGTCTTAAATGAATATCTAAAGTATACCTAATCTCTTAATCACAAAAAATATGTAAAACATATGTTTGAAAGCTTTTGAGAGGTTGAACTGAGTTTTAATGGCAGTAGACAAATTTACAGATTTTGCTCTTATAACCTAGATTTGTATCTTGATCTTGCATTTAATCATCTACTAAATTAGGTGGAAAAATATTTGATCTAATGTGTTTTCTTTTTGGGCATCCTCTTATGCTACTTGTTCCCTTTTAAAACTTGACCATTGCAAGCTTAGACATGTGTCCTCATCTTGTGCCTTTTGAAGATTTGATCAAATATGCTCTATTAATCTTCACAAGAGTCCTTAGCTTTGACCTTCATTATCATCCATATATATTTGATCTACCTTTAGATCATGCCACTTTTCAACCCTATATTTGATCTCATGATCTTACTATCAGTTTCATCTAGTTAACATACTTGTACCATGTGGTAGTTTCATGTACAATCTAGACTCATTGACCCTTTAACCTCATGCATACCGTTGATTTATTTGGTAAAGTTGAATGCATTTAATTTATCTAGTAAATCATTATGATGTGATAGTTTTATCCCTAAATTTCATCTTAGGATCCTTTGACTTATTGACCTTGAGCTTATCATTGATATTTAATTGCATGATTAAATACGTATTGTAGATCTGTTTAGGCCCACTGACTCAATCTATCACCTATGTACAATTGATATTCAATTAAATCAAGAGATATTTTTAAAAAAATCATCATTATGTTTAATCTTAGGATCCTTTTAAGATTTTGAATTTAAATGGTTATTTTTTGTCATTTTAACTTGACATTCACGTACACATCCCATTTTGCTAGTTCAAATTTTAGGGCTTATATCTTGAGGTAGACAAATCATCAAGATACCAAATTTTTAGGGGACATTCAAGGTATGAAAAAATTAATTTCCATGTGTTTCTTCAACTTTGAGAGGCTTCCCAAGTAAATTTATCAAATATATAACCAAACTGACTTGTTCATTATTACATAACATGCTATGATGGTTTGGCTCTTCTATGCTTGTGATAATCATCTTTGGACCCATAAAGGCTTTGATAAACTTTTAATAATTTGAGAAATACCTTCTTCATGCCCCTTTAATTTCATGAACACCATAGAAACCTACTAGTTTCTTCATCTTGTAATTCTATACCTACTTCCAATCCATTTGATCATTCAATCAACAAGAACTCTACTTAGCTTCTCACTCTACTCTAGGACTTCTAGAATATTGATCCATCCAATAATTTTTTTGTATATAGGCCAAAATTTATGGTGACATCCTAGGATTACATGCTTGCTATTTAATAGATCAATTGCCTTGTTCGGTCCATTAGGCATGGAGTCTCAAGTCTTCCCTCTCGACTGATATGAAACTGATACAAATATTTTATTTTCTATCAAACTTATCTTAAATCAAAAAGGACAAAAAAAAGTAACATTATACTGAAGGCACTTATGGGAGGGAAAAAATATCTAAAAATAAATATACATAAGGAACTTAGAATAGAACATAAAAACTACTCTAATATATACAATGGCTATAAACTCTGCTAATAACAAGGCTTTAAATGAATTCTATTGATTGGGATGGGTAATGTCAATCCATACATATAGGCATGTTGAAAATCATTATGTTGTTTAAAACTATGGATCAAATAAGGATTGATTCACAAGCTATCAAAATTGGTATGGTTGTATGGCTTGGCCTTATTTGAATCCCATTTAAGGATTAGGTTCCCTTATTTAAAGTCTCTTGATATGGATCCTTTGGCAAAATATTTTTTGACCTGAGCTTGATGTGACTCAATTGTCTTCATTATATGGTCCTTAGTTGCTTCAAGTTTCATGAGCTCTACCATCCTCATGCTCATAGGTTCACTCTCCATCAACTCAAGATGATGGGCTAACTCCAAAGCTAGTAACTCAAGAGAGATGGGCAATTTGGATTCCCTCCCATATATAAGAACGTATGGTGAATTTTTAGTGGTAACTTTGGGAGTTATTCTATCAGCCCATAAGGTTATCCTTAACGTCATGTGCCACACTCTTTGGTTATGTTCCATAGTCCTTTTTATAATCCATATCAAGTTCTTATTTTCGGATTCTACAATTCCATTTCCTTGGGGATAATAGTTTGAATATGTGCTAAGGTAGATGTCCATAAGAAGTTCCCATTCACTTTTCCTCATGCCAACAAATGCTAGGGCATTATTTAAAATTATTGTGGTTGGTACTCCAAACCTAGTCACTATGTTATCATAAAATTCCAACACTATCGCATTGGCTTCTTTTAGGGAAATTACTTTCACCCACTTGGTGAAGTAGTAAATAGTAGTAATTACTCATTTATGTCCCCCACTGGAAGGTGGGTTGATCATTCATATGAAGTCCAGACCCCACTACATGAAGGGTTATTCCACCTGAATTGGGTTGAGAGGAAGGGCTACTAATCTTTACTTACCTATAAATAGAGAAAACGTTTTATATTTTATGGACCATGCATAGGAATCCTTGAAGAGGTTAGGATAGTAATAACCTTCTCTCATTACCTTTGCTATTATAATCCTTAGAGCAAAATGTCCTTCTATAGGTCTATCATAGAATTGCTCCAAAAGCTTTATCACTTGATCATCATCAATGTACCTAAGAAACACTCCATTAAGGTATTTTATAAATAAAACCCCATCAACCAATGCATAAGGTATGGATTTAAGTCTAAAATACCTTCTCTTTTCCCTATCTATACCTTGACAACATTCACCTATCAGTAAGAAATGCATTATATCTTAGAGCCAGCTAGTATGAGATGGAGGTGCATCTATTTGTAAGTCATCTTGTGTCACCATGACTACTTATTTGTCTTCATGGACGTCATCAACCATATGCTCACATAAGCCTTTACCTCTCACTAGCTTAATGACCTTGATCTCCACATCATACTCCTTGACCTTGGTAATCTAACTAATTATTTTCTCATTCAAGTCTTTGTTCAGAAGGAAATCCACCATAAGATATATCCTACTATTGGAGAGCAATGGTCTAAATTTTTTTGGGGATTTTCAAAGCTACAAGAACTTGCTTTTATATAAAAGTGTATCTTAACTCATATCCTTCAAGCCCTTGACTAAAAATTCAATTGGTTTCTCAAGTCCTTTACCATTCTTTAGCTTCAACATAGCTATTATATTATCAACATTGGCAAAGGTGTAAAATATGAAATCCCTTGAAAAATCATGATTCATGAGTGAGGGGGCTTGGGCAATAGCCTACTTGATAGCCTCAAATGTTTCTTTAACTTCATTTGACCAAGTGAATACTTTGTTTTTCTTTAGCATGGCAGTGTTGGGTTTGATCAAGTTGGTGAAACTATGTATAAACCTCCTTACAAAGTTTATTTTCCCAAGGAAACTCTAGAGTCCTTTATTTTTCTTAGGTAAAGATAAATCCAAGATGGCACTTATTATGTTTGAGTCTATGGTAAATCCATTATTTGAGATAATGTTTCCTAAGAGTTCACCTTCATGAATAGAAAACAGACATTTCTTTGGATTTAAAGAGTTCCCATACTCTCTAAATCTTTGAAACATCAATCTTAGGTGATCTATGTGCTCACTAGATTTCTTGGAGAAAACTTTAATGTCATCCAAGTAGACAAGCACCATTTGATTTAACATGCCTTGAAAATACATGCCCATTTCTATTTGAAAAGTTTCTCCTATATTTTATAAGACAAAAGGCATATTTTGATAAGCATATGTGCCCTAATTTGGGGTGAAGGAAGTCTTATATTGATCTTATTCTCTTATCAATACTTGGGTATCCTAAATACCCATCCAATAGAGAAAAGCATTATGAACTAGCAACTATCTAAAGGATTTTCTCCATGGATGGTAAGGGGTAATTATCCTTTAAAGAGACTCTATTCAAATCTCCAAAATCAACACACAATTGGATCTCCCCATTTTTCTTCCTTATAGGCACTAAATTGGCTACCCATGAGGAGTGCTTAATGGGAAAGATAATCTGGAATCAATCAATTTAGTTAATTCTTTCCTCATAAGCTCTTTAATTTTGGGGTTGATAGGCCTTTGCTTCTACCTCATAGGCTTGGGATTAGCCTCTAATTATATAGTGCATTGGGCTAGCTTGTGATCAAAACCTCTTAGGTCACTATATTCCCAAGCAAAGATGTCTATATATTCTTTACAAAGCTCAATGAAATTATGCCTTTCAACCCTAGTGTTTACCTTTTCAAGCTTGAAGAGTTTATATTTGAGGATAATAACTCTTTCATAGTTCTCCTTATCAGTTGACATTAATGCCTTCTCTTTCCTCATATGTTCTCCCTCATGGAAAAGGCCTTTAAGGGTAACCAACCCTTAAGGAAGATTTTTAGTTCTTAGCTAAACAATTTTAATGTCATACTGATGTTGAAATTTTTCTTAGTTTAATGAGGAAAAATCTACTTCCTACTACAAGAAACAAGCAATATGCTTGTCATTATTAAAGACCTACCAATGAGCTTCATTATCTAGCACCGGTGGTCTTACCACCACTTTAACATATGGCTTTACTTTGGACTTTTTCAATTCATTTGGGAGGTCAAATTGAGCTCCCACAGATGCCAACCTATCAACATGCTAATTTTGGTTTCTTGACACTGCTTAGATGTTGAAGGCCTCAAACTTCTCAAGAATGTCCCACACTCTAAACTTGTAGGCTCTCATCAAGGGATTATTTATGATGTTTAGGCCTATAACCTGATGCAATATTATCTTAGTATCCCCATATGATTGTAACTTCTTAATTCCTTTCTTACAAGCCCACTAAAGGCCATGAATAAGGCCCTCATACTCTACTGCATTACAAGAGCTATTTCTCTCAATTTCAGTTTATTTTCTTAGAAAAGAAGTAAAAAACTAGATATGGGTATGGTGGAATAACTTGTTTGTTTGTGCATGCATGAACCAAATGATTATGAATAGATCCTCTTTATCTTGGGAAGAATGACCTATAGATAAGAAAATACTAAAACGAAGGGGTTATTGGATGGATAGCAAGGTGGATTGCCGAAGTGTGGGCTTATTAGGAGGCTATCAATTTACTCTTTTAAAATAGTTAAGTTGAAGGAAATAAAGATGAATTAATTACATCAAATGATAGAAAATATTGAAAGATAATTCAAGAAGAAATAAATGCTTGATAAAGGAAATAAACTAATTATAGTAATAAACAGGTCAATACTAATGCTAATTAGCCATGTTGAGTTCAAAAAATAGGTGAAGACTCTATGAACATGTAGAGAGATAGAAAGTACAATTCGGTTAAGAGTGATTAGGTGAAAATAGTTTTCTATTATTTCTTACCATAGTGATCATTGATGATCAGGATAACCATTAGTGGTTAAGGTGACCATTGATGGTTACTATGGGTTCTGAGAAGTGTTGTAAAAAGCTTGGGTTGATGAAGTTAGTGATCAAGTAGCATATTTTTAAAGGTCTATTTAGGGATGGGAGCATAGAAGATATGATTTAAAGGGGCCTAGGTTAGAAACTAAATAATAAGAACTTGAAAACTAGAATATACATAATTGGTTGTTTGATAGTTAGTAGCTGATTTGAGAGTGATTTGGGTAGAGTAATAGTACTTTTCCTAAAGAATAATTTTGTCATAGGCTTAGGTCTTTGTTATATTTAATAACTTTCTAGAGGGAAGAAATGTAAAGAAGTACTTGATGCTAGAAGCTCCTGATGACTATTGGTTGATAGCTTGATTGCCTAATTGCTAAAATTCCTAGATCCTTGGATCCTTTTTCACCTATTTCTCCTCTCTTTTTTATAGGGAAAAGAGGTGGAAATGTAGGTTTTAGAAGGGGTGAAACTCATTACACAAATTTAATTCTTGATGCATTAGCTTGCTACATGAATAAAATTTTGATGTGTTTAGGTTCTCATAAGGACTAAGTTTGAGTGCTCAGGTAGTAGGGATCTAACTATCGGTGGTCATGGTGACCATCAATGTTCAAAGGTCTAGTAGGGTGAAAAGGTAGGTTAGTGAGTTGGTTTAGCTAGTTAGCTAACTTGACTTAGAGTCATGGTTAGAGATTGGGTAATGGTTTGATCTAGGGGTGTTTCAACATCTAAAACTATCATGTGTGGTTTTATAGTGTCTACATTTTGCCCTTTTTTGTTATGCAATTTGTGTCAACAAGTTATAAAACAAAAATAAATTATGGGTCAAAGGTTTGGTTTCCCTGAACATGGGAGCATGTGTTCCCCCTCAAATTGGGAGTGGATGAGGTGAAACCAAATCAAGTGTAGATTTAACAAGTGGTTTATGGTGAGTCATGAGGTTGGTGACAAAAATATTGGGTATTTGAAGCATAAATATACACACAAAAATGTGACTAAATGTAATAGTCAAGATCATGCATAGACTAAGTTTCCATAGTTGGTAAAAATAAAAGGTTGGTTTTAGAAGGATAGGTGATGGGTTAATTGGGCCATAGTGTTAGGCATAAATGATTAGGTTATTCCTATCAAGTCTCCTAGATAGGCTTAATATTTTTACAAATATCTAAAGTAAGAAGTGCTCCCAAGAAAAATACAAAGGGTCTAGTGTGCACTAGGTGGTGAAAATTCAAATGCTCAACATGGCAATGTTGGTCAGTATGGTCAAAAAGGACTAAGTAAGTTCATCACAAAATTAGTGATAGTTTGGGATAAAATGGCCAACATCAAGGTGAACGAGGTGATTGGTATGGTATTTGGAGAACTTAATCTTCAAAGGGTAGCACTAACTTATATGTTCCAAAATTTGAAAAGTGGACATCCTGACCATTGATGATTAGTGGTCTCAAAAATGACCATTAATGATTAGGGGAAAAACCCTAAATGTATCGAGGTTAAAAATTAAAAAATAGTTATCATTTTCACTCATTTTCTTTTGAATCCTAACTCTATGTAACTACATCCTCAACATTATGTGAAAGAGTACTAATGGGGCAGTTTATGAGTGGTTGACTTGTATAAAGGTGATTGATGAGGTAGGGAAGATGAGGATGTGGTCAGGTAGTGGGACCCAAGATTCCTCTTTGATGATGGTCAAAGAATGAGGTAAGGGATACACTAAATTGTTAGATTAGTGTAATTTTGCTTTTGTATTTGGTGTTAATTTATTTTAGTTTGGTAGGGTTTTGGATTTGCCCTAAGTAGTAGGTTATAGGTTGGTTTAGTTGGATTTATGGGTAAAAAGTGGTTTGTGAAGGATGGGGTAGGTTGAGGGATGGTATTACTAGTATTAGGATGGCGTAGTTAAGGTTGGAATGGTGTTTAAGGTAGTTTATGGGTGCATAGGTTTGGGGGTTTTCTATATATTTGTTACTGGGTGTATTGGTGGAGATGTTGTTGGGTTGCACAATATTTGGTTAGGCACCTATGATATTAGTTTAGATATACGTGGAGCTATGGGGGTTCAAATCTCATAAGAGGCATGGGATTAGTGTGGGTTTCATGTTACACTACTGGGCCTATGAGACATATCTAGGTTCTAAGGTTGATGCATCTACTATGGGAGGGATATGCCCATATAGACTTCTGAGTAGGTTTTATGTTGTAGAGGAGTGACTATGTGCTCATAGGACCTAAAGGAGGTGTATGAGATATTTATTGGTTTAGAGGGGCATTAGATGACCTAGTGGTTGGATATGTGGTTTGGAGGCCATATGTCAACTTTCTAAGGTGGTCCCACTATACTCAATACATTTTATCATTGTAGAGTTATAGGTGGATATTTGGGAGGAGAGATGGTGAGATTGATCTCATCCCTTTTGATGGGGTTCACAAGCAATTTGGCTTGATATAGGGGATTATAGGTCTATTCCTAAGGTATAGGTAGGAGGATGTTGAGTTTTTGCTTCTAGAGCCATAACTAGTGGAGATGGTTCTTGATCATGAGGAGTTACCTACCAAAGTAGAGATTAATGACATAGGTTTTATTGATGGCTACCTAGCATGGTATCAAGCCCTCTATGCAGTGGAAAATTTTAGATGGGATGATGGAGGTAGGTAGCCTATGGATGTGGACCTAGATGGTAGGGGTCCATAGGTATAGGTACATGGAGGTGGCCCCAATGTATAAGCAGTGGTTACAAAGAGAGATTAGGCCCAAGTATCATTAGCCATGGCATAGGCCATAGTAGCTACTTTATAGGTTTAACTAGTAGTAGTGCAGGGTTAGGTGGTGGCTATGATAGGTTAGAAGGACTAAGCTATAGATATATTAGCCTTGGTGACCTAGGAGAGGGACTCTTTGAGATAGGATAGAGGAAGAGTTGTGGCACTAATAGGACCACTAAGTAGCATCCCCATGGCACATTACTTGGTCTTAACTAAAGAGTTACGTTATTATGAGGCCATAGTCCTAACACATTATCTTGATGAGCTCTGATGGGGTAAGTACAAAGACAATTTGGTAGGTGGTGTAGGTATAATGACTCCAACTTAGTAGGTTGCTTCTATGGGTGGATAGATAGGCACCTCAGGGGGGTAGGCACTAGATGGAAGTGGTGTCCCAAGGGCATAGGTTATGATATGATATGTATAAGTGTATATTATTTTGATATCAGCCTACAAGATGATCCAATGAGATGTATATGTTTTAATTAAGAGAGATTTACATTATTATATTTACTATTTTATTTAGATGAGACATGATGTATATGATGTGATGATATATATATATATATATATATATATATATATATATATATATATATATGATTTTATGTTTCATGATTCATGGTTTAAATGTTCATATTTTATTATGATTATGCTTATGAGATATAGACTCACTAGCTTAGGCATGTGATGATTATGGATGATGTTTATGATGAGTTATGGTTCTTTGTTTTATATATAGTTATGATGTTTTGATTATGGTTATGATCATGTATATGTGATGTGGATTATTTTTTTGATTATGATAGCACATAAAATAAGTTAGATAACAAAACTAGATGTGGGAAAAGAGATGAAAACATGAGACATACGTCTAAGTGAATACGTGAACCAATTATGAGAGGATAAGGAAAATGCATGATGCTTCTTCATTAAAAAAGACAAAACCAAACCAAAGTTAGATTGGCCTAAGGAACATAATACCTTTTAATGCTTCACATTAGCATGCATTTGATGGTAAAAAGGTGTCTTGATCACATCATGTCAAGTAAGATCATGAATCCCTTGATTTGTAGATGGTACAAAAGGGAAATATCTAATAGGTGGTGTGAATGGTAGTGTAACCTCTTATGGGTTGGTTTTCCCCTTCTATAGGTGACTTAAGAACCATAATAGACAAGTCCATGTTTTAATGCAAAGTGTAGACTAATAAATGTAGGAAGTCTACTAATGCTATATATGAAAGTTGATTGTATCTTTCTTTGGATAACTTATTCTTGATTTTGATATGGGGTCTTTTATTTTTTGGTTTTGATAAGTTTTTGTAGCTAATCAATGCGAGAAGCTTCAAATGAATGATTTTGAAAAAATTAACTTAGCCATCCTTCAAGGGAGTGGTCCATGTTTAGATTTGTTTATTTAGTAGCTATCCTTCAAGGAATCAATCCATCTTTTTAAGTAATTTAGTTTTCAGTAGTTGTCCTTCAAGGGAATAATCTGCATGCTAGAGATGTTTGACCCAAATGATACTTAGGTATCCCAAATTATTTTGACTCTAGGTTAGACATGGACAAGTCTATATAGGCTTGGAAGTTTACCTTTATGAGGGAAAAACCCAAAGCACAAAAAGTTTAATGATAGGTGAAAGGGGTTATTTTGAGAGATAATGACCATGGGATTTCATCTGATTAGGGATGAAAAGTATCCATGTGAAATATTTCATAGGTAGAATTATGGTATCCATATTTAAGATTAGGTTATGACTATGATGGTTAATCATGTGGTTCTATGTTATAATTGGTTGTTCTCAAAGGTATGGGATGAAGGTTTGAGGAAGGTGAAAATCTCATAAATCAAGGGATGAACTTAAGTTATATAAAAGGTGAGTTTGATCCTTGTTTAAAAAAATAAAGGATGCAAGTGTGAAGCATTAAGAGGCTCAAGTTTTAGTTTGGCTTCAAGAGAGGACAAATGATAAGCTCTTGAACCATACTTATGGGTTATGATGTAGGGTCTAAGCTAATTAAAAACAAACTTGCCTCGCTTACTTTTCTCCATATTAGTCACATGTTGATTTTTCTTTAAGATGAGGTCTCCAATGTTGAATTATCATTATTTTAGGTGCTTCTTATAAGTACACTTTATTCTCTCTTGATAGACATGAAGATGGTTAAGTGTAGCTAGGTGGCACTCGTCAAGTATCTCAAGTCATGATAGATTCTCTTGATGATAGTTGCTCTAAAAAATGATATATTTTAAGGATATGTGAAGAGAGGGAATTTGGACTTCAAGAGGCAAGACTACCTCTACTCCAAAGACTAGAGAGAAAGGGGTAGCACCCATAGAGTTTTGAATGCTAATGAGGTAGGCCCATAAAGTGAAAGGGATGCACAAATGCGAATCCCAACTAGAAGAATTAACCATTTTGGTTAACATCTTATTGAGGGTTTTGTTAGAGGATTTTGCTTGTATACTTGCTTGTGGATGATAAGGTGAGGAAAAACTTAACTTGATGCCAAATACATCACAAAGACCTTGGACTTTTTTGTTTTTAAAATATTTTCCATTATTGATGATGATTTTATGGGGAACACCAAAATGATAGATGATATCATGATTGATGAAGTTGACTATCTTATTTTCTTTGGTCAAGATGAGAGGAATATCCTCCACCCACTTGGTGAAGTACTTGATGGTGGTGATGATGGAGTGGTGCCACTATGAAGAATGAGGATTGTTTTCCCCAATGAGATCTAGTCCCCATTATGAAAAGGGCCAAAATTCCTTGGATACTTGAAGTCCATGGGTTGGTGCATGATGTAAATTTGTGTGCTATTAACATTTAACACACTTCTTTACATAATTACATCAGTCTTGGGTGAGGGTGTGATAATAATAGCCAAGGCAAAGGATACATTTAGCAATAGCTAGACCACTAAAGTGTCCCCCATAGATCCCATTCTGCATTTCCCTGATAGCATACAAAGCTTCATGACTATATAGGCAATGAAAAAGGAGGTCATCAAAACCACATTTGTAAAGTATTCCTCTTAGTATGGTATAATGAGAGGTACTCTGAATAAAGGCTCTTTGAGCATTCCTAGAGAAGTTGGGAGGAATGATGTCGAGGTTGAGGTATTCAAAGGTTTGTTCATACCAAATGTCTAATAGAGATTCTTCCATACTACAAATGGTAGGGAGGTTAGATTAGATATAAAAGGGTGTGATAATATTATGAATGGTGATAAAGAGATTACAATTAGAAGGCATAGATGGGATTTTGGAAATACTGGAAGCTATTATATCCATGAACTTGTCGGTAGACAATGGAACATATTGGATAGGGTAATGATCAAATGATGCTAAGAGTACATCTACTAGGTATTTGTATTATTTTAAGACATCATTATTACAATGGTAGGATCCATTGACCTAGTTGACCACAAGTTGGGAATCACCAAAGACACTAATCATCTTAACTCCTAAGGCTAGAGTGGTTTGGAGACCTATTACTAAGGTTTCATACTTAGCCATATTATTGGTACACTCAAAATCAAGTTTGAAATAAAGAGGAAGAGGTTCACCAATAAGGGGAATGAGAATAACCTTGGCTCCCCCACTACACTGACACTTTGAGCCATCAAAGAAAATGGTCATTTGGTAGGTGACATCCTCTTGAGAAAGATTCACAATTGACTCATCAAAAAATGCAAGAGGAAGTGGTTGGCTATATAGAAAATGATCATTGGCTAATTAATTGACAATGACTTGCCCTATAATTGAATTTTTCTATAGGGACTCAAGGTCAAACTTAGCTAAGAACATGAACCTCTTGGCCATACATTGGTTTTGGTATGGTTTAGAGTGCATGTACTTGAGTGGGTTGGTGTTGGTGATGACAAAGGTTTTATGATTAAGGAGGTAATGATGAATTTTGGAAGCCACAAAGACTAAGGCAAGGCAAAAATTCTTTATATAGGTGTACTGAGTCTCATACTCTATAAGTGTTTGACTTATATAGTAGACAACTTGTTCTTTCTTTTGTTCATCATGATGAGCAAGCATTGCTCATAAGGAATGGTTAGTGGTAGAGATATAAAGGTATAAGGGCTGACCATATTTAGGAGGGGTAATAATGGGTGGATAAAGAAGGTACTATTTGAGTGAATAAAAGTCTTGTTGATAGTCCTTAGTCCACTTAAAATATGTATCTTTCTTGAGAAGATGGTAAAAGGGTTAACATCTATCTGATAACTAGGGGATGAAGCAAAGGATGGATTGTATCTTCCCTTGTAGGCTATGGAGTTGCTTAAGTTGGGTTAGAGGTGGCATGTTGAGGATTGATCTAACTTTGGTAGGGTATACTTTGATTCCTTGAAGAGAGATGATAAAGCCAAGAAGCTTTCCAGATAAGACCTCAAAAACACATTTCTTAGGGTTGAGTTAGACATGAAAATGGATTAGGTACTCAAAGATAAATTTGAGAACTTTTAGATGATCCTTGTGATATTTTTATGTCCCAAAGAGATCATCTACATAATCCTCTATGATTTTATGGATGAGATCATGGAAGATGTAGGTCATCACACAATGATAGGTTTCTCTAGTGTTCTTCAAACCAAATGGCATGATCTTATAGCAAAAGTTTCACCATGGGGTAATGAAGGAAGTCTTATGTTGATCCTCAGGAGAAATCAAGATCTAATTATATCCCAAGAAACCATATATGAAAGATAACATCTCATGGATGGTTGTTAGATAAATAAGTTGGTCAATGTTAGGCAGAGGGAAGTCATCCTTTGGACAAGCAAGGTTGAGGTCATGATAGTCAACATAGAGGCAAAGTCTCCCTATGGGTTTGGTGATGGGAAAAATATTGGAAACCCATTATGGATAGTCAATTGATTGGATGAAGTTCATAACTAAGAGGTGTTGAAGATCTTCTTTGACTAGAAAGGCAATATGAGGGTGCATCTTGCAAAGCTTTTGCCTAACAGGCTTAGCATCAGGATGGATGATGATATTATGGAAAGATATGGAAGGGTTGATTCATAGCATATCTTGATATGACCAATTAAATTATATGCTTTGTTCATGATGAAAGGAATGGTAATCCTATTACTCTAAGGAATTTAAGGATTGACCAATCTTTACAATGTGAGGGTTATCTTGAGTACCCAAGTTAACATCAATAGTGGATTTGTTCAACATGGTTTGATTTTCAGGAAGAAGGGATTTGTGGATATAATAATCCCCTACACCAAGATAGGTGAGAATGGAATCATCATTTTGACATTATATGGTTTAAATGGTAGGATAATCATTTTCTACCATTTTAGGATGAATCAAAGGAAAGGTTTTAGTTTGGCCACCCTTGTTATAGGTTAGGGGACCCAAACTAATGGTATTGAATAAAAAAGGGTTATATGGGATGGTTTTGAAATCCCTAGACTTAAAAAGAGATGGGGATGGTGAGGATAGAATGTACTCATCAATGGTGGTGATGGGTTTGGGTGAATTAGTGGTTTTTATTGGTGGGACAAACCCAAGGCCAAATAGGTCATGAGGTTTCTAGGTTTTGATCAAAGGTAATTTGTAGTTTCCATGTCCATAATGGCCAAGTATGAATCCCTTATAGGCACACATATGAATTTACAATTTGGCATATTCTAGTTTGTCCAAATAGGATAAATTAGTAGTAAATGGTTGGGTAGAAGAGGTGATAGAGGAAACATGAAGTGAATGATCAAGTCCCCCATAGATGAAATTGGTTTGGTGATTAAGAAGCCTAAAATGAATGATAATTTTAATATTGGGATTATAATTAGGATCATGGTCAATATTCCCATACTCTTGAGGAATAAAGAAGGCATCTAAGGCTAAAAGATGATACTCTCCTAGTGAGAGACATTAAAATGTAAGTTCTAAAGGGTCCTCTGTAGGGATCTAAAAATAAGGGATAGATGAATTAGTTAAAGCTTAGTAAATGGTATGGGTGGAGTTGTTATTGGTTTTTGGTGAGGTGGATGAGTGAGGAAGAAGAAAATTTTTGGGTCAATATGTCATGTTTCAAGATGTAAAAGGACTAGGGTCAGCTTGTATAGTGATGACCTAACCCTCATGTTCAAACTTGACACACCAATGTAAGCTAGATAAGACACAATTCATGGAGTGGATCTAAGGGCATCCAAGTAATATGTTGTATTTGAACTCACCTTGTATGACATGTAAGATATTTGGAAGGGTGTAGGTTCCAAGTAGATGTGGAGGTTGACTATCCCTGAGGTTCTATCCATAGTATCATTAAAGGAATGGAGGACCACAATGGTTTCTAACATGATATTTTTTGGTAGCTAGAGTTGGTCATAAGCATGAGAGGAGATAATATTAATACGATCTCCCCCATTAATCATCACCCTTTTAATGAAATTATGATTGATGTATGTAGTGATGAAGAGGGGAGGATATAGATGTTCAAGATGAACAAAAAGTATTTTTAAATCCTTGAATGTGATAAGGGTAGAAAGTCAAAGGGCTCTAACATAGGATTTAAGAGTTTGAGGATCTTTGGGTTGGACCTCTATAGATTGTAGGGCCTTTATCAGTGCTTGACAGTGAGGTGGCAAGGTGTTGATCATATTGTATAGGCTCATCTTCATCAATGTCTAGTGAAGGTGTTTCAAAACTACTCATTGGATAGATTTAGAAGGGTTGGAGGGAGAAGCACCCAAAATGCATATTTTGGGTTTTGGTGAAGGCAAAGGAGAAAGCACTTAAGTCTAATTAGAATGTTGAAGGGTGGAAAGATATGTCCATGGAATGGACACTTGGCCTTTCCCTTATCTTTTTACTGGGACCAAGATCAGGTGAACATATGGATAGTATAGATGAGGGGAAACGTTGGGATAGAAGGTTGCTTTAGTTTCTCCTCACTCTTAGATGAGAGTGTGGGAGAGGGTAATTGTTGGATAGGTTTTTTTGGTAGTTGGGTTGATAATGGGCTTAAGATAGGTTCATTTACTAATATACCATCCTCATCCCATA
Source organism: Torreya grandis (assembly GCA_037957365.1). Taxonomy (NCBI): domain Eukaryota; kingdom Viridiplantae; phylum Streptophyta; class Pinopsida; order Cupressales; family Taxaceae; genus Torreya; species Torreya grandis. The sequence goes on along the minus strand of JARHVA010002885.1, from coordinate 1,203,613 downwards.
ATTTATGGATAAGTGCTTAGAGAGTTTTGTAGTTTTCTATGTCATGTCCAAGTGTCTTATGGTATGAGAAGATTAAACTATCATTAAACCAAGATGTTTAGGACTTGAAGGGTTAAAACAATTTATAGGAGGTAGGATTAAATAATAAGTTTATAATAACCTTTGTAAAATGGTTAAATAAGATTCAATTAAAGGTGTTAAGGGTGTTACGCTTTTGGTTTTTAGGGTGGGATCATTTTTAGAAGTAGGATTCACCACATAAGTTATGGGTGGTAGAATGGTTTTGGTAGGTGGGTTTGATTTGGATTGCCTGGAATTGGATGGTTTTGAGGTGGGTGATTAAGATGATGAAGGTTTGGAGATAGGTGGGTAGGTAGAGGTAGATAGTTTGGTTAAAAATGATAGGGATTTTGATGTTTTGGAGTCGGTAGGTAAAGGTAGAATAAAATGAGGAAGTTTAGTTTAGGTATTTTTTAGAGGGTTTACCTTCTTGATAGAAGGATGAGCTCCTAGGTTGGAATAAAGATGGGGTCCCAAGATAGAAGGTAAGAGGGGAGCAGGTGGTATGGTTCTGGTTCTATGTAGGAGTTTTGGTGGCTCCATATTCTTGGTTGGTTTAGTTAAGGTTTTATTTGGTGGACTATATGAAGTTAAGTCCAACTTCAGAGATGGGTGGATAAGTATAAGAGAAGGAAGCATCCCTAGGTTCTTGATAGGTTTGATTAGAGAGGTTTAAGGTGATTTGATAATTTTGGATGGAGATGGTTTGGATGGTTCTTTCACAGTTTTGGAGGGAGAGGTGTTTGATGAAGGGGTTGATGTGATGATAGGTTTAATGGTAGGTGTGATTGAATATGAGGTATATGAAGGTGAGGTCAAAGGTTCATGCTTATTTTGTTAGGGGAGCCCAAGATGATGCCAAAAGGTGGCTCGATCCATATTGGGTTGAGAAGAGGATTATAGGCTTTGGACCAATCTAGAGAAGGGTTTGTAAACTGGTTTGGTTCCTCGGGCATCAGATTCAAAGATTAGGCCCATAGGTTAAGGTAAGGGAATGTTTTCTTCACCCTTATCCTTGATGAAAGGTTCCAAGATTTGGTAGGATGTTTCCTCCATAGAAGGAGTAGATAAGGTGATCTATCCTCTTGGAATGGTTTTCAAAGAGAGAGTGGGTGATTCTATGATGGGGCAGGAAGGTAAGTCCCTTACCTCATAAATTGAAGGAAAGGAGATGGTTGCTTCCTTTTTTTATATATCTAAAGGAATGGGGGGTAATTCCACCACTATAATAAGTGGAGTGGAGGAAGAGGTAGTTGAGGTAGTGGTTTCCTCAATGATAAGTTTACTGATAATTAAATTGAATGTATGGACCCTATGAGCATGAGATGATTCTAGTTTGTTGTCATCATGGTGGGTAGAAGGGGCATGATTGGGATTTTTTTTTGAAATATGTCGAGTGATTGATTTAGGGGTGCATTGGGATTATCCAATACAAATTCTCCCTTATCAATGAAGTTTTAGGAAATGGTTTTAGAGGTGTTAAAGCTACTAACTTCATGTCTAATGACATGGTGGAAAGAACATAAATAACTCTCATTGTACCAACTATGCACATGGCAAGAAGCATCAAATTGTTGGGGAGGTTTGATGGGGGGAAGCTGTATGATGTTAGATTTGAATAACTTGTCCAATACTAAAGCATATGGCTCCCTTAATAGAGTGAATTGTTTTGGGGTAGTTCTATTTTTATTTTGGGTTTATTGATTAGAGGAGTTAGAGGAGTTGTTTTGGTTAGGTTGGTTGAAAACTAGAGGTGAAGCAATTTTAAGGACAATTGTGTTTACTGATGCATCCGGTTTGGTGTTAAGGTGGTTATATTGGTGGTAGTTTTGGATGGGTAAGGGTCATTGGATTTGAAGCTAGAGTTTTTATTTCTTAGTTTCAACTTCCCCTCATTGATAGCTCTAATTTCTAGTTTGTTTGCCATGGTGAAAGACTTATTAAAGGTTTTGAAGGTTTGAACCTATAGATTAAGGGTGATGTGTTTAACACAATCTTGAGAGAAAATTTCAATCAACTTGGGTTGGGACAAAGAGAAAGAGAGCTAGTTGATAATACCTCTCTATAAAAATATGAAATCGATAATTGATTCATTCATCAAATTCCCTGATGGAGTAGAGGTTGGTGATGGAGACATTCTTAGATATATTGATTGAGAAGTGGTCTAAAAAGGTTTGGGTGAGTTCAGAAAAAGAAAATATGGAGTTTTTATTGACAACACTATACCAATCTAATGCTAGTCCAGATAAAGATGTAGGAAAGGTGTGAAAGAGAAGAGCATCATCATAGGCAATCAAGTAGCAAGAATGTTGAATTTCTCTTAGGTGTACTTGATTTCCTTACTTTGGAATTTAGAAAATTTGGGTATTTCCCATTGAGGAGAGTAAGATTGGATAGGGATAGATGGGTGAATAGGTTCATTATAGATTTGGTCATAAGACAAGAGGTTATGAGCCCTACAAATAGATGACTCTAGGTTGGTCATTTTATCCATCAACATTTTGACCAAATCTATTTGGCATTGGGGAGTTCTATAATTATATGGTAAGTTTTCTTAAGTTTGGGTGGATTTAATAGGTGGATAACCGGTCAAAGGTTGGAAATATGCCACATGTTGGTATGTGGTCATAGAGGGTTAGGATGACAACACATAACGGTTAATGAGTACAAGAGGTTGGGTATAAGGTGTCACATATGGGTTAATAGGCATAATAGTTTGCATGAAAGATGGAGTTATGTATCCTTGTTGATTAGGAACATAACATGGGTAGGGTGTCATAGGTATTTGTTGAAGAGTTGATGTGGGTTGGTTTGGAGGTATGATTAGATTGATAGGTTAGCAAATTGATATGGATTGGGTTGGAGGTATGAATGGGTTAATTGGTTGGGGGTGAGTGGTAACTCTGGTACTAATAGGTGGAAGGGTAAAACGTATAGAAAACACCATATTTTGAAGTAGGGTGAAGATTGGTGGGTTGGTAGTGATAAGGGGAATAGTGTAAATATGGGTATAAGGTATTCCCATGGTGGGTGGAGTATGGGTTTCAAAAGGTGAGGTTACCCCTATGTTGGATGGGTTGTTGGTTGGTGTAGGGGGTGTTTGGTTATTGATTGTGTTATTTGATTGAGTTTGGATGGAGGTAGTGGATGGGTTATTGGAGGAAGATGTTTGAGTTATCATAGGTTGGGTAGAGGTGGTGGCCAAAAATGTGTCTCCCATAAGATGGGGAGGCATCCCATAAGGTGGATCTATAGGTGGAACAAAATTAGGGGTGTGGTAAGATAGGGATTAAGATAATGTTAGAGGGATATAGGATTTTTATCAAGAAAAGTGGAAAATTTTGAATCACCTTGGATAACTATCCAAGGCATTGTAGGGTTGGTAGAAGGATGGAGAGAACCCTCAACACTTGAGGTATACTCTATGTAGGAAGAAGAAGAGGAAGGTAGCTCCTAGTTGGTTTGGTTTCTCAACTATTGTCTAGGAAAAACCATGTGAGGAATAGAAAGGAATAAAGGAAAGCTCACAAATCAAACACAAATCAAACAAAAGAATAAAATCTCAAGGTAATTTAAAACATAAACTATAGTGCATTTTAAAATCTTAGGGTAAATTTTATCTCGCTTTTGGCTTATGCCTTAATTGGAAAGTGTGAAGAAGAACTTGGTTTGTAGAATATTTACTAGAAAAGAAGTATATGGTTAGTTTTAGGTGTTTAAGGGTCTCAAAAGGATCTATGTTAGAAATCAATACATGTCTTGGTATTGGGGTGTACCCCCTCCCTTCACACACTATAGTGATAAGGGTTTTAGGTGCTTAGCCAATATATATTGATTTTTAGAGTTTATAGTCAACTAGAGAGCTGAGTTTTGGTTTCTCTTCTTGGTAATGACCTCCAAGTAAGATAGCCAAAGGATGAAGGTGAACCACTAGGAGATGAAACCCTAGTTTTGATTTATGTCAATTGTTATGATGTTTAGTTGATACAAGTGAGGGTTGATATAAGTGATTTTATTTTGGTGTGTGAGAACAAAGGTCAAACTATTATTGATTTACTTAGCCTTTAATTTTAACTATGTGAGCCAAACATGCAAGCAATAAATGTATGTAAGGTTTATTTTATACCCAAAATAAATTTTGATTTCTTTATATGAGCATAGAATAAGGAAGAAAAGGGCACCTATATTCTACTAGATCCCACTAGGCATGCCAAAATGTCTCTCTTAATTTTAGTTTATTTTCCTAGAAAATAAAAGTAAGAATCTAGATATAGGTATGGTAGAATAACTTATTTTTTTGTGCACACATGATGTAGATGATTATGAAGAGATCCTCTTTATCTTGGGAAGAATGATTTGTAGATGGTAAAATAATAAAACAAAGGGTTTGTTAGATGGATAACAAGGTGGATTGCCTAGCGTGAGCTAGATCCAAAAATCATGAGCTTACTTTGAGGTTGTCAATCCACTCTCTTAGAATACTTAATTTGAATGAAATAAAGATGAAGTACTTACATCAAATGATAGAAAATATTGAAATGGAATGTAAGAAGAAATAAATTCTTGATAAAGGAAAGAAATTAATTATAGAAATAAGCAGGTCAATACTAATGCTAAATAGGTCAGGTTGGGCTCAAAAAATAGGTAGGGACTTTATGAATAGGTAGAGAGATAGAAATTAGAATTTTGTTGAGGGTGTGTAAGTGGAAATAAATTGATGTTATTTCTTACCATAGTGACTATCAGTGGTGAAGATGACCATCGGTGATTAGGGTGACCATTGATGGTTGCTATGGGTTCTAAGAAGTGTTGCAAAAAGCTTGGGATGATGAGGTCAATGATTAGGTAGCAGATTGTTAAAGGTTTGATTAGGGATGGGATGTTAGAATATATGATGTATAAGGGTCTAGGTCAAAAACTAAATAATTAAAACTATAAAACTAGAAATATACTTAACTGGTTGCTTGATAGTTGGTAGCTGATTAGAGAGTGATTTGGGTAGAGTAATGGTACTTTTCCTAAAGAATAATTTTCATAGAGGTTCAGGTCTTTGTCATAGTTATTGACTTACTAGAGGGAAGATCTGCAAATAATTTATTGATGCTAAAAGCTCTTGATGATTGCTAGTTGATATCTTGATTGTCTAATTACTAAAATTCTTGGATCCCTAGATCCTTGTTCACCTCCTACTCCTCTTTGTTTATAGGCAAAATATGTAGAGGTGTAGGTTCTAGAATGGGTGAAACTCATTACACAAATTTAATTCTTGATGCATTAACTTGCTACATGAATCAAATTATGATGCATTTAGGTTCATAAATAGACTAAGTTTGAGTGCTCAGGTAGTAGGGATTTGACCATCGATGGTTGAGGTGACCATCGACAGTTGAGGGTAAAAAATCTAGTGGGGTGAAAAGGTAGGTTAGTCAGTATGTTTAGCTAGTTAGCTAACTTGACTCAGGGCCATGGTTAGAGGTTGGGTAATGGTTTGATCTAAGGGTGTTTTGACATTTAGAACCATCGTGTATAGTTTTCTAGTGTCTATAAGATAAAATAAATAAGAACCTATAAGAAGATAAGTACTTATCATTGGAAGAGGATATTAGCATTGCACCTACACCTACTCCATATTTTATCCTTAAGCCATCAAAAAACAATTTCCACAAACCACTAGCATCTTCTTATGGCCTAGTGAGGGATAACATAGATTCAATCTCCTCATGCAAGCAGTAGACACCCATGTCCCTTTCTTTAATACCATACAAAGGTTCAATTAAATTATTATCACTCCATAACTCATCCATGAACATGTCAGGTATTTCCTCAGGATGATTTTTTCATTCTTGACCAAATAGGTGATCATCTACATCCATGATGGTATAATTTATGTTTGAGTTGTCTAGACCATAAGGATCTATGTGAAATTGTGCAATAGGTTAAGATTTGATGGATAACTTGGTCCCATACCTTGTTCTAAAAGACATGTAGGACTAATATGTTACTAGATAACCTCTAATTTTTGTTGTGAATTCTCTAGATAAGCATAGATAAAAATGATGAGGCACATATAGGATCAACACATCTTAAGCCACAAAAACACTAAAATAAACATATAGGGTCAAGTTTGGACTTTTGACAATGCCAATTATTTTGGTGGAAGATTCATCAATTTACAAAACTCCATTAGATTAGGGATCATATTTCAAACCAAGATGATTTGCTATGGACTTTGGCATCATTGTAGTTCTTGATCCACTATCTACCTTGCAATTGTGTACAAATGACTCACCAATTATCATAAAAATGTAGAAGGGATGGGGATTAAGCACCTTATTTGATTATTTTTCATTAGGTACCTTGGTTGCATTGGTGAGGAATACATTCTCTTTGCTTGGTTGCTTGTATAAAACATTTATCTTTGATAATCCTTCTTGAAGGATATCCACTTCTCCAAGAATTAAAAACATGTCCCACATTGGAACACACATTAAAAAATTTTATTTATTCCAAAATGTTGAAGGCCAAACTACCAAACTTTATTTGTGCTTTGGGAGCCATAATTATACTTTAAACTTGTGATTTTTATGGTACAAGTGCAGTCCCTTAATTCTAATTCTTTGGGGAAATTAGAACCTTTGGGGTAGTAGTAGGTTCCTTTAGATTTGATAGTAAAGGATTAATGGTAAGAAGCTCTTTAACTGCTTCCTAATTACCATCCATGTTCCTTATTTTGAATCTTATATTAGCTACCACTAGAATGTATGTTTGGCTATAAATAGCCTAATGATTAAATGTATAGAATACTTCTTGCTCATAATTAACCATTATATCACCCAACTAGATTGGTCCTTAACTAGGCCCCTTGCCTTGTTGAAGCTCTTCTAGATTTGACATCATAGGTACCTCTATGTTCTAAGCCATAAGAGCTTTATTAAATCCATAACTAGTACCTTGACGCCATTTCTCATTGAAATCCTAATTGAACTCAATGTTTGGGACAATGGATTGGCAAAAAGATTGATTCCAAGGCATTATATTCCACTTCTTAAGTAATTTTATTCTACATATGGACAAAATTAGTATAGGTGTTTATAGTATTCAGATTATAGTTATTTGGTATAACATAGTTAGGTTGTCCTTGTCCTTGACTTTGTTGTTGGAAGTTTCCTTTATAGGGTGGCCTACTTGCTTGATAAAACTATTGTTAAGGATGATATGAATTTTCATAAGGCCTATTGAAATGGGCTTGTTACCTCTTCATGTTTAATAACTCATTTCCAAAGGATTGAAACATGCTATTAATCTCTTGAAATTTTTTATTTTCCTAAGAGTCACTAGATTGACTAGTTGAAGCCTTTTCCTACTTTGGTGTAGGTATGGTAACAAGTGTTGTCATAGGAAGAATGGAAGTAAGGGGAGGAATGATAATAAGAGGTGTTTCGATCTCAGGGAATAAAGGCATTGGTGCCCTAGGTGTAAGATTGTCATCTTGTACTAGATAATTCACTACTTTGATTGCCACCTCATAAGCATTTGGTAGTGTGTTCCCTCCCATAAACTAGATCATTACCACAATATCACTATTGAGATCTTTCAAATAGTAAAGGAAATAAAATTTAGGAGTAGGACTAATAGAGACTTGGATCCTATCCCATGTCTTTTAAAACTTGGTGTTGAAATCTTACATAACCTCATGAGGGGCCCTCTTGATTGTGGTTAGCTGCTTTGCAAGTGACAAATGGTCACTTTTGTCCTCAAATATTTTACGCAAGGAATCACCTAATTTATCCCATGATGTGATGGAATTAGAAGTAAGGATTTTATATGAGTCTAAGGCTTTAACCTTGAAAAAGATGGATAATAACCTAATAACCACATTTTCCTTAGTTATGTCATGAATGTTGTAGAAGTTGGTTACATCCATAAGGTACTTAGAAGGGGTTGTATATTGGTCTCTAGTAAAATAAGGGACAATTTTATGAGTTGATACTAGAATAAAATCATATTTATATAGGTATAAAGGACTTTGGCCATTGAAATCCACCAAAGGGAAAGCTCTGGGGGCTATCATGGCAATGAAAGGGGATAACAAAGATCTTCTTATAGGGGTAGATTTTGAAATTGGTTTAGGAGGAAATATTCCTTTATATGGATGTGTATTAGCAAATCTTAACCTTTTTATTGAGTTTAAAGGTAATTAAACAAATACAAAAGGAATACCTCTAGAATTTGATCTTGTAGTCACCTTTGGCATGAAAGATAGTTATTGCTCTACACTAGAATGTTTAGTGTTGCTCAGAGTCACCAAATACTATTACATGAAAACTTTAAGTACTATAAATTAATCAAACCAACATCAAAATTGAAAAATATTATTTGAAAGTGGGTCCCACTAGGTGTGCCAAAAACTATTGTAGCATTAATTTTCACCCTTGGGGAGGGTTCTTCAGGATCTCCCCAACTATGCTATAGAATGGGAGAAACCCTAGGCTATGGGTATCTTGTATTGGGGTTGAACCTCTAGATAAGGTTGGCTTCATCTTGATGGATGACCTAAACTAAAACTTATACTTAAAAAAAGGTTAGAAGGGGGAATAGGGTTAAAAATAAAGATAAAAAGGTGATGCACCCAATATAAATGAGAATTCACATAAGCATGAAATAAACACTAAAAAAACATAAGACAATGCTAACTCACACAACCTCACAATATAGCTAATTGCATAAGTATTTCATTAACTAACTTCACCAAATAATGAATAAAGTAAAGAGGAATTCTAAGACTCACACCAAGATTACATTAATCATAGAAAGAACACAAGTGCAAACCTAAAATTAACTTGAAAATAGTTTAAAATAGATAAGAAAGAAGGAAAATGGAAATGGAATATTCTCATTCATAATGTTATCATGCACAAGCTTGCTAAACATAGTTTAGAGGCAAGATATAGGTAAACAAAGTCTTTATTTCTTCAAGAGGTCTTTCATACAAATTTTGATAGGGTCTAGCCTTATCAAATGATAGTATCCTATCTGCCCCCAAAAATGAGAATTGTTAGAGAGCTTAAAAATGGGAAAGAATGGGTGAAATTGAGGGGAGGGAAAGAGAGAGGGAAGCGAGAAAAATTGATATCAATAAATGAGGCCCAACCATTTTTTTATCTATTAGCATTAATCTTGTCTCTTAATTAACCATTAATTAGCTCCAAATAACTCCAAGCCCTTCATTAGCTTAGAAAACATTCTAGAAGACAAGAACCCTTTGAAGATGATGATTCATGATCCATTCGAATGGGAAAGTCCCCAAATACCTTTTTTTTGAACTTCATTGAATACTCCATTTCGCCCTCTCAACCTCCAAACTCTCCATATTATTAATGAGCTTATTTCTCATGATTCATTTTGATATGTCCTTTAGATAGTCACATGAGCTCATTTCTCTACTATCCCTTCAGAACATAATTTCCAAAATCACCATGCCCCTATGCCAACTTATTTATCTATCACCATTTTGTCATTACTCCAAACTTTGAATAGAAGTCCACTATAGATTAGAACCAATCCCAATTTTTGGTTTTCATATAGCCATAGTCTAAAATGAAGATAGCTAATCTACATAATATTCTAATCATGAATAAAACATGAAACATACATCTAAAATCTTTTGATAGGTTGATTTGATCTTTAATGGTAATATACAAATATATAGGGTTTGCTCGATAGCCCATATCTATATTTTGATCTTGAATTTACTAATTTGCCAACTTGGGTGGTAAAATATTTGATCTGATGTGTCTACTTTCATGGAATCCTCTTAGATTACTTATTCCCTTTTAAAACTTGACTATTTTAAGCTTAGATACATGTCTTCATCCTATTCCTTTTGAAGATTTGATTAACAATGCTTCGTTGATCTTTATGGGAGTCCCTAACTTTGACCTTCATTACCCACTATTGATATTTGATATACATTTGAATTATTCCACTTTTTAGCCATGTATTTGATCTCAGGATCATGTTGCTAGTTTCATCTAGTTAATGTGTTTTCACCATGTGGAAATCTCATATGTGATCTAGACTCATTTACCCTTTGACCTCATGTGCACCATCAATCTATTTTTCAAGGTTGAATGCATGTTATTGATCTAGTAAGTCACCATGATTGTGACACTTATCATCCCCATGTTTGATCTCAGGATCCTCTGACTTGTTGACCTCAAGCTTGCCATTGATCTTTAACTTTATGATTAAAAGCACACTATAGATCTGCTTGTGCCCACTGACTTGAGATATCACACATGTGTCATTGATATTTGATTTAATCAATAAATATTTTGACACTTGTCATCCCCATGTTTATTCTTAGGATATTTTTAAGATTTTGAATTCAAATGGTCATTTCCCATGGTTTTAAATTAACATTCCCATGCACATCCTATTCTTTTAGTTCAAATTTGAAGTCTTATATCTTGAGGTAGACAACACATCAAGATGCCAAATTTTTAGGGGATATTAAAGGCATGAAAAACATCATTTTAATGTGGTCCTTCAACTTTGAGAGGCATCCCAAGTACACTTATCAAATGTATAACCAAACTGACATGTTCATTCCTACATAACATGTTATGATAGTCTAGATATTCTAGGTTTGTGCTAATAATCTTTGGATCCATCAAGGCTCTGATAAAATTTCTAGACTTTGAGAAAAACCTAATTCATGCCCCTTAAATTCTATGAACACCATAGAAACCTATTGGATTCTTCTTCTTACAATTCTATACCTATTTTGAAGTTATTTGATCATTCACTCAACATGAACTCTACTCAGCTTCTCACTCTACTCTAGGACTTTTAAAATATTTATCCATACGGGTAAAGTTTTTTATATAGGACAAAATTGGTCAATAGTAAACATAGTGGGAAAATTGTGACCCAAAAAGTAGTACAATTACACAAAAAATAGATCGAAAGAACACTAACACCTAAATTAGAAAACTAGCACCACATTTTCAAAAATGGTGCTATTGTCCAAGACATGATGCTACTACCTAGTAGGATTAGTTTTAGAACAATATAGATTGGCTAAAAAAGTATAGTAGGTATAATATAGGTTTGCAAAAATTCAATTATAGGTTTACCATTTATACTCAATTTTTCTCATATTCATACTAATTTAGCTTAGATTAATATTAGTTTTCTCATATTTTTGGCATTATACATGACATGACCATTCCCATATTTAGTTCAAATACTTAGATACAGTTTATTACAACTCAGTCTAGAATCCATATACTTAGATATTATATTTGGGGGCATATGCATATCACATTATTATTGTATGCTCATTTACACACTGGTTGATCAAATGGAATGACAAATTCCATTTCATTATCTACATTATATACAATTGACATCACATTCTATGTTGTACACCAATTTCATTACTTATTCCATCAATAGTGGTTATCATTCTTGAGTGGTCTAGAGTCAACATACACAATTAATAGACATAGTTAAACATTTTCAATATTTCACATGGTTTAGTTTTTAATGCATCTACTACACATGGGTGGGAAATGATGGAGTCCTATCCTACTTGAGTTATTGAGCCACCTACATGAGAGGGTTGGACACACTATCAGTCTAATCCAAGCTATTCATAGGTCATGATCTACCAAACAAAGGGGGCAATGATGGATTCAAAACTACATTGAGTTCTTGATCCACCCATACATGAGGATTGATCAAGTCATTAGCTCATTCTAATCTATTCAATAATCGATCACTATGTATATACACATACATAGGTTATAACAAAGTTCATGCATTGGTTCACTCTTTCCCATATCTTCAATCCATTTAGTATTTTGATTTTGATATCTCTTAAGTAAAGATTGATTTATTCATGTTTTAGTCATAAGACATGCATTATAACATATTAGTGTAGGTTTTTATTTTTCCCTATTTATTAATTAGGGAAATAGTGGTTATCATTCTTGAGTGGTCTAGAGTCAACATACATAATTAATAGACATAGTTAAACATTTTCAATATTTCACATGGTTTAGTTTTTAATGCATCTACTACACATGGGTGGGAAATGATGGAGTCCTATCCTACTTGAGTTATTGAGCCACCTACATGAGAGGGTTGGACACACTATCAGTCTAATCCAAGCTATTCATAGGTCATGATCTACCAAACAAAGGGGGCAATGATGGATTCAAAACTACATTGAGTTCTTGATCCACCCATACATGAGGATTGATCAAGTCATTAGCTCATTCTAATCTATTCAATAATCGATCACTATGTATATACACATACATAGGTTATAACAAAGTTCATGCATTGGTTCACTCTTTCCCATCTCTTCAATCCATTTAGTATTTTGATTTTGATATCTCTTAAGTAAAGATTGATTTATTCATGTTTTAGTCATAAGACATGCATTATAACATATTAGTGTAGGTTTTTATTTTTCCCTATTTATTAATTAGGGAAATTGTATTTCTTGTGCATACATGGAGTTTTTCTACATTTGTGGGATAGGCTAGCTTATGTCGAGGTGTGTGTCATAGATGTGTCATAGGTGTCATAAGAATGTCATAAGTAACTCCCTTTATGGGAGTTACTTCTCTATTCTTAGCAGCTTGTCACCACCTTTCATGGAGGAGTTACATTCTATTCTTGGGGTGCCTTGTCCACCTTTTGTGGAGGATTTACTTTTGTACTCTCCTATTTGTAGTCCTCACTTTGGCCATTCCATGCTAATTCAGATTTGGTTTCTCCATTTTGTCTTGTACAATTTATCTTCTTGTTATTGTCAAATTGCTTTAGCATCTATGTGGTGTGCACTTATTCATCTTGTGTGATCACGTCTTCATTGCACTCGCATTATCTAGATTCTAGCAACAACTCTGATATGGTATCAAAACTTTCCCAGTAATCTTGTGTGTGATTATGCTTTTAGATTATTTTGGAATCAAGAGGAGTGGAGTTCTCCTTGTTTTTTTATTCTAGATTTAGTCTAAAATAAAAAAAATATGTCAATATCATTACTGGTATCGTCCTTGGCCATTGGGTGTTTTTTGGTTGTCTTCACGTCAGGAGCAGCATTCAATAAGCAAAAGAAAGGAGCAACATTCAACAAGCAAAATAAAGAAGCAGCACTTTGCAACTCTATGCCTAGTTTTTACTCTTCTGGTCTGTAATTTTTTTATACAACTTCAACAACTCAGCAGTCCTCCCTATTTGCTAGGCGCCAAGCTGGCCGTACGGTGCCTAGCACAAGGTCTGCTATTTTTTGTCTTCTTTTGCAAATATATTTTCTTTGCTATGCCATTCTCTTTTTCAGTAGTCTATTCAAGCAACCAAGCTAGCTGTACGGCCTAGGACAGCAGGTTGGTTTTTGTCTTTTGCAATTTTTTCAGAATTGTGACCTGTTTGGACACCATCCATTGTTTGGATTGTTGTTCAGAAACCAGCTTCTATGCCTTATATTTTGGTGGTCTTCTGCCACACCTCAATCTCCAGCAAGGCACTTCAATTAGGCCAAATGCCCAACGGCAGGTCTGCTTCTATTTTTTGTCTTTTTTGAGATAAAATCTGGTCTGCACTTTGTTTTGGCACCCCTTCCTACTTGGCGTCCCATGTGGCACCCTAGGACACTTGCCATTCTGTCCAAACTATCTGTGTTTTATTTTTTTAGTGAAAAATTGGCTTGATAAATAAAAAATCAGTCAATTTGACTGAATAATAAACTTTTTAGATAGTTTGGTATTTTAGAGGTTTAATTTAAAACTTGTATCTTCGACCTACGAAGACGAAGGGTGAGGCCCGGATTGGTAGGAGGCTAATTCCCCCTCACAAAGACCTCATTTGGATTCTTCATTCCATGCCAAATCCAATGAGTGGTTGGAAGGCCACTTTCTCTCCCCATAACAGGCATTTTTTAAATTTTTTATTGTCTTTTTGGCAAAAACACTAGTTTATGAAAAAATTATAAATTTAAAATCTTGCAAACGGTAGCTCGGTTTTGGGTGCCATTTTTTGCAAAAGTGCTTGTAATTCAATTCTCCATAATTTAGACTTGTTATTTTTTAAAAATGCACTAGTTTATAAAGTGCCAAAAATTTGGGTCTCTCGAGACGCATTTTCGACTGAGTCCAACGTCGGTTTGCTTCAGTCTTGCACTGATTGCTCTAAGATGCATTTTCAGCTGAGTCCGATGTCTTTTGAGCATGCAGTTTCATATTTGGAGGGGGCTCAATATTTTTGGGGGGTGTGATTGTTTTTTCACAACTTGCAAATTTTTACTTTCATTCTCCTTTCTGCATAGAATCACAACTTGCAATCAACACAACTTCACCTAATTTCAGCTAAAAAATGGATTCTTTTCAACTTAAACCCCTAACATCCTTCAACTATCATGAATGGAAAGTTAAAATGTCAATCATTCTTAGAAGTAAAGGGTTGTATAGGATCACCATGGGTACAGAAGTAAAACCCAACACAGATGCTGAAAAGGTTAAGTGGTACAACCATAGTGATGAAGCCTTTGGGTTACTGAGCTTGTTTGTGTCTCCAGAACTTCTTTTCCACTTAGAATCTTCCCAAACTCCTAATGACATATGGGACACCTTAGAAAAGTTGTTTGGGAAGCTTGATGAGATGAGAGGTTATGAGCTCAAAAATGAACTCATAAGTCTAAGTTCTAGAAAATTTGACACCCTACATGACTTCTTCACTAAGTTTAAGGCCCTTAGATTGCAATTGAAAGAATGTGGGATAGAGAAGAAAGATGATCAACTTATACTTTCTATTCTTGCAAAGTTAGGTCCAAGCTATTTAGTCTTTGTCTCCACTTTCCATGCCACTAAAAGTGCCCTTGGCACTGCATGGAAAATGCCTTCTTTGGATTCATTCATTACCGACTTGACTAAGGAGCAAGATAAGCTAATTTAGATGGGCACAATGAAGTCTACTCAACCCCAAGCCTTGATAGCTAGAAATGGTAAGGATAAGACTTCAACAAAGGAGAAGAAGAAAGAAAATACCAATCCTACCAAAAACAACACTGAGACTTCATCTTCCAATGCTAAACCTAAGAAAGAGAAGGTTAAGTGTACCTATTGTAAGAAGACATGGCATGATGAACACAAATGCATGAAGAAACAAATAGATCACCTAACTCATCTTTTAGAGAAGAACAACATAGGTGTTCCTGAGTCCAAGCAAAATTCATCAACCCAAGATTATACTAAGGCAAAAGACAAGGGTAAGGAGAAAGAAAAGGCCAAGGCCCTTGTAGCTACAACAGCTTCCACATCTTCATGGGTCATTGACTCGGGTGCTTCTCACCACATGGGCTCTTCACTAGTTGAGTTTTCATCTTTAGAGCCATGTAGCATGACTTCAATTAGTTTGGGTGATGACACATCAGTTTCCATTGCAGGGAGAGAGTCAGTTGAAATGAAAGGAGGAACATTCAACAATGTTCTAAGTGTTCCTTCTCTTTCAACCAATCTCCTATTAGTGTACCAAATCACTCACATTGGTCGGGGCATGAGAGTTGAGTTTTCACCAGATTCAGTGTCTATCAAGGAGTTGCATAGTGATACTATAGTGGCAATGGGAAGGGCAGATCACCAAGCTAGGTTATACACCTTTTCACATTTTGCATCAGATTCTTCTCCTACAACATTGCTGACTCATTTAGATGGAGTTATCAAATTGTGGCATGAGCGGTTTGGCCACCTTAACTACCGCTATCTTGAGCAACTTTGCAAAAATGACATGGTCATTGGCTTTCCTCGTGTCCAATTTTCAAAAGGACTTTGCGAGGGGTGCTCCCTTGGGAAGCATCTTGAAGTAAACTTTGACAAAGGCAAAGCATGGAGGGCTTCACAACCTTTGGAGTTAGTCCACAGTGATGTATCGAGATCCTTTCCCAAACCATCTTTCATAAGGGCCAAGTACATCCTCACTTTCATTGATGATTTCTCTAGGTACACTTGGATATATTTTCTCAAATAAAAGTCTAAAGTGTTTGAACATTTTCTAGACTTCAAGGCTCTTGTTGAGAAATAAAGTGATAAATCCATCAAGGTTCTTCGAACTAATAATGGAGGGGATTATGTCAGCATTAGGTTTGATTAGTTTTGCACCACAGAGGGGATTGATTTGCAATGCACAATCACCTACAGTCCTTCACAAAATGGAGTTGCAAAAAGTAAGAATAAGTTCTTGAAAGAGATGGCTAGCTGTATGATTCACTCCAAATCCTTATCACCATAGTACTGGGCTGAAGCCATCAATAGTGCTTGCTACATTCAAAACAGGGTTCCTCACAAAGCTTTGAAAGGGATAACACCCTTTGAAGTTTGGCATAAAAGGAAACCTAATGTTGAACACCTCAGGGTTTTTGGATCCCCAGCCATGGCCCGCATTCTGAAGAAGAAATGCAAAGCTATGGAACATTAGTCCAAGCCTTGCATCTTTGTAGGATATCCAGATGGTATTAAGGGATATCACCTTCTAGATCTAGTCACACATGAGTTGTTCATTGGAGAAGTGTCCACTTTTAGGAGAGTCCTAGAGACTCAACACTTGACACTTCTTCTCCCTCAACAAATCTACTTCTTCATGATGATTCCTTGTCAGATTAAAATCAGCCACAGCAGGTTCCTGAGACAGAGTCATCTTCTTCTTATTCAAGTCTAGATAGTGAGGACAGTGATGTAGTGTCATCCACCTCTAGTTAGTTAGAGGATGAGGAGTTAACACCTGACTCACCCACTTCTGGGCCACTTTGGGCCAAATAGACACTTGAGAGTGTTGGCACATGGGTAGGAGACCCAGTAGATGACATATGTACTAGGGGGATTTTTAGAGAGATCCACATGCCTTCTTTGCTTTAGTTTCAGATCCACAGACTTTTCAAGAGGCATCAAGGGTACCTGAGTGGGATAATGCTATGGAGGAAGAAGATTCTTCCTTAATCAAAAATCACACTTGGGAATTGACATCACTTCCTAAAGGAAGAAAGATGGTTTGATGTAGGTGGATATATCGAACCAAGTTTGCAGTAGATGGGTCGGTTCATAAGTATAAGGTGCAATTGGCTACCAAGAGTTTCTCATAGGTGGTAGGCATTAACTACTCAGAGACCTTTGCACCTGTTGTAAAGATGACTTCTATCTGACTCATCTTGGTTATTGCTGTAGCACATGGCTGGGATGTACATTAGATGGATGTGAAGAGTGCCTTTCTTCACGGAGACCTTGAGGAGGAGATCTACATGGAGCAGCTACCAGGATTTGTTCAGGATTCTTCCTTAGTATGTAGACTTAGGAAATCTATTTATGGCCTCAAACAGGCCCATCAAGCTTGGTATGCCAAGATGAATTCCTTCCTTCTCATAGTAGGTTTCACTAGGTGCCATTTTGATCCTAATGTCTACTTCTTATGGTAGGATGATTTTCTTTTGATTTTGGTTCTATATGTTGATGACCTTTTGATCACCAAGAGTTATTCATCAGCTATTGCAGCGGTGAAGGCATCTCTTCAGGATAGATTTGACATGACAGACTTGGGTTTATTACACTACTTCCTTGGCATCAAGATCTCACAGTCAGATTTAGGGATTTCTCTTACACAGCCTAACTATGCTCTTGACTTATTGGCTCGATTTCACATGGCTAATTACAAGCCATCTCTGACTCCCTTTCTATCAAGAGTCAAGCTTGGGACTGATTGTTCTTCACCATTGGTTGACGCCACTTAGTATCGACAACTTGTTGGTAGTATCATCTACTTAACTCACACTAGGCCCGACATTTCATATATAGTGGGACTTGTCTCCAGATTCATGCAATAACCCCACGAGCTACATTGGAAAGCAGCTAAGAGGATCTTGCATTACATACAGGGTTCACATAGATATGGGATTCACTACAAATTTAGCATAGAGGTTGACTTGGTTAGATATATAGATTTAGACTAGGCTGGCAATTCACAGACTCGCAAGTCCACTTTTGGTTATAGTTTCTCTCTAAGTTTAGGTCCTATTAGTTGGTCTAGCAAGAAGAAAAATGCTATTGGTATATCATCCACAGAGGCAGAGTACAGGGGAACTATTAATGTAGCTATTGAGGCATTTGTCTTCAGGGGATTCTTTTTGAGTTTGGCATTCCTATCAGGTAGCCCACCATCATTTATTGTGATAATCAGATTACCATACAAATTTGTAAGAATATGGTTCAGCACCAGTGGACCAAGCACATAAAGATTCACATGCATTTCATTTAGGAGCTTATTCATAGTTAGGTCATTGACTTGATATTTTGCTAGTCTTTAGAGCAGGTTGCAGACATCTTCACCAAACCTTTCACTGAGAGCAAGTTCATTCATCTATGAGCTCTTCTTGGGGTGCGGTCTACATCTACAACAACATCATCTTCATGGGGGGCCTTCTAGCCTCTTTTTTCCTTTTATGTCTCTCTTTTGGGGGGGAGTTTTTTCCTACAATTTTTCTCCTTTTCACTATCTTATGGGAGATTGAATTTGTACATGGGTACCTCATCAGGCCTAGTTTATGGGACCCATTTTATATTTCCACACTTCCCACCTAAGCTACACTTATGGGGGGGTATTAGTGTAGGTTTTTATTTTTCCCTATTTATTAATTAGGGAAATTGTATTTCTTGTGCATACATGGAGTTTTCCTACATTTGTGGGATAGGCTAGCTTATGTTGAGGTGTGTGTCATAGATGTGTCATAGGTGTCATAAGAATGTCATAAGTAACTCCCTTGATGGGAGTTACTTCTCTATTCTTAGCAACTTGTCACCACCTTTCATGGAGGAGTTACATTCTATTCTTGGGGTGCCTTGTCCACCTTTTGTGGAGGAATTACTTTCATACTCTCCTATTTGTAGTCCTCACTTTGGCCATTCCATGCTAATTCAGATTTGGTTTCTCCATTTTGTCTTGTACAATTTATCTTCTTGTAATTGTCAAATTTCTTTAGCATCTATGTGGTGTGCACTTGTTCATCTTGTGTGATCGCGTCTTCATTGCACTCGCGTTATCTGGATTCTGGCAACAACTCCAATGTAACATACTTCATATACTTAGACCCAATTTCACATACTTAGGCCCAAGTTTATGGGCTTCACCTCGTAGGTAAGTCTAGGTATGCTTCTTTTTCCTTTATCCTAGTCATTTCAATTTGTTTCATTTATATAATTAAAAGGGGGTAAATGTAATCACCCAAAAGTGTTATTTGAGTGTTAAAAGTGATAATTGAGACTATTTATTCCTATCTTATCCCTATACCTATCCTATATCCTATTATCACAATTATCTAGCCTATGTGTGGGTCACAAGCATCCCTATTTAGCCATAAATTAGTCTCAAACCCTCATTTCTTGATCATGGCCCTTTGTGCTTAGTGTTTTGCCAACTAGACACTAGTGCCATAATAATGACACTAGTGCCACATGGTACTAATGTCATATTATAGCATAGAATTTCACCCTTGTGGGAGACTTTTTTAGGCTCTCTCACTCACAGATATAATATTTTAGCAACATCAAGATGTGGGTATCCTTAATGAGGTTGAACCTCCGTAAAAGGTGAACTTCCTCTTGGTAGATCACCTAAACTAATACTTTTGCTTGGAAAAGAGACAGAAAAGGGGTATAGGGTAACTAAGAGAGATAAATGGGTTGATTCACCATATTAAATAATAATTAAGCTTTAAACAAACATTGATTCAACATAAGACATTTTTTGTTCACATAACCTCACAAACTAGCTAATTTACATAAGTATTTCATAAACTAATCTCACTAAGCAATGAATGAAGTAAAGAGGAATTTCAAAATTCACACCAAGAGCCCATTGATGGTGGAAAGAGCTCAATTTCAGACCTAAAAGTAACTTGAAAACACCTAAAAATAGGCAAGAAAGAAAGAAAATGGACATGGAAGAACACTTCTTCACAAGGCCATCATGCACAAGATTGCTAAACATAATTGAGAGACAATAGATAGGTGAAAAATTATCTTTATTGTTTAAAAAGTTCTTTCTTAAAAAATTTGATAGGATTCTCCTTGTCAAATGAGAATATCTTTTCAAAAGGGGGGAGAAATGGGAGATATAGGATAAAAGGGGAAGAGAGAGAGAAGAGGCAAGCAAACAAAATTTAATAAATGAGACATAACCACTTCCATGGAGTCTCAACCACATTGGGTTAATTAGGAATAATACTTCCTCAAAAAATTAACCTCTATTAGCCCAAATAGTCTTCAATCACTCTCATTAGCTTAGAAACACACTACAAGACAATTTTTTTAGGATTATGATGTCATGATCCACTAAAAGTGAAAAGTCTCTAAAGACTTTGAAAACACAATGAATTCTCCACTTTCTCTTCTTAACCTCAAAAATCTCCTCCTTGGACTTCTACGCCCCCCTTCCACTTGCTCTTCTAGAAGTTCTTAGCAAATGGTCTATTGACTTGTCATTTTCTGCTTAATTGACCATGGAGGTTATCTTTCATGTTTGATTTTTGTGAATATTTTCTATTTTCAACTTTAATTTTCTCCTCCAACCTAAAATAAACTCCATGATACCTTCAGCTCTCATAGACCCCATTGATGGAGGTCACAAGCTTGAGCCGCTCAACCATCTACCCTAACAACTACTCCCAAGGCCATTTGACACCCTGAAGACCACTTCTGGACTTGTAGAATATTTCCAAGATTCTTTATCATACACATGAGGAATAAAATGAAGATTTGGAAAACCTTCAATACCTACAACAGTGCATAAAATGTCAAAAAAAATGGGGTTTTAACCCTTTAACTTAGCTAGGCACCCTTATAACCCTTTTTAATAATTAAATGTTCCATATAATAATGTTTTATGTCCCATTAGTCATTTTCCATGTCTTTATACCATTTATCTCTTTGAAGACATATAAAAGTAAGCATTTTTTACCCATTTTGGGCATCCTAGGCACCCACATATACCATATTATTTTTTAAAATAGGTTGGTTAGGAGATGGATGGAGTCCTCTACACATTTCAAGTACTTTATAAGTCATCCTAGGCTATTTTATGGACCTATGAGTCTAAAAACACAAAACTAGTCAAAAAGCTCCTTTTACAAGCTCAATCAGGGTCACCTTCAAGATGATTATTCATAATATGAAGACACCCATTACACCAATTTTATCCATGGATTTATATTACATATACCCCTTCAACACCCTTGAAAATATTGGGCTCTCATGTAGATGATACTAAAAGATACACATGTAAAGATGATTACCTATAGGGGTTGTAAGCTTTCTGGAGATGCTTACACTCTTAACGATTGTTGATAAAATTTAGCTCTTTAACCAACCTAAATTCATAATTAATTAAATTAAATATGATTACTCAAAACATATTATAGGCACTTAGCCCAACTCTTCATGGTTGAAATAAATGAGCATCTAAACAAGGACTAAAATTGGGTGTCTTAAGCCTAAAAAAGCTTGAATTCTTCTAAAGGACCAAAATGACCTTCCCAATGATCTTATTTTATTGAAATAATATTCATGTCACTTGAAATATCTTATAAAATCTTTCCAAATGATCAAAACTCAACTTTGATTTTTATGCTTTTGAGATTGCCTACATGGATTTAAGCTTGCCTACAAGTTTTGCATGAAGTTTAGAGTGTGAACACTATTTAAATGTGTTTGGTAGGATTAAAAACATCTTACCATGATTTTTAAATAGTCACCTAAGCTTGGAACCTTCAACCATAACTTAAAACTCCAAAAAGTATACTTGTATGAATAGTGACGAATGTGTATAACCAAATAGCACTTACACTTATCATATTACTATACTGAGATAATGGATAGATATAATAGGTCATTAGGACAAATTATACCAAATTTCAAGTCTTTTGGATGTGTAATTTTTCCTACATACCCTTTTTACCATAATTTGCCTTTAGTTGCCTACATACTTCCCTCATACCAAAAATTATCTTTATTCAAACTTTTTCATGAAACCCTTGAAATGATCCCTCCCATTAGAAAATATAGGTTTCCAAAATCATAATTTATCACTTTAATACCTCTCCAAGGCTTAAACTCCTTCTTGGCATCCAAAACTAATAATACTTCATTTGGTCACCAATAGTTACCTTCTTGATTGCATGTGGACTATGTATACAATTGGAATTAGATGATGTACATGAATCAATCCTAGATTGGATAAGATAGAGCGCACATAAACTTATTATTGGGTATACAGTTGTTAAGTTAAATCATGACCAATACGGGGATATGCTAGAACTGATTAGGGGATCACTTGTATCACTTGTCACAACATATCATGCTAGGAAGGGTTCCAAAGCCTATAGTCTAACACAATTACAAAACAACCCTAAAAGATTCCTATGATTTGATATTTCAATTATGCTAACAAACAAGAGAGTAAACTATTCTAATAATAAGAAAAATGAACCAATCTAGTGCACACCAAAGCTTATGGCACAAAGTTAGGGTTAGAACAAAACAAATAAATAAAAACTAAACTAAACATGCATATGAGACATATACTCATGTCAATGTATATAGAATCTTAATACATGGAAGAGAAGAATACATATTTCATTATCTATCTAATATTAAAAAGCATCAATAAATTTAGGAATACTAATCCAGGAAATAATGGCTTCAGGTTTAGCATCTATAATCTCTTCTTCAACCTCTTCAACTATAGGGTCCGTATGAGGCTGAGCAGTAGATGTTGAGGATCGTGACTTAGAAAGCAAAGACTTGATGGCTTGACATTCTTCTTTGGAGTGAGTTCTAGATTTGTGATAATCACACCACTTCCCAGTCTTTCCTTTCTTTTTCTTCCAATTTTGGCCTCGTGTTTGACCTTCTTTATCACTTTTCCATTGTGAAGGCTGACTCTTTGTATTCATTCTTCCATGCTTCTACTCAATCTTTAATGTGAGCTTGTACCCTCACCAAGGGTTTCCAAATTGAATACTTCAATTTCTCCCCATATGTACCATTGTAGTCCACCACGATATTTGAGAACCTTGTGTTTCTCACTTTCTTGGATGCCAAATCTTATAAATAGGGAATGAAAAATATCAGTGTAATCTTGAATAGATTGTTCGGTCCACCCCAATTGATGACGAAACTTTTGGAGCCATAAATTTTGTACCATAACTCAAACTAATTCACAATTTGAATTGTTAGAAATATAATGAGGAGAATATAGTGAGATGTAATTGAGCTCTACTTAATATATTTTGACCCCCTAAAACCCAATGTAATTTCCCTAAATTTCAATTTTAGTAGTTTAATCTAAAAATAGTAAGTTTCTAAAAATAGTAATTCCTCAAATTCTATATTATTTTAAATCATGGGAAGTCAAACCACTTAATCTCCCTCAAGATTGGTGACCTTCCACATCCTCCTCCCACCTTAAAAACATGTATAAATGAAGATGTAACCCAAAATAGAAATCAAACATCTCTTCTCAGAGATAGGCATATATTTTAATGAATAAAACATCTCTTCTCAGAGATAGCATTATTGTTATTGTGTTGTTCATATTTCTTGAATTATCTTTCAACCAAATATTTTGAGTTTTGGATCAATGGTATTAGAGTGGTTTGTCTTTAAAGTGTATGATCCTGAGGATGAGGTCAGATTATAGGAAGCTTGGGTGGAAAATAGAACCAACAGACTATCCACCTATTCACTCCAAATGACTTCAAATGGTAGACAACACCAAGACATCCAATCCTTTTAAGGAAATGGTGAATGAATCCCTCCAATAGCAGAAATCATAGATGTTAAAACAATTCACTCAAATTCTCAAAAAAATCTTGATGGGAAATTTTGGCTCCTGATCTGCACCCCCACATCCTTTTAGTGCCCCAACACCCTTCAAGGTTCAGGTGAATTTTTATATCCCTACATTTGAAGGAAAAATCAATGCTGATGTAGTATAAAATTGGTTGGGTCAATTATCTTCTTATTTTTTGTAAATAAATTCATCAATAAAGAGAAGATCACATTTTCTCTTTTGAAAGCATCATTGCCTATCAAAAATTGGTGGAAAGTGTACAAAAAGAGATTCAGTATGGATGATATTGGCCTTGAGGTAGAACCTACCTAGGATGATTTTATAGAAGCTATAAAGGAAGAATAATACCCCATTGGAGCATATGATGATCTGTATATAGAGTGGAAACAACTTTGCCAAAATAAGGAACAATCTATTCAAGATTACACTGATATTTTACAATTTCTATCTGCAAGATTGGGAATCCAAAAAAGTGAGAAACACAAGGTTCTCAAATATCATGGTGGAATAAAATGGTACATACAAGGAGAAATGGAACTCTTCAATTTGGAAACCCTCAGTGATGTGTAAAATTTCATAGTGAAGATTCAGTAGAAGTATGGAAGAATGAATATGAAGAGTTATCCTTCAAAATGGAAAAGTGACAAAGAAGGTCAAACACAAGGCCAAAATTAGAAGCAAAAGGAGGAAAGATTGGGAAGTGGTGTGATTATCACAAATATAGAACTCACTCCAAATAATAATGTTGATCCATCAAGTCCCTACTTTTTGAGTCACAATCCTCAACATTTACTACTCTATCTCATACATACCTTGCAGTTGAAGAGGTTGAATAAGACATTATAGATGCTGAGCCTAAAGCCATTATTGCCTAGATCACATACTTACCTTTGAAGATGAACCTACCGAGTCATAATCTCTCCCTTGGCTAAGGTGCTTCTCAAGAGATTGTTGTGGTTTGTAAGGATAAACAAGATAAATCAGCTCTAGGTTACATAACCTACCTAAACATCCAAGAGACTTCTCCATAAGATAAGATCTAAGCTCAATATAAAGTATTAAACCCTAAATCTTTATTCCTCAAGTAGAATGGTTAATAAATAGATGGTCATTCACACTTCTTTAGTTAATTCAACTCTCTCTTATGAAATGGTGGTAAATGACCTTATACATATAGGTGGATCTTACCTACAAAATTTCAAACATGTCAGTTATACTAGGATGATCAGTTCAACCTAACACATTTTTGGGCTAACTCACTAGGTCTATGCTAGGTCAGTTGGGAGGCTAACAAACCAGAATAGATAAAGTGTCCCCAATACACACTAGGTTGTCTAGGTGGACCTAGTTTTCTGAATAGGTCAAAAGGGTAAGAAGGTAAAAAATGAAATAATAAAGTGTGATAATGACTAGAATGGATAGGAAAGATATGAATAATTTAAAGGTTAAATGTTTTAGGAGACAAGTGTGTATGTGGAAAGTATAAAAAGGAACAAAAATCTTATGAAGCACTGACAGTTTGCCCACCCCTTTCTTGGTGTACCCCTTAAGGTATCCACTCAGAGAGATTGAGACTCAACAAGTTCCTGCAAGATACAAAGTGTTAGTAATCAATAAATGTTTGAAAACATTATGTGTATACATATGCCCTAGCTAAATCTCATCACGTGTCATGTAAGTGTAACATGGGATGGTGCTTTAGAGATAGAACATAATAACACTCAACACTGATGCTAAGTATGGTGTAGTAGGAAGAAAATAAGATAAATGAAAGGACATAATTGAAAAATACATACCTTTAAGTTACCTTAATTTTGTAGATAAAGAAGAAGATTGCAAGAAAGTGAAGGCATCCAATGTAAAGCACACTAGGCAGACCTATAGAAGTTAGTACAAAAAATAGCCAAAAATAAAAAAAATGGAGGATAGGCATATAGTAGTGGAAAATAATTTATATGTCACCAAAAATCCAACACATTTTATAGTTTTCAAAATAGATGAGAATAAATAAAGATATGATAAAAATAAGGAATCTAAAGGAAAATATTGAAGAATTTGAATTTCTAAAAAGTGGTTTTAAATAGGAAAAATAGAAGTCATTTTGATATTTTGAATTATGAAAGAGAGGGAAGAGAGATTTAGAGATAAAACAAGCTAGGATGGCAAGGTAATGACATGTTATATGAGGGGGACACCCAAAGGCAGCAGTAGATGCACTACAAGTATTCAAATATGAATTTCAAACTAGTTTTTGAAATTTTTATTAAATGTGGAGGTAGAGGTGGAGATATCAAATGTACCACCACCAGCTCCATAGAGAGGTGACATAAGGCCACTAAGGGCACAATATTGATGGAGGTAAGAGGAGAGAGTAGAGACCATCATCATCCTTGGTGACTCAGTAGAGGACCCAAAGGAGAGATAGATGAGAGAGAGATTGCTCAGGCATAGGCTGAGATGGATGCAAGCCATGATAGTTGAGTTTGATCTATTGAGGTGACCTATAAAATAGGTACTAAGAGACCATATAGATAGGGATATTATGTTATGAGATCACATGGATGGTGAAACCATATGATTCGAGACACAACTAGGTATGAAGATGGTTGAATTATTTCTTAAGTTTGGAAATAGATAGATAGATAGATATTGTGAGATATGACAATGATCTAACATCCATCTAGTGTGATTTTATAGGCATACCTGATGAGGAGGAGGAAGAGGAGGACATATGGGGGTCCCTATTTATGGGATCACTCCATGACATCCTAAATGAGAATCTATAGCTATACAACCCCATGACACTAGAGTATCTGAGTGTACCATCGTCCCCAGTTATGGTGAGTTGGTTCAAACTAATGAGAGAGGCTACAAGACATATATGGATGCAGAGAGGGTGCATCTACCAAAAGAGATGGATGTAGGGGATAAGTAATCTTGGAAAGCCTTATCTAATGATATAGTTGTGTATTTAGACATAGTGACATAGATGATATAAACATTTATGTTGATACAAACCTAGCTCATGTAGGCACATGCATTAACCCACACCGAGTTGGTACAAGCATAGGTGCAAATAACATGTCTATAGGGAAAAGTGGAGGGATTAAGATCTTGGACTACCTCATTAGAGCACACCATTCGAAGGAGTCAAACCAAGGCCTCAGAAAGTAGTGTGTCTAGGCCATGTGATAGATAGGATGGAGCCTAGCCCTAGATTTGGAGCATTATATATGATTATATATGTTTTATCAAACTCTTTAGATACATATATGATGTATTATTTTGGCTTATTGATGTTGGCTATGTATGTTGTCTTTATGATGAATGTGTTTATTCATTATGGTTGAGGTTGTGGATGCTTTAGATATATTTCTTTCTAGCACATGTATTTAGCTTTGTTGTATATGGTATAGGAAATATATATGGTGTGGTTTATTTTCTAGCATTATGGATTATACATGCATGTTTAAAAATAAATAGGTGAAAAAAGAATTGAAAAAATATAATCAATTAAATAAATGTACTAAATAATAGTTCAAGTTGGGAAATGTGTAATAACAAAAAAAGACTAAGTATAAAAATTCAAGAAAAATGGAAAATGAGATGGTAAATGGGGATTTGTTTTTAAACCAAAGTAAAAGATTTTTGCACCAAATTAAAACAAAATAAAATCAAAATAAATATAATGTTGGGAAGTATGATAAACAATGTAATAAAATTGAAGGTATGTAAAAGGGCACAAATGGTAATAAAAACAAATCAAAATTAATTCAATCAATTATATTATTTCATGATGGGAAGTACAAAATAAAAACAAAATTTGCAAAAACTTGGTCTTAAATTTATCATACTAATTCAAGCTGGGATGTATGAAAAATTCAAAAAATGGTTGTAATCTTACATGCACTTAGAAAAGAAGAAAAATAAAAGGTGAAAAAAATGAAATAAGCATAAAACATACTAAATATCAAGATGGGAAGTATGTCAATGACATGTAACCTCATAATCAATTGAATCTTATCTCTTATTTAACACATGTAATTTAGATGGTGAATTGATTATTGGAAAATTTTATGAGGAGGGTTGGGTCCTATCCATAGTCTTACACTAAAACTCACAAAATAAAAACCCAAGGGGTACCAAATCAAGATTGGTAAGTAGAAGGGTAAGGAATGGTAAATCAAGGAAGTGGGTAACAGGATGGAAAATGTGGTAATTTATAAGGGATGTCAGGTCTTATCCGTGGTCTTACAAAATAACTCATAAATTGAATCCCATGGGGAGTGATGATAAATCAAAACAATATCTCTTAAGAGGAAATATGAGGAAAGGGAATGAAAAAAGGAGTGTAAAAAGAAAATACTTAGGTATTTTATGAGAAGACCTCAGGAGGCAAGAGGCATACTAAGGACATGAGAAGACACTAAGTGACTAGTGGTCATCTATATACAAAGGAAACCTATTCCCTATAGACACAAAGCTTTGTAGGAAGATAAGTATTTTACTAAGATTAACTCATGAAGGTAGATTGGTACAAGTAAAATGAAAATAGACCTACATCCCCATGACATGTTTCTTACTCCTCAGGATCCCTTATAGAGCCATTGGTCTACTACAAATATTGGGTACTCATGTGAAAAAGTAGGTAGCACTATAAAAGAATTCTCCTCTTCTAATCTACTAGCCTACCACACCCCAAAGGACTTTGGCTCTATCATGAGGTGAACTATGGAGTTTGAGATTCGACTAGAAGAAGGAGATGTGCTTTGAATCATGTATTTTTGTGTGATTTAAATTTTAAGATATTGAATATTTTTGCCTTTTGATATCATTGCCTTTTGTTTAAATGATTGGTATTTTAACTTTCTTTTGAAGGATTTTTTTTAAGATTCATCCTCTTTTACTGAATTGGAATTACTAATCATGAGAGAGATAGTGATACACATGAATCAGTTATAGGCTAAGGCTAAAGGAAGCTAAGTAACTAAAGCTAAAAGAATGACTAGGACACTTAGGATTGATAATGAATAAGTACGTGATCTCAAGTCTTAACTGTGTATATGCTTAGTTTATGAAAAAGGAATAAGGAAAAAGGAGATCCAAAGGTGGACTGGTAAAAGGAAATAGTAATGAGAAAGACTATTTGCCAACTAGTCATATGGTAAAATGAGATAATAACCAAAGGGAACATCGTATATACAACCAAGTCACCATGATGATTATTTGTGAAAAATAAAGATCATAAAATAATCATGAATATACAAGGGAAGAGTTTTGATAAAAACTATAAAGGAAAAGAAAGCAATGATAATTTAAAAATAGACATGATAAGGAAAAGACAAGTATATGAGAAATGCAAACTAAAAACATAAGCTAACTATATTAAAATAAGAAAGAGAAACATGATATAAGATAAGAAATAATTTGACATAGTGTCAAATGATATAATAAAAAATAGAAATAATATTGGAGCACATGTCCAAACTAAATGGAAAATGAGGAAGCACCATGCATATGCTCATAAATATTAGTAAATCTATCCACACACATTATCCAAGACATCAAATATATCTCTGTGAAGCTAAATATGAACCAATATTAATGTCTCATCAATCTTTACTGAATACTAGGCAAATCCTTATTTTCTAATCTCCTCAACTAAAAAGTGGGAATACTCATTGGATCGTTCTAAGTAGGTGAATTGGTAAAATGATGGTCAATAGAATGTGTGGGAATGGGATCTATGGGAAATACAAGAATCATTGGTATATAAGGATCCATGAGTGAAATAGGGTCCATAGGTGGAGAAGGAACAACAGGTGGAGGTACAAATGGTGGTGAAGGACCATAAAAGGTGTATCTATGGGAGAATAAGGGGGAGTCTTCTTGAAAGAATGACCTATGGGAGGAATGGTAGAATGTTTAATAATAACAATAAGATGGTCTTTAATATGTTATTAAAGGATACAACAATAATTAGTGTGATGTGTGTTGTATTCATGCCATAAACAATAACTCTCATCATACTTAGGTATATACTTAGGAAGGATCTTTGGAGGAGGTAAGGTAGTGTCTATTGATGAGGAAGAATGATGATAATTATTAATATATTATCTCAACTTATGACAATGGGTAGAAGAGTATCCCATTGAAGAAATAGATATGCTTGTGAGTATTTTTAGGAGAAACACTCATAGGAGAAGATGTAACAGGCATGGAAGAAGAAAGAGATGAATCATCAGACCATTTGGTAGGAAAAATATCCATCTTAGGTAAAGGAAGAAAACCATCACCAAGAGATGATGGTTATGTAGAAGGAATAGAACTAGGCGTAATAGGAGTACTAGTGGAAGAAGTAAGAGTAGGCTCAGCAATAGTGGAAGTAGCAATAATAATTGGTTCTAACATAGGTTTTACTATAGGAGGGGAAGGATAAATATAAGGTCTAAGGATGGTTGCACTAACCTCAGGGGTGAACCAATGATGGGAGTCAATAAACCTATAAAAATGGTAAGGTTTGATCATAGCATGATTAATGAGCATAGTCCTATGAGGTTCCCCAAAAACTGGAGGTGTCAATGCCATCTCTACTCTATGATAAAGAGGAAAAATAAAAGAATCAAGAACTATAAATGTTGGAACATGAGAAGATGAATGAAAAGACTTAGGTAAATAAGAATGATAATGAAAAATCATGGAATTATAAGATTAGATAAGATCACTTAATAAAGGATCATCTAAAGAATAGCCATCATCATAATTTGGCATATGAAGATCAATCACATAAGTTATAATAACTTTATAATTATAAGAATCATGGTGAATAGAATGTCGAGTCTTGGATAAGACTATATGAATTTCATCACAAAGAGGTTTTTAATAATGAGGTTTCAAGAAATAAGGAAGCTAAGAGATGAGATGAGGCACGAGATTAGAAGTTTTGATCTTTAAGTTAATCTCATCGGGCTCATCATCATCAGAGTCTAAAATGTTGGGAGGAATGTTACTAATGAGCTTAGGATGCCCACTGTAACATCTGGTTGAGTTGACAGGAAAATTTAAATGTTGTGATTCATGAAATGGAATGTTAGGCAAAGGCTTAAGAGTAAGAATCTTGAAAACACCATGATCTTGGAATTATTCAAAATTTCAAGGGTTAGTATCTCCTTAAATCCTATAAATGGCTCAATTATGAGGTAATTTAATGCATTGGTAGGTAGAAGAGTGATAGATTGCATATGATGAGTCCACAGCCTACCAAACAAGATTTTATAAGAAAAGGGAAAGTTAAATATCATCACCTTTACATGAATGGTGATAGGTGGGATAGTAATGGGAAGCCACAGACACCCAAGAGGAGGAATGTGCCTTTTATCATATCCTTGGCAAGTGCTATGTGTAGACTTAAGATAGCATTCTAAATATCTAAGGGTCTTAATGAAATCAAGAGAAGCAACACAAGTTCTAGAACCCTCATCAAACAATGCTCATGTAACTTGGATATCACATATTTTGATGCTAATAAATAAGGGAAGATCATCTACATGAGGTGGAATTTCATTGGGAATCATAGATGAAATGGGAAATTTTAAATAAAGAGAAGTTTTGATAATTTCATCAACATTGATGGACATCTCTTCACATTTTTACAAGATACTATCCTTGAAACTAGATAAGGCTAGCTCATATCCTACTAAGGGAGGACAAGGGACATTCATCTAAAGTAATAGTTGCATAAGATTGTTTTGATGATGGGGAGAGGTCCTCATAAGCTCAAGAAATAGAATTTGATATGGGAAATTAGTTAGATCCATAATGGGATCCCATTCATCATAACCCATGAGAAGATTGTTAGATATTGGTGCATAATGGTTAAGGAGGTTTTCAAAAGGAGGAGCTAAAGAGCATTAAAATTTGTGTTGATAAGAATGAGAAGGTTTAGAATAAGGTTGTAAATCATTTGGTGATGAAGAAGTAGTTGGTTTAGATTGATCTTTATGTTTGGAAGAAGTTTTAATAGAAGGTTGATTATCTTTGGAAGATTGATTATTATTGGTATTTGAAGATCATGGAAGAATGGTAGAAATAGAATGGGATGTGTTATCCAAGGGAGAATCATAAGTTAGACTATCATATAAGGTTATAAGATATTCTTGCCCCAACTCATTTAAATGTGTTGGAGAATAATTTTGGATAACATGATATGTTTGAGACGGAAGTGGGGTGTAGATAGGTTGAAGATCGATGAAAGCCACCACCCTATTCATATTAGTCATGCTAACCACATTATCATTGGAAGTTAGTTCAATAGGAATTTACACATTATTTTTGGAAGGGATAGACTTGTCTTAGTTTTCTTGAATGGGTTGATGATTAGGTAAAGGATCTTTATAGATAGCTAAATGAGCATTTTCTTAATTTAAGGCTTGAGCTTTATCATGAGATTTATAGTTTTTTAAAGCATTTTCATAACCTTTTTGGCTCTTGTAAATGATAGAATCATGATAAAAACTAGGGCCAAGAATAAATTCTATAGCCAAATTATGAAGTTGTCTATAGGTCTCATGAGAGTGACCCTAACTAGCATGAAACCAGAAAAACATGCTAGGATCATACCCAGTTTTCATATGATGAGTAGGGTCAATATCTCAAGGTAGAGGCCTAGGTATAAATTTAAGCAATTCAACTTGAACATTATGAATTGGTAACACCATCATTGGTAATATTGCAATTTTTGTTTTCAAGTAATAAACAAGGACCCACAGAAGGTTGGGGTGGCTCAAATTGATGGATAAGAAAATCTTGTCATTTGGCTTGGTCAATGGCCTCCTCTAAGGTACATGGAGAGAGGGTATGGACTCAATATTGTAATTTAGGAAATAAGGCATTGGTAAATAGATGAAAGAGATTATCATTGACCATGTTATGTTTACACTTGTTTAACAAAGTCTTCCATCATTTAACAAAGGCTTAGGTGGTTTCATTTTCATTTTGTTTGCAATTGATGAAATGGGCCAAAGTGTTTTTAGGAAGATCAATAGTTTGGAATTATTATACTAAAACATTCACTAAATCCTCCAAACTAGTAATGGAATGAGATTTAAGTTGATTATACCAATCCAAGGCATCACCTGTGAGGGTCTTGGCAAGGAGTTTGGTAGTAGAAAAGGTGTTTAATTTAACCCAATCCTTATAAATATTTCCAAATGTTTTAAGATGAAGGGTAAGATTAGTTGATTTGTTATAAGGGATTATAGGTGTTATACCTCCTATATTAATTTTAGCAATTTGAGTAGTGAGAGGTTCATTTTGTAGATGCTTGATGGTTTTATTGACTAAGGGAGGTTGAGGAATGGATTGCCTTGAGAATATCAAAGAGGGGGAGGAGGAATACTTTGGTTATGTGTGCCCAAATTCATTGGTTATGGTTGTGTTTGAAGGTTAAGAAGGTGGTTATACATTCTCATCATTTGATTCATATTATGAGTTTATAATGTGTTTATTTGATTGAGAGTTTGCAATAATAGTCGATGAGTTTGATTAGTGTTATTAGAAGAAGTAGAATTGGTTTTTATGTTGGTATTAGTGGCTTAGGTACCACTATTAGTGTTGATATGAGCTTGAGAAGAGCTATGAGAATTTGAGGCACTAGTGGAAATTTTTAATTTTGAAGTAAAAGATAGACTATTAAATGGTTGAGAGGAAGAAGCACTAGAAGCAAGATTACCTTGGGTAGCAAACAATGAACTAGTGGAAGGATTAAGTATAGTGGGTCTTATGAGATGCCCACTAGATATATAACCAACCATGTTAGTTGAGATACTAGGCATGGAGGTAGAAGAAGTTAAAGAAGAAGATGTCATGGCATAAGAAATATTCAAGATTGAAGGAAGAGGTTGAGAAGAAAAGAAATTGGTACCCCCAAATCCAATTGAGAAAGTGGGATTAGGAGAATGAGGTTCTTCAATTTGATGGCTAATCATAAGTTCATAGATGATAGAAGGATCCTTCCCTCTATGTTGAGGGAATTCCATGATAAAGAAAATAATTTTAGGAGTATACTCTAACTCAAGATAATATTATAAGAGAAGATGAGGGATTTTCTACAAAGATGTATGGGGATGGGTCCCATAGTTCATCATTTGTGTTGCAATATGAACACTACTAACATTCTCAAAAGGAACCCTACTTTGTCTATGGGAGACCCTATTAGGATTGGTAAATTCCATCATGTTTGCAGACTAAAATTAAATTTTGTCACCAAATAGATAGTTGATGATGAATGGATAAGAAGAAAAATGAGAAAGAAAATAATTAGAAAGTGAATGAAATAGAACTAGGTCAACCTAGTCGACCTAGTGAAAAAATAGGGACTATGAAACTGTACAAGGTCCACAAGATCAACCTAGTACAAATAAAAAATACTAACAAAGGGGGGAAATCCTATAAATAGTGTTATGTCGACCATGTTAACCTAGTGCAATGTATAGGGGTTGAAAAATATGTTATATTGATAAGGTTGACCTAGTGCACTGAATAAGAAGTAAAAGAAAGAGCTGATAATAAGTTATGGAATGAAACAAGACAATTTTAAATTGATCTAAGAAAGTAAATGTTGAAATTACATAAACAATAAATTTAATTAATGTTTTCCAATCTAATTGATGCACATAAATCCAAACCTTGAACCAATACTAGCTAATGCAAGTTCTTGCACACACAATTGAGCAAAGAGTAAGCAGACAACTTGGAAAGTAAATCTAGCTAATTGGTTAACCTAGAATGTTAATTAGATTATTAAGAATAATTTTAAATGAAAGGGAGTTGGATATAATTAAGGTACTAAATAACGATCTATGGATGGTTTTAGGTGAGTTTAGGATGAAAGGGACTATAGTGGCAATGATATAATCTTGGTATTAGGGCCTACCCCCTCACTTCACACACTATAATGATAAGGGTGTCAGGCATTTAGCTAGAATATACCATTAAATATGCTTTATATTCGACCAAATCATCAAGTTAGCTTCACCTTTGGTGATGAAATCTATGTAGGTTGGCTTGGGTAGTCAAATGTTAAAATGCTTGTTGATGTTATGTGATTTGGTCATGTATGCATAAAATAGAAATAGTGAAACTAAATAGTTAATTAAAAACCTCATAATTAAATGATGTGAACTATTCTAAGCATGTAAACAACTAAAAGAAAAGATGTGATTAACATACAAGGTGAAATCCAACTTTAAAACAAGGTGTAGTGAAAATGTTATATGCACAACATATAGAACTAGGTCGACAGGATTCAAGCTAGTACTGCTGAAGATAGGGTCTAGAAAACATACTAGGTTAACTAGGTTGATGTAGTTATTTCAAACAATAAATAGAACATAGAGCCAAGTTGACCAAGTCGATCTAGTTGGTTATACAAGGGCAATTACAAAGACTACAAACCTGAAAGGAAAGTTTAGAATAGAAAGAGACAGATGATAAAAGACTGACCTTGGTGGTTCAAAGGTAGAAATAAAGGAGATTATTGATCAATAACCTTGGAGAAATCTATCAAAAACCTATAAACTAGGTCGAGCTAGTTGATCAAGCTATACATAAACTTTCTAAAAAATGCTAAAAATGCAATAGGTTGACCTGGTAGACCTAGTAGGTTGAATTAGATGTCTAAAAATCTAGAGACCTATATTGAGTTTATTTGATTAATTAGGATATACAATAATCTACTACAAAGTGGTTAAAAATGTGTTAGGTTGACCTGGTCAACCTAGTAGGCTAAACTAAAATTAAGAAAATTGCTAAAATCCTATATTGGGTTGAGCTGATTGATCCAGTTTCTTGTTCTTATGCACAAATAAAAATAATTGGGTCAATAGAATCAAACCAATATGCCAAAATATATGATAAAAAGAATGAAATAAGTTAAATAAATACTTCAATGGCTAGTTTCATGTCATTTTCACTAGAATATATATAATAATAATTACATGATGTACATGAATCAATCTTGGATTGGATAAGATAGAGCACACCTACACTTTTGATTGGGTATAAACTTGTTAAGTGGGGACATGACCAATAAAGGATCCAATAAACCTAATTAGGGGATCAATTGTATCACTTTTCACAATATATCATGTTAGAAAGGGTTCCAAAGCCTACAATATAACATAATCACATAAAAGCCCTAATAGAGTTCTATGATTTGATATTTCACTTATGCTAACAAACAAGAGAGTAAACTATTCTAATAATAAGAAAAGTAAACTAATGTAGTGTACACCAAAGCTTATAACACAAAGTGGGGGTTAGAACAAAAGAAATAAATAAAAACTAAAATAAACATGCATAGAGACATATACCCATGTCAATGTATAAAAAATATTAATACATGGAAGAGAAGAATACATACTGCATTATCTATGTACTCTTACAAAGGAGAAATAAAGTTAGGAATACTTACCTTTGAAAATGAACCTATCGAGCCTCAATCTCTCCCTTGGCCAAGGTCATTTAAAAGATATTGTTTTGGTTTGTAAGGATAAAAAATGTAAATCATCTCTAGGCTACACAACCTATTTGAGCATCTAAAATACTTCTCCATAAGACAAGATCGAAGCTCCAAAGAATGTATTGAACCCTAAAGCTTTATTCCTCAAGTAGAATAGTCAATAAGCATATGTTCACTCACACTTCTTCCCTTAATTCAAATATCTCTTATTAAATGGTGGTAAATAACCTTGTATATATAGGTTTATCTTACCTAAAAACTTTTAGACATGTCAGCTATACTAGGTCGACTAGGTTAACCTAGCATGTTTTTGGGCTAACTCACTAGGTCTATTCAATGTTGATTAGAAGGCTAACAAACAAAAAAAGATAAAGTGTCCCCAAAACACATTAGGTCAACTAGGTTGACCTAGTTTTATTAATAGGTCAAAATTATAACAAGGTAATAAATGAAAGAATAAAGCATGATAATGACTGGGATGGATAGGAAAGAGAGAAATAAGCTTAAGATTTAAGGTTTTAAGAGACAAGTGTGTAGATGGAAAGTGGAAAATAGGAAAAACAATATTAAAAACCACTGATGGTATACCCACCCCTTTCCCTATTCACCCCTTAAGGTATTCACTTAGAGATATTGAGACTCAAGAGGTTCCTACAACATACAATGTGTCAGTAATCAATAAAAGTTTGAAAATATTTTCTATACAGACTATGTAATAATAGTGGATACTTTATATCTTGATATTAACTTTAATATTGTATTGGATTATTTTTTAGGTCATGGATACCATTCATACCAAATTTCATGCATTGACTCAATCTCTAGATGCTCCAAAATGGTCAATTCCTTCAAGGCATGCTCCAATGTTGATCATGATTTGACACAAGGTTAAGTGTACTAAAATATAGAATAGTTCCCATTGTCAAAAAACATAAACATTATTTATAATGGGTATATTATGTCATAATGATCCTCTCCACCAAATTTCATGATTAGATCCTATATAGTTTTGCTTGTAAGCCCATTTTTAAAAAAAACTAGTGACGTGTGCCTACTTGGTCAAAATTCACAATTGATTTTTATTCCCTTTGACTTGGTTTGAGATATAATAATGTGATTTTTTTAAAAATTCTCATGTATATTCTTCTTTCATTATTCCACTCTTCATCATCTTTCCTTCAACCTTCCATGTCACCTCCTCTTAACCTTGTACCTCCAAAAATGACCTCATATGGCTATATATACAATGCTACAAGTGGAAAATGAAACAAAAGGGGGAATTTTATGGGAATATGATCTGTATTTGTTCCAATGATACCATACTTTACACCTAATAACTACTCTCACATGTTATTGATGGCATGTTTTCCTCTCTAGCAATGCTTTGAGTGTGCTTGGTTGCTTGAGGTGCAAGCTTATGTATGACTGTAGGACCATGTCCCTGAGGATCATCTCAATAAAATTTATGAGGTTAATAACTCATTTATTCTTTAAGTTATTCCTTTATATAACCTTGGTCATGGAACCTACTTTATATGTCAAACTCTTATCCTTTTCTTGTCAAGTTGAAATCCCTTTAGCCTTAAGATGGCTATAGGTTATCATTTGCCTCATAAGCCCTTGAAATGATTCCTTGATTTATCTCCATATTTATTTATGATTAATTTATCAACCCTTTACTAACCCTCCATTGATCATAAACTTTTATTTTATTCCCTTTGAATGAAGTCTTCCTGCCAAGAAATTGACAAGGAACCCTCATGGTTGTAGGGTTCCTTAAGACTGACTGTAAGTCTCATTATGAGGTGAAATGACCAATATAACTTTATATTATCCATTATAGTATAATAATTATGAATATATTCATAAAATTACCTCTCTCATATGTTCACCATCACCTTCTTCCAAGTAGACCTCCATACATATGTACTTGACTGTATTTTATGATAATTTGTCCTTGTACGAACTAGGGCTATAGGTTATGATGATAGGATAGAATTAAAAACAAACAATAAGTGTGAATCATGAGAATAAAATGAGTCCTTTAAATATATTCATGATCTCAAAACTCAATCATCCCTCTTTTGAAAATCAAATATCTTAGAGCCTTCCATTAAGTATGTGACCTCCTTATTGGTTGTAGGTTATCTTCATTAGGTACTCTTAATTGTTTCTCCACTAGACTTGTATGTTATTTAAAAAATTTATTGGGGTTATAATTTTCATGCACTTGGTAGTGAATTTTTAATCTTTATCACCTTGATAAGTATTTATGATCTTGAAAGTAAGCACCTACAATCAGCTGCATGTAAGCCTTTTTTAGGTTAAAGTACACTTGTAAGTAGTGGTGAAGGTCAAGGCCTAGTATTATGGCTTATCTCTAACTCCTTCAACCATTAGTGTGTCCCTTACCTCAATGGAATCATTAGTCATAGTTATATGATCCTACATGTTTCTTTGTCCCATAAGGTCAATTGTCAATTGAAGACTATTGTAAACACTACCTTTTTATAGTGAACAAATGTGTGATTTTGAGGCCCTAAAACACCATCCTACACTAGTCACACATCCTCATTCTACTACAAGGTTATACCCCTATATAAGGGCTTCATTATGTGAAAATTGGGATGAATCAAATCTCATTGTAATATAGTCATATGATATCAACAAAAAGGGTTAGGACCTCTGTTTTGGTTTTTTATGGAAAAAGTCCCCAAACTAAGTTTTCTCAATTTTGATCAAGGATTTTTGACTATAGGTATTTGTTGAATCTTTTTATATGTCTCCATTAGGTATAAAACCAATCCTCTTATTGGTTTTCCATGAATATCTCACCCTTTGAACTCCAAAAAACATTTATCTCACTCTATTTACCATACAACTCTTTAACTAGTTTTCCACTAGGCAATTCACTTAGGACTCAAAGGCCAAATATTTATTTAGGTTTCAAGAATCTAATCTTAATGCATGGATGGTCTTATATCATCATATCACATTTAAGACACTAGAAAATAGCACACTAGCAATTTTTTATAACTAAATGCCTCATGAACCCTAAAGACCCCCTAAAACCTTCTCAACCCTTAACCAACCCCTCTTAACCTTACCAAATCACTATTATACTATTCAAATAGTAATATTCAAATGTAATATTTGAAAGTACTATTCACTATCACTATTCATTATGACATGGAAAGTGACATGGCAAGTGACATGGGAAGTGACATGGAAGGTGATATGGTAAATAACATGGCTTGGAAGGGAGATGGGTTGAAGTGGGACATCATACCCCACTTGGGACCCTCCTCCATGGTACCTCATGACATCATTAAGCACCAAAGGTAACCTCCTTTGGATTATGATGCCTTTTTCCCTATGGGACCATCGTTCAACATTTTTTTTGGTCCTCATGCATGGAGAATGGTGTCAAAATTCATGGGACACTTACCCAAAAGATGGAAGTGAGTGGTGGAAAGTATTTTGGATCCATATGAGCCCATGTGCATGATTCACACTCCATTTTGGACTATTTATCAATTTGGGAGACAAACCAACCAAGTGGGACACTTATTAGATAAGTGGGAATCTCACCCCCTTATATTTCATGACCAATCATGCACCCACATGGATAATGATGCTAAAATTCATGGGGCACTTATCCAAAAGAAAAATTAGCTTGGTGAAAAGTCCTTTGGCCTCATTTAAGCCCATTTTTATGATTATCACTCCAAATTGGACTTATGTTTAAGGTGGGAGACAAACCAACAAGGTGGGAATCCCTCCACCCTTATCCCCTTTGTCATTTATGAGCCCACTTGAAAAATGGTGCCATACTTCACTATTCCACTTCTTTGGCATGTTTATTGACAACAAATGCTATAAATATGACCTTCCCCCTTCACCCATGGTTAAGTTAGTTTCTGGTTAGAAACATTTTCATCTTTTAGGTTTGGAAGCATTCTTCAATGAGGCCACTCATCATCTTGAAGGAGAAAAGTAGAAAGCAATGAAGCTCTACTGAAATTACAAGCCATCTTCATCAACAACACCACCTTCATTAACCATTTTCAATATTCAATGAGCATGTGGTAACTTTGTTTCTATTTTATTTATTTTATTTATTCCTTTCTTTTCCTTTAGCCTTCTTACTTCACTTCCTTTCTCTCCTACCCCTTTTTCCCATTTACCACTCTTATCCATTTATCCATTTTCCCTTTTGCCCCTTTGCCATCATCACCCTTTGGACCAACTCATACCTTTGTCATCTTTACCTTCTTTATTTCTTTGGAGTCCTACCATATTGACCTTAATTTATTTGATTTATTGCCATCATTTACTATTTCACCTATTATACAACTTTTCAATTTATCAACCCCAAATAAAAACCACAACCTTGTTCATTGACTAAATTTTAGTATTAGTTGCTTTTATCTAGTCATTATTTTAGCAAAGCATTTGACTTATTTGTTTTAATTTTAGTTACTTGTTGTCATTTTATGTTTTTATTTTCAGTTTTTTTTAAAATCATATTATTATAGTTCTATCATTTTTATTTATCAAAATTAATTGTTTAAATTAGGTGTATTGATAGCCTCCTAGAAAACTTTCACTTCTAGGATCTAGCTCACACTAGGAAATCCACCCATCTACTTGTCTAACAAACAAGTATATTTAAGTTTTTTATTATTTTTAGGTCATCCTCCCAAGAAAAATATAATCTCTCCATAATCACTCAGATTCAACGTGCACACATTATATAAGGTTTTTCTACACACCCTTATTCACTAGTTTCTTTCTTCCAAAATTAAGAAAAGCAAAAAATTTAGATAGAAACATTTTGGTACACTCAATGGGAACCTAGAGTTTTATTCAGTTCATAGTTGTTTTAAGACATTTAGTTGCATTAGTGAAGAATCATTTAGTTTCATTATTTTCTAAAAAAATAAATTTCCTTTCTTCTTTTCCAAAATGCAAGTTATAGTCTCTTTTGATTTCTTAGAAAAAGTAAAATTGTTATTTTCCTTGCATTTTCTCAAAAAATCAAACAGCAATCATCCTAGGATTAGGACTTGCATTATCATCTTACACTTAGGTTGCATTTAGTTTGTATTCATTAAAATAAATCAAAAAAATTCCTTTAGAATTAAAATTAACTTGCATACATAGTTTTATTGCTTGTTTAAATAGCTCATCTAGTTTAATTTAAGGAAAAAAAATTAACCATAGTGCACAAATGTTACACAAACCAAACCACTTAGACTAAAGCAAATATCAAACACACTTCAAACAAGGCCTGACTAGTATTTCATCACCTAGTGGATCACCTTACCCTTTCCTGATTATCATACTTTGATTTAATCATCAAGGGGATAACCAACTCAGCTCTCTAGTTAAGTATAAATTCTAGATAATTGGTATAAAGACTAAGCACCTGCACTGGATGAAAGATCATGAAGTGAGGGGAGCAATCCCCAAGTATCAAGCCACGTACTTTATCCAATATAGACTTATTTTTGAGTACCTAAATACAACCTGAAACCAAACATAGATTGCTTTCTAGGGCCTATTCAAGCCAATTTACCTTTCACACTTTTCTATGGCATAAGCCAAAAGAGAGATTAAAATAAATCCTAATACTTAACACACTCTTATTGAAGCATTGTTTGCCTTGAATCTTATTTGATTACTCTTCATTTTTAGGTGTGAGAATGTATCATTCCTTGCTTATTTTCTCATAAGGTTCTTACTCACCAACAATGAAGGGAGCTTGAGGAACAAAACTCACCACCAAAGCAACCAACATTTTCCACCTCTACATCCATGGAGCACGTTTATGAACCTACTTACTCCACTCACTCTTTAGGAATTCCTATTCAAGTAGTCATAGAAGATGTATATTTTGACTCTTTCCTAAATAATAATCATGTAGCCTTATAACATTACCTTAGAACTATGTCTCACCAAATCCCAATTTCTTCCCCACCTATAGATTGCCTTATGGCATGCCTCTTCACCTCATGGGGGGTACCTCCACTACCATAGATACTATTCAACCTTTAGTTACCCAAGCCCTATCATTAAACAAAAATCCCCTTGAGGTTACCACTCAAGATCAACCAACCCAAACTGCCATTGCCCTTATATCACCTACCAATCACTCCTCCACAATAAGAGTGCCTACCTCTAGCACTACCCATCTCCCTCTAATTATATAAAACCCATAAAACACTACTCCACTCCAAATCTTTGTGGTTTTTCTTACCCTCCATGTTACCATTGATTAGTACAAAGGTCACTACCTTTCCATCGGCCACTAACCAACTACCACTCCTACCCAACAAGTAACCTTTAGTTATCTCCATAACCCACAAGGGTATATGCTCACTGCCTAGAAACCTACCTCTACCCAACTATTTAAATCCACATACAAATATGTATCTTCTACCCAACCATTTTCATTCACATACCAATATGTGTCAACCTCTCAACCTCCTACCCACTATCAACATGTTTCTTAACCACCACCACTACAATATGCATCCTACAACCTTCTAGGTGCTCAACCCAAAATATACTTCATGAAGATGATCATGGAAAAGATGACTAACCTTAATTCATCCATCTTTGAAGCCCATAATATTTTTTCTTATGATTAAATTTTCAATGAGCCTATTCACCCTTTAGTCCCTATCAGCCCTTATCTAGCCCAGTGGGAACTTCCAAAATTTACCAAGTTTAACATTAAGGAAGACCCTCAATAATATTTAAGAGGGTTTAGGTATTCATGATACTTTATTTTCCATGATGACACTCTTCTCCTTTGTAGCTTTCCTATGTCATTATCCAAACCAACATTGGATTGGTATAGTGCCATGCTCAAACATTCCATCTTCTCCTTCAACCAACTAGTCTAAAACTTCTAGGATCACTTTTTGATCAATATATCCATTAAAGTTTCCATTACCAACCTTTAATCCATTTGTAAATTAAAGGATGAGCCCATTGCCAATTTTGTGGCTTTTTGGAGGAGCCTAATTAACTAAATTCCTTCCCCTTTCCCCAATTTTAACTCATAGATCTCTTTACACGAGCATGTGTAAAACATATTTCCTCCACATTACATGTCCAAAGATTTTGGACATTTAATGAAGCTCTTACCATGGCTCACAAAATATAAAATAGATCCATTGATAAAGGAAAGTTAATTTTCAAGAATAAGACCTCAACTTACAAACCCAATGAGCCCTTTTATTCCAAACCAAACAACCAAACCAATCCCAACACCAAAAATAATGCAACTACCAATGTTATTATCCTCAAATCTATACTTCCACTATATACTAAATAATAAAACCCAAGGAACGAAACCTGTAACTCCTCTAATTCTTCAAACCAAAACCTAAGGAACCAAACTTGGAGAAACTAGAAGCAATTAACTCCACTTGGGGAACCCTATGCTTCTTTTTTGGAAAATTTATTAAAATTTAATATCATCCAACTTCCACCAATTAAACCACCCTAATTCTTTGATGCTTCTCACCTTGTGTTAGGTTGGTATAACAAAAATTACCATTGTGCCTTTCATTGAGTCATAGGACATGATATCAATAGGTGTAATACCTTCAAATACCTTGTCTAATCCCTCATTGACAAGG
Source organism: Torreya grandis (assembly GCA_037957365.1). Lineage (NCBI taxonomy): Eukaryota > Viridiplantae > Streptophyta > Pinopsida > Cupressales > Taxaceae > Torreya > Torreya grandis. The sequence continues at coordinate 1,159,477 of JARHVA010002885.1, read as the reverse complement.
GGATATTAGATTTTACAACCTTAATGCCCCAAAAAACCAATCCCTTGACATATTTAGACAACCTTTCCAAAACCATGATCCTACCAAAAATGAGAGTAACAATGTCAAGTGCTCTCCTGATGCCTATACTATTAACATGGTTCTTGACACACTCATTGATAAATAACCCATTCACCAATCTACCAATCCCCCTCCACTTATTAAAATAGTAGAGTCACCTTCTACCCTTTTGGACATCCAAATATAGGAAGTAACCATATCCACACCTTAAATAGAGGTTGTCACACCTATCTCCCCTATTATAAAACCATCCATTCTATTTTTGGAATTTATCTCACAATAAAAGATAACTTCACCCACTAAACCTCTAATTTTGGAACCTTCCATCAAAATCCAAGATAAAGGTTAGGGCACCAAAACATAACCTATAACCCCTTCTTTGGTAGACCAACCTAACCCTTCTAAACCAACCAAAACCTCCTCCAAATTAACTGACCCTCAAAAACCCACCAAGACAACTAAAGTAACTAAACCTGCTCCAAAACCAACAACTAAAGCAAACAAAGAGGCAAACCCACCCAAAGGCCCAAAGCCTCAAATTTTACATCCATCAACTGTGCCTTCCATTTTGGGTCCTCATCCCTCTACCTTAAGCATGAAGCCCATTATTTTTACCAAAACCCCACCACCTCTATTAGTTACACCTTCACACTCATTTTATAACACACCTCTTTTTACTACACTAACAATACCTAGGTTACCTACCTTTCCATCCTCCACCTCTAGCTCATGAACAATATTGCCTAAATAAAAACCATCAACCAAGCTTACCACCTTACTTAAGACACCTATCACCAAACTTACTTCCAAACAACCTTCTACCTCAATACCTAAAACAAAAACTGTTAAACCTTTACCACCTTTAACCAAGTCTTACTTAACCAATCTCTAATAGTTATTGTAAACCTCTTCCTTGATATTTCAACCCATCAAACCCTTTGATCCTTCACATCCTAAACCATCATGGTTCAATAATAATTTGATTTGTTTATACCATAGGACACCCAACCATGATATAGAGAATTACAAATCTCTCCAAAATCTCATCCATCATCTTTACGATGAAGATGATCTATTGATAGATAAACCTCCTATACCACATATACCAAGATGAACAACAACCATACCTACCCAATGCTTACCCAATGAATATGAGTCTGACCACTCTACTACTTCACCCTCTCCTTCTATCCATACTATCAACATGGTCACTAAATGATAATAGAAGGATAAAAGGAAGTCTAAGGTGTCCATTCCTTTGAATTACCCCTCTTCAAACTCCCAAGAAAACCACACCCAACATCTCCATATTCAAGCAAAGCCAAGGTGTCTATCTTAGGTGCCCTCTAATCTAACCCTTAACAACCCAACCCATATGAAATATCTATTTGGAAAGCTATCCTAAAGTAGCTTCACCAGACCCCATCAAAAATGAGCTTGTATGAGTTGATTTCTATTTGTCTCCATCACTGCCAAGCACTCGTAGAGGCCTTGCAATCTATCGAGGTCCAACCTAATGACCCCCAACCTTTAGCTATATTTATTGGTGCCCTTCAAAATTTTAACCTTTTCACCTTTAAGAGTTTATAAATACCTTCTATCTACCCCAAATACCTAGATCACCCACTCTTTATTACTACTTACATCAACCAAACCCATGTCAAAAGGGTAATGATTGATGGGGGAGCTAGCATTAACATCATATCCTCATATGCTTATGATCATCTCAAATTAATGGAAAATATCATGTCAAAATCCATAACGGTCCTCAGATCCTTTAACGACACTATGGTCACTTCCTTGGGAACCATCATCTTTCATATTCATGTAGGATCCCGTACACTCCCTGAACTCTTTTATGTGGTGGAAGGAGAATTCCAATACAAAATCTTATTGAGATGACCTTGTATTCATTCCATGGAATGTTTTCCCTCTACCCTCCATCGATGCATTAAGTTTGAGCATGAGGGTCAGATCATCAATATCCAAGTAGACCCAAATCCTTTCTCAACATGAAAGATGACCTATTGCCCCAATTATGTCCTCATATACCCATCCAATGCACCTCCAGTAGTTACACCCCAACCACTAACCATCGATGAAATGTTAATTAGCTCATCCATAATTTCTTTATAGATCCCCATAGAGGATCCCTTGGGATCCATGTTACAATGATTCTTATTAGGGGAGTATCTCCTTCTAACATTATATGCTTTCCCTACTCTTTAAGAATATGGGAACCCCAAACATGACCCTTCCTATAACCCTATCATCAAAACCATCATCCCTTTTAGTCCCCATAACCAGCAAACAAAATCCATCTATGAGGGACTTGATAGGCCACTTATTGCTTCCACCACTACCTCCTCCATCTGACCATTCACCTATAGCTTTTCTTACCTTGACAAACTAGCATTTAATAAATTATACCTTCATAGGTGTGACTGGAAGGGATTTTATCTAGGTCAATATGAACAAGGACCTCAAGTTATTTTTTATCAAAACCTAAAAACCTCATGAGTCATTTGGCCTCGGGTTTGTACCACCTAAAGAACCCACCAATTCTCCCAAACCTATTGATACCATCGAGGAAGACATCCCCTCCTCATCAACACAACCTCCTTCGAAGTCTAAGGATTTTGATATCATTCCCCCTAATTTTATTTATCAACATCATTAGTTTAGGCCCCCTAACCTATCAAAAAGATGGCTAAATTCAAACCCTTCCTCTCATCCATCTTGAAATGATAGAGAAATATTATCCTTACATAAATACCATCCAACATCAAGATGATGATTCTATTCTCACATACCTTAGTGCCTCAAATTATTTAATCCATAAATCTTTTCCTCTTGAATCCCTGACCATGTTGAGTGAATCCACCATCGATATCAAATTGGGAACTATAGACAACCCCTATGTTGTCAAATTGGGCCAATCACTAAATGTCAAAGAACTTCGAGACTTCTCCTCTTTCCTCTCAGACTATAACATAACATTCACTTGGTCTTACAATGATATTCCTAAGATTGACACCACCATTACTACCCATAACATAGTCACTCATTGTGATGCCAAGCCTATTAAATAGAAACTTCAATGCATGCATCCTCACATAGCCATTCTCATTAAAGAAGAGCTTCAATGTCTCATATCTGTAAACTTCATTCAACCCATTAATTACCCCTAATGGGTCTTAAATATCATACCTATCACCAAGACCACTAAGGTTATATGAATTTGTGTGGAATTTCATGACCTTAACCTCACCTACCCCAAGGATGACTTTCCTCTACCTAGTATTGACCATATTATTGATCTTATAGCCTGACATGAGATGTTATCTCTTATAGATAGGTTTTTATGTTACAATCAGATCTTGATTGCTCTTAAATATTAGCATAAAACTACCTTTACCATCCCTCAAAGAACCTTTTGCTACAAAGTCATTCCTTTTGGGTTAAATAACACTGGTGAAACCTACCAATGAGCCATGGGCTACATCTTCCATGACCTCATCCACACCATCATAGAGGACTATGTTGATGATCTCTTAAGAAAATCCAAATCTCACCAAGATCATTTGAAAGTTCTCAGCATTATCTTCGAATGCCTAATCTATTTTCATGTCAGACTCAACCCCAAGAAATGTGTTTTTAAGGTCCTTTTAAGAAATATTATTGGATTTATCATCTCTCTTCGAGGAATAAAATTAGATCCTACTAAGGTCAAAGCAATCTTGGAGATGCCTCTCTTACCAACCTTAAGCAACTCCGTAGCCTGTAAGGAAAGCATTAATCCATTCACCATTTCATTTCCCAAATTTTAGACTAGTGCTAACCTTTCCATCACTTTCTAAAGAAGGATGCCTCTTTCAAATGAAATAGTGATTATCAAAAATCTTTGAATCACTCAAAAAATACCTTTTGTCACCACTTATCCTCATCCCTCCTAAGGATGAGCACCCATTTCACCTGTACATATTTTCTACTAACCATTCCCTAGGGGCAATGTTGGCTCACCAAGATGAACAAAACAAAGAGCAAGCCATATAATACATTAGCCATACGCTTGTATAATATGAGACTTGTTATACCCATACCAAGAAACTCTACCTAGACCTAACTTTCATGTCCACCAAACTCTACCACTCCCATTTAAACATAAAACCTATGTCATATCCAGCACCAACCCACTCAAGTACATGTATTCCAAACCATTACAAAACCATTGTATGGCCAAGTGGTTTATGCTCTTAGCATAGTTTGATCTTGAGTTCCTTTAGTAAAATTTAATTAAAGGGCAAGTCATTTTTGACCAATTAGCTAAAGCACCTTTGATAGATCACTAACCACTTCCTCTTGAATTCCTAGATGAATCCATTGATACTCTTTCCCAAGAGGACATAACCTACCAAATGACTATGTTTTTAGATGGTTTGAAGTGCCAACAAGGTAGGGGATCTGGTATCATCCTTATCCCCTTTGATGGTGAACCCCTTCCTCTATCCTTCAAACTTAATTTTGAATGCACCAATAATATAGCTGAGTATGAAGCCTTAGTCATAAGTCTTTTGAATTACTCTAGCCTTTGAAATTAAGACCATCGATGTCTTTGGTGATTCTTAGATTATGGTTAGCCAATTTAATGGCTCCTATCAATGTAAGAATGATGTCTTACAAAAATACAAAATTTTAGTTGACAATCTCTTAGCATCATTCTAATGTTACTTGGTCCAATCTATTCCCCGATCTACTAATAAATTCATAGATACAATGGCTTACCTTACTTCCCAAATCCCTTCTCAGCCTTTCAATTCCAAAATATTTGTCACCATTCACCATTTTACAATACCCTCTTATGATAAATCCAAAATCCATACCATTTATAGTGTGAAGGAATCCCCATATAGCATTTGGTATGACCAAACCTTTAACCACCTCAACCTAGGCATCATTCCTCCCAACCTCTCTAAGAATGCCTAAAGAACCTTTGTCTAGAGTACCTCTCATTACACCATACTAGGGGGAATCCTTTATAAATGAGGTTTTGACAGTCTCCTTCTTCATTGCTTATGCATCCATGAAGCTTCCCATGCCATTAAGGAAATGCATGAAAGGATTTATGGAGGACACTTTAGCAGTCTAGTAGTCACTAAATGTATCCTTTACCTTAGCTACTATTGGCCCACCCTCAATCAAGACTATTTTGATTATCTAAAAAAGTGTGTTAAATGTCAACAACATGCTAATTTACATCACGTGCTATCCAATGGCCTCCAAGTATGTAAGGACTTTTGGCCTTTCTCTTAATGGGGGCTCAATCTCATTAGGGAAATCAACCCACATTATTCATAATAACATAACTCCATCATCATAGCCATTGAAAATTTCACCAAATAGGTGGAGCTATCCCTCTTATCTTAACTAAAGTAGAGAAGATTTTTGACTTTATCAACCATCATATCATCTACTACTTCGGCTTTCCTCATAATATCATCATCGATAATGGTAAATATTTCAAAAAAATCAAGTCTAAGGTTTATGTGATGCATTTGGCATCAATTTAAGATTTTCCTCACCTTACTATCCACAAGTAAATAGATAGGTGGAATCCTCTAAAAAAATACTAACCAAAGGTGTTAGTGCTTTAGGTCGAGATTAGCACTTGCACATCCCATTCACTCTATGGGTCTATCAAACTAGCATTCAAACCTCTATAGGTGCTTCCCCTTTCTCTTTATTCTTTGGAGTAGAGGCAGTCTTGCCTCTTAAAGTCCAAATACCCTCTCTTAGCATATATTTGAAATATATTATTTTTGAAGGAGATTATCATCAACACCATTTAGCTCAGCTTGAGCTACTTGATGAGTATCATTTATCATCCCTCACCCACCTCTATATCTATCAAGAGTGTATCAAACATGCTTCTTAAAAATGCCTCAAACAATGAGACTTCAATATTAGAGACCTCATCCTAAAAGAAAACCAACATGTGACCAACATGGAGAAGAGTAAACGTAGAAAGTTTGATTTCAATTGGCTTGGATTGTACATCATTACCCATAAGTATGGATCAGGAGCTTATTATTTATCCTCTCTCGAAGGCAAACCTGAACCTAAACCTCTCAATGCTTTGCATCTATGTCCATCTATTAAAGAAGGATCAAGCTCACTGCTTTGTCTAACTTAAGCTCATCCTTTGATTATGATATTTTAACCTTCACCCATCTTCTTCCCCACCTTTTAAGGAAAATTGATTACAACATAAAACCATGTGATTAATTGTCACAATCATAGACTAATCCTAAATATGGGTACCATGGATCTACCCATGGCATGGTTCTCATGGATACTTTTCATCTCTAACAAGATGAAATCTTATGGTCATTGTCTCTCAAAACCACACCTCTTCACATATCATTAACATTCTTATGTCAAAGTTTTTCTCTCATCACGATAAACCTCTGAGCCTAATTATACTTGTCCATGTCTTAAGAAAAATCACATCCAAAAACAATTTGAATACCAAAATATTACTTGGGTGAATATCTTAAGCATTTTAGACTGCTCCCTTAAATGATAGCTATCAAGAGCATTAAACAAAGCCACTAAACATAGACCACTCACTTGAAGGATGACTAAGTTAAATTTTTCAAAAGAAGAGCAATTACTAGGAACCTTTCCACATCAATCAACTTCCCATATACAAGAATGAATCAAAAGACCCACTACCACAATAAAATCTAAAGCTACAATCAGCTCTCTATAAGCATAATAAGCTAGGATCCACAATCATATTTCACATGTAGACTTCCCACATTAATTAGTTTACATCTATAATATGACATGGACTTGTATATTCCCATTCTTAGGTCACCTATATAAGGGGAAATCTAACCCACATAAGGTTACCATACACATCACCCATTATACTTCATACCACCTATTGCCCATCTTCCGTATATACTATCTATAAATCAAGGGATTTAGAGCTATCTTGACACACTATGATCAAGAAACTTGTTTTATCAACCAATGTATGCTAATGAAAATCGTTTGAAAGGCTTATGTTCCTTAATCCAATCCAACTTTGAGTTTTGTTTTACTTTGTCCTTGTCAATAAACATGCATTACACCTCATTTCTTATTCTCTCCTCATTGAGTCATTTATTATATTGGACCTATGTCTCATGATCTTTCATGTCTTTTTCCATTTCTAGTATGGTCATCTAACCTACTTATGTGTCACCACTATCATCCATCCAAACCATAAAAAAAAATTAGAATAGCATTAACTCAATCAACCCACCTTCTAGAGATCCCTTTCTCCACAACCTCAACATACCTTTGATGCACACACTTTATTTTCAAACCTTCAACCAAACCGAGCCATGTGGTCCATCAAATTGGGGTAACACATTTGAGCACCATTCTCCAACCCTAGTTGAACTACATTGACCTGATGTCCATGGACTATGTAGGCATCGCTTGACTTCTAAGGGCAATTTGATCACTAACAACTAATCACCCTCCCCTTTTTATTCTCATTAATTTCCAATGCTAACATCACCCTCTTGCTTAGGGCATCCTATGTCAAGGAATCTTTGTATTCTTTGTAGCATCCTTGTATTTTAACATCATCTAATAATTCCTCTTTGTTTTTCCCCATTACTAGGAGAACTACTGTAGACACCAAAATAGTGTCGACCCCCCCTTGGTCCCCTTGGTCCACTTCTAAACATTTCTAACCCACACACTTATTAATTTAAAATAAATTACCTATTTTAAATTAATAACACCACCCTTGACACATCACCCATGACACCTCAACTTGCCCTTGGATACCCCCATTTATCACCCTATGACTAATCATAATTACCTAAACCCTATTTCAACTCCCCAACTAATCCTCGTGCCTATTAAACCCACCATTTGGATTATTCACCAACGGCAGCTGAACTTGGTAGACGAAGAAATGGACAAAAGGCTAAAAATAGCCTTTTTACCCAGTTACCAGTCGATCAACTCCAGTGGTATCACCGATGTCAGTTGCTTAAAACCAAATTTTAACCCCAAATTTATGATGGAATGCTAATTCTCTTGCTCCCATAATTTGACCTCTCTCTCTCTCTTTCTCTCCTAGATGCACACCAAGCATCACAGGCTACAAGAACTCTGCATCAGTCACTCCACACCTGATTAAAACATTACAGGTAGTCTTTTACATTATCCGCATTGGAAATAAGCATTCACACCCCTGATTCTTCAGCAAGCAAGAGCTAAGTATTCTTCTTCTATTTCATTTCAATAATTTAGAAAGCATTAGCAATTAGCTTCTATTTAGCATTTCTAAATATCATCAACCAGACTTGACTTTCTTCCTAGAGAGGCTGAGAGGCCTTCCCCATATCCTTACTCCTTTTGACAACCTATTCTCTACCCCTTGTCCCTCTTAAGACTCTATTGACTTCATTGCAATCTTGCATAGACCTCCAAACTCCTACAGACCTCCCAGACTCCTCTGTCACCCATAAACCCATCCAAAACCCGTCCAAGGCCATTGCCCTGATCGACATCGACCATTTCCCCTACCGACATCGGTAGACTAACTGACGTCAGTAACATTAACCAACCGATGTTGGCATAACTACCGACATCAGTGACTGTGATAGACTGATAGTAGAATATAGGTACACATTATCTCTATTTCTTTTGTTTAGTCTTTCACCATTTCTCTTTTTAGCAACACTCTTTTATCAACTAGTGGACTATCATCCCTCAAGGAAGTCTTTGCACTTCTGGGACCAAGCTTTTGCTTGGCAGTCCACCATATATCTATCTAACATTTTCTTTGTTTAAGTCTTTCTTATCTACAGGTGTCATCCCCCATAGCCAAAGAGGAGCTCTTACAACGTCTAGATATGGTGCGCAACTTCATCCAAGTATCATCTAACCCCTGACCATTACCTTTTTAGTTTCTTATTCCTTCTGAATGTGAAAAGAAAAAAATGAGTAGAAACATTTTGGTACGCCCGGTAGGACCCTGGAGTTTTCCTTGGGTTCATTTCTTTTTCTTCTAAAGGCAAACTTTCATATAGGTGCATTAGGAAATTTTCTCTCCTTGTATCCTTCTTCTTTCTTTCTCTTTCAAAAAGACACCATTAACACAAGTTAAAAAGAGCCTTTTCTTCTTGTCACTTCTTTTCTGCATCTTAGAGTAGTTCATACTCTCAACCTTTTCCTCACTTGTTTTCATCTGAACAAAAACATTTCAATTTGGGTTAAAAATATATTGCATTTCATTCCTGGTTGAATGCATTTTTAGCTCATCTAGTAATTAAAAATGCATTATGAATAAAGCGTAGTGCACTTATGTTACACAACCTTACCACATTCACAAATCAAACATCTAAACATACCTGAGACAAGGCCCGACTAGGATTTCATCACCTAGCAGATACCTTACCCTTCCTGGTAATCCCACTTGGACTTCACTACCAAGGGGAGAACCCACTTTGTTCTCTGGTAGAGTATAAACTCTAGGTGAAGTATATACTGGCTAAGCAACCCAGCTTGTCTCTGGGCTTGTGAAGTGAGGGGAGTAAGCTATTAGCACTAGGCCACATATAGAACCTAATACAGATTTTAAGCACCAAAACTCAACCTGAAATGAACCTTAGACTGCTTCTTTTAGGACCCATTCTAAAAGCCCAACTTCCCAAACACACTCTTCTAAGGCATAAGCCAACAAGACTCTAAACCTTATTCTTAGGAATTTAACATTTAGAGGTTGCTTGTCTTCATCTATTTTTCTATCTATATCTAATTTTTTGAGCTGGTGAGGATGCATTATTTTGAGATCTAAAAATAACTCAGGCTTTCTTCTTTCTTTCAAAAACTTTTAATTTTTTGAGTTTTTGGAAATACACAGTAACTGACATCAATTTTTACACCAACATCGGCAACTGGTCTTCACCAACATTGGTTATCTGATCGACATCAGCAACTTACTTCACTAACATCAATTTTTTTATCGACGTCGATCACCGTCAAAAATATTTCTTTCAAAATAGCAAGTTTAAAACCTGACCTTTTGGCTGTCAAACACAGATTCTAGTTTTCTAAAGTTGAAACATACAGTTTTTAGAACCTAAATCTATTTTGCCTTGGATGGTTTTGACATGTAGTCAAACCAAAACTCTTGTTGACCACGCAAGGCAACAACCACTCCCACTTTCACCTTTTATATCAAGTCCCCAAATGGAGTATAATTCAGAAACTGAATGTACTCCTATCCAACCAACCCCAACTCAATGCCATATTGTTCTCAAAGGGGACCAAGACTTTGAAAGGTTCCTTGACCTCAATGTCAAGGCTCTTTAGCACTATCTCACGAGAAGTCAAATGAGAGATCCTTCAGGCAACCCAGTTTATGGGATGCCAACTTCCTTACTTGAAATGGCAATCATATCAACAGCCTCTGTAACCCAACCCATGGTCATCCAAGCCATTACCTCAACTAACAACCCAACCATGACCAATCTTCAAAGTGTGGCCTCTCCTTCTATTTTTGGACCTACCTCCATTGGGGTTTCTATACCCCTTTAACCACAAACCATTCAACAAAGTCACACACCATTCCAGAACTTAATTGTCTCCATCCCACCTACTCTTGCACCCATAAATACAAGAGTGACTACTTATCCTTCGGCTAGTGTTGCCACCATCCAACCACCTTTGGCGACATCAAGTCAAGTTGTGCTTTCTAGCTTTATGACAAAACCACCCTTGACTTCAACATCAATCCCCATGATGAACTGCCAATATGTTGTGCTGATACAAATGCAACCTAGTACGTCATATGCTCCATCTAACACCTTCCAAATGCCTTATAACCTAGGGGGTGCCCCACCTGTAAATCCATCAACCGATCTAATCAAGATGTTAATGGATAAGGTTTCTAATCTTGAGACATCCATTTTGGGTTTAAGAAATGTTCTCTCATATGAACAAATCTATAATGAACATATTCATCCTTCAGTCCCAATCCGACCATATCCTAGTCAGTGGGAACTTCCCAAGTTTACTCGCTTTTAGAGTAAAGAGGACCCACAACATCTACGATCGTTTAGACACACTTTTTACCTTATAGCACATGATGATGCATTATTACTATGCACATTTCTCATGTCACTTTTTGGTGCTGCCCTTGATTGTTATAGTTCTATTACTAATCACTCTCTATTTACCTTCACGTAACTAGATCAATTATTTCTCAACCACTTTTCAATCAACATAACTAAAAATGTCTCCATCACAGACCTATATTCTATTAGATAATTTGACGATGAATCCATAGCTAATTTCATTACTCAATGGAGAAGTTTAATCAACCAACTCTCCTTTTCTTTACCTCAACCTGAGCTCATTGAGCTCTTTTCACAAGCATGTGCCAAACACATCTCATCTACTTTGCAGGTCCAAACATTCCACACATTTGATGAAGCTTTCACCATGGCCAAGAAGCTTGAACTCCATGTTGTCAAAGAAAATAAAGTCAAATTGCGTAGTAAAAATACTAACGCAAAATTAAATGACCCTTCATCCAAATCTTTGTCTTCCAATTCCAAATCCAAGGGATCAACAAATGTTGTGGTACTTAGATCATCATCATCAACCACAACTAACCAATCCAAACATTCCACATCTCAAAGCATCACAAAACAATTCCAACAATGATACATACAATGCCAATATACTCCAATAGGAGAGTCATACGCTTCTGTGTTGGGTAAACTAGTCAAACAGGGAGTCCTCAACCTCCCCCAAATTTGACCACCACCTCAATTTGACCCCTCAAAAGCCATCCCTACATGGTATAGGGAAAATGACTTTTGTAATTATCACCATGTCAAAGGCCATGACATAAACAACTACAAAACCTTCAAAAACATTGTCCAAGACATGATAGATAAAGGTGATATTGTCTTGGATGACTCAAATGTGCCACCTAACCAAAACATAGACATCTTTAGACAACCTTTCCCTCACCATGCCCTTAGTCAAAATAACATTTCGACCATGGCCGATGACCCCCAAGAGTGTAATATACACATAGTCAACACAATTTCGCCTTCCATCCTTAACCAACCTCTCTCACAGGCTGAAGAGGTTAGTCCACCTATCTGTCCACCACAAGTAGAAGAACCTTCTTCTCCTGTTTGTCCACCATAGGTAGAAGAGCCTTCTTCTCTTATTTTTCCACCACAGGTAGAAGAGCCTTCTTCTCCTATTTCTCCCCCATAGGTGGAAGAACCTTCTTCTCCTATTAGTTCTCCATCGACCTCTCTTATATTGGAAGATGCTTTGACCATACCAACGCCACTAGCCCCACCTTCATCCTTCCTACTACCAATGGAGGACCATACCTTTCCTACTCTTTAATCACAAGTAGAAGGTATAATCACCCTTGCCCTCTATCCTCTTGAGGACTCACATTCCCCAACTCTTTCTCCACCAAGAGAAGAACTTTTATCCTCACCTACTTCTACCGAAGATGATCTAGTAATGGATATCTCACGCCTTTGGCCTGAGATTGCTGCATCTAACACATTCCCACTATCACAACCACCCAAATCTTCTAAAAAATCAAATCCTTGTCTAACATCCTCTAAACCATTCTCTCAATTGGCTGAAAACTTAGGATTTCTCCATTTGAGGAACCTCAAACATGAGGCATTGTGGGAGTGACTTAAAGCTCCTTATCTTACACATCCCACTTCATCTCGTACTAATGACCCTCCTTCAACAAAATCTCCCAAAGTATCCAACAAGGACTAAGCTTTTACTCCTAATCTTCAAAAGCTCAACCATCCTCATCTAAACCTAAACCCTCACAAACATCCTCCATACCAACACTGATTAAATCCCTTGATGTTTGCCCCATATATAACCTCACTCACCCACAAGTGAAGGTAGACTTGAACCTTACCTCACATAATAGTGGTCCTCAAACCAAACTACAGAAGGCTACTAAACCACATCAGAGAACCCCTCCTCCACCATCATCATTGCCCTTTATTTTGGGCCCACATCCTTCTACCTTAACAGGAGTGCTTCCTACTCCAACACCTAACAATAACAAATTGCCTCCCTTACTACCTTTACCCATCAAAAATATACCTCCTCTAAAAAACTCGGCACCTCCCACAAAGAAAGTGTCATCTACACGAGTGGCCACACCACCAACCCAAAAGGTGGTACAAAAATCTCTCTCAATAACTCCCAAACACATGTCATCAACACCTAGTGCATCAATAAGCACAGACCCATTAGTGGGTTCATATGCCTTGATACTACACCAACTTTTGCAAACTTATAACATCACTCTTCCACCTATCAAACCATTTCAACCTCTTAGACCAAAACCATCATGGTTCGATGACACTAAAATTTGCCAATATCATCGAACACCTGGGCATGACACTGAGAATTGTTGTGCCCTTAAGGTTGTCATCCACTAATTCATGCAAAAAGACACCCTTATTGTTGAGGATACTACCAACAAATTTCCAACACCATCTAATGTCTCGCTAACCTCTTCATCTTCATCGGGGTCCCATCATCAGACTATGGTCCCTTTATCTCCTTCGTCCCCTTTATTCGAGATTAACACCATCAATGTGGCCACTAGGTCACAAACTTTAAAGGATAAAGCAAATGAGAAAGCTGCTATTCCTTGGACCTACCCATTTGTCAAGCCTGCTCAACCACCTAAACCCAAGATTTTTATCTTGGGTACATCCCAACTAGCTTCTTTGGAGCCAATCCGTGATTCTATGGTGAAACAGCTTCACCAAACTCTCATGAAGATGACCTTATATGACCTCATTCAAAGCTCTCCACAACATCATCAAGCTTTAATCAAGGCTTTACAGGCAGTGGAGGTCCAACTCGAGGACCCCCAACCACTAGCTACCTTAGTCCAATCATTACCCACCATCACCTCTATTACCTTTAGTGATTCTAAAATTCCTACCTCCAACTTGGAAGATCGGGATGCTGCACTTTTCATCACAGCCTACGTTGATCAAACTCCCATTAAGCAAGTTATGATTGATGGGGGTGCCAGCATCAATATCATTTCTACCCATGCCTATGACCAATTAGCCCTCCCAAAGAATTATGTGTCAAAAACCGATGTAATTCTTCATTCTTTTAATGACTCCACCGCCACTACCATAGGCACCATCATCTTACATATTCGTGTTGGCCCACAAACAAACCCAAAGCTCTTCTACACATCGAGGGAGAGTTCCAATACAACATGTTATTAAGATGACCTTGGATCTATGCCATGGCATATATCTCTTCTACATTACACTGTTGTGTCAAATTTGAACACGACGGTCAAGTCCATGTCATTCTCATAGACCCCTCCCCTTTCAAGACATGCAACACAACTTCTCGACCCAACGATGTTCTCATTTCTTTCAAGAAATTGACCCTAACACTGCCTCCACTCGTGGAAGCATCAACAAGTATGCAAATGGCAGATACACCTACACCACCTCCTCAAGTGATAACAAAAGACCCTATGGAAGATACCTTCCAACATCTTTCACTTGGAGAGTATCGTTTACTCACCTTGGACATGTTTTAGACTCCTCAAGAGTATGGACAACTTCATCACAATCCTAGCTATGACCATTGTGATGGAATGGTCATCCCTTATGGTCCTCCCAATCTTCAAACAAATCTCATCTATGGAGGGCTAGATTAAGCTCCCACTGATGGGAATCCTCTTTCATCACCTCAACTATTTACGCCTAACTTCTCTTTTCTTGGCAACCCACACTTTGCTCATACTTATCTTTATAGATGTGCATGGAAAGGCTTTGGCTTTGGGCACTATGAATAAGGCTCCCACCAGCCCATTGAACCACCAAATGAGGAGGCCATAAAGAATGCCAAAAAGTGACATGGCTTGGGTTTTGAAGAACCTACTAAAACTTCTAAAAACCCTCACCCCAGACCTATCATAGAAAAATCACCACCAAACTCACCTATTCCCCCATCTTCACCTACGGAGTCGGTAGTGTCAATTCCTCCTAATTTCTTTCTTACATAAACACCATTCACTTAGAACCCCTAACCTATCAACTAGGTGGGGCATCCAAGTCTCTCCCTCTCATTTATCCAAACATGATAGATAGTGAATCTGCCACCATCAACACTATCCAATGCATAGACGATGATGGCATTCTCACCTACATGGGTGTAGATGACTCTTTTATTCAGTAATCACTTCCTTTAGAAATGTAAGTTATGTTAAATGAATCGACCACTGACATTAACCTTCCATCTTCTGACGTTCCTCATATCTTAAAAATTGGTCAATCTTTGGATGCCCAAGAACAAACTGACAATACCAAATTCCTTGCAGATCATAGCAAAGCCTTTGCTTTGTCTTACAGTGATATGCCTAACATCAACCCTAACATCATCATCCATAACATCATCACAAACCCAAAAGCTAAGCCTATCAGGCAAAAGCTTCACAAGATGCATCCTCGCATTGCACTCCTTGTCAAAAAGGAGTTTCAATGTCTTCTTTTTGTCTTCTCTCCAACTCATTGATTATCCACAATGGGTGTCAAACATTGTCCCTATCACAAAGCGACTAGGGGAATTCATCTTTATTGACTATCACAACTCCAACCAACCAAACATCAACCAACTTCACGTCCAACCTCGACCAAACATCAACCAACTTCTTAATCATCTCCAACACGTGACCAATATGGAAAGAAGTAAACGAGGCAAGTTTGCTCCTAATTGGCTCAGACCTTATATCATAACACATAAGTATGGATCAGGGACTTATTGTCTGTCTTCTCTTAAAAGCCGACCAGAACCTGAGCCCCTTAATGCCTTGCATCTGTGACCATTCAACTATTAATCAAGTACTCATTCACTTGATATTTAACTTGAGCTCGTCCCTTGAGCAACCCTCATCATCCTCATACCTATTCCCTCCAACCCTATTTCCCTACACAAACACTATGTAACCCTTTTATAAAGTATGAATGCTTTGTCCTAATAAAAGGGAACCCTTAAACTTCTATAGGCTAGTCCATGACTACAACTTCAGTCCACAAAAAAAAATTGGGATGCCTATACAAAGGTCATAAACTATAAATGTAGACTGCTCCCTCGAAGGACAGCTACATCATTGTTGTAATTAATAGACTGCTCCCTTAAAGGACAGCTATTTGAAGACATTAAAACATATAAAGTAGAATATAGACCACTCCCTCAAAGGATAGATATACCCAAATTTTGCTACAAATAACACTCTCTCAGAAGCTTCCCACATTGATCAGCTTCACATATGACCACAAAACAAAACAACATCCCCACGTAGACTTCCTGCATCGATTAGTCTACCCAAAAAATAATAATAATAAAATTAAGTCATGGACTTGCCTATAATCATTCTCAGGGTCACCTATAAAAGGGGCAAAGTTATCCTTGCTAAAAAGGGTTACGCTATCCTAACATATCACATCATCAAACCTATTACCCTAACATACTCAAGGGATTGGGAGCTCACTTAATGTCAAGTGATTTGACTACTTCTCTAACCTAAACCAATGGTCAAAAGACATAATGCTTGAATGGGGCTTTTGTTTACAAAAACCCTATCTATGCTATCATTATTGTCCTTGTTAATGAAAGAGCAACGCACCTTTCACTTCTTACATCTTCATCACATACAACCAAACCCAACCAAACCAATCCAAACCAAACCAAACCAATAACATAACATCATGGCATCATACATCATCATAGACCATTCACACTAGTTTCTATGGAAAACAATACACATGGAAACTATCGACCACACACAATTTATGTCAAGCATAAACCATTACTTGTTGAAGCATAAACATACTCATTTCATTTTTAGCATACATCCATCACTAATATGGAAACTTACTAGGGATGAAAAACCACATCACCTATGTTACAGAATACACCATCACATAATATGGAAAATGCTGTAACATCGTCATACATTCATCATTTCAAGCATGTACCATCAGACATATGGGAAGTGTTGAACCCTCACACATGACCAAACCAATTATCAACCATCTTCAACCCTTCCTCCCTTTTAAGGAGAACTACATTGGCCTGAGGCCTTTCAAACAGGGGCTATGTAGGTAGCACTCAGTTGACATGACATCTTCTGGGGTTAGCTTAGCCACAGTCATTTGTCTATCTATCTGATGGACCAACCATGTAACCTTTAACCATGACTTACCCTAATCAAACCCACATCCATAACCTAAACTCCTTCCTCCCTTTTAGGGAGAACTACATTGGTCTGAGGCCCTTCAAACAGGGGCTATGTAGGCAGCACTCAGTTGACATGGGGTCTTTTGAGGTTAGCTCAGCCATTCCTTCATCCATCCATCTAATGGACCAACTATCTATACCAACCCAAAATCATGACCAAACAATCAGCCCTGACACTGAGTGAGTTACCTAAACTTCTCATGGGGCACATTGGAGATCGCATCCATCATCCCATGACTCAACTTGACTCGACCAATGACCTTGGAGATTACGACTATCTCCTTAGACCATGACCACTTTTGAGACAACTTTGCCTTGGTTTTTTTTGCATATATGCTACCTCACGAATAGTTAGCAAATTATACACAACCCACATTATGGCCCCCACATGTATTGTTAGATCGTGAGCAAGTTGATCCCCAATATTTGTGACATTTTTGTGTTTTCTAAGAGCATTTCTTGAGCCTGAAATACTTGGAACATGATGACCATTAGAGCTATAGCTTTGATCATTTAACCTAGATCAGCTACAACTAAATGTTGGGGACTGATTACTTCAATTTTAGCACTCCTTGACCTTTGACTGTGATAATTTGACCTACCTATCACGTGAAGTGGTATGCATGCAATCTCAACTTTTACAGCGTTCACACTCCAACTTCACCATACCTATCCACTATCTATCAAATTGACACCCGATATTAGGTTACCTTCCCTCGACTCCCACTTTGAGGGGGGAATACCTCATCCCACATCTAGGGCAACCAACTCCTATTTTTGTCTTGCAGTTCATCAGAATAACCAACAGGACAAAAATGACCTTATGCCACATCTGGGGCAACCAACTCCTATTTTGGTCTTGCAATTCATCAGAACAACCAACAGGACAAAAACTACCTCATCCCATATCTGGGGCAACCTACTCTTATTTTTGTCTTGCAATTCATCAGAACAACCAACAAGACAAAAATGACCTCATCCCATACCTGGGGTAACTTACTCCTATTTTTGTCTTGCAGTTCGTCAGAACAACCAACAAGACAAAAAGGGGCAAATGTAGACACTAAAATAGTGTCGACCCCCCCTTGGTCCTCTTGGTCCACTTCTAAACATTTCTAACCCACACACTTATTAATTTAAATTAAATTACCTATTTTAAATTAATAACACCACCCTTGAAACATCACCCATGACACCTCACCTTACCCTTGGATACCCCCATTTATCACCCTATAACTAATCATAATTACCTAAACCCTATTTCAACTCCCCAACTAATCCTCGCACCTATTAAACCCACCATTTGGACCATTCACCAACAATAGCTAAACTTGGCAAATAGAGGAATGGGCAAAAGGCTAAAAATAGCCTTTTTACCCATCTTTTAACTGCTAATGTTGGTTACCAGTCGGCTGATGCTGGGGATATCACCATTGTCGGTTGCTTAAAACCAAATTTTGACCTCGAATTCTAGACAAAATACTAATTCTCTTGCTCCTAGAATTTAACCTCTCTCTCTCTTTCTCTCCAAGATGCACACCAAGCATCACAGGCTATAAGAACTCTGCATCAGTCACTCCACTCCTGATTAAAACATTGCAGGTAGTCTTCTACATCAGCCACATTGGGAATAAGCGTTCACACCCCTGATTCTTCAGCAAGCAAGAGCTAAGTATTCTTCTTTTATTTCATTTCAATAATTTAGAAAGCATTAGCAATTAGCTTCTATTTATCATTTCTAAATATCATCAACCAGACTTGACTTTTTTCTTAGAGAGGTTGAGAGGCCTTCCCCATATCCTTACTCCTTTTGACAACCTGTCCTCTATCCCCTTGTCCCTCTTAAGACTCTATTGACTTCCCTGCAATCTTACATAGACCTCCAAACTGCTACAAACCTCCCAAACTCCTCTGTCACCCATAAACCCATCCAAAACCCATCTAAGGCCATTGCCTTGACTGACATTGACCATTTCCCCTACCGACGTCGGTAGACTAACCGACGTCGGCAACATTGACCAACCAACACCGGCATAACTATCAACGTCGGTGACTATGATAAACTGACAGCAAAATATAGGTACGCATTATCTCTATTTCTTTTGTTTAGTCTTTCACCATTTCTCTTTCTAGCAACACTCTTTTATCAACTAGTGGACTGTCATCCCTCAAAGAAGTCTTTGCACTTTTGGGACTGAGCTTTTGCTTGGCAGTCCACCATATATCTATCTAACATTTTCTTTGTTTAAGTCTTTCTTATCTATAGGTGTCATCCTCCATATCCAAAGAGGAGCTCTTACAACATCTAGATACGGTGTGCAACTTCATCCAGGTATCATCTAACCCCTGACCATTACCTTTTAGTTTCTTATTCCTTCTGAATGTGAAAAGTGAAAAATGAGTAGAAATAACTACATTGGCTTAAAGTATTTTCAACTATATAGGTAGTGCTTATTAACTAAGGTTAGATCGATCACATACTTTATTTTACCTTTTAATCTAATATATTTTTCTCCACTTCTCTACCTATCTCTTTACCACATCCCTCCCTTCAGCATGTTAATCTCTTATAACCACTTTTCTAGCTTGTCAATCTCTTTTAACACAAGGATTGATAGCCTTCCTCATTGGCCTCTCTTCTCTTCCATAAATCCACCACCTACTTTTATTTATTGGACTCCCCAACACCTTTCCTTGTATATGTTTTGTGGCTCTCTCCCCCACCCACTTTTCATGTTTTTTCCCCCTCTCTCCACTTCTTACCAACTGTTCCCTTTATTTCCTTTGTCTTATTCCACCATCCTCATCCTTTCCCCTTTCCCTTGGAAACATTTCATACCCTCTTCCTCAATCTCTTTTACTCACCAAATCCACATCATCCTATTCCTTTGCACATCGATGGAAACTTTTACCTCTCTCTCTTCTTTGCTACCACCTTCTTACTACTCTTCCACTTCTTCTAAACCACCTTCATTCCAATTCTTAATTCTTGTTTTCCTCTTTCAAAGCTTCTCAATAGATCATGATTCCTGTTTCTTCAATTTCTTCTAGCATCCCATTATTTTTCTTATGTGTGACACCACTCTATGTCATTTTTCCATTCTTCCCACCTTTTCCATTTTTTCCTCAACAACTAGCTTCAAACTGGGTCTTTATCCTTTGAGAAGCCTTCCATAGTTGCCCTTTTATTCTTATATGTTCTTGCCTTTTTTAATTTGCATTCCTTTTTCCTCTTTCCATCTCAGTAATCACGTATCTTTTGCATCTATGTGAGTGTCTGTGCTTTATACCCCTACTTTATTCTTCTTCTTATCATCCCTCATTTTCATCTCATTCCCTTTCATTGTGTTCCCATATTTCTTCACCACCTCACCACCTTTTCAACTTGTCAATCTCTTCTAATCACCCATTTAACTTGTCAATATCTTCTAACAAGTTGATTTCAACATACCTTATAGCTTTAGCTTCTTATCCACCCATCCTTTACTTCTCAACATTTTTCTTAACCCCTTTCCCATTTTCCATCCCATTCTCATCTCCAACACTACCCTCTAATTTGATTTGTTGTTCCTCTCCTTACCTATCATCACCCATGCTGACTTGGTCACATCTTCACCTACTTCTTCACTCTCCTTTCATCCTTTTTATGTCCTTGTTCCACTCTTTTTTCATCATATTTCCTTTTCTTTCATGTATTTACTTGTTTTTCATTTTCATCACCAAACTATTTTATCCTTGGTATTTTTTAGAATTATTTTCAAACCTTTCATGGCCTCCTATATTTCTCAACCTACCCTTACCCTTCATGATTGCTACACTTCTTTCCCCATCCTTTTCAATTCTCACATCTGTCATTCTTTAGTGCATTCCTCAAACCCCCATATTTTACTTTTATTTTTCTTCTCTTTTATTTGTTTCATTTCATTTTTATTTATATCCATTGATGACATTCCTTATTCTTCTTGACCTTATTTTTATCCTTCTCTACCTTCATCTTTATCTGTGACCTCATTATTTTATGTACCTATCTCTTTATTTATCTTCTAGTCCACCTTCACCTCATCCCTTGTTGGATCTCCTTTATTTTATCCCATTATCACTCCAATTTATCACTCATTATATTGTGGTCACTAGTCATATTGCTTATATGTACATATACATGTTTGTTTTCTTGTATCCTTAGCTCTCTTTCTTTAACTTATGAAATCTTGTCAAGTTTGTTACTTTATGGAATCTATTTCTCCCTTAAATATATTTGTATATTAAGCATGGGTCTTCCTTTTGTACCTCTCCAAATACTCCCTTCACCCTATCCATCTCCTCTTCCCATTTTAAACCCTCTACACATTTTGAGTGCTAGACAGAATGTGATTAACACACCTTTTTTTATCCTTCAAATCATGATCATGTGATTCATTCATAGGGCTTATGTTCATTAATCCACTCCCAATTCATATCTATTTCTTGTCCCTATCCAAGAAGAAACATCATACCCTCTTATCCTAATGCACTTGGTTGATATTTTCATTATGACCTTTGTTTATTGATTATATTCTTCACTTTATTATTATTATTATTCATTGCCTTACCTCATCTTCTTTACCTTAAGATAGATTAAAACAACCATAACCATAACAATCATAACCATAAACATAATATTGATAAGTATACACATAACCCTAAGAATGATAAAATTCAAATATTGACATCCAACACATTTTGTACATGTTTACAACAAATCATGCAATATTTTATTTAAGGGTGTGAGGAGTCACATAGTACATACAAAGTTATCAGACATTCCACACATAACCTAAGGTCCCTACATATATTATTTTCCTACCTAAGAATTAGGTTAATTATCTAGTGACTTTGGATTTGTGTTCAACCATCCTTCTACTTGATTACTCCCTGAACTAACATCTGTAACATTCCCTATATCAATAAACACTAAAGGGTGTACTCTATTATCCTCTTCTATATTCATCCCCATAGGGTAAGAATCATATTCCAATCTAGGTCTTTCACCCTACTCAACCATCTCAACCATTACATCCCTCTGCTCTAGTTTTTCTACTTGCATAGGTACCACCTATTATTACCTCATGTGCATCCTTTTTAATAGTGAGGGTTCCCTCCATGGACAAGGATAAAGGCCATGTTCTCTAGCCCTAGACCTTGTGTAATGAAAGTCACACCTTCTTCACTATTAAGGATGTAATATTTTAGGATTGAGCTTAGGTTGTGGGTACCTTTCCTCTTGCTATTGGTTTAATAGTACTTCCATTATCACCATTACATGTTGTAGTATTCAATAGATATGTACATTCACCATGTAGATTATTTTGGGTCATAAGGGTTGCTAATTATCTCTATCATTAATCTTATTTTTTGCAATCTTCAACCTTTGGTAGTTTTCCACACCCTAAATAACTTGCAAAACCAAATGAATTTAAGATAGTTATTTGTTCTTACCATGATTTTCTAAATAGATTGCCCAACTATTATTCCTCACTGACATGATTATCCATTACACTAATAAGGAGAGTCCTATGATGTCATTGATTCCCTTGAATAGTCTTCCCACTTGAAATGGTCATGTCTACTTACCTTTTCATGTGGACATGTAACCCTTAATCCAACTAGTCATCTTGATACAGTTATTATGCAGTGTCATGATGTCTTTTTATTGCCCTTACCATGAAAACCACATTTGATGTCTCTATTTGATTTGTCATCTTGCAGTCGTTATTGGATTGGTGGTCATTCAGGGCATTACCACCTTTAACCTAATTGACATAAATGGGCTTATAGCCATAAGCCATTGTAATGATCATGACTTTGAAACTACCTATATTACTAGTGACAATAGCTCCTAGATACTTGCCACTATGGAAGCTACCCCATCTTATCCAACTAGTTAACTAATATCTTAGACAATTTAGCTGCTAACTAGCAAGACCTCTTATAAATGCAACCTATATTCATTGGTTCTACGGAACTAGGATAGAGGATGTAGACATGGCCACTTCTTATCTATCCTACCCATGCATCTCTTGGGTTAAGCAAGGTCCATCTTATATCACTCACCATGTTGCCAAATTTATAACTCATAGAATCTACTTATCCCTCAAATAAATTCTTTACATGTCATCACTTCACTACTTCCCTTAAAACTCAACTCATAACAATGATGACCTTTTATAAACAAAACTATGTAGATATTGATAGATGCCCATATCCTAAAACTCAATTCATAGTGATAGATGATAGCACTATGCTTATACCCTCACATAATTTTAGAAGGCATTACTTCCTCATGAAGGCACCTCTTCTTTGGCTTAGCTCCATCACAGGACATTTGTGATGCTTATCATTTTGTTACCCACTTATTTATCCTACCTTACCCATCTATTTCTTCTATTCCTAATGCATGTGGGATTATTATGGTGACTATTCACCAATATACACCATGATGCCTCACCATTACCAAACTATCAACCCACACCCAACCATGTGGTATATTACACTAGGGTAACCCATCTAAACTCCATGATAAAACTACATTCAGCTTGAAGTTTTATTGGATATCACATCCATGGAACTATGTAGGTAGAGTCCACTTGCCTAGTGCATATGGAGTCATCTCAGCCACCCTCTACTTGAACCCTTTCCAACTAATCTCTTTGACCAACTAATGATTTGACCACTTCCACCTTGACGTTGGCCATCTAGACTCAAACTACTACATATATTTGTGATGACCCTACCTAGGCCATTTTGACCATACCAACCAAACTTACCATGTTGCATTTTTGCATGACCTGACCATTTAGATTATTTCATAGGAACACTTCTTATATTAAATACCTAAAACTAACCCTAACCTTGTCTAGATCACCTGATAGGCATGACCTGATGAGCTATGACTAATGTTGTGGATCAGTTACCCTTGACCTATGTCCCTTTATACCCAAAATTAAATTAACCAATATTGAAAACTTTAGTGTGATCTTGGCTACCATACTTAGTCACATTTTGTGCACATGTTTATGTCTTGAATACCCAACTACCTTATGGCACCACCTAGTGCCTCCCCACTAGCTGCTTATCAAACCCACACCCAATTTTTCTTTACCTCATCAAATATTTGTTTGAGGGGGAATACCTCCTCCTATACTTAGGGCACCCTAACCTTCAACCAAGTGATCTATTTTTATTTTGTATCTTGTTAAATTAAAGTGACATCATAAAAAAGGGGCAAAATATAGACATTATAAAACTACACACTTGCAATTTTTGATGACTAAATACCTCAAGACCCCCTAAACCTTCTTATCCATTTAACAACCACTATTATCCTAACCAAATCACTATTATCCTATTCACATAGTACTATTCAAAATTATTATTCACTATCACTATTCACTTATCACTATTCATGATGACATGGCAAGTGACATTAAAAGTGACATGGAAGGTGATATGGCAAGTGACATGGCTTAGAAAAGTGAGGTGGCATGAAGTGGGACATCATACCCCACTTGAGACTCCTCCAAGGTATCTCATGACATAATTAAGCACCAAAGGGCCCCTCTTTTAGAGTATGGTGTATTTTTCTGTATGGGACTATCATTCAACATGTGTTTTTATCCTCATACATGAAAAATGGTGACAAAATTCATGGGGAACTTATCCAAAAGATGGAAGTGAGTGGTGGATAGTATTTTGGACCCATATGATCCCATGTACATGATTACCACTCCATTTTAGACTCTTTATAAAGTTGGGAGACAAACCAACCAAGTGGGAGACCTATTGACTAAGTGGGAATCTCACCCCCCCTTGTCTTTCATGACCACTCATGCACTTACATGGAGAATGGTGCCAAAATTCATGAGACACTTATCCAAAAGACAAATTATCTTGGTGAAAAGTCTTTTAGCCTTAATTGAGCCAATGTGCATGATTCTCACTCCAAATTGAACTCATGTGCAAGGTGGGAGACAAACCAACAAGTCAGAATCCCACCACACTTATCCCCTTTGTAATTTATGAGCCCACTTGAAAAATGGTACCATACTTCACTATTCCACTTATTTAGTATGTTTATTGACAACAAATTCTATAAATATGATCCTTTCCCTTCACCTATGGTTAAGAAGGCCTCTCATCATCTTGGAAGACAAAATTAAAAAGAAATGAAGCCCTATCTAAATCGTAAGCCATCTTCATCAACAACACCACCTTCATCAACCATCTTTAATATTTAATTTTCATGAGGTAGCTCTTATTTTATTTTATTTTTTGTATTTATTCTTTTTTTCATTTGGCTTTCTTCCTTCACTTCATTTCTCTCCTACCCCTTTTTCCCATTTACCACTCTTATCCATTTATCCATTTGCCCTTTTGCCCCTTTGCCATATTTATCTTACTTATCTATTTGTCTTCCTACCATCTTGAACTTAATCTCTTTGATTTCTTACCATCATTTATCCTTTCACCCATTATCCAACTTGTCCATTTATCAACCCCAAACCAAAAACACAACTTTGTTCTTTGATTAAATTTCAGCATTAGTTGCTTTTATCTAGTCATTATTTTAGAAAAGCATTTGACTTCTTTGTTTTAATTTTAGTTACTTGATATCATTTTTTGTTTTTAGTTTTAATTTTCTATAATTTTATGCAAATTATCTTATTTTTATTTATCAAACTTAAGTGTTTAAAGTAGGTGGATTGAAAACCTCCTAGAAAGCTTTCAATTCTAGGATCTAACTCACGCTAGGAAATCCACCCATTTCATTATTTAAAAAACAAGTGTGTTTAAGTGTTTTCTTATTTGTAGGTCATCATCTCAATCTAAAGAGGATATCTCCATAATCACTTGGATTCAATGTATGCACATTGTAATAGGTTTTTATACACACCCTTCTTCACTAGTTTCTTTCTTCCAAAATTAAGAAAAGAAAAAAATATAGATATAAACACACACTTGGTATGAACCCTTCCATGTGCTCAAACACACTTCAACATTCATTTCTACCCTTTAAGCTTGTAGTGGCTTTATGAGGCTTGTAGCCTTTTATTTACCATTTATCTTTGAGTTGGTAAAACTAGGTACTCTGTTTTATATTTAATGACCTTTTCATCCATCCTCTACCTCTTTTGAGGTGTGTGTCAAGTTTCATGGTCATATTCCACTCCAAAACCACACTTCCTTCATTAGGCTCCCCTCAATTAGGCCTAATTACCCATTTAGCACACCCTAGGTGTAGAAACCATATCGTACACCTTATAATCAACCAAAAACCTCTTGAATCATCTTACTAATATAAAAATAGGTAAGATTACAAAATTTTTAGAAATTTATAAGGGTTAAAACTCTTGGAGTATGCAAAACCCTATTTTAGGCTTCTCTCATGCTCTTTTTAAAACCTTGTTTTATATTGGTGGGGGTGGGGGGGGCTGGGGAAGGGGGGTAAAATGAGGTTTAGGCCTCACCTATTTATATTTTTGGATTCATTGGATAGGTATAAATGGTTCAAACATGGAGAGTTGGAAAAAATCATAAAAATATCACCAAGCTCTCAAACAAAAAAGAGCCAGCTTGCTGCCCTATTTTTGCTTTGATAATTGTTCTTGAGTTATATGGGTGAACTAGGGAAACTAAGAGAGGTTTATTTATCTAACAAAAAAGAGCCAGCTTGCTGCCTTATTTTTGCTTTGATAATTGTTCTTGAGTTATATGGGTGAACTAGGGAAACTAAGAGAGGTTTATTTATCCAACCCATTCCCCAAATGATAATGAAAATTTCAGGTCCTAAATCTCAAATAAATTACTTTTGTCACCCCATTCTCTTATGGTACTCTAGGCCCCTCTTAGTTATCTAGGTCTAAATAACAAAAAAATGGATTTTTTATCCTTTACATGTATGAAAACTCTTCAGAAATGTTTGGATAACCTTGGGGAAAACACCATTATTTTATGATAATTTAAAACATGGACATATTCCTTAAATTTCTATCTTGGGATGTGAAGTTCTTTTGAATTTTAAAACCTGTAGATAATGTTGACAAACTTTAGTGAACAAAAGTCAATATTGGAGGTTCTCAAACACTTATTTATCTTAGTTACACACCATATTAATTTTGGAAATGTTATACCCCCATTTAAGGGATATAATATGAGTGCAATTTGGTTCACCAAAACTCTTTGAAACATTGTTTTGTGGCATCAACATAAGTGCTTGGTGATCTATTTTTGTGTTTTAGGGAAATTATCCCTAAAACTCAAATTCTCAACTTTGATCATGAATCTTGAGAATGAAAACTAATAAAATGATTTTATTTTGAATAAAAATGTATCTAAAACATTTAAAATCCTCATGGGTATCTCAAAACATGTCATACAGCTCCATGACCATGCTCATGTCCCTTTAGTAGCCCGTAGAGGCACACATAACAACATATAAGGCAATGAATGTGGCATATAGATTGTGCATATAATGTGACCTTATACTAGACCTCAAAGGAATATAAAAAAGACCTAAAATTTATTTTTCCCATCATGAATATCTTTAAAAACTTTTCAATGTTTCTAAATCAATGTTTTCAGCCTCTTGAAGTTGTTAATGTAGCTATAGGTAGGATAATGAGAGAAGACATGAACTATATGCATAGTGAATGAGAATTAAAAAAGATTTATGATCCCTCTACATTTTAAATTAGAGTACACAACATTTAAATGCTTAATAAAAGATAAATTATCCTTTTTCCAATGTGACATTATTCTTTATGGCACCTACAGATGTGCATTAATGGACTGATTGTGTATAGATGTTGCATATGACTATCATAGTCCATATTTTATCATTTAAAATGGATATTTGATTGATTTATAATGAAATAAGAATTTTTTTAACCCAATTTTAACTCTTTATAGCATTTATATGAAACTCTTCATGGCCTCACATACCTCACTCAACTGATTGTGCATGGAAATGCAAGAACTGACTGTTTAGCCTACCAAGGATTTGATGAAACACTAAGAATTGAGGAGAAATATCAATTTATTATTGAATATGTTTCATAATTATGATGAGGTACATTATCCCTCAAACCTAGGTTCTTCTCTAAAACTGATTAAATGGCTACTTCACAAGGATAAGAAGGAAAATAGGTTTTATGCCATAAGTACCTTCTTAGGAGGAGTTAGCTGATGAAACCAACTATAATAGGTCCTATTTTAACTTGAAATTAGTCCTATAGAATCATTATTTCTCATTGAATTTTGAAGTGAATAAACAAGGGAAAACTTGGACCCTATTTGGATGAGTAGGCCATCTAGGCACCCCTAAGTTGTTAGTGATTATTCATAAATATGGGGAGATAAAAAAAAAGAATGCCAAAAAGTGGAAGGAAACTAGGGTCCATATCACTGACCAAAAATTTATGCCCCAAATCTCTCTCTCTCTCTCTCTCTCTCTCTCTCTCTCTCTCTCTCTCTCTCTCTCTCTCTCTCTCTCTCTCTCTCTCTCTCTCTCTCTCTCATCGAGTGAGAATCTAAGGCTCTCCCAAAGTTGTCCCAAACTGCCCAAAATGGTTTTTCCTTAGCATGATGAACTAGAAGCCTAATTATGTAATCCAACACTTGGAAATTATTTTTTATGATGTAAATGACCTTTTATTCCTTTTTAAAACCTTATAAAATACTTGGACCTCCATTAATGGCAAAAAACTAATTTTATGCTTAATTTGCAATCAATAGGTTTTCCATACCTCTGCTAGTTCTTATGCTAGAATTTGATTCCATAGGCCTATAAGAGGATATTAGGGACACCATTAATTCATTAATATGATATCTAAGCCCTTGTATCAATAAAAATCTTCAAATACCTATTATACTAAAGCTCTAAAATAAATCCTTTTACTCCCAAACTTCTTCCCTCCACTTCAAATGACCTTAAAAATGTCTAAAAGGGAAAAAAATTCCATAGGGAGGTGGTCAGAAGTTAAAGCCAATTTGAATTCCTCAAAATGTTACTTTTTCACTTAAAATTTCTATTTTGATGACCCTTAAGTCATCTAATGCACTTTTAGGGTTCTTTTGGGCATAATAGATTCTATAGGACTCATTTTTGGATCATTATAATCTCTGAGACTTTGTACAAACCTATATCACTCCCTTGAACACTCAAACATCATGGAAACCTACTAGATCCTTCACTTTTAGTTCTATACCTATTTCTAGGCCTTTTCCTCAAAATCACAAATTCACCTTAAAGCTTGCTTAACATGTTTCAAAATATTTCAAGTGACATGTGTTAGGGTCATGAGGTTTGTCTCTTCCTTCCACCATTTGATCACTCACTCAACTAGAACTTTTCTAGGCCTCTCACACTACCCCAAGACTAGATCATCAAGCTAGGACCACAAAGGGACTAGTCATAGGGGTAGAAGGATACTAAAAGGTCCAAAAGAATGGCCTAATACATCTAGAAATTTTATTTATGTAGGCCAATTTTGGCCAACATGTCCTCAAAATGGTGTTAATGTATTTTTCATATCTTTTCCCAATGTATATCTTTTAAAAACTAAAGCCTCCTAGGGTTAATCTAGACATCTTTTATGACCCACACAAGCAACAAAATAGTATATATACATGAATTTTATCCCTATAACTAGTAGATGGAAATTAGATGCAAAATACACATTCAAACTTAGAATAAATTAGTCATAATTAAGGTTAGAAATCCTTATTCTGCCCTACTTCTACATACTACCATTTACAACAACCCTAATCTCAGATTATCCATATTTCCAGTCTTAATCACATTCAAAGCACTCAAATCCACTATCATACTAGCATCACTTGCACTTTTACCAACACTTAAGTGGGTAGACCCACATCCAGCTTGATCTCTCCTTAGAGTATTGGTATGTAGGCAACTCTCATCACAACAAGGTGTTAAGGATGTATAGCCTACCCTACTAACAAACACACTTTTTAGCTCATATCAACCAGATACCCTATCTACATGGAGGACTAGGGTTTCATCACAAAATTATTCATTATAAGTAAAATATAGGGTTTCAAAACTCATGCACATAGGAATAGACCTCATATATCTAGACACAAGTGCACCTATAAACTCAAGATAATCCTACATAAAGGACACTACTACCAATATTAGGAGACTATCACCACATTTCTAATAATGGTGTTATTTTCCAATTGTGGTTATACTATCTACAAGGGGTTCTAACACTTAGATATAGTTTGTGACATTGAGACCTAATCCCACCTCAATTTATAACATCCACATCATCCATCTTAGTTATTTTCTAGCTAGGTCATTACTTGCACTATTTATTACCATTTTTAGTAAAGTCAAAGCTAGTAAATTTTGCAAAAAAATAGTAGTTGTATTTATTGCATATTATTTACCTAATTTAACCTACTCAAATTTTTAACAAACATAAGATTTACACTTATTAATTCCTAAAAGGTTAAATCAGTAGTATGTTTCAAAGTTATAAGAGAATCAATTATGCACATAAGCCATGTTATATGATTTACTTTTCACTTTTGATTTTCATGCTTATATGTATGCTTGATTTAAGATTTACCAACTAATCAGGCTGAAGTGTTATGATTTTAATGGGTTATTTGCCTATTTTTTGTCTTAAACAAGTTATTTCATACTTAGGCATTTCCTAAAACATTCTAAAGTGAATTTATTCTTGGCATATGGCATTATTATACTCACCTAGAGTTCAAGTAAAGAATGCAAATAATTTGATGGAAATGTCAACATAATTCATTGTGAGGACCATCTCAGTAAATTAGATCACTGAGATATATCCATGTTTCATCATATTGCTAACTTAATGGTGACATTAGAAGAGTTCCTTATACGGACCATCCCAGGTAATCAGATCATTAAGAGCCATCCACAACTCAATATCTTGCTAACTCAATGGTGATATTATTATATTTACTTGTAGAATTATCCTAGGCAAGTGGATCACTAAGAGGACATAAACTTATCATCATCCTTGTAACTTGGTGATGATGTCATCAAAGTTATTTATATGAACCATCCTAGGCAAGTAGATCATTGAGAAATATCCACATGTCATCATCTTGATAACCTGGTAGTGACATCAATGAAATTTCTTATATGGACAATCTTGGGTAAGTGGATCATCGAGAGTCATCCACATGTCATTATCTCACTAACCCATGGACAAAAAGAATAAAGTATAGTAGACCTTGTCTCAGTTATGATAAAAGTAGTGATACATAAACACATGTACTTCATAGTCACATAATTAGATAAAAAGACATTAAATCCAAACCCAAAAGCACAAAAAAGTGACACCTATCATATTATGTTGATGAAACATCTATGAGTAAACAAAAGAAGCCACATGGCACTAAAAATTTGTATAAATTAGATTTATTAAATTCAAATGGAAAGAATAGACATGGTAGGGAGTGAAAGTAATTACCATTAATTCACACAATTTAGAGAATTAATACATTTAATTCTCATGGCTAACACATTAAAAGTAATATAGTTCAAATTTACAGATTCAGTCTAATCACATTACCTTCTAGCTATCAAGTTTAAACTAAAAATCCATAGATCTATTACAAGTTATGAGTCTACAACTCCATTATGATTAAGATTTTATAATATTTTCACATAACTATATTTTTATACCATAGTTCCAATGGCTTCCTCATCTTTCAATCCATCTCATACATATTCAATCGTAGGACTAAATAAATATACTAATAGAATATTTTATTCAACATATTTGAGCCATGATTTATAATATTATTTCACTATTTAATATAGGTTCAATGCAATCAAGCCATACTAGGATAAAGACCAGGTTTAAATTTCACATAGAGGTACAAGGATGACTTTTTGGAAATGAAAGCAGTCGGCCTCCATAATGTTGTATATAAACTAGAGGTAATATCCTCCATTAAATTTTTATTTTATTTATTCATAAATAGAAAAATATTTGGGAAAATATTACATTTTAGACTTAGTAAGACCCCAATGGCATACATTAGTGTAAATACTTTCAAGAGATATTACAAACTCCCTATGTCTGAAATGACCTATAGGAAAAGATAAAGTGAATTCATGGATCCTTTCCAACATTTTTAAGAGAAGGTTAAAAGAATGGGCTAGAAACTCAAGTAGATTTATAGTTCAGGGCCCTTTTTTGACTATCCCCATTTTATCTTCAAATCAAAGGTGAGAATTGCCATGACCCTACTAAATAGAATATATGGTTTCTCAACTATTACTTATGTTAATGAAATATGCATCTCATTGCTCGATATTATCCTAACATCTAATAAAATCATAGCCTTGAGAGAGATAATTAGGTCCAATTTAATTCTATGAATCACAAATATAATAATTTCACTAGACAAAACTTCTATATGATGTCCTATGTGGTAGATGTTTTTATTGCAACTATGCACTCAACATATGAAGAGCCTTAGAAACCATATATAGATTACATAAAGAACATAATTTTTGATCAATTTAATGTTCTCTATGTCCAGAGGTTTATAAATTATAAAGCATAGAATTTTTTTACTGATGTAAACTAGGAATTTGACTCAAGAGAGGTGTTAGTATCTTGTTAGTGACAAAATTAAATCAAATTGAAAAACCAACACACTAGCTAACATACATCTCTAGGCCTAGTTATTTGGTTGAGCTTAGTTAACATTAATAGAATGGAAATAAAATTAAAACATGAAAGAGAACAAATATTTCAACTCCCTTGAATGCTCCAAATTAGCTTGTAGTGGTGGTTTGCTCATCTTGTGCTCATGAATTCTTCATCAAAGGAGGTTTGGCTATCTCCTCTCTCCTTAGCACCTTGTGGCTTTGGCTTGGCTTGGATCAATATTTGGACATTATAACACTAATTTTCATGAAGATTTGGAATCAATTTAGCATTATAATTTTGGAATGTGAGATATTTTGGAATCAATTTGACATGGTAACTTTGCACAAATTAAGCTTTTTAATTTAATAGGTAAGGCCTCTTATTTATAAATTTTTGAGATTGCTTAGAATCAACCTGAACCATCCATATTGAGATAAAGATGTGTGGTTGAGGATTAATTCAATTTTTGGCATTAAATAAATAATTATCCTCATCATGACACTATAAAAATGGGCATTGAAGAGGCATGGAAGGTTATTATGAGGCATGAGAGACCATAATCCCTATATTTGTGATATTTATGGCTTATGGATGCCACCCCATATGATGTAGTTAATAGAAATAAATTTATAATAAATATTTATTCAAAAAATTCCATAGAAAATTAACCTAAGGCCCTAATTTGGTTTAATTAGCCTAAAACATGATTAGTCAACTTTGGTGCAAATTTTGGCTCTTGGTGCACAAATAAATCAAAGTGGTCAAAATGTCCTGTTATTGGTCCAAAATTTGACTGGATTGGAGTTAGAAGTCAATGTCAGATGCATTGGATATATTATCCCATTTAGGATGTTAACAACACCAAATAACAAAGACACATCTCTCATGCAAGAGATTTGATAGAAAAGAGCAATCCAAGGCACCCAAGTGCAAAATTGGCAATTTGACTCGAAAAGATCTAATCAAAGTTAGCTATCCCATAAATTTCATTTCCCCATTTAATGATACTTTGGCCAAAATCAGAACTTGAATATTCTAGTTTCACATCTTTTAACATGCTTTAGTGTTTTTAGGCTAAATTATGCACTTTGGTGAAAATTGGTCAAAAGCCTGGTTGGAGGTTATCGATAGCCAGTTTTAGGTGTCTATAATTTTCCCCTATTTGGGAATATGTTGAAAAACATAGGGAAATTAATGTCTTCTCAAATAATGAGAGATGACATGTATGTCAAAAAGAAGATGATGGTTGAAGAACAAAGCTCCAAAAGGTTTTGGTAAACCTATGATGATGCCCCCTCAAGGGAGTGGTCATCACATTTGTTGATGGGTGGTCCCTTAAAAAGAAATAAAAAGAAAGGTGGAAATAACCCATGGTTGAGATTAATCCAAATAATAAAATGCTTACATGCATTGATTTAAAAAGGATGTTGATTTTCTCAAAGATAGTTATAATTAGGATTAAAATTCAAAAGAATGATTTACCCATAGGTGGTTATAATCATTAAGCAAACTTGGATTGAATAAAATTAATGGTGCCATAGTTAGGTATGATTAGCAATCATAACTCAAGGATATAACCTAAAATATAGATTAAAGATGAATGGGTGAAAAGTGATGAAATAGATGAATATAAGAATAAGATTGATTAGTAGAAAATATTTCAGTTGTACTTGTTAATGAGGAGATGCTCATCCTTATTAGTAACAATACAAATAAAATGGTTAATGGGTTGATTTGATCAAGGGTGGGAGGATTTTCCAAGGTATCAAGGAGAAACTTCTATAGCTCCATTGATTGTAGACCTTCTTGAAGCTATTTTTTGCTATAGCATGTGATGGTAGGCATCATGATAGAACACCATGAAGACTTGGAAAAAATATGCATAAAGAATGACTCCTAATATAATAAACACTTGAAAATAATGCACCACTGATAAAACCATGATGATAATATTGATGTATGAATATAGATAGACTCAAGAATAATGTGTGCAAAGAATCAACCAGTAAACACATATAGACTGAGTCAAGGAAACAGTGCTAAAATCAGACAAATAGGCAAGTGAACAAACAAAAAAACTAATTAAAATAAATAAATAAACAAAAACCCTAAAAAAAGAAAAGGAAATCATCCTAACAATGATAATGCACCAATAAGGTGGATTGAGGATAAATGGCTAGGCTTAGATAGGACAAATATTTTTGGCATTTTGAGGTATCTTAAATCATTAGAGAATGACAAGATACCTTCTCATAAAATGGTGAGAGAATTTGGCTTAAGTTACTCACAAAATTGTGAGAGTGTATGGAAAGGAGGACAAAGGTGACCTGAACATGAATTGAGTATGACCTCAATGATCATTGTGTGGACCCTTTTAACCCAAAACTAACAAGCAACAACCAACAACCAACCCCCAACCTCAACCAAAACCCTATTTTCTTGGCCCCTATCACCTCATATACTAGAAATAACAACTTGACCCTATTTGAACCATTCTCTAATGATTTAGCATTTACCTTAATGTTATTTTTTTAAAACACTAGAATTCATTTATAAAGTATTTATTTCTTTAGATTTAGTACCTTTATGTTATGTAAATTTTATTTTTAACATTAACTTGTATCAAAAAGGTGGATTGAAAGCCTCCTCGATAGCTCACACTTTTTGGATATGTCTTGCTATGCAATCCACCCATCTACCTAACTAACCAACCCTTTTCTAGTTATCTCTTATTATAGGTCATCTTTCTAAGCCAAAGAAGAGTATCTACAACCATCTAGATTATGGAGTGCACACCATATCTAGGTTCTACTAAACTCCACCTCTCTTTTAGTTTTACCTTTCTTATATAAAAAAATAAAAATAAAAAATTTAGTAAAAAAAAGGTCATGAGATGACTCTTCAGCTTCCTCAAATCCATTTCCATGCTTGAAGTACTCTAGAAGTGTCAAAATTGGGATAAAACTATTCTACTCCTTTCTCACCCTTATAGGCACATATAACTAGTCTTAAGGTGTGTAATTGGTATAGATAATTAAGTGATTCATTTACATAACAAGATTTTGAATATTGGTGGCTTGTGCTTTATGAACCATCCTCATGAAGTTGAATGTGTTTTTCTGCTTGCTAATTTGTGCACCTTATAGGTTTTGCCTTGGTTTAGATAGGTCCATAAAATTAACCTGATGAGATTGGTTCCAAATGATGTTAACTCCATCCTAAAATTATTCCCATTCTTGGTTTAGTGTTTCAAGGTGTTTCAATATGCAAATCATCTCATGTTTCAAGAGGATACACCATTTTGTGTTACAAGTAGTTTTCCACCATTTTTAAGATCTTCATGTTTTGATCATGGTTCTAGAGGGTTGTGATAGTTTAATTATCATATTTTCAATTTCCTCTCAATCCTTTCACCTTAAGGTATAATTCTCCAACAAAATTATCTATGAGGGTGCAATCATAACTAGTATGCAGTTAGTTTTTTAAAAAACTACCATATATAGTTAGTTAGATGAACTATGCAGGGCTCTAAGACATATCCATGGAGGTATTCTTATATCCTTGATAGGTTTAATGCATCAATTGAGCATTAAAAAAAAGGAGAAACCCAAGTGACACCATACAAAGCATGAGAAGATGGGTTTTAGTATGCACATAGTCAGGTAGCCATTAATGAACATGTACAAGTGCCTCCATGGAAACCAAATATATTTAAAGGAGAATTTTGAGTTGAGAGAGGTTTTTTATAATGTGAAAAGTATATTTGAAATTTTTTAAAAAGGATTAAAACTCATTAAATCTCATAAACCTTACACACTACCCAAGTTTGTCTCACTACATGTGTGTGAAAATACTCACTTATAGGAAGATGAATATGGGACAAATATGCTTGAATGGTTTTTAGCCCCTCAAGGTTACAAGAACATATTTTAAGAGGTTATAATGGTATTTTAGAGTGATGAAATGGTAAAATAAATTCTCACTTCCATCCTCATCTTCACTACCTATAGAGATGGAGGTAACCACCTATAAGTCACCTTGATAGATAGTTAAAAGATCATTCTAGAGAATTGAAGCATGAGATGAAACCATATTTGAGATCCTAACATGAGGTGAGCTCATGCATAATGATTTTGAAGTGTTATTTTGATAATAAAATATTTTAAATCACCTTAAAAGGTAGTGACTACAAGTTTAGGGATCAAATCTTAAAGGTCTAGAATAGAGGCCTAAAGCATTTTTGTGAGGGTCATTCAATAAAGTTTCTAATAGTTTTCAAGCATCTAGGTGACTAAAATTTGTATCCTATACCAAGTAAAAGAACTTCATAAAGTTTTAAGGGTAGATGATCAATGGATATTGGTTTTTTAAATCTTTAAAGTTACCTACCAAAACACTAAACTCCATTAATATCTACAAGTTTTGAACCTTTTGAGTGATCATTGATTATTTAAGGAGAAAACAAAGCATATTATTATGCTTTAATGACCCTATGGAGTTAAAGACACAAAATGAACATGAATATCATTATGAAAACTTTGATATGTAGGGTTTTGTCCTTAAAATACACCTATAGGCTTCCTTTTCCTCACAAATGTAACCCTATAGGCTGACTGTAGGTTATCATGAAGCTTGAGCTAGATACCTTGAGGAAAAACCTTAATAAAAGCATATAAGAAACAATTATAACTATGGTATGGTGTGGAGAGTTTCAAAAATGACTTAAATAATGTAATAAGGCCTAGATCAGATGGACACCTAGATGACCCTTCACAATCAACTGTAGTTGACTATGAGGGCTAGAGAATAAATGATTTGATATTTTTGAAGAAATTATAGCTCAAACATGGAATAAATAGGTCTAAAAACTTACCCAATGGTATTATAATGTGTCATAAATAAAAATTAAAGGTTTACAAGGTCTATCCATAGATTCACACCTATAGGTGCCCTCCAAAACAAGAAACACGATTAAGGTATGGGAAAGAGTATGTAAGGAGATGAAGTATTAGAGAGACCTGTGAAACTTTAATAATGAAATTTATGGTCTCCATAATCCCTTTTCATAAAAAATAATCAAGGAGCTCCAAACAAGCAACACATAGTCCATTCCCTGAATCATGCACATAGTCTCTCATAAAATGAGTCTATTTTGGGTTTTGGAGAGATTAGAAGGTCAAATGACCTAGTGGAAGGCTAAAATTTTGTGTAGGAGGTAAAAATAGCTTGTAGAATCCAATAAAATATCCACCATAATTTAATAAGTAGGGAAGTACCTTTTTTGTCTCAAATAGAGGGCACTCTCCTTATGCATAAAACCTACAACATTAAAGAATGAGAGAAAAAGATGGACCAAAAGTTGATTTATCCTTGTGGAGAGGTGTATATAGTCTAATGACACCTATGTAAACATGATAAATAAAGAAAAAATGATGAAGCTTAACAGGGTATCCCAGACCATCAAGTTTGCAAGCAGGCCCATTAGGTAGGGTTCTAGCCTAAAGCCAAATGGTAGTCCAATGACACTTCCTGTGATCTAGGAATTTGACTCAAGAGAAGATGGTTAGTATGGTGTTAGTTCCAAAATGAAAACAAAATGAAATAAAAACACTAATAACATAACATCTCTAGGCCTAGACACTAGGGAGATCTTAGCTTAAAAAAATAAATGACAAACACAACTAAAAAGTAAGGAATTAAACACAAAAATTCCTTCACCTTCCTTGGATGATCTAAATGTCTTTGTAATGGTGGCTTTCTTAGTTTGTGCTCATGAATTCCTTGACAATAGAAGCTTGGCTACCTCCATCTCTCCTTAGCACCTTTGGCTTGTGGCTTGGCTTGGCTTGGAATCAATTTTGCATTATAACACTAATTGCTTGAAGATTTTGGAACCAATCCTACATTATAACTTTGCACTAATTAAGCTTATAAATGATGTTGTGAGGACTCCTATTTATAGATTTTTGGATTTTATTAGAGTCAGCCTAAACCATCCATCTCAATATTGAGATGTGTGGTTGAGGATTAATTCAATTTTTGGAATTAGTTTTGTAATTATCCTCATCATGACATTAGAAGAAGGGGAAATTAAGAGGCATAAAGGGCATCATGGAAGGCATTGATGAGTCATGGAGGGTATGAATCCTTATATTTATGGCATTTATGGCCTAGGGATGTCTTCCCAAGAAATGAGGTCACTTGATGATGTAGATATTCAATATTCATTTCTAAAAATTAGCATTCAAAAAGTTTCCATGAAATTTTTGATTAGGTTTTGATTTGGGTTAACTAGCTCTTAAGCATGATTAAGCACTTTATGTACACATTACTCAATTTGATTAGACTGCCTTGTTATTGGTCTAAATTTTGACTGGATTAGAATTGGAAGTCCATGTCAGATGCATTAGATGCATATTCGCATTTAGGATGTTGCCAATAAAAAATAATAAAGGCATGAGTCTTGTGTAAAAGGTTTGATAGGAAAGAGCAATCCAAAGCACGTAGATATAAATTTGGTATTTTAACTCAAAATAAACTGATCAAAGTTAGTTGGCCCATAAATTGCATTGCCCCATTTAGGGATGCCTAGGCTAAAATTGTAACTTGAATAAGTCAGTTTCACATCATTTAGCTTGTTTTAGTATTTTAAGGCCAAATTATTTGTTTTAGGTGGAAACTAACCAAAAGCTTGGTTGGAGGTTATGAGTGACCAGTTTTAGGTGTCTATAATTTGCCCCTATTTGGGAAGATGTTTCAAACTATAGGCAAATCAATGTATTCTCAAAGAATGATAAATGGCCTATATGCCAAAAAAAGATGATGTTTGAATAACAAATATCCAAATGGTTTTGGAAATCCTATGATGATGCCCCCTTGAAGGAGTGGCCATCATATTTATTGATGGATGGTCCCTTGAAAAGAGATAAGAAGACATATAGAATTAACCCATGGTTTAGATTAATCCAAATGAGAAAATGTTCACATGAATTAATGTAAAAATGATACTAATGTGCCCAAAGTTGGTTATAATCAGGAATAAAAGTCAACATAATGATTTTCCCATAGGTGGT
Organism: Torreya grandis; assembly: GCA_037957365.1. Taxonomy (NCBI): domain Eukaryota; kingdom Viridiplantae; phylum Streptophyta; class Pinopsida; order Cupressales; family Taxaceae; genus Torreya; species Torreya grandis. Next base: position 1,119,267 of record JARHVA010002885.1, on the reverse strand, counting down.
TATAATCATTAAGAGGACCTAGAGTGGCTCAAGATGATTGTACCCTAGTTAGGGTTGATTAGCAAGCATAACTAAAGAATATAACTTGGAATATAGATTAAAAGATGAGTGGGCACAAAGTGATGAATATAAGAATAAGATTGATCAATAAAATGATTCAATTGTACCTATTAATGAGGAAATGTTCATCCTAATTAACAATGATACAACTAGAATGCTCAAATGAGTTATATTGATCAAGGGTGGGATGGAAGGATTTGCCAAGGTGCCAAGGAGAAACTTTTATGGATCCATTAATTTTAGACCTTATTGAAGCTAATTTTTACTATAGCATGTGATGGTAGGCTTCATGATAGAGCACCATGAAGACTTGGATAAAATATGCATAAGGATTAACTACCAATATCTAATAAACACTCAAAAATAATACACCAATGATAAAAACCATGATGATAATATTGACATATGAATATGGACTAAAGAATAAGTTGCTCAAGGAATCACCTAATGAACACATATATACTGAATTGAGGCAACAATGTTCAAAGCAAACAAATAGGCAAGTGAATAAATAAATAAATAGATAAAAAAATGAACAAACAAATAGAAATCTTGAAATCATCCTAACAATGATAATGCCCCAGTAAAGTAGATCAAGGATAATTGACTAGGCTTAGATAGGACAAATATTTTTGGATTTTTTGAAATATGATGAATGTTTTTGGCATTTTGAGGTATTTTAACTCATTAGATAATGACAAGATACATGATTTTAAAATGATGAGAGCATTTGGCTTAGGTTGCTCATAAAATAGTGAGAGCGTATAAAAAGCTAGATTGAGGTGACCTCAGCATGAATTGAGCATGATCCATACAGCCCTAAAATGACCTCAAGTCATAGTAATTCTATCCACACTAAAGGTGAGGAGAAACCAACTAGGTCCCAAGAAGTTCTCAAATATGGTAAATGGCTAGTCAAATAAAAACAACAATGGCAAGGTGATATGGTGATGCATGGTAAAGAAGTGTTGCCCCTAATTATCCCATAGGTGGTTATAACTAGGATATGATGAAATAGGTCAATGATACTAATTTTCCCATAGGTGGTTATAATTAGTAGCAAGATTAGTGAGACACTGATTTGCCCATAGGTGGTTATAATCAAGATCACACAAACAAACTTGATAGGATGAAAGATATCTTGCTAGATCAACTGTCACACTACTTTCATAGACTATCATTGTAAACATGAATTTGATAAGAGTTGAAACTTGATCAAAATCCCCTCATGAAAAGTGTAGGAATAACCAAAGTAATAAGATTAAAATAGGATTGGGTAGGATGACTAAAAATAGTCTTTGGTCTAGATAGGAATGGAATGGTTAAATGGCACAGTCTTGCTATGGATAATGATGGTTTTTGATACATTGAAAAAAATTGTAAGAAGGTTTCCCCCAAGTGAGAAGGTGATTAGCTAGGATATGTGATAATGGTAATATGTATAATGGCAATTCCATGGAAATGAAATGGTATGGTACATGTTTTTGGCCTAGGTGTGATTTTTGATTCTATTTTTCTTACTAATGGGGAAATGCACATCCTAATCAATAAATGATACAAATAGAATACTTGATCATGTTAATTTCTAGCCCACACCTCATCTGAGTAATGTCTCTATCAAGAACTAGTTACAAATTTAGTTTTCAAGAATGCTTTTGTGATCTTCATTGGTTGTTGATTTTGATTCCTTCAAACATCAAGACAAGGTATCTTTGTAGCCTCTACAAAGGAAAGTGCAACCATAGATGGTAAATAGGGATAAATAATGGATGGTAGGTTTGTTTGTGAAATGGACTAGTGGATGATAATGGAATGTATAATGGTTGGGAAAAAAATGAAGATCAAGATGTTTAGTCACATGTAGTGTTGCTAATGTTAGATTCAACATAAATTTAGTTGTGGTGGGGTTGAAGACTTGTTCTCTTGATAGGACCACCAGATTTTTATATTATTTTATCTTGAGAGTAGCTACCATTTGATTAGGTTTTAGATTGGAAGCTATTTATATTTGATCTTTGATTTTGTCTTCATCAAGTAGTGAAGAACTTTTGTGCTTAGCTATTGGTGCCTCAATGAGGTTTTCACCAATGAAGTTGTATTGATTGTCCCATAGTGCCTCTAAGAAGGTTTCACTAATGAACATTGGATTTTGACTTTAATTTTATTCTAACACTTTTGAAAAAGTTTCACTATAAGATGTTGAGTTGGAACTTTGATTATATCCTAGCACCTCTGAAAAGGTTTCACTAGGAGAGTGTTTGTTTGCTACATGAATGTGGTCTTAGCCTCCTTGCTCTTCTTCAACTATTATGTCACCATGGATGTAGTTCAACAAAGTATGATTCTATTGATCCTAATTGACACTTATTGGAGATAGAATGTTAATAATATGGCTATCTTGGTTGATGGTAATGGCATGTGGAATGGATGTTAGCATCACAATATTTATAGAATATACTAGGAAAATTTGTGTCAATGTTGAAGTACTCATCCTCAAAAACTAAATAAGGATCACAAATATATTACAATTGATCTATGAGGTATGCATAACCAATGTTGTAACAGCCATAAACATATTTTTCTTCTGAATTTGATTTTAACTCAAGAGACTTTGAATCTGATGTTGAAATTGATATTGATATTGATTATGATGCTAAATATAATTTCAGTCCAAGAATAAAACCTAGATCTAACTCTAATTCTTCATATAATGGGTACTCTATTACAATGATGTCTTGTTGAATGTTTGGTATTGGACAAGTAATGACTTATGATGACATAATGGGCTCCACAAAGACTTGTTTGTCAAAGTGAGACTCCTCCATAATGAGAAATAGGTTAAGAGACAACTCCTTAGAGATTAGATTTTTAAGGGGAGGCTCTTCTAAAATAGGCATATATTCAAGGTAAATATTTACCCAAAGGTGGTTACAATCATTAAGAAGTGATGTAGTAAAGACTGGCTCATTAAAGTAAGACTCCTCGACAACTGGTATAGGATCAATAGGCAATTAATCATAGGTTGACTTATCACAAATGGTTGATTCAATAAAAACATCTAAAATTGGTTGGTTATCTTGGATTTGGTTTCTAATGAGTTGGAATATACAATTTTTGAACACATATTGGTCTTTGAATTATTAGATCAGTTGAAGTTTGGATGGGACTAGTAATGGAGGAGTAATGACTTGTAGTTAGATAATGGTAGGTCATTAGGGAGAATGATTACTTTCATGAGCCAAAAGACATAGTCCTAAGATGGTAATGATAGGGTGGTGTGGAGATTTATTTCTCACACAAGTCAAAGGAATAGTTCCTAGAATAATGAAAGGGTGTTGTGGAGCCTAGTTGCTCACACAAGCCAAAGGACTAGGTCTAGGAATGGTAATGATATTACTAGGATATTATAGAGATTGATAGCTCATATAATCAAAATTAGGGTTAGGGGTAGTTTATTATCAAATAAAAAAAGGACATCATATAACTTGATTGCTTACACAAGCCAAAGCATCTAAGTCTTCCTCATCAACCATATCATCACAGTTGTGAGTTGGCTCATAAGTTGACTGTGTTCCATGTACTAATTATTACAAAGAGGGTATGGATCCATATCTCAAACAACATTATCTATAGTTGGGTCTTCAAATTCATCCTCATAAACCTCTTCATGCCAATAAAGGTCTCAATTTAGATTTTATGGATTTTGATTATGTTCCCCATATGGAGTATTGTTGGGAGAATAATAAAACTTGGAATTTTTTTCTCTATAGTTCTTAGTGGGATTTAGTGTATCCATTACATCATAAATTGGATTGTATGTGACTCCATCATACGTATAGCTAGACATATCTGCAAAAATGATGAAATCTTTGAAACAAAAAAGCTCAAAGTTTTACAAACTCTAAAAAACTATCTAAAGGACAAATGGTTCAAACTTTGTCTAACTTGGTCGAAGGGGTGGAGCTTTATCTCCAATATGGTCTAAAAGTGGATACATATCTCCAAAATGATTTGTGCTAAGACTTGGAATAAAATATTTAACATGAAATGTCTAATGTCAAATGTCATATGCACAAAAGGTTAAGTTTTTGAATAAAAATTAGCATGTTAAATGTCTAGGTCAAAGTGTTCCAAATAAGGTCTAAACTAAGAAAGGAAAAAGAGTCATTAGGTATTTTATCCAAACATGGAGTCAAAATTTAGGCTCAAATAGGCTATGCTAGGAATTTTGGCCAAATGGCATCAAAATCTAGACTTGACACAAATGTATCATGTGATTTCATTTAATCTAACAAGTTTGGAAATAACTTTGACATAAACCTGACACATGAAATCAAACATAAACATGATCAGTTGGCATAAGACATGAGGAAAAAGGATTTTGGAGAAAGGTTGTGTTCTCCCAAATAAATGCACAAACGATGATGAGGATAGGTTTTGAACAAACAAACCATCAATCATTTTTAAATTTGGTAAATCAATTAACTAAAGTTATGCAACCCAAAAGAGAAAGATGTGTGTATCAGCCACATGAATTAAGGCCTAAATAGAAATAAATCAATGTTTGAATCCAAAATTAACAATGTTAATTTTAAACTCAAAATTGAAAACAAGTATTTGGCCAAATAAGTGAGACAAGATTGGATAGCATGATGACACATAAACAAGGTCTAAATGGTTGATGTGACATGGTTTGAAACAAATGTTTTTTGGCATAATGGTAAACAAGTTTTGAAATAAATTAAGCATCCTAACAATGTAAGCATTCTCAAATGATGTGATCAATGTTATGCTTCAAAGACTCAAAGGTAAAATGGTTTGATATGATTTTGGCAATGTAACACTACCCCATACAACTCAAATGACACACAAACAAACAAGTTTAGCAAAAATTTCAAAGCACAAATGTGGTGTAAAATGGATAGCATAACGCCTCTTTAAACAAAAGAGTGACATATAAATAAATTGATTTTGACATGGCTTATGAACAAATAAACAAGTTCGAGTCTCAAAACATACCAAGTAAAAATGACCAAAATACACTAAGTATAATCATCTAAATCATAACAAGGGTATGGCAATATGGGGTTGACTAAACTAGCAAGATTTTGAATGTTTCTATGGGAATCAATTGTATAATGACTTTCATGTCAAATAATGTAAAATAAAATCATGAAAATTAGGTGTCCATGACATTGGCTAGTTGGAAAAATGTCTAGTCTTTTTTACAGCCACTACATCCTATTGGTGCTCAGTGTAGTGCGATGTTCAAATGCAGATACATCCCATGTACAACTTAGAAAGAGTAAGTGAATTAAATGTTAGAAGATGAAACCCTAGGTAAAATATTCCATAAATAAGTCATGGGAGGCAATGATATCCCTGACACAAGCCAAGTTTACATGAAAAAAATAAAGCATAAAATAAAAAGACTTTAGGGTCGTTGTCAAGGTCACCGAATACTTTTATGATTTTTTAGGGAGTGCTTTAGATGATGTTATTTCTATGCCTTGGAATAGGAAATTTATAAATAAGGAAATCACTTTTGATTCCAAGGGTTCACTAAAGGGTAAAAATGGAAGATCATACATGCAACATCCTTGTATTTTGCAAACACAAAGTGCTAAGTGAAATAATGAAAATAAAATTGACAAGTGTGTTCAATTTTAAGCCCAAATGAAAGATTTGGTGGTGTTCACTTGACCCCTTGGTATTAAGTTGTAACTTTGAAAGCCTTCACTTAAGCCTCTAAATGTTTCATTAAGTACCAAAATAAGGTTCCTAATTCATTTTAAAAGCATTCGAAAGGTGGTCTAAAACATGATTTATCAAATTTAAAATCTGCTCATTACCTATCTACCCTTAAGGCATCACCCCAAAAGCAAATGTGTTAGATTAGAAACATATAAATATATTTTCAAAACTTTGTAAAAAATCTATGAAAATTGAAGTTAAAAAATGTTAGATTCTAAAAATTTAGAAAAAAACACATGGTTTTAAAAAAACAATCATCCAAAATGAAGTCTATATGACCCCAAACCAAGCATTTTAAAATAGATTTTTAGCTCTCAGGTTTCACATAGTCAAGTTGGGATCCGAGTTGGGGTGAGTTAGGTCAAGTTAGGTTGAGTTGGGATTTGAGTCAGGGTGATTTTGGATCTAATTTAGGGTAAGTTAGGTCAAGTCAGGCCGAGTTGGGATCCGAGTCAAGTTGAGTTGGGTCAAGTCGATTCAAGTTGGGATTTGAGTTAGGGTGGTTTGGGTCAAGTTAAGCCAAGTTGGGATCTAAGTTGGGGTGAGTTGGGTCAATTCAAGGCATGTTGGGATCTATTTCATGGCAAATTAGGTTAAGTTGGGTTGAGTCAAGGTGAGTTAGGTCAAGTTAAGCTAAGTTAGGATCTGAGTTAGGGTGAGTTGGGTCAATTCAGGCTAAGTTGGGATCTGAGTCAGGGCAAGTTAGGTCAAGTTAGGCCAAGTTGGAATATAAATAACATAGTCTTGAGGATAAAACCATGAACTCCAAAAAATAAGATTTTTTCTCAAATCTTCATCCTTTTTACTTCCACACTCTAAGATCTTGCATGACAATGGTTAGTATGTTATTTATAGGTGCTATTTGATCAAATTTGTGGGGTGTGGTCCCACTGGGCATGACATTATGTGAACTAGGAATTTGAATCAAGAGAGGTATTAGTATCTTGTTAGTGATAAAATGAAATCAAATTGAAAAACCAACACACTAGCTAACATACATCTCTAGGCCTAGTTACTTGGTTGAGCTTAGTTAGCAATAATAGAATGGAAGCACAAATAAAACATGAAAGAGAACAAATATTTCACCTCCCTTTAATGATCCAAATTGTCTTATAGTAGTGGATTTCTTAATTTGTGCTCATGAAGTCTTCATTAAAGGAGGCTTGACGATCTCCTCTTCTCCTTGACACCTTATGGATTTAGCTTGGCTTGGCTCAATATTTGGACATTATAACACTAATTTACATGAAGCTTTGGAATCAATTTACCATTATAACTTTGGCTTGTGATATATTTTGGAATCAATTTCACATGGTAACTTTACATAAATTAAGGTTTTTAATTCAATAGGCAAGGCCTCCTATATATAGATTTTTTAGATTGCTTAGAATCAACTTGATCCATCCATCTTGAGATAAAGATGTGTGGTTGAGGATTAATTCAATTTTTGTAATTAAATATATAATTATCCTCATCATGACATTGGAAAAAGGGTTATTGAAGAGGCATAAAGGGTCATTATGAGGCATAGGAGACCCATAATCTTGATATTTATGGCATTTATTGCTTATAGATGCCACCCCATATGATGATGTCACCTAAGATGTAGTTAATAGAAATCAATTTCCAATAAATATTTATTCAACAAGTTCCATGGAAAATTATCTGAAGGCCCTTATTTTGTTTAATTAGCCTAAAACATGATTAGTCAACCTTGGTGTAAATTTTGGCTCTTGGTGCAGAAATTAATCAAATTGGTCAAAATGTCTTGTTATTGGTCCAAAATTTGACTAGATTGAAATTGGAAGTCAATGTCAGATGTGTTGGATCCATTATCCCATTTAGGATGTTACCAACATGAAATAACAAAGTCACGTGTCTCATGCAAGAGATTTGATAGAAAAGAGCAATCTAGGGTACCCAGGTGTGAAATTAGCAATTTGATTCAAAATGATTTGATCAAAGTTAGCTAGCCCATAAATTGGATTATCCCATTTAATGATACTCTAGCCAAAATTGGCACTTGAATATGTTAGTTTCACATCTTTTAGTGTTTTTAGGCCAAATTGTGTACTATAGTGTACATTGGTCAAAAGCTTGGTTGTAGGTTATCAGTGGCTAGTTTTCGGTGTCTATTATTGAGACCTTTTACCCTATGGAAGATCAAGCTAAATATTAGAATAAAATGCCTAGGCTATCTAAACCTATAAAGAAGATTACTCAAAAAATGGGAAACTATTGGTTCTACCATGAGCACATTATAATTAGGCTAGAAGGTATCAAGGCACACCCTTTATAACTAGCCTTGATTGTACCTAATAAATTAGTTGAGTAGTAAATTAATAATCAATTTTTTGATAGTGTGTATGTTTAATTATTAATGGTTATGTAAGCATTTATATGTCCAACCCTTCTCAGCATTAGTAGATTATAAAATACAAAGTGGGAGTACTTCCAATATATTAGAATTATGAGGATACATTATGGATTGAATTAGGCACAATTCAGGCAATGGGACCCTAAGAATAATGTCATAGAGAATATAAATAAATATTATAAGCAGGTGAACATGAAACATGGTAAAAATCCTACAGTCATAATATTTTCTTCATGAATGTAAAGGATGACACTGAAGTTGTTGTAATAATGTTCAATGTAAAAGTGTCAATTATTATGGAACATATGTTCCAATATGATCACACTATCATAGATAAGGATGATAAAATATTTGACAAGGAAAGATGGGTTTCTACCCCCATTCATGGCCCCCTCCTCAAATAAGAGCCAAAATTCAAGAGCAAGCTATCCCGTTTATGGAAGCAGATGTTGAAGAAAGAGTAGAGACTACTCCAAGATCCCCTGCATAGATAATTGCTTCTATTTCTATTTAAAACATATTAAGTGAGGAGATACCTATAATTCTTTTTATAATTGTTGAACTATTTTCCATGTTACCATTACCTCCTCTAACTATAGCTAAATATGTAAGTCTTCATGCTTTCTTATCTCATGTTTCCATTGTTTATCTTCCTAGGTCACCACCTATTATGATAGTTGTTTTCACCAAATATTTCACCCTAAAATATGGTGTTCAAGCCTCTTTCAAATCTAGGCAACATGGGAACACTTTTAGGTATGTGGGTGTATCTATGGTGGAAGTGAACCTCTAGATTTAAGGGTTAGCTCCCTGAATATATCCTGAAGTACTTTCACCTATGATAATAATTTGCTTATAAAGGGAAAGGGATTAAAGTTTAATGAAATAAACCTATTATAAATGGGTGATGCACCAAGATATATTCCACATGAAAAATTTACTTCTTTCACAAAGAGACAATGCCTACAACACTATCCTAAGAGTCCTAGAATGCACTAGCATTAGTGTTATAATATGAAGTTGAGATGTATGAATAATATCTAAGGTAATTAAGACCATATATTAGTTGTAGATACTAAGGATCATTTTACACTTAAAATATATTCATACACTTAACTACACTTCATATGACTTTCTAGGCTGAAATCACTTACATCAAACATGGAAGGGTTGAGAGAAAGCAAGGATAGATAGATATCACTTAACTATTCACTATACATCTCTCCACACACTTTGACAAGATGAGATATGAACTCCAACTAGATTTCATTTATTTTTATATAGTAAAGTAAAATGTTAAAACCCATAGTGTTTTACCATACATGGTGTGGTATTAGAATAAAAAGGCCAAAATGGTAGCTACTTATAGAATTTAAGAGAGAGGAGAAAAGAATGAAGTTAAAAGGTCACTAGAACACATATATAGTTGATAGGAGGAGTTACACATGTAGAAGGATGAATTTAGAAATATACCATGCAAGGTATAATGGGATAAATGGATATCAAAACATAAAAGTCCTAAAATGTTCCATAAAACTCCACTTTCTATGCATAAGAAACTACCTTTCATCATGGATCACCTCTCAAACATTTGAAATTGAATTGGAGAGAGTTGACACATATCTACTATCTAAGGGAGGTTAAAACATGATATTATAGTCATAATATGTTTTACCAATTTATATCTATCATCTAGACACCTTTATTTTCCATCTACAATTATTCATTTGTCTCTTGGACTTCATTCTTCACATTTTATAGTCACTGTTCATCTCAGATTTTGATTGAGCTTTCATGGTGGCTTGTGATTATAAAGATATTGATTCTCTATGGAATTATTTGATCCTATATGGATGCCTATGTTTCATTCCCTTTACACATCAGTCATTCCATATTAAAATATGCATGCCATTATTTGGACATGTAGCCTCATCTTATCCATATGGAATTTGGTTGAAATTGCTTTATTCATCTCCTATGGAGTCTCTTGAATTCAAATTTTGATGTCAGCCATTGATTTTTGACCCAAGAATCTAATATTATGATATTTGGTAGAATTAAATGTTTTCTTTTTAACATTTGAATCTTTGACTCAATGTGCACCATTGGATCTTATTTGCATGAATCAACATGTGTCATTGATCTTAGCTTGATTGAACGATGTTTAACCACTTGGTAGATTTACTTTCAAGCTCAAGATATTTTGAATATTCAACATTTTCTTGAAAAACTAGATCTCCACTATATGATCAAATTCCTACCATTAATCTTGGGTCCCATTATTTGAACACATATCCTTGATCTACCTTGTACGCAAGAATACACAACATTGATCTACCCAAAGGATATTTTGACTCATTAATTGCCCACATGTTATTGATATATGATATAAATACCCAATATCTTTTCACTTATCAACCCTATGTTAAACCTTAGGATCATTTTAATCCAAATGGTCATTTCATAAGGCCTAAACTTGATGTTCCTATGCATGTATATCTCTACTAGTCTAACTTCAAATGCTTATATCTTGAGATATCAAACTCATCAAGACATGAAATTTATCAAAAATGATCTTAGAACCAAAATAATAATGTTCATGAAGTCTTTTTGGCCTGAAAGTTTTTTTAAGAACACTTGTAAAATGTACAACTAGACTATCCTATTCATTCCTATGTGACATACCATGATGGTCTGACCTCCTAGATGACTCAAAATGGCATAAGCCTAAACTAGATCATGATAAAGATTAGAATGGCATTAAATGACATAAAATAGACTAAAACACACCCTATGACACTATGTTATACCCCTATATCAATTCTCAATTATAGGGGGTTAACCCATTTTGACTTATGGTCAAAATGGTCAACATTCTTGGTGATTTCCTAAGGGTGGTATGCTTACTATGCCATGACCAGTTGCCTAATCCTATCCATTAGGATATGGAGTCACTTATACATAGGTTTGACACATAAATTGACTTTGAAAACACATAAAATATAAGGTAAATGCACATAAAATGATACAAACTTAAAATAAACATGCATATGTTCAACTAAAACACTTAAGGAACACAATGCACACAACTAAAACAAAACAAACACCTAATATACTATTTACAAAACTAACCTTTACTCCTAAATATCAAGGTTTCAAATGTATCCCATTCATAGGGATAGGAATATCTTCTCGATTAATCCTTTCTAATTGGAAATAATTGAATTTCTTGTACTTGATGATGACATATGGTCCACTCGATAAGGTGTCAAATTTGGTATGCCTCCCTATTTTTTATCTATCTTCATCCCAATTCAATACTATTTCACCTTATTGAAATGATCTTGGAGCTAATTTATTTTCAAAATACCTCTTTAATGATATTTGGTGATGCTCCATATCTTGATGAGCTTTATCTCTAGTCTATTAAAGATCCATTAATTCTATCAATCTCACCTCTGTTGGAGTTATTTCAAGCAACTCTAATTGATTTTCCAACTTTAAGGTAGGTAGATCTTGAGAGAATATATTCCATAGACAATCACAAAATTAAAATTCCCTATTGACCTCTTGGTATTTATCCTATCAACCCATAAGGTTATCTTCAATTTGGTGTGCCAAGCCCTCTAGTTATGCTCCAAGGTTCTCTTGATGATTTTTATCAGATTCTTGTTAGTAAATTAAACCAACCCATTACCTTGAGGATAATAGTTATATGAATTAATCAATAATATTTCATTTCTATTTTCCCAATCAGCATTCTTATCACCCATAAAAGTAAGAGCATTATCTAAAATAATAGTAGGAGTGCCAAACCTTGTTATGATTCTCTCATAAAACTCCAATATAGCATTTTCCGTTAGCTTCCTTTAATGCTACCACCTCAACCTACCTCATAAAGTAATCATTTGCTATGAGTATCCATTTATGATCAACACTTGATGGGGGGTTTATCATTCTAATGAAATCAAGACCCCATTGCAGGTAGGTATCAAAAGAAGAATTTCAAGTTTTTGTTCCCCCATAAAGAAAACCCATTATACACACCTTCTCACCCAAGCATGGCAGTCTTTGAAAAGGTTGGGCCATAATATCCTACCCTCATGATCTTGGTAGATATGGTTCTTGGGGAGAAATGACCTTTTTCTCTTCCATCATGGAAATTCTCAATAAACACCCCAAATTGGTCATTGTCAATGCACCTCAATAATACACCATTATTATATCTTCTAAAAATCACACCATCTACAAGGCAAAAGGAAATAGCTTGAAATATAAAATATCTTGTTTGAGATCTAATCATATCATTAGGATAATCACCACTTTAAACAAAGATAATCACAACTTGTGTCTAACTCTGTATATATGAGGAACTAGCTAATTGGGGGAAATCATGATTGATTAAAACATCTTATTTTTAGTCATGAAGATGATCCAAGTGGATCCATGTACCGTTCTATTTTAAAAAATCTTCAAATTATATTTAAATCATTTGCATGTCATATAATTCATTGAGAGCTTTCTAACACTTCTTCTAGAATGAAAAATGGAGTCTAGATACTCAAGATATAGCTAGTTGAAGAAATCTTACGATAGGAAAAAAAAGGTGGGTATCAAAAGTGACGTGGCATTATTTAAATATGCCAAGTTGACCAATAGCCATTTGACACATGGCAAAATAATTCGGTGTAAAAATATTTTGGTTTGGTGTTTTTATTCACATGTTATTTGAGAAATTGTATTTAAAGTTTCAAACATTTATCACTTTGAAACAAGGTGCCAAAGGCCAACTTGCACAAGCTACCACATCACCACAAATTCAAAGCAATGACCAAGCCCAACGGCTAGTGCCTAAGTCTCGACATTGGAAAAGGGATCAACTTACCTATTTTTATCTTGTCAAACCATTATACCTAGCACATGTGGGATAAAGAAGAAGTCAAGTGCACCAAAAAAGGAGGGGGCTGACTATTCAACTCATGCCTAAGTGCCTAAAAGAAAGGCTGATGGTTTGAACCCCTAACCTGCCACCCAAAAGGGATAAGCTTTGATCACTTGTGCTACAGGGGTTGAAGTGCTATAAGAGGGATTAAATTCTACTTGAAGAACAACAGGAAGCCAAATGTGTAAAGATATTTAAGAAGGTTAGAGTCTTATTATTGCTTTTTATGGCCTTGGGCCATTATTTTTAGGTCTAAGCAGTATAATTACAGGAAAATAGAGATCAGATAAGGTGAATTAAAGACTTGTATTAATTTTAGAAGCCATTTTTTGCATAAAATAAATGAGAATGGTCTTCACTTTGAATGGACCCAAAGACATAGGCTATTGAAGCTGAACTTCATTATCAATTTGCTGGTGAATTCTTTCAATTTCTCTAATTATTATCTAATTTTGATCTTCATTTAAATTATGGTTTTAATTTCTTTATACAAAATTAAACAAAAAAATTGAGAAATTGAAGGATCTCTTAAATGTGAAAAAGTGTTTTTTGGATGTATTACACTTGTATTTTTAGTTTACAGATCAAATTTTTGGTATCAAAGAGGTTGTTATTTAACAGTGATTGCTAGTGTATGTTGACAAGGTCTAAATCCCAAAAGGGTGAAGAAAAACTCATTGAGTATAATCCAGAGATTGGTTCAAGGCATGCTTCAAGGATGGCTAAAGAAGAGATGGAATCCGAACAAGCTTTCTACCGAGCTTTCATAGACATGAGAAGCATGGTTTATGAACTATACTGTGACAAACAAAGGAACTCCAAGAATGAAAAAAAAGGTAATTCACAAGAATCGAAAGGTAAAGAAACCAAAAAACCTTCTTCATTGGATAATGGTAAAAAAACTATGAATTTCTCCCTTCACTAAAATTGGATATTAAGTTTGAATTACAAATGTTTAATGGCAAGGTTAATGCTAAAAAGTTGGATAATTGGGTCAAGCAGATTGAAGTTTATTACAGGGTCCAAAAGATTATAGGGGATGAGTCAAAAATTCATTTGGCTACTCTTCGTATGGGAGGCACACCTCTCATCTGGTGGGAGAGTAAGTTGAAGGAAGCCAAGCTTAAAAAATGTAACTCAATTTCTACTTGGAATGAATTTGTTGAAGAACTTAGAAAGCAATTTTATCCTTTAGGCTATATGCAACAAGCCATGATGGATTGGCAAATTTTTAGATAAGGAAAAGGCTAAAATGTTCAAGATTATACACAATAATTTAGAAAAAAAGTATTACTTTTGAATGTTCCTCTTTACACACAAGAAACACTGCTAAAATACATAGGTGGGCTACATAGTTACTTAAGACATATGATTCTTATGTTCAATCCCACTAATTTAGATGTAGTATGTGTACAAGCCACTCATTTATAGGCTAGAGGAGAAAAATCAAAAGAATCTTTTCCTAAAGTTAAAAGTAATCAATCTAAAGGGGAAATTTCATCAAGAAAGGGTAAAAAAAATCCACTTTTACTGTTAAAAAAGAAGAAGGAAAACCATTTTGTAATCATTGAAAGAAAAATCATGACGAGTCTAAGTGTTGGAAACTACACCCTGAGTTAAGGCCTAAGAGGTTTAAAAAAAGGAAAAGAAGACTAATGCCATGGTTCAGGACTTAGGTTTAGATTTAGGTGATGAAACTAAGATCATAGCTATGGGATTACATAATGATTCTTCTCTTTCAATTTCTAGCACTAAGTCATCAAATGATGCATCTTCTTCTAAATGGAATTTTTTGCATGTTGATAATAAAAGAAATGAATTGTTCCACATTAGAGTTGTTTCAAAACATACTAAGATTAAAACTCTATTTGATAGTGGTTCACAAGTAAATTTAATTTCTAAAGAGGTTGTTAAGAAGTTAGGCTTATAGACTAATCCCCATCTGAAGCCTTATCCACTAGGTTGGGTGTGTTACAATGCAAAGCTACAAGTCTCACAAATTTGTAGACTGAGGTTTGCCATCACATCCAAGTTCATAGATGAGGTTGAGTTGGATGTTGTCCCATTGGACGTATGTGGGATTGTTTTGGGAAGCCCATATCTTTATGATAGAAAAGCAATCTTTTATAGAGAGGAGAATAAGTAATTGCTTGTTAAGGATGGCATTAAATATATAGTCAGAGAACATCACATTAAAACAAGTCTTTCCTTGGTTACAGTAGGGCAAATGAAAAGACTAGTTAATTCAAGCAATACTTTTTGTCTCATGTTGATTAAGTGTAAGGAAAAATAATATTCTCAGGCTTTAGAAAATTGTGATCCTAAACACAAGAATGAATTGGTTGAAATCATTTCTACTTATGATGATGTATTTCAAATCCTAAGGGTTTGCCCCCTAAAATGGGAGTTCAACATGAAATTCAGCTATTGCAGGATTCTCCTCTCCCTAACATTGGCATGTGTAAGTTATCAGTGGTGGAAAATGAGGAAATAAAAAAATAGATAATGGATCTATTAGATAGAGGTATTATTCATCCAAGTTCATCTCCTATTGGTTTTCCAATTATTTTGGTACCAAATGAAGATGACACTTGGTGAATGTGTGTTGATTTTCATGCTTTAAAAAAAATTACTATTAAGAATCGTTACCCTCTTCCTCGTATTGATGATTTATTAGATCAATTAAAACATGCTATTTATTTCACTAAGCTAGATTTAAGAAGTGGATATCATCAAGTAAGAATTAATGAAGGTGATTTATGGAAAACTACCTTCAAAACAAAATAGGGATTGTTTGAATGGCTTGTTATGCCTTTCAGATTGTGTAATGCCCTAGCTACATTCATGATATTGATGAATGTTGTTTTTAGATAGTTCCTTGATGATTTTGTTATAGTTTACTTGGATGATATATGGATTTTCATCAAGTCTTGGGATAAGCATGTGATCCACATTAAGAAAGTCATGGATGCATTAAGAAGGGAAAAAAATTATTTAAAAATGTCAAAATGTGAATTTGGCAAGACCTCTTTGATATACTTGGGTTACATGTGAATTTATTGAAGAACTCATAAAGCAATTATATCCTTTAGGCTATATGCAACAAGAAATGATGGATTGGCAAAGCTTTAGACAAGGAAAAGGCCAAAATGTTCAAGATTATACACAATAATTTAGGAAAAATGATTTACTTTTGAATTTTCCTCTATACAAACAAAAAACACTGCTAAAATATATAAATGGGCTACATAGTTACATAAGACATATGATTCTTATGTTCAATCTCACTAATTTAGATGTAGTATGTGTTTAATCCACTCATTTAGAGGCTATAGGAAAATAATCAAAAGAATCTTTTCCTAAAAGTAAGCAGTCTAATGTTAAGCAATCCAAAAGGGAAAGTTCATCAAGAAAGGGTAAACAGAAATCCACTTTTACTATTAAAAAAGAAGGAAAAACATTTTGTAATCATTGCAAGAAAAATCATGATGAGTCTAAGTGTTGGAAACTACACCTTGAATTAAGGCCTAAGAGGTTTCAAAAGAAATAAAATAAGGCTAATGATATGGTTCATGACTTAGGTTTAGATTCAGGTGATGAAACTAAGATCACAACTATGGGATTACATAATGATTTTTCTCTTTTAGTTTCTAACACTAAGTCATCAAATGATGCATCTTCTTCTAAAAAAATTTTGTTCATGTTGATAAGAAAATAAATGAATTGTTCCACATTAGAGTTGTTTCAAAACATACTAAGATTGACACTCTATTTGATAGTGGTTCACAAGCAAATTTAATTTCTGAAGAGGTTGTCAAGAAGCTAGGCTTACAAACCAATCCCCATCAGAAGCCTTATCCACTAGGTTGGGTGTGTGACAATGAGAAGCTACAAGTCTCACACACTTGTAGACTAAGGTTTGCCATCACATCCAAGTTTGTAGATGAGGTTGAGTTGGATGTTGTTCCATTGGACATATGTGGGATTGTTTTGGGAAGCCCATATCTTTATGATAGAAAAGCAATCTTTTATAGAGAGGAGAATAAGTACTTGCTTGTTAAGGATGGCATTGAATATATAGTTAGAGCACATCACATTATAACAAGTCTTTCCTTGGTTACAACAGGGCAAATGAAAAGACTAGTTAATTCAAGCAAGACTTTTTATCTCATGTTGATCAAGTCTAAGGAAAAAGAATATTCTCAAGCTTTGGAAAAGTGTGATCCTAAACACAAGAATGAATAAGTTGAAATCATTTCTACTTATGATGATGTATTTTATGATCCTAAGGGCTTGCCCCCTAAAGGGGAGTTCAACATGGAATTTAGCTATTGCAGGATTCTCCTCTCCTTAACATTAGCATGTATAGGTTATTAGTGGTGGAAAATGAGGAAATCAAAAAATAGGTAATGGATCTATTGAATAGAGGTGTTATTCATCCAATTTCATCACCTGTTGGTTTGCCAATTATTTTGGTGCCAAAGAAAGATGGCACTTGGTGAAGGTGTGTTGATTTTCATGCTTTAAACAAAATTACTATTAAGAATCGTTACCCTCTTCCTCATATTGATGATTTGTTGGATCAATTAAAACATGTTATTTATTTCACTAAGCTGGATTTGAGAAGTGAATATTATCAAGTAAGAATTAATGAAGGTGATGTGTGGAAAACCACCTTCAAAACAAAAAAGGGATTGTTTGAATGGCTTTTTAAGCCTTTCAGGTTGTGTAATGCCCTGACTACATTCATGAGATTGATGAATGATGTTTTTTGATAGTTCCTTGATGATTTTGTTATAGTTTACTTAGATGATATATTGATTTTTAGCAAGTCTTGGGAAGAGCATGTGATCCACATTAAGAAAGTCATGGATGCATTATGAAGGGAAAAACTTTATCTAAAAATGTCAAAATGTGAATTTGGCAAGACCTCTTTAATATACTTGGGTTACATTGTAAGACATGGTAAATTGAAAATTGATCCTAAAAAAGTGGCAGTCATTGTTAACTGGCCTACACCCACTAACACAACTGAGGTTAGAATTTTTCTTGGTGTAGTATAGTTTTGGTGAAAGTTTATTGCTCAATATTCATATATTGCATCACCTTTGCATTATTTGACAAGTGTGAAACAGGTCTCTCAGTGAGGAGGCAAACATTAAAAAGCCTTCAACACTTTGAAATAAAAGATAAGTACTACTCTAGTCTTGGCACCTACTAATATACAACAACCATTTGAGATTGAGATGGATGCAAGTGAGTATGTTATGGGAGCTATTTTAATGCAAGGTAAGAAACTAGTTTGTTATCATTCTAAAATCTTTACAAGTGTAGTAAGAAAATATCCAACTTATGATAAGGAATTGTATGTGTTGGTTCAAAGTATTAAAAAATGGAAACATTACTTAATGGGAAAAGAAATGATAATACATACAGATCATTAGCCCTTATAGTATCTCCAATCATAAACCAAACTGCAATAATCTAGACATTTTTGTTGGATGGGTTTCTTACAACAATTTCATCTTGTGATCAAGTATAAAAAAGGTATTTAGAATAAGGTTGCAGATATGTTATTTAGGCCTCCTATGGTTGTTGCATCTATTCTTTTAAAACATGGTTATTTGTATCATGAAAGTTATAGAGAACAATATGTGAATGATCTTGATTTTACAGGATGTTTATAAAGACTTGATGAGTAGTAGACAAGTAGAAAAATTAGACTATCATGTACACAATGATCTTTTGTATCATTTGGGTATACTATGTATTCCTCAAAATGAGAGGGTGCACATGATTAGAGAAGCACATACTTATCTTATTTCTAGTCATTTTGGAGTTGCTAAAATGGTTGCACATTTTAAAATGTATTGTTATTGACCTCGTATGCAAGAAAATGTTGCTAAATATATAAAGGGATGTACTCTTTGTGCCATAAGTAAACCTAGTAATAGGAAACTAGGACTTTATACTCCTCTACCTTTTCCTACTCACCCCTGGGAAAGAATCTCCATGGATTTTGTGGGGGGGTTGCCTATGACACAAAGAAAACATGACTATTTATATGTGGTTGTGGATAGATTTAGAAAAATGTGTGTTTTGATTCCTTGCACTAAGCAAATTACTGGTGAAGGCACTTCACATTTATTCTTTAAACATGTATGGGTTCATTTTGGTTTGCCTACTTTAATTATTTTTTATTGGGATTCTTGATTTATTGGAGATTTTTGGTCAACTTTGTGGGGACTAATGGACACTAAATTAAAAAAGAGCATTGCATTTCATCCACAAACCAATGGACAAATAGAGGTTGTGAACTATACTATGGTACATTTACTTAGGGGTTATAGCAATAAACATCCAAAGTTATGGGATGAATAATTGTGTTACATACATCAAGCATATAACTAGGCACTTCATTCATCTAATACGAAATCTCCATTTGAATTTTGTTATGGATACTTGCCTAAATCTCCTCTAGATGTTTGCTATGGATAGGATACAGTTGTTGGTGAACCAAAAGAAGCCATTCAAGCCAAGAAGTTCATTGAACAAATACAACTCATACATCAGATTATTCATACTCAATTGGAGAAAAGTCAAGCCAAGTACAAATCTAGGCATGAAAAAAATCGTATTGATCACTAATTTATTATAGGTGATATGGTATGGCTTCACATTAGTAAGGAAAGACTAATAGGTGAAGGTAAAAAGTTGAAACCAATCCGGTATGGTCTTTTTCAAATAATAGAAAAAATTAGCACAAATGCTTTCTGATTAGATTTACCATCTTACATGAAGATTTATTTAGTTGTAAATGTGGAAAATCTAAAATTATATGAGCCTCTAATGATAATTGATCATGATGAAAGTGTATCCATTCCTTCTGTTGATGATTTTTCTCCTGAATATCTAATAGAATTGTAGGAAGATACTATACTTGACAGGGATATGCAGACTTTGTGAAGAGGTAATGTTGAATATCTTTGTGTTGGTCTCAAAGGGATGCACCCAAGCAAGGCCAAATGGATGGAAGTCAGAAAGGTGATGGAAAAATACCCTCACCTCATTACCAATTAATTTCAACTTTTGGAGGTCCAAAAGTTCCTAGTGAGGAGGAATGATCTAGGTGGATCCATGTACCATTCTATTTTTAAAAGTCTTCAAATTTTGTTTGAATCATTTTCACATCATAGAATTCATTGAGAGCTTCCTATCACTTCTTCTAGAATGAAAAATGGAGTCCGGATACTCAAGATATAGCTAGTCGAATAAATCTTATGATAGGAAAAAAAAGGGGGTGTCAAAAGTGACATGGCATTGTTTAAATATGCCAAGTGGACCAATATCCATTTGACATGTGGCAAAATAATTTAGTGCAAAATAATTTTGGTTTTTTTTTAATTCACATGTTATTTGAGAAATTATATTTAAAGTTTCAAATGTTTATCACTTTGAAACAAGGTGCCAAAGGCCAACTTGCACAAGCTGCCATGTCACCACAAATTCAAAGCAATGACCAAGCCCAATGGCTGGTGCCTAAGTCTCAGCATTGGAAAAGGGATCAACTTACCTATTTTTAGCTTGTCAAACTGTTATACCCAGCACATGTGGGATAAATAAGAAGTCAAGTGCACCAAAAAAGGAGGAGGCTGACTATTCAACTCATGCCTAAGCACCTAAAAGAAAGGCCAATGGTTTGAACCCCTGACCTATCGCCCAAAAGGGATAAGCTTTGACCACTTGTGTTGCAAGGGTTGAAGTGCTATAAGAGGGATGCAATTCTACTTGAAGAACAATAGGAAGCTGACTGTGTAAAGAGATTTAAGAAGGTTAGAGTTTTATTATTGCTTTGTATGGCCTTGGGCCATTATTTTCAAGTTTGAGAGATATAAGTATAGGCAAGTAGAGATCATAGAAGGTGAATTGAAGACTTGTATTGATTTTGGAAGCCATTTGTTACACAAAATTAATGAGAATGGTCCTCACTTTGAATGGACTCAGAGATGTAGGCTATTAAAGCTGAACTCTGTTATCAATTTGCTAGTGAATTCTTTCAATTTCTCTAATTATTATCTAATTTTGATCTTCATTTAAATTATGGTTTTAATTTCTTTATACAAAATTAAACAAAAAAATAAAGAAATTGAAGGATCTCTTAAATGTGAAAAAGTGTTTTTTGGATGTACTACACTTGTATTTTCAGTTTACAAATCAGAAGATCTAAAGCTAGATGTTCACAAAGGACCTTACCTCTTATCAAATTTGTTACTTTGATATCAACATCATATTCCATTACCTTAGTGATCCACCTTTCCCTCTTTTCACTAAGGTCTTTACTCAAAAGAAACTCCTTGGTACTAGCATGAGAGACCATAACATGAATTTTATTATTTAAAACCATATGCCTAAACTTCTTTAGTCATCTTACAATAACAAGGACTTACTTTTAAATAAAGGTATACTAGATTTCATAATCTTCCAAACCTTGACTAAAGAATGTAATTGATTGATCTACACCCTCCTCATTCCTTTGCATTAGCATAGCTGAGATAGTATCAAGGTTAGAAAATGAATACACCATGAATTCTTTATCAAAATTAGGATTCAGAAGAGTAGGAGCTTGTGCAATTTATTTCTTAATGGCTTCAAAACTTTTCTTACTTTCCTTAGTCAAAGAAAACACCTGACTCTTTTTTAGCATATATGTGATCGATCAAAACCAGGTATGAACCTCCTTAAAAAATTTGTCATACCTAAGAAAATTTGAAGACCTTTATTATGAAAGATAAATGATAGGCCCAAAATATCCTCTATCATTTTAGGATCAATAGCCAAACCATTTTTGGAAACAATGTGTCCTAAGAGCTTACCTTCATGGATAGCAAAGATGCATTTTTTGGATTAAGAGATACTCCGTACTGCCTACATCTTTCAAAAACTTGCCTCAAGTGTTGCATAAGTTCATTAGCATATTTATAAAACATTATTATATCATCTAGATAAACCAACATCTCATTGATGAAACCTTTGAAAGCCATGTCCATTGCTCTTTAAAAGGTGGCACTAGCATTTGACAAACCAAATAGAATTTTCCTATAAGAAAAAGTCCCCCATTTAGTAATGAATTCTATCTTAAACTAGTCATCTTCATTCACAAGAATCTGATTTTAACCTAAATATCCATCTAATAGAGAAAAACATTGAGATCCTGAAATAACTTGTAAAATCTATTCCATTGAAGGTAAAGGATAGTGATCTTTGAGTGACACCCTATTAATGTCTCTGAAGTCCACACAAATTCTTATCTCTCCATTATTATTTATAACAGGCACAAGGTTAGCTACCTATGTTGAATGCTTGATAAGAAAGATTATTTCATATTCAAGAAGTTTAGTGAGCTCTAGCCTCATGAGTTGCTCAACCTTGAATTGATGGATCTTTGTTTTTGTCTAACAGATGTAAATCAAGGTTCTAATTCAATGGTATGGTGTGCTAGGATAGGATAAAATCCTTTGAGATCCTTATATTCCCAAGCAAAGATATCATGAAACTATTTACACAACTCAATGAATACTTGTTTCTCTAATGTAGAGCACACCTTACCTAGTTTGAGGAGTCTATTTTTGAAAATCAAGACTCTTTCATATTTCTCATCTTTTGTAGATATACTCACTTTTTCCTTATTTTAATCATTCTCATTGAAGATACTTTCTAAGGTCACCAAACCCTTAGGTATCTTATTTATCTTTAGATACACAATCTGATCACCAAACTATTTTTGGAGTCTCTTTTGATTTTTTGAAGATAACTCAACCTCATTTTGCAAGAAGCATGAAATGTGTTTATCATTATAAAACACTTTCCAAGACACTTCATTATTAGGTACAAAAGGTCTAATAATGATCTTATTGTGAGATTTTTTCCCCTCTTATTTTATGGAAGTTGGAGTATCAAATTGAGCTCTTATGGTAGCTAGTATATCAACATGATTATTATTCTCCCTCAAGACTAATTGCATGTTGGATGTATTGAATTCTTCAATCAAATCCCATAACCTATGTTTGTATGACCTAAACAAAGAGTTAATGTCATTAGCCACACTCCTAACCTAATGAACAACCAATTAACTATCTCGACATACTTGTAAGTTCTTTACTCCCTTTTTCCTTTCCCATTGAAGGACATGAATTAAACCTTTGTACTCAACCGCTTGCAAGTACAATTGAAATGGAATCTATATGAAGAATAGTATTGTTGTATATATGGGGAGACTAACATAACACCAGATCCTACACCAATTCTTCATCTGAAACCATCAAGAAACATATTCCACATCTCATCATCTTCACCTTCTTCTTTGGCAAGTATAGGTGTTGGTATTCTTTCATCATGTATACAATATACTCCTAGATTAGTTTCCTTCATAGATTCATAAGGATCATGATCATAAGTATTAGTACCATATTCATCAAGAAACAAATTAGAAATGCCTTCAAGCTTTGAATAAGTGCCATCATCTATAATAGAATCTTGTAGGCTAGGAAGATGAAATAATAGATAAAATATATTTGGGAAATGCAATTCTTTATTTTTGTACAGTGAATATTTAAAAATATTTACAAAAAACATAGGTTGGTTGAGAAACCAACTAAGGGTAAAAACTACTTGATAACTAAAAAGCATTATTACATGAAACAAACTAATACAAAGTTAAATTTGGATGATAAATGATCCCAAGAAACTCCCCTTTGATCCAAAGGGGTATAGAAAGACTAAATAAATGAATTGTGAGTCATCTATGTAGACTTTTTTATAATTGCAATTGGTACACTATGCATCTTAGACTGATCAATAAACTGAGCATCCCTACACTAAAGTAGAACAAGATCAATCCCTATCCAACTACATCAATCCTCACATAGAATCCATCCAACAAGTGATTTCCCTAATACTATGTATGGCACATCTCAAATTGATTCCCAACAATTTCCAACATCTCTTATAGGCCTTTGCTTAGCAATAACAATGCTAAAAACTTAATGCTGACTCATACTAAAACCATCGATGACTGATCAAAAGCCAATATGCAATAAATTTTCCCCCTATCATGCAAGAAGTGAGAAGTTGTGTAACAAATAAAACATGTACAAACCACTAAAATGCTACATATCAAAGATCATATTAACACTAGTATGAAATCAAAGTACAAAATCCAAAAAATGATACTACATCAAATTCCAATCTTGAGCCTAACAACTTACACAAGATGGGTGTATTACCATCTTAAAATATATAGTCATCAACTACAGAGCAAGAAAATTAATAGTCATCCCATCCATTAGAAGAATATGCAAAAGAATAGTCAAAGGAGGAACTATAAGAGTGACCATAGTGACTAGAGTGACCAAAAATGTTTATTTATACTTTATGTCAATGATGAGAGGACCTCCTTTTTTAGGGGCACTCTATAGACAAGTGTCCTATGCCACCACAATTGTAGCATATTTTATCATGTCCACTAGAACTATAAAAAGAATAGCCACATGAAGAAGAATTCCTATGCTAGTGATTGTGTCTATGTGAATATTTGTGGTGATGCTTCTAAGAAATAGAGTGATTTCTATGCTTAAGAGGACCAGAATGATGTCTATGTTTCAGAAAACTAAGATGATCCCTATGTCTAGAATGATGCTTATGTCTAGAAGTGTGCCTTGGAGAGTGTTTCTATCTTTAAAAGTGCTTCAAAGAATGTTTTCTATTATGATCATATATTGGATTACCTATTTTGGTATAGTAGGCCTCCTCAATAGGTTTTCCTTTGTTCTTTACAAATTATCACTCGTGTTGAATGAGAAAATCACAAATGGAATCAAAAGTAAATTTGTTAAGCTTATCACTAAGCTATAACATTTTTAGAAAGTTCTTTTAGCTAGGGCTAAGGCCATTCAAAACAATATAAATGAGCATTTTATAATCATTTTTTCCACCAGTAGTGCCATATTATTGTTTTAAATTCTTAATTAATGACACATATTCTAAAACATCTTCATCATCTATTAGTTTAGTTTTGAATAACTTCATAAGAAGATCAATTTTCTTGTAAGAAGGTTGTTTATCATATAAGTACTTTAGATATTTTCATGCTTTCTAAGCTTCAAACTTGATGGCCTCTATGTGAATTATAACTTGTGCACTATAAGTTGATTTCAATAAATCAAGGGCACACTTATCACATTTATGAAATTCTACAAGCTTTATGTTATTGGCGGGAAATGTTGGTTGCTGATTTAAAAACTAAAAATGCAAGTGTAGCAAATTCAAATAACACACTTTTGAATTTAAAAGATATTTCTATTTCTTGACTTTTCCATTTAATTTTGTATAAAGAAATTAAAACCAAAATTAAAATGAAGATCAGAATTAAATAAATAACAAAGAAAATCAGAAGAAATCACCAAAAATTTGATAATGAAGTTTGGCTTCAATAGCCTATGTCTTTGGGTCCATTCAAAGTGATGACCATTTCCATTAATTTTTTTGTAACAAATGGCTTAAAAAATCAATACAAGTATTCAATTCACCTTCTCTAGTCTCTGCTTGCCTATAAAAATATCTCTCAGACCTGACAATAATGGCCCAAGGCCATACAAGGCATAAATTAATCTCTGACCTTCTTAATTATCTTACACAGTCGGTTGAATGTTACCCTTCAAATGGAAATTCACTCCCTTTATAGCACTTGAAAGCCCATAGCTCAAGTGGTCAAGGCTTATCCTTTTTTAAGGGAGGTTTTGGGTTTAAGGCATTCACCTTCCCTTTATCACTTTATCTTATCCTTTTATCCCACATTTGTTGTGTGAGGATGGATTTCATGCTTTATTAAAGTTGGTGGCCTCCTTTATGAGTGTCAACGTCCCTTTTAAAGGAGACTTAGGTGAAAGACATAGCAAGATGCCTATCTTAGGACATCGTTAGAGAATTTTTGGTTAAGACGTGGTCTTTACATGGCAAGGTGGATGGCGTGGAAAATTTGGTTTGTTGGCTTGCCAAGTGGTGGTTTGAAAAGTCTTATTACAAAATGTAAAACCATTATCCCACATTGGTGGGGTTTGAACAGGCTTTGTAACTTAAATACAATGTTCAATACAATAAAACATGAAGAATAAGAGGCCAAGGCACCCCTCCACAAGAGTGTGTCAACCCTCGTTGAGGGCCCCCAGTGAGAAAATAGTGGGGCCCACAAATCCTCATATGACTAAACACTAAACCAATGTTTTTATTCTAATTTAGATTTCCATGTGTCAAATTATTATTTTCCACTTGGCATATTTGAATAATGCCACGTCAATTTTTGACACCCATTATTTTCCTGTCACAAGAATACTTTAACAAGCTATATCTCAAGCATCTGGACTCCATTTTGCATTCTAAAAGAAGCATTAAAAAGCTCTCAATGAATTATTTGATGTGCAAATGGTTTAACCATAATTTGAAGACTTTTAAAATGGAATGGTACATGGATCCAAATGGATCATTCCTCCTCACTAGGAACTTTTGGACCTCTAAAAGTTGAAATTAATTGGTAATGAGGTGAGGGTATTTCTCCCTCACCCTTTCGGCTTCTATCCATTTGGCCTTGTTTGGGTGCATCCCTTTGAGACCAACATAAAGATATTCAACATCACCTCTTCATGAAGTCCATACATTCCTACCAAGAATAGTATCTTCTTGCAATTCTGTTAGATATTTAGGAGTAAAATAATCAATAAAAGGAATGGATACACTTTTATCATGATCAATAATCATTGGAAGATCATATAATTTTAGATTTTACACATTTACAACTGAATAAATCTACATGTAAGATGGTAAATCTAATCGAAAAGCATTTGTGCCAATTTTTTCCATAATCTAAAAAGGACCATACCGGATTGGTTTCAACTTTTTACCTTCACCTGTTAGTCTTTCCTTATTGATGTGAAGCCATGCCATATCACCTACAACAAATTGGTGATCAACATGATGTTTGTCATGTCTAGCTTTATACTTGGCTTAACTTTTCTCCAATTGAGTATGAACAGTTTGATGTATGAGCTATATTTGTTTAATGAACTTCTTAGCTTGAATGGCTTCTTTTAGTTCACCAACAGTTGTATCCTATCCATAGAAAACATCTGGAGGAGATTTAGG
Organism: Torreya grandis; assembly: GCA_037957365.1. NCBI lineage: Eukaryota > Viridiplantae > Streptophyta > Pinopsida > Cupressales > Taxaceae > Torreya > Torreya grandis. Next base: position 1,091,941 of record JARHVA010002885.1, on the reverse strand, counting down.
CAAGTATACATAACAAACTTCAAATGGATATTTCATAGTAGAAGAATTAAGTGCCTGGTTATATGCATGTTATATGTAACAAAATTATTCATCCCATAAGTTTAGATGTTTATTGTTGTAACCCCTAAGCAAATGTACTTTAGTTCGGTTTACAACATCTATTTGCTCATCGGTTTGTGGATGAAATGTAGTGCTCTTTTTTAATTTAGTGTCCATTAGTCCCCACAAAGTTGACCAAAACTCGCCAATAAATCGAGAATCTCAATTAAAAAAATTGAAGTAGGCAACCCAAAATGAACCCATACATGTTTAAAGAACAAGTGTGTAGTGCCTTCCACAGTAATTTTCTTAGTGCAAGGAATCAAAACACACATCATGCTAAATCTATCCACAACCACATATAAATAATCATGTTTTCTTTGTTTCATCAGTAAACCCCCCATAAAATCCATGGAGATACTTTCCCATGGGGAAGTAGGAACATGTAGAGGAGTATAAAGTCCTAGTTTCTTGTTATTAGGTTTGCTTGTAGCACAAAGAGTACATCCCTTAATATATTTGGCAACATGTTTCTACATACGGGGCCTGTAACAATACATTTTCAAATGTGCAACCATTTTAGCAACTCCAAAATGACCAAAAATAAGAGAAGTATGTGCTTCACTAATCATGTACATCTTCTCATTTTGAGGAACAAAAAGTTTACCCCAATGAGATAAAAGATCATTGTGTACATGATATTCCAATTCTTCTACTTCTCTACTACTCATCAAATCTTTATAAACATCCTCAAAATCAAGATCATTAACATACTATTCTTTATAACCTTCATGAGACAAAGAACCATGTTGTAAAAGCATAGATGCAATAACCATAGGAGGTCTAGATAGCATATCTGCAACCATATTCTAAATACCTTTTTTATACTTAATCACAAGATGAAATTGTTGTAAGAAATCCATCCAATGAAAATGTCTAGACTGTTGTAGAGTTTGTGATTGGAGATAATGTAAGGGTTGATGATCTATATGTATTATTATTTCTTTGCACATTAAGTAATGTTTCCATTTTTTAAAACTTTGAACCAATGCATAAAATTCCTTATCATAAGTTGGATATTTTCTTACTGCACTTGTGAAGGTTTCAGAATGATAATAAATTGGTTTCTTACCTTGCATTAAAATAGCTCCCATAGCATACTCACTTACATCCATCTCGATCTCATATGGTTGTTGTATATCAGGAAGTGCCAAGACTGGAGCAGTACTTATCTTTTCTTTCAAAGTGTCAAAGGCTTTTTGATGCTTGCCTCCCCACTAAAAGACCTATTTCACACTTGTCAAAGAATGCAAAGGTGATGCAATATATGAAAATTGAGCAATAAACTTTCTCCAAAATTGTACTGCACCAAGAAAACTTCTAACCTCAGTTGTATTAGTGGGTGTCAGCCAGTTAACAATGACTACACTTTTACATGATGAATTTTCAATTTACCATGTCCTACAATGTAACACAATTATATGAAAGAGGTCTTGCCAAATTCACATTTTGACATTTTTAAATAATTTTTTTCCCTTCTTAATGCATCCATGACTTTCTTAATGTGGATCACATGCTCATCCCAAGACTTGCTAAAAATCCATATATCATCCAAGTAAACTATAACAAAATCATCAAGGAACTATCTAAAAATAACATTCATCAATATCATGAATGTAGTTGGGGTATTACACAATCCAAAAGGCATAACAAGCCATTCAAATAATCCCTATTTTGTTTTGAAGGTGGTTTTCCATACATCACCTTCATTAATTCTTACTTGATGATATCCACTTCTCAAATCTAGCTTAGTGAAATAAATAGCATGTTTTAATTGATCTAATAAATCATCAATACGAGGAAGAGGGTAACGATTCTTAATTGTAATTTTTTTTAAAGCATGAAAATCAACACACATTCACCAAGTGTCATCTTTCTTTGGCACCAAAATAATTGGAAAACCAATAGGAGATTAACTTGGATGAATAATACCTCTATCCAATAGATCCATTATCTATTTTTTTATTTCCTCATTTTCCACCACTGATAACCTATACATGCCAATGTTAGGGAGAGGAGAATCCTGTAATAGCTGAATTTCATGTTGAACTCCCATTTTAGGGGGAAAACCCTTAGGATTTAAAATACATCATCATAAGTAGAAATGATTTCAACCAATTCATTCTTGTGTTTAGGATCACAATTTTCTAAAGCCTGAAAATATTATTTTTCCTTAGACTTAATCAACATGAGACAGGAAGTATTGCTTGAATTAACTAGTCTTTTCATTTGCCTTGTTGTAACCAAGGAAAGGCTTGTTTTAATGTGATGTTCTCTGACTATATATTTAATTCCATCCTTAACAAGCAAGTACTTATTCTCCTCTCTATAAGAGATTGCTTTTCTATCATAAAGATATGGGCTTCCCAAAACAATCCCACATATGTCCAATGGGACAACATCCAACTCAACCTCATCTATGAACTTGGATGTGATGGCAAACCTTAGTCTACAAGTTTGTGAGACTTGTAGCTTTGCATTGTCACACACCCAGCCTAGTGGATAAGGCTTCAGATGGGGATTAGTTTGTAAGACTAACTTCTTAACAACCTCTTTAGAAATTAAATTTACTTGTGAACCACTATCAAATAGAGTTTCAATCTTAGTATGTTTTGAAACAACTCTAATGTGGAACAATTCATTTCTTTTCTTATCAACATGCACAAAATTCCATTTAGAATAAGATGCATCATTTGATGACTTAGTGCTAGAAATTGAAAGAGAGGAATCATTATGTAATCCCATAGCTATGATCTTAGTTTCATCACCTGAATCTAAACCTAAGTCCTGAACCATAGCATTAGTCTTCTTTTCCTTTTTTTGAAACCTCTTAGGCCTTAACTCAGGGTGTAGTTTCCAACACTTAGACTCGTCATGATTTTTCTTGCAATGATTATAAAATGGTTTTCCTTCTTCTTTTTTAACAGTAAAAGTGGATTTTTGTTTACCCTTTCCTGATGAAATTTCCCCTTTAGATTGATTACTTTTAACTTTAGGAAAAGATTATTTTAATTTTTTTCCTCTAGCCTCTAAATGAGTGGCTTGTACACATACTACATCTAAATTAGTGGGATTGAACATAAGAATCATATGTCTTAAGTAACTATGTAGCCCACCTATATATTTCAGCAATGTTTCTTGTGTGTAAAGAGGAACATTCAAAAGTAAATCTTTTTTCCTAAATTATTGTGTATAATCTTGAACATTTTGGCCTTTTCCTTATCTGAAACTTTGCCAATCCATCATGGCTAGTTGCATATAGCCTAAAGGATAAAATTGCTTTCTAAGTTCTTCAACAAATTCATTCCAAGTAGAAATTGAATTACATTTTTGAAGCTTGGCTTCCTTCAACTTACTCTCCCACCAGATGAGAGTTGTGCCTCCCATACGAAGAGTAGCCAAATGATTTTTTGACTCATCCCCTACAATATTTTGGACCCTGCAATAAACTTCAATCTGCTTGACCCAATTATCCAACTTTTTGGTTATTTACCTTTCAATTCTTGTGAAGCATCTTTCTCATTCTTAGAATTTCTTCTTTTATCATGGTATAGTTCCTTAACCATGATTCTCATCTCCATGAAGGCTCAGTGAAAAGCTTGTTCAGATTCCATCTCTTCTTTAGCCATCCTTGAAGCATGCCTTGATCCAATCTCTAGATTATACTCAATGAGTTTTCCTTTAACATTTTTAGATTTAGACCTTGTTAACATACACTAGCAACCACTATTAAATAACAATCACTCTGATACCAAAAATCTGATCTGAAAACTGAAAATGCAAGTGTAGCAAATTTGAATAACACACTTTTGCACTTAAAAGATCTTTCTATTTCTTGACTTTTCCATTTAATTTCGTATAAATAAATTAAAACTAGAATTAAAATGAAGATCAGAATTAAATAAATAACAAAGAAAATTAGAATAAATCACTATCAAATTGATAACAGAGTTTAGCTTCAATAGCCTACGTCTCTGGGTCCATTTAAAGTGAGGACCATTTCCATTAATTTTGTGCAATAAATGGCTTACAAAATCAATACAAGTCTTTAATTCACCTTCTATAGTATCTACTTGCCTAGGAAAATATTTCTTAGCCCTGACAATAATGGCCCAAGGCCATACAAGGCATAAATTAATCTCTGACCTTCTTAATTCTCTGACACAGTTAGCTGAATGTTACCCTTCAAATGGAAATTTGCTCCCTTTATAACACTTACAAGCCCATGGCTCAAGTAGTCAAGGCTTATCCTTTTGCATGGAAGGTGTTGGGTCCAAGGCATCGGCCTTCCCTTTCATGCTTTATCTTATCCTTTTATCCCACATTTGTTGTGTGATCATGGATTTCATGCTTTATTAAGGTTGGTGGCCTCCTTTATGAGTTATGATGTCCCTTTTGAAGGAGACTTAGGTGCAAGACTTAGAAAGATGCCTATCTTAGGCTACCATTAGAGAATTTTTTGTTAATATGTGGTATTTATGTGGTAAGGTGGATGGCGTGGTAGATTTGGTTTTTTGGGTTGCCATGTGGTGGTTTGAAAAGTCTTATTACAAAATGTAAAACCATTATCCCACATTGGCGGGGTTTGAACAGGCTTTGTAACTTAAATACAATGTTCAATCCAATAACACATGAAGAATAAGAGGCCAAGGCACTACTCTACAAGAGTGTGTCGACCCTCGCTAAGGGCCCCCAGTGAGTAAATAGTAGGGCCCATGAATGCTCATATGACCAAACACCAAACCAATTTTTTTGCTCTAATTTAGATTTCCACATGTCAAATGATTATTGGTCCACTTAGCATATTTGAACAATGACACGTCACTTTTTGACACCCATTATTTACCTATCACAAGAATACTTCAACAAGCTATATCTTGAGCATCTAGACTCCATTTTGCATTCTAGAAGAAGTGTCAAAAATCTCTTGATGAATTCTTCGATGTGAAAATGGGCTAACTAGAATTTGAAGACTTTTAAAATGGAATGGTTCATGGATCCACCTGAATCAGTTGATTTTCAACTACTTCCCATAAGTCATTGAATATTAATGTATTTTCCATGTTCATTTACCATTCATTATAATTTTTAAGAGTTAAGCATCCATTTTCAAAAATTAAGCTTATAATTTTATCCATGGTATGAAATCAAAAAATAATGACTGCTATCAAGGTTTTGCCTTTACCTTTGAAATAGATTCCAATTATAAGAGATTCCTAGGACTTGAAAAAATAACACTTTATACACCCTTATATCTCCAAAATTTATCTTTATCCTTTCATTATTTTGTTTTATCTTTATAACCCCTTTATAAAAGATGGTAACAAAATAGTTTTGACCAAAATAAATACAAATGGGATTTGATCCCTATACCTCCTACCTTTAAAGCTTTATCCAAAAGAAGCTTATCCAAGTGCTCTAAGAGGATTTACAAAATAAGAAGAGAAATTTTTAATTTAAACATGGTTTCTCTCTCTATGGTTTCTCTCTCTAGGAAAAATAATCTAAAAATATGACTCGCTACTTTTATGGAGCCCATGTAAATATTAGGTATTTAAAAAAATCTAAATGCTGAGGATTTTTTATTGCTATCTCTGCTACAAATTTAAGTGCTAAGGATTTTTTTAAAAATTGAAGCACTTAGAATTTATGATATCTATTTCTACTACAAATTGACTAGACTATATAAAGTGTTATACTATTTTTGTTTCACTTCAAATAAATTGGTATAGAGATTAGCTTTTATCAAAATTTAAATTTGTGAAAAAGAACTAGATTATAAGTCATCACTATATAGTTCCATAAGCACTAAATGAAGTCAAAGATTAGAATTCTGAAAAAATATTATGCTATACTAGACAAATTTGATACCTTTAAAATATGTATTTGCACATGAGATTGTTGTACAATGTATACATCTATGTTGTATTTTGAATGCAATTAATTTCTCAAAAAAAAACTACGTTGATCATTTGTATCCATAAATAAATTATCATAATTTTTTTAATAACATCTTCTACTGTAGCTTCCACCATTGTCAGGCTCAATAAACCCTATTGCACTGATGTTAGAGTTTGTATAACCCTAAAATTCTTTTTGCCATCATCGTACGGTATAAGGTGCTTGCTTAAGTTAAAACACTTGATTTCTTACAATATTAAAAGCAATGCTAACAAAAAAACCTCCTTTAATGTGGATTAGATACCACTATAGGGTAGGAAGAAGAAATAATAGATAAAATATATTCAATAAATGTAATTCTTTATTTTTTTATAATGAATCTTTAAAAATCTTTATGAAAAACATGAGTTAGTTGAGAAACCAACTAACAGGTAAAAACTACCTGATAACTAAAAAACATTATTACATAAAATAAACTAATACAAAGATAGATTTGGATCATAAATGATCCCAAAAAACTCCCCTTGATCCAAAGGGGTATAGAAAGACTGAAGTAAAGAACTGAGTCATCTAAGTAGACTCTACTACAACTAGTACACTATGCATCTTGGACTGATCATCCTTATACTAGTGTATAACAAGAATCTGCCCCATCCAACTAAATTGATCCTCACATATAATCTATCCAACAATTTATTTCCCTGGTACTATGTATGGCACATCTTAAATTGATGCCCAATAATTACCAACATCCCTTGAAAGCCTTTGCTCAGCACTAAAAATGCTAGTAACTCAATGTTGACTTGTACTAAAACCATCGATGACTAATCAAAAGGATAAAACAAAATAAAATAATGAAAGGATAAAGTTAAATTTTGGAGATATAATGGTGTATAAGGTGTTTTTCTTAAGCCCCATGAATCTCTTATAAATTGGTCATGGATAACACAACTCAAATTGGAACTTGTTTCAATGTATGGCTCAATATGAAACCTTATAAGAGGTTGAGTTCTTATGGTTACCATGGTTTCATATCTTATTTTAAAATAAAATAAATAAAAATAACCAAGAGATATCCACCTATCTTGGATGTAAATTCCATTGATAAGCAGATTACAAAGTGAGCTGGGAGGTCAACAATAATTATATCTCGAAGGACAGGAAAACTAGGCCAATCATGCAAGAAAACCTTCAAGTTTTTTATCATTCCTATTATCTTGGTAGGTGTACCATATATTTTTATATCTCCTTTTCTATGACGCCAATATTTTAGGCCTAATTTATTAGCTACCACTTTGGACATGACTAAAGTAGAAGCTTCACTATCAACTATGCAGTTATGGACAAGTTTGTCACCTATTATGAGAGTGATATAGAATGGTGGATGTTTCTTAGCCCTAGTAGATGGTTCAAAAATAGTTTTAGGATAATTTGTAAAATAAACATGACCATGAATTTTATTTGAATGATGGATACTAGTAGGGATAGTAGATAACTATTTTTGTAAGAGCTCTTTTTAACCAGGCATATAAAGAACATCCCAAAGGGAAATGGATATTTCAGTGCTCTTCAATGAATATAAAATGTTTAAAGAATCCATACCTAATTTATCTCTGATTCTTGGAGGTAAATAAGTGCTTGTAACCTAAGGATTTTGAGTGCATTGAATAGTCCTTCCAATATTTTGATATAGAAGAAATGCAGAGTTATTTGAGGTTGACACACCTATAACCATACCTTTTTATTTTGTATGAGGATTGAATGAGCTTATAGGCACATTACTATCACTACCTAAATCTTTTATCTTGGCTCTAGTGTTTTCTATAATAGAGGTTCCTTGACTAAGCACAAAGGTGTCCTTGACTAGGAAGTTGGTGAAGATCTCTCCTTGAGGCTATCCACCTTCACTTATTCACATCATGAATTCATCCTTAGATAATAAGAGTGGAGTAACTCCTCCTTGGGAAACAAGATATTTCTCTCCACCTTAATTATCATCCATAAATTGGCCTTATTTCCAATCTTCTCCTTGTATGAAATTGTTATGCACTAGTACCATTTCTCTTGCATTGGTGGTAGAGTTAGGATTGTATGGATTGGTAGGCATATTAGGGTTAGGATGCCATTGACCTCTTCCTCTTCGATATTATTGACCAAATTATTTTTGATAAGGATATCACTTTTTATGGGCACCTTGTTGCATATTTACTCTACCAAATTTAGTTCCAACCATTGAATATATGCCTTATTGTCAATGGCATTATCTACCTTCTTAAGATTAGCCTTAGGCCTTGTGTTAGAATTGGGAATTTGGGCCATATATAGAGCATTAGTAGAATTATAATACAATGGAGGCAACCTTCTAGCTTATATGAGATAATTTTAAACTTTAATATCAATTTCATATGATTTGGGAAGAGTGGAACCACACATGGATTGAAACATAATAGAAATTTTAGTTTCAATGGCTCTTAAGTAGGTAGGGAACACAAAACTAGGAGGTGGCCTCATGGGAGGAGGCAATCTAAACCAAGTATTTTAAAACCTCTCATTGAAGTCATGCATTATTTCTTTAGATCCTCTCTTGATCACATTGAGATGATGTATGAGAGAGGTATGGTCACTTTCATTTCCAAATCTTGAGATCAACAACACTCTAAAAATCATTCCATGAGGTGATGTATCCACCTTCTAGAGTCCTGTACCAATCAAGATCCTTCCCTCTAAGGGACATGGTAAGGAGTCTAATGGAAATGTTCTCTTGAGTTATGTCATGGAATATATAAAATTTAGACACATCCCTAATGTGTTCATTAGGTATAACATGAATTTTACCATTGAATATGGGTACACCTTTTGTGGCATTAAGAGGAATGGCATCATGTGATTGAAGATGAATTGGAGTTTTAGTATTAAAGGTAGGGAAGGCATGAGGTCTACCCATATCTTCTTCAAACTCTTCAAAATTTTCAATTTCTTCAATATCTTCCTCTCTAGAAAAATCTACTAGTCCTCTAAAGGGTAGATTAGGTTGATGATATTGAACTTCAAGGAGAAGTTCAGGTTGAATAGGTAGATTAATGGGGTTAAGCACTCTACTAGAGGATGACCTAGTGAGAACAATGAATTATGAGAGAAATTTATAATAGGACAATGGCCTCAAACTAGATTTTACCTTGATGTATTCACCAAATGCTAAGTATCACACCAATTTGTAGCTGATGTTGTCAAGATTAGCATTCACCTTAACAAATTATCTTGAAGATAATGGGTCCTACTAGGCATGCCTAAACTATTTTCACCAAATATTTCACCTTAGAATATGGTGTTCAATCCTCTTCCATATTTGGGAAACATAAGAACACTTATAGATATGTGGGTGTACATATGGTGGAAGTGAACCTCTAGATTTAAGGGCTAACTCCCTAAATATATCTTGAAGTATTTTCACATATAATAAATATTTGCTAGTGATGGGAAAGGGATTAAAGTTGCATGAAATAAAATTACTATAAATGGGTGATGCACCAAGATATATTCCATGTGACCATTGTACTTTTGTCATGAAGAGACAATGCCTACAATACTAGCCTAAGAGTCTTAGAATGCACTAGCATTAGTGTTTCAATATGAAGGTAAGATGCATGAATACTATCCAAGGTAAGTAAAAGCATAGATAAATTACAAATATTAAGTCTCATTATATACTTAAAATTGATTCATACACTTAACTACACTTCATATGACCTACTAGGCTGAAATCACTTGCATCAAACATGGAAGGGTTGAGAGAAAGCAAGGATAGATAGATATCACTTAACTATTCACTATACATCTCTCCACACCCTTTGATAAGATGAGATATGAACTCAAAATATACTAAATTATTGTTATAATGAAAATTACAATGTCAAAACTAGTAGAGATTCACCATACATGGTGTGGTATTAGATTACAAAAGCCAAAATGGTATCTACTTATAGAATTTCAGAGAGAGGAGAAATGAATGAATCTCAAAGGTCACTAGAATTCATGTCTAGTTGATAGTATTTACACATTTAGGAGGAAAAATTAATAAATATACCATGAAATTTATAATGGGATCAATGTCTCTCAAAACATAAAACTCTTGAAATGTGGCATAGAACTTGTTTTACTATACATAAGAAACTATCTTTCATTATGGATCACCTCGGAAGTATTTAAAACTAAATTGGAGAGAATTGACACATGTGTACTATTTTAGTGAGGTTTAAACATGATATGATAGTAATAATATGTTATATTGAGTGTTATATATCCTCTATACACCTATATTTTCCATCTATAGTCATTCATTTGTATCCTAGACTTTATTCTTCACATTTGGCAGTCATTGTTCATCTTGGATTTCAACTGAGCTTTCATGGTGGTGTGTGAATATGAAGGGATTACTTCTATAAAAAATCCTTTTATACTACATGTATGCCTATGTGTCAATACCTTTCCATGTTTTTCATTCCATTTTTAAATATTCTTATCATCATTTAGACACATAGCCTCATCTTGTCGATTTGGAATCCAGTCAAAATTGCTCTATCAATCTCATCTGGAATCTCTTTGATTTGAATTTTGATGTTATACATTGATATATGACCCAATAATCTGATATTATGACATTTGGTATCATTTCATGTTTTCTCAAGATCCTTTTACTCTTTGAATCAATGCATGTTATTTGTCTTAACTTGATTGAATGACATTTCACCACTTAATAGCTTTACATTCAAGCTCAATATCTTTTGACCCTTTGACCCTCACTCACACCATTGGATATCCACTTCATGATCATATGTTCACCATTAATATTGGGTTCCATTATTTGAATGTGGATTGTTGATCTACCTTGTATGTAGGAACACACATTGTTGATCTTCCCTAAGGATCATTTGACTTATTGACTACCCACATACTATTAATCTAAAATCCAAACACCTAAGATCTTGCCACTTTTTGACCCTACATTAAACTCTAGGATTATTTGAATCCAAATGGTCATTTCATGAGGCCTAAACTTGACATCCCTATGCATGTCTATATCTACTAGTCTAACTTCAAATGCTTATATCTTGAGATAACAAGCTCATCAAGACATGAAATTTATAAGGGATGATCTTGGCACAAAAATAATCATGTCAATGTAGCTTTTTTAGATTTAAAGGTTTTCTAAGCATACTTTTAAAATGTACAACCATAATTCCTTGTTCATTCTTGCATGACATGGCATGATGGTCTGACCCCCTAGATGACTCAAAATGGAATAAGCCTAAACTAGATCATGTGAAAGGTTAAAATGGAATTAAATGACATCAAACAGACCAAAAAATACCCTATGACACTTTTTTCTACCCCTATATTAAGTCTTGACTATAGGGGGTTCACCCATTTTGACTTTTGGTCAAAATGGTCAAAAATAGCAATGCCACTAGCAATAATGCCCCAATCTCTTAGGAAACTATCTTCACCAACCATCATTCCTCTATTGGTCACCCCTCCTCCCACTCTATCAGCATATGGTATTATTATGTTCCCTTCATCTCCCATTCTAAATTCTATAGGTCTAGCCTCTATTGCTACTAAACTAATAATTACATATAAAAAGAATCCCAAGACTCCTCTTGTCTCACCTCAAAAGGTGGAAGTACTATAAAAATAAGAAGTTCCCAAGGAAATGGATGATAGAAGAAAGGTTAAACTAAGGTCATACCCTATTGAGATTTATGATAGTGAAGAATAAGAAAAGATATGGGGTATAAAAGAAGTATGGTTGTCTAAGACTAACACCAAAGAAATAGAGTCATTTAGTGATACAATCAAATTAGATGAATGGATGACTAAAGGAAGTAATCAATCTAGAGGGACTAAAATATTAGAAGAATCTAAATAAGTTGACTAAATAGATGCTATCTTGGTGGATAATAATTTTTTTAGATAAATAGAGGGATATAGAAGAGGATACAAAGTCAAAAATATAGACTTTAGTGTAGGATACATCATTAACTACACCTTTGATCTCTCCAACTCATGTTACTATAGTGATAACTACAATAATTGGTGCCCTAGATATCTCTCCTTAGGTTATAAATCCACTAATTCATCATTATTTGATGACATCCTCTTTGTTTGTTGCTATAATTAGTATAGAAAATAGCATTCATTCTTTACATTCTTTGGGTCAAATAAATAAGCCTTAGGAAGCTACAGTGCTAGTTTTGCATCCTACAACTTGGTTTACTACTAGGGATCCTAGTATTACTATTATGACTTCTAATTTTTCATTTACATTAGTGATATATTACTTGTAAAGTCTACTTATCACCCCAATAAATTTTTCATTATTTATTGGAAGTAGTCCTCAATCCCTTGAGCTATCAAAGAGGGTGCATTTTGAAAAATTAGTGTCCACTTCCATTTTTTATATATAAGCCACCCATCCCAGGTTATTTTCACAATTAGGAATGCCCATTGGCTAATATTCATAAATAAACTCTCCTATATTTTTATTGTATAGAGCACTTAGGAAGACTAAATACATAATTAATAAACCAACCCAAAATTAGGTCACTCGATGGAGGAAAGTTATATCTCCTTTCCCTGCATTAGGGACATATTCCTCCATGGACATGCTTCCTCCATGGCAATCTCCTTCATCTATTACTCTATAGTAAGAAGATAAAGCAAATAAATAGGTTAAATTAAACATTCCTTCATGTATCAAGTAGCTACAATAATAAAAATAAGGAAGGTAGGACCTATTTATTACCAAACAATCAATAGTCAAATTCCCTTTTTGATATACAAATGAATACATTGAAAAAGGTTAAAATAAATATTATGGTTGTAGAAGGACAACATGTTGAGTTAGATCAAAGATAATACATATTATATCTTAAAAAGAGAAGAAAGTTAAATCTATGAAACCTAGATAGATACAAAGATTATATTTATAGTTTTATGGATGTTGATGGAGGAATGATAAAAGAAATTTTAAAAATCTTTGACCATCCTATTTAGATGCCACCAAATAGGAGCATCATTTAGGCTCCTAAAAAAATGTAGATAACTTGAAAGGGGTAGATAGAAATCTATATGATAATACTCATTTAATAAGGTCTGTAAAGACCACATCCCAACCTATGTGGGGAGACATACTGTAATTGTAAAATAAAATGAATGACATTGTTGGAAAGATTTTCTTTTTAATCCAAACAACAAAAAATAAGGATTATGCCCATTTAAATTTAATAATAGCATATGAGGCTACGTGGGCCCATAATTTTGTTTTTACTAAGAGGGATAGCTTGCTCAAATGGCATCAAGAGATGTGAGCTCTAACACAACAATTTTCAAATTAAGAAAGAGAAGTAGTCTCTATTTTGATTGATATGAGAATCAGTTAGGTAAGGACTCCTTTAGGGAAATTAGTTCCTAAAACCATTTTTGAAAATAATCTTTGAGCAGTAATAGACATCTTTGGAGTTAAAATTGAGGGTGTGGTCTATAGTACAAATGATGAGATTATGCAATTAGTGAATTTTGTGAGATATTGAATTATAGGATCTAAAATGCTTTATATGGAGGTTAAAGATGCATTAGGGACACATAATAAGTTGATGGAAAATCTTCCACAATTTTAAAAGAGGCCTTTGTTTGATTTTGAGACAATTGACATTTACTTCTAGGTGAGCCATGCATGCATTTTTTCAAATGGGAGTAGCTAAATAATAAACTTCAATAGTATGGGGAAACACCTACACCTCTTCAAGTTACTCAGTCTATAAAATACATGGCAGTGAAAACATATACTAGGCCCACCTATTTTCCACTTCTAATTTTCACTTCTACAAGTACATCGATGGTAACTTTGAGTGTATCAATAAGCACAATGCCTGTTCTAGTTGTAACTCAAGTTATAATGATAGTTCCATCTACTTCAGCTTCTATAACTATTATTCTATACTTTCTTCTTGTATTGGTGCCACATCATCACCCCTCTAATTATAAATATGTATTTTCATGTTTGGATAAGTTGGAATGCCATATTCTTAATTTATTTTGCATGTATATATTGTATTTTAGTCAAAAAACTCTATTATGGGCAATCACCATTGTGTATGCATACTTTTACATGATGATTGACATATAATGTTATTTTTCAACATGAATTTTTAGACTTTACTTGGAATATGAGGCCTTCCCATTCCCCAATCCTATATATTTGTATCCTCCCAATCCCAAGTGGAGGAGAATTTTGGCTATTGAGATTAATAGGAAATTCTAAGGAAAGTTATGCAGTTATTCTTGATGTGAAAATATTGATTTTTGTCCAAACATGTGGATTTTGTAAGAAGTGTTGTCATTATGGTATCTTAGTTTTTTGGTTTTTCATGAGTTATGTTTTAAATATAGTCATTCTTATTGTGTTATTGTTGATTTGAATACCTTTTGTATATTAATCATAATCTCACCTTGGAGATGTGCTAACGTACTATTACAAACATGGTAATATTTGATTATATATACTTAAGTGTACTATATTTCATGTTTCTTTGGATGTCTAATTGTGCTTTATTATTAGTGTTATCTTATCATCTTGCATCAAACATTGGTTTCTGATTACTTGCCCAACCTTTAGTTCAAATGTTGGTTAGAAAGGTTTCATTTTGTTTGGTCCATAGATCTCCTTTTTTACCTTACCTTCCCCACTTTTTTGAGTTAATTTTTTGTCAAACCCACCTTAGGTTAGATCCATCATATATCCACCCATATCAATTATATTTAGATTCATCTATATCTAACCCATCCATGATAAATAAACTACTTCACTCACCACTATTTCACTAACAAGTTATTTACAAAACCCAATACCCCAAAACTTATGCCTTAGAGTGAATATTTATTCATAGGTATTAAAATGTTAGAGGTTACCTCATAAGGTTTATATGGTGTGCATTAAATCCACATAAAAAATACCATGATAGAAATATAATATCTTTAGTTCATGTGTCATCTTTGTGACACGTAGGTGACAAAAATGGCGTGCAGTATGCACTTCTTCCACTAGTGGATCTCTCAAATTTATAGAATTTATAACCAAAATTATGTTTTAATACCTTAAAATTTCATCTAAGTCCAAATATTATTTAGATAAATACTTATCCACTGATCCCTTAGCTAACTCTACACAAATATCCTCACAAACATTATTTGTTAGTTGTTGTTCTATAATACATGTTATAAAATTGGACTATAAAATAGAAAGTGTAGTAAGGCATGTCCTTATACTAAGGGCACTAGTAACCCTATTTTATTTCCCCTTGACATAATAAATGTTTGTATTAAGATCACTAATGAATTATAACCATATGCACTATCATGTATTTAGTTCATCTTGATAAAAATAAGTTTATAATAATTTGATGATCAGATTTCACTTTAAAACACTTACCAGCCAAAAAATATTTACATTTCTTGAGTGCATTCACATTAGTTTCCAACTTCAGATCATAGGTGGGATAATTTTTCTCATGTGCTTTGATCTTATGAGATTCATTAGAAACAATCTTTTCATCTTGGGTCAAAACAAACCCATTACCAATAGCACATTCATCTACCCAAATCTCAAAATTCCCATCACAATCTAGAATGATAAGAATTAGGATATAAATTAATAGTTCTTTTAACATTTAGAAGGCTTCATACCATTGAGGATTCCATGAAAACTTATTTTCAATTTTCTAAAATTAAGTAATAAGGTTAGTAATTATGTACAAATATTCAATAATATCAAGGTAAATGCTTACTTCATGCATGTTTCTTGGAGGAGGCCACTTCTTAATGGCTTTAATCTTAGCATGATCAATAGAAATCACTTCCTTGGTGATTATGTGCACCAAATAATTAATCATATATTGTTAAAAAGAGAACTTATAAATTTTACCATATAAATTATGTTACCTTAGTCTCTATAAGACCAAGCATAAATGTTACTCATGTTCAGCTTTACTCTTGGAATAAATAAGAATATCATCCAAGAACACTAACAAAAATTGATCCAAGAAATATTTTAACCCACTATTCATTAATTTTATAAATTTAAAATGTGTATTAATTATGCCATAGGTCATGATGGTAAACTCATAATATCCATACCTTATTTTAAATTTTATTTTATGCACATCTTCATCCTTGTTGTGTATTTGATAATACCTTGATTGAATATTAATTTTATAAAATATAACATCTTTAATTTGATCAAAGAGATCATCAGCCCTAGGAATTTGATACTTATTTTTAATTTTAACTTTGTTCATCATTATATAATCAATGAAAAGTATCAAAGTTTCATCCTTCTTTCTGAATAAGATAATGTGAGCTCCCCATGGTGATACACTTGGCTAGGTCAATTTTTCTTTCAAAAGTTCTTAAATTTTATCTTTTAGTTCTAAGTCTATCCCATTCATTTGATATAAAATTATTGAATCTAAACTTTCACTTACTACAAGTCTACCACATTCATTTGATATGGAACCTTAGATGAAGGTGAAAATCCAAATACAATATCTAGATCAAAATTAGATTCACTTTTAGGTGTCAAATATTGTAGTTCCTTGAAGAATACATCATTGAATCTAGATTATTTTCTTGATCCTTAGAAAATTACTTCATCTAATAAATGTAAAGCTTGAAACCTTTATGAACAATGATTTTTAGTTGTAAGCTTGAAATAATTTAAGAATCATGAGCCTTGTAACACCATATATTTCCACCCCATTGTCCATGTCATAAATACATTAGACATTTTTTTTGAAACAGTCAGAATGAGATTGATGTTTTTGTTGTCAATCCATACCAAAAATCAAGTCTTAAGACCCCAAAGTGATAAAAACAAGTTCACCTTGGTCTTAAAAACTTTAAAATTTAGTTTTATTTAATTTTAAGCTGGGGAGTAAAATGGAATGACAAAAATATTTGGTTCAAGCCAAAATTGTATATTCATGTTCATTGAATGAAAAAAAATACAATATAAATCTAATGAAATGGTTTTTCATTTCACATTCATAAATGACTCTTCACTACCTATGAGTGACTCTCCAACTTATCACAAAAATAAAAATGCTCTTCTATGACACCTAGGATTAATATTATACAATAACCTTAAATATCCCCATCTTAATATGCAAGGGTCATTTTGAGACCAGACATTCCTCTAAAATTTTCAAAAAAAATCAACCAAACATTTTTTTTAAATTTTAGTTTCTCTATTGTAGCATAATGTTACAAATTGACACTATCATATTTCACATAGTGTTAAATACATCAAAATTTGGTATTAATATGCTTGATTTAGTCATGAAATACTATATTATTTTCCATTTTAATTGTATAAGTTTTTTAAACTATAAGAGGTATTGATGAAACTATTATTCCTGTAAATATGAAAAATCCCTTCTAAGCTACAAAGTATATTTGGTTGCCCCTGAAGCTAACATATACTTTGTTTCTTATAAATAAATCACTACAACTGATTACTTTGTGGATTTACAAATAATCATTATTGTTCCTAGATTTATCAAAAAACCCAAAGTGGATTTCCCATCTTTAGAATCAACATCATATTCATAATCTAAATATCCAACTCGTTCAAAGTTTGCTGCCTTGGATTATTCGAGTCCAAAATTTTGTGTTCCTTTAAGATATCTAAGGACACCCTTTACTACTACCCAATGCATTTATATATATTATTGCATGAATGAATAAAGAACACCAATAGTGAAATAAATATCTAGTCTAGTTGTTATCACATAGATCAGACTTCTAATGAGTTATATGTACTTAGTAGCATCTACAAAATATGTGGTATATTTTATAGTCAATTACAATTTTTTCCCATGCACGTATTGATAGGCTTATAATATTCCATTCTAAATTTTCTCATAATGTCATCAACATAATTATGTTGAGTGATGAACATATACTTTGGGTTTTGAATTGCTTCAATACCTAAATAGTAATGAATATAACCCAAATAAATCATTTCATAGATTTTCATCAACTCTAATTTTAATTTTTTAGTGTACATTTAATTATTCCATGTGAGGAAAAGATAATAAACATACAATAGTAAAAATACAACTATTTTCCAAACTCTTTAGACAAAAAGAGTTGAATCTTCAAACTCAAAGTGTTTAAATTTCATGTTCTAAAGGTGCTCAACTAGTTTTTCATACTAAGACCTTCCCATAGGAGCCTTTTGACTAGCCTTAGATTAGCATATCTAGAGTTTGGGGTTTGGATTTCAACTAGCCTTACCATGCAAACTAGACCAATTATTATATAGGGGACCATTGTTTCAAACCATACAATAATTTTTTAATGTTTCACACTTTTTGCTCTTGGCTATTTACTTCAAAACCTTCTAGTTGTGTCATGTATACTATCTCCTTGAGATCATCATTCATAAATGCATTTTTGACATCCATTTGGTAAAATTTACATTCATTGTGAGATGCTAGAGCCAACATGGTTTGAATGATAGTTCATTTAATTGTAGGTGAAAAGGTTTCGTTATAGTCAATTCATTCCTTTTGAGCATATCCATTTGTGACAAGACTTTTTTTTATGTTTTTAAAATAAGCCATATACCTTATTTTTTTGTAGAAGACCCACTTACATCTAGTTAGTTTCTAGTTTCGTGAAGGATCCATTAATTTCCAAGTTTAATTTTTGAAAAGTGCATCATATTCATTTTTTATAGATTTTATCTAAAAATAAATATTTTTTATCTTCTTTGAAATATTTTGGTTCTAAATCAAATGCAACATCAAGTTCTTCTTTGGGAGTGTCATTTAAGGTAAAATTTTATAGTCTATCTTGAATTACTTCAAGGAACTTGTTAACTTTTTATTTTCTTATGTAGGAACTTTGACTATTATTATTTCCAACCTCATTAGGTTTGACATATTTTAACATTTAAGTATCCCATTTACGCATATTTTTCTATACCCCTTGTATAATAGTTGGTGTCTCAATTTCTTGTTTTGAAACTAGTCCACTATTTAACCTCTATTCTAAAGGTATATGTTTAGTATATTATGAAGTATTCAAATATTCCTTCTAAAGTACTTTTATTTTTAATGACATGAGACAATATTGATTTAAGTGACTTTGAATTACATGTCCCCTCATTATTTTGAACATCCAAATTTATATCCTAGTAGACATCAAACTTTTCATATTTATCCAATTGACTCAATTATCGATCAATGTTTGCTTTGTCTTTTGCATTTTCATAAAATACAATATCCCTCTTAATGAGGAGATTATTATTTTTTTCATCATATAGTTTGTATACCTTAGAAGATTCAAAATATCCTAAATGAATACATTTGTGAATCTTATGGTTAAGATTATTTCTCTTCTTTTTTGGAATCAATCTGTAACAAGTGGATCCAAAAATGTGAAGATGATACACTGAAGGAAGATGATTGTACCAAATTTCATATGGAATCTTCATTTCAATGGTTGATAATGGTGATGTGTTTATTAGGTAGACTAATGTTTGAGCTACCTCTACCTATAAATGCATATTCACCCCTTTGAAGTTTAGTATTGCATAAACCATATTCATCATATTTTCATTCATTATTTCCAATACTACATTATACCATGGAGTATGGGGAATCATGAGATGGTGTTTGATCTCATGTTATTTGAGGTAGGCATTGTTAGCCAAATTTTCTTGCCTTATTTTGTATCTTCCTTTGGCTAAGTTTAACACTCACTTATATGTTTCAACTCACTTGTAAAAGACTAGTTATTTTTGTTTTCTTTGAAACTTTTGTTCAAACTTTTCAAGTATCTTTTCAATCTTTCCCTAAGATTGAATTATTTTGACCTTGGAATTATTTCAGCCTTTTTGTCTCAAAAATTTGTCTTAGATAAAGTTTTTGAAAGAATCCTTCCTCAAGTTCTTCCCAAAAGATTTCTTCCTTCTTACTTTCTCAAAAGTTTTCTTCCTTCACACTTTTGTTCAAAAGTGCCCTGTAGGATTTTTTGAAGGGACACTTTCCTTCAAAAGTGCCCTTCAGAAAAGTCCAAAGGGACACTTTTCTTTAAAAGTGCCCTTCGATATTTTTTGAAGGGACATTTTTCTTCAAAAGTGCCCTTCAAAAAAGTTTGAAGGGACACTTTTCTTCAAAAGTGCCCTTCAAGATTTTTTGAAGGGACACTTTCCTTCAAAAGTGCCCTTTAGAAAAGTTGGAAGGGACAATTTTCTTCAAAAGTGTCCTTCAATATTTTTTAAGGGATGCTTTCCTTCAAAAAAGTTTGAAGGGACACTTTTCTTCAAAAGTGCCCTTCAAAAAAAGTCTAAAGGGACACTTTTATTCAAAAGTGCCCTTTTGTATTTTTTGAACGGACACTTTAATTCAAAAGTGCCCTTTGGAAAAGTTCAAAGGGACACTTTTCTTCAAAAGTGCCCTTCAGGATTTTCCTAAGGGACATTTTCCTTCAAAGTGCGCTTTGAAAAAGTCTAAACAAAAACTTTTCTTCAAAAGTGTCGTTAGGAAAAGTTTGAAGGGAAAATTTTCTTTAAAAGTGCCCTTTGATATTTTCCTAAGGGACACTTTCCTTTAAAAGTTCCCTTCAAAAAAGTTTGAAGGGACACTTTTCTTTAAACATGCCCTTCATCATTTTTTGAAGGGACACTGTCCTTCAAAAGTGCCCTTTGGGACTTTTTGAAGGGAAACTTTCCTTCAAAATTACCCTTAAATATTTTCCAAAGGGACACTTTTCTTCAAAATTTCCCTTCAAAAAAGTTTGAATGGACACTTTCCCAATCTCGAAGGAATGAATAAGAAGACAATGTGGATAGAAAGTCCAAAGGAACTCCTTTCAAAAAATTATCTAAAATAATTCCTTTGGAGGAAATTTTATATGTCAAAGAGCTTGAAAAAGGACCAAAATAAATATTCCTAAGGGAATTATGTTGAAAAAGTGATGGGTCGAAGGACATCAAACTTTAGAGTGAGAAACTAGCCTTTGGAAGTAAATCAAGTTTCCAAGGCTGCTTAACTTAATAATCTAAGTCCAATGACATGTTTCACTATCATGTTTAAACAAATGAGAAGTTGTGACATGGCATGATTTAGAGAAAAATTGGACTAGCAAAGATAGATGGAGGATGATCCACAGGCATCCATGCCCAACAAATTGATGACATAGAATCAATGATCCATGTCATTCTTTAAATTCCAATTAGATGGATGTCCCTCCATGACATTATGCATCATGACAAGCCAAAGAGAAGCATTTGGGTACTTAAATAGATTTCTAATAGGTGGCTCTATTGACAACAACTATTTTAATTCCATCTCCAAATATCTTGATTTAGTTGAGTAGCCATTGGAGAAACATCTTAAAGAGGGCAAGCCAAGGGAATTCAAGAGGGTGACATGGATCAATCAGAGTACCCTAATTAGTATCATTGGCAAAGATAGTTATAGATAAAGATAGATACGTTTAATAAAATTGATTCCTCTCCTTGATGTCAAAAGCTTTCCTCTCTCTTTTACTTCTTGTTATGTATACAACCCCTTAGATAGTGAAAGAGGAGACCATGCAGTGTATGGTAAAGCCCTGTTGGAATGATTCAAGTTCTACCTTTGAGCATTCAACATAAATATGTTTCCTTCAAGATTTTTCTAAGTTTTTGGTTTGAGTGTGCAAGAGATGTATAGTGGCAACATGTGATGATTTTCCATCCTTCTACCCACTTTATCCTTCATACCTGAATAAGAGTTCTTAGTCTAACTGGTCACACAGTATGTATCCAAGTGTATTAAATTTTTTTCATGTGTATTATTGTCTTGAATGTATAAAGTTTGCCTTTCAGCTCATTTACCTTGTGTCATTTCTTACACATCTCACCTCTATGTTTAAATATTATTATTAAAATATTTAGTGTTTGGGAATGGTTTGTACTTTTTCTATATTGTACACTAGAATCTGAAATTCATGTGGAAAATAGTTTTGGTGTATCACCACTCTTAGAATAGGATTTATTTTTCTATAAATTTCTAACTCTTTTCCCTTTAAACAAGCTAGTTTAGTAGAGATTATATTGCAGAGACATATACATGGAGATAGCCCTTTCAATATAGAGTTCCATTTCCTCCATAAGCATACCCACAAGCTTGGAAATGTTCTAACATTGCCCAAATCTAGGAGAAGATTAAACACTCCTAGGTGTAAGATTTTGAGAATTTTTTTTGGCATACCTGATGGGACCAATTTTTTGACATGTCAAGGTGAATGCTGGTCTTGACAAGCCTAAGGTTATAGAAGTGTCCTTAACCTAAAATTTGGTTATGACTCCAAAAGGGTGATAATTCTTGGTTTTAGATCAAGTTCCCCACATTATACTTCATTATCCTCACTAGGTCATCTAGGATTTCTGATCAAGCCCCTTTAATTGAAGCTATTCCTAAAGAACAATTCCTTAAACCATTCCTAACACATAGAGATCCTTGGCAAGGACGTTTTACAAAAGAAGAGGAAGACATGGAAGAAGTTGAAGAAGCTAAAGAGATAAGAGATAAAGAGGAAAGAAGAGAAATGGATAGACATTAACCTTTCCCAACCTTTAACACCCAAAATCCAATCAATCTTCCTACATATGAACCTATTCCTCCCAATGCTACCAAGATTCTCCCTAGTTTCAATGGTGAAGGTCCTATTACACGTTTGAGCATATTAGAGACATTTCAAACTTCTATAATTTCCATAATATCACTTGAGCCAATATAACCATTAGATTATTAGTTGTCTCTAAAAATCAAGGCACTTGACTGGTATCAAATGTTAGAAGGTGGCTACATTACAAGTTGGGATGGATTTGGGCAATTTTTGGTAAATATATTTGAAACCAAAAGTGACCATAATTCACTGATCCATTAGCTGAATGTAATAAAGAGAGTTCTTAATGAATACATGGGGGATTTCAATGAAAGGTTTCAGAGGACATGGTATAGGCTGCCACCTATCATGAGACCTCCTCCAAGCTTTGTGTTCCCCACATATCTCAAAGGTATTAGTATTAATGTGGATATTATGTTATATTTAATGGGAGGTTTCACTCTACTAGTCACATATGAGCTAGCCATTGAAGCTAAAAATAGCTTCATATAGGTTGGAAAGTTCCCTCCAAGAGTTTGCATGCCTTTGATATCTCACAATTTAGTTGAAGATCCAAGCATAACACAAGTTCCTAATGCCAATGTGAAGACAAGACCCTTTCCCAAGAAGGTGGATAATGTTTTGGACAAAGATGAAGAGATCCAATCATTACAAGCTCAGCTCAAACAAGCTCAATTCTAGATGAGTGCTCCACCTAATCATCAATATTATCCTCAACAAGGATATAGAGCTCCATCCCAATACAACTACCAAGGGAGATGAAAAAATCAGCAAGGTTACAATAGGCAACCCAATGCCTATAATCCTAATTCCACTCCTCTCATGAAGGCTATTGTTCCAGTACATGTAAACTGATCCAAGGAGAAAATCATTTGGACCAATGGGGATAGCCTCAAGGTCATTTTATGCATTATGATGGAGGAGCTATCCAAGCCTTGGAAACATAGGAAGAAGCTACTCCTTACATGACATTAGAAGAAGTAGGTCCTAGCCAAAGGGATATTCATGGAGAAGGTAGTAGCTAAAGTATAGGAATGATGAGTTTTCAAGATAAAGATTATTACATGTTGAATCAAAGCATGTCAATTACAACTAACACAAGATCCAAAAGGAGAGATTTGGGAGATGTTCCAAGAGTACATGTGACTCTAAGTGATGCTTCTCCAAGGCTACAAGCTATGAATTCTAGTACAACACCTACTACCAATCATGCTCCCCAACAAAATTAGAATGCAAGTGAGGTTGTGAAGCTTGGAACACAACAAACTCAAAATCCCTCACTACCATCAAGAATGATAGAGAGGGTAAACTCTTACCCCCTACACATTGTTGATTCATTGAAGAATGTTAAGACAAGCATATTTCTATGGGACATCTTGCACATCCTTGGTCAAAAAGAGCTCCTACAAGAACAACTTGTAAACATTCATATAGCCCCTCAAGATTCTAAAAACAATGGTGTGGCTCTTATAAATTCTCCAAATCATATCTTGGAGCCCTATACCAAAATTGAAAAGCCTCCACCTTTCTACCTCACACTCATTATGGGAGACAAGTTGGTCCACAATTATATTATGGATACTAGAGCAAGTACCACTATCATGCCTAAAGTAGTGGCTGACAAATTTGGGTTGAAGTATGAACCACATAAAAAATGCATGTTTTAGCTCTATGGGACTCCAACTAAGATAGTAGGATTAGTCAAAGGTCTAAAATTCTTTCTACATGGCTACCTAAGTTTCCCCATCATACAAGATGTTGTGGTGGTAGACCTTCCAATGCATTTTTTATTTTCTTGTCAAGGGACTTGATGACAAAGATAGGAGGATACATTTCTACTGACTAGTCTTTTCTAGCCTTGGAAACAAGATATGGAACTAAGGTAACTATAAGGACTCAACCCTTAGCAAGGTTTCATATTGAGCCATACATGGAGACAAAGTCAAATTAGAATTATCTAATCAGTAAGGAATAAGAAATTGTCATAGATGGTAAAAAATCCTCCCCCTTAAAGGTATTTATGATATTTTTCTTGATAAATTTAACACTAATACACATGGAATTGATCCATACACCTTCATAGAAGAGACTGATTTGGGGGTTTACTGTATGCATGAAAAGGATGCTCCAACCCCTTCACTCATTAATGAAGATCATGAGCTTGAAGGGATGTGGGAAATGTTTTTTGATGGATCAAGGAGCAAAGTAGGTGTAGGAGCTGGTGTCATGATTTTTTATCCATTAAAGAATCAATACTACTCCTCTTGTTGATTCTACTTCAGCTACACCTGTAATGTGGTTGAATATGAAGGCTTAGTTCATGGCCTCCAGTGGGCAAAGAGGAGAGGGATCAAGAATTTGAAGGTCTATAGGGTAGCAAATTAATCATTCATCAAGTAATAAATTAAGATATAGACAATAATCCTTTGATTAAATCCTACAAGCATAGGTTATGGAACCTAATTGAAGATTTTGATGCCTTCAACATACAACCCATAATAATGGATTTGAATAAATATGCTGATAGGTGGGATGCCATAAGGGCATAGTTTGATGTAGTTGCTAATGTGGGAAAAGAGAAAGACCAATCTCATATCAAATTATTTTGAGGCATTCTATCCTAGATAATGAAGTGTCATGTTAGTGTTTAAAAGTGATGAACACATTGCACACTTTTTATAAAATGAGGCAGGTTTCTCCTCAAGGAATCAAAAGAGATTGCATAATCATTATGAAGAATAAATTATATAGTTAAAGACAAACAAGATGCCCAAGGGGATAATTACCTTGGAGAGTGTCTTCAATGAATATGATAAAAATAAGAAGGAAAGAGTGATCATGTCCACAAAAGAAGATAATTATGAGAGAGACATGATTTACAAGGATAAGCTCTTGAAGATTAGTAAGCTTTATTTTTGGTCTGAAAGGTAGGCCTTTGTTGAACTATGGAAAGAGTTACATAATATCTTTTCTTGTGAATACAAAGATTTGAAAGGTTTTGATCCAAGTCTAGATCATCACACCATTGAGCTAGAACATGGAGCTAAATTAGTCAAGCAAAAGTGACAACCTATTAATCCCAAGATAGAAGAAATGATGAAGGAGCTGACCAAGCTAATTGAGTCTAGGATTATCTTTCCTATCAAGAACTTGACTTGGGTGGCTAATCTTATATCTATCTAAAAAAATAATGGAAAAATCTAGCTTTGTGTGGATTTTCAAGATCTTAATATAGTGTCTATTAATAATCATTATCCATTGCCTTCTATGGAATAAATTATGCTTATCACTTCTTAGCGGTTATTTAGGCTACAATCAAATATTGGTAAATGAAGAAGATCAATTCAAGATAGTCTTCACTACAAAATGGGGGACCTTTGCCTATAACAAGATGCCTTTTGGTTTATCAAATGCTATAGTCATGTTTCAAAGGGCAATATACATGGATTTTAAAGGTCTGATCAATAAGTTTCTACTAGTGTATCTTGATGATATAACCATTTTTTTAAAGGATGTTATTTATCACACAAAATAGCTAAGCTAGGTGTTTGAAAACTTAGGGAGTATAGAATATCCCTTAATTCAAAGAAGTGCATCTTTGTTATCCATGAAGGTAAGCTCTTGGGTCATATTGTTTCAAAATAAGGATTTTTTATGGACCCCAAGAGGATTGAGGCTATTATAGGATTGTACTTACCTCAACACAAGAAAGGGATGCAAAGGATTTTAGGGTAAATAATCTTTTTAGGGAGGTTTATTCTAGGCTTTACAACTGTGGTAAATCCTATCATAACCATGCTTAAGAAGAACCAAGATTTTTCTTGAAAAAAGGAAGGTAAGAGCAATTTCGAGGTAATCAAGCAAACAATTGCAAAATCTCCTACTTTCTTAAACCCAAACTTTTCTAAAGATTTCATACTCTATACCTTTGCTAACCTTGATATAATCTCAGCTATGCTTATGCAAAAGAATGATGAAAAGGTTGAGAATCCAATTGCATTATTTAGCCAAGGATTGGAGGATTATGAGGTTAGGTATTATTTTTTTGAAAATAAATCTCTAATAATTTCTCATCCTAGCATCAAGGAGTTTCTCCTAAGAAAGGACCTCAATGAAAAGATAGATGGATGGATTACAAAGGTGATGGAGTATGACATGGATATTAAAGTGATGAGCTTGGTAAGAGGAAGAGGATTATGTGAGAATTTATCTTTACATTCTTAAGAGCCAAAAGAGGAAGCCTTGGTCAACCAAGTTCAACTCCAACCAACTAATCAAATGTAAGCTCAAAGTTGGACACAAGACATCATTGGTTTTATTTAAAATGGTGAGTGTCCCAATAGCTTGAAAAATTCTTAAAGGATTTATTTTAGACTATAGACCATTCTTTAATATCTTGTGGATTGTGTTCTTTTTATAAATGATGTGAATAATATGCTATTAAGATGTGTTAACATTGATCAATTTGATATGTTACTGGAGAAGTTCCACAATAATGCAGATGAATGTCATTTCTCTCCTAAGATGATGGCTACAAAGATAATGAGGGTTGGTTATTATTGGCCTAATCTTTTTAAAGACTATTACCAGTGGGTTAGAAAGTGTCCTCAATGCACTTTATTTGTAGGCAAATAGAAACATGTAGCCCTTCCATTAAAACATATCCAAGTGGACCAGCCTTTCATGTAATGGGGTCTCAATTTCATTGTCATGGTCAACCCACCATCAAGTACTAGACACAAATGGATATTTACTACCACTAACCACTTTAAAAGGTGGTTGGAGGATTTTTCATTGAAGGAGGTAAGCAAAAATACTATCTTGGAGTTCTATGATAGCATTGTGACAAGGCTTGGAGTTCCCCATGTCATCATTTTTGATAATGCATTTGCTTTCATAAGTGCTAAAACTTCTAATTGGGTATCAAGGAATGGATGTTACTTTAGTACCTCATCCAATTATTACCCTTAAGTTAATGAATTGGCTAAGTCTACCAACAAGAACCTCATCAAAATAATCAAGAGGATGTTAGAGACCAATCAAAGGGCATGGCACAACAAGTTAAAGATAGCCTTATGGACTGACAAGATTAATATCAATAAATCAATTGGTAACTCTACCTTTGCACTTTTTTTATGGGAAGGAAGCTTGGATATCCATATCTCAAGAACTCCCTACTCTGGAACTTGCACAATAGCTGGAACCACTTGAGAACACTCCAATGGAGGTTAGATTGATAGAAGTAATGCAGCTACAAGAAGGAAGGTAAAATGCACACAAGGTCATGGAACATCACCAAGTACTCACAAATAATTCCTTTGATAAGATAAAAACTTTAAGAGTATTCAAAGAAGGTGACTTGGTTTTGAAGTGAGATGAAGACAGAGCAAAACTAGGCAAGCATACAAAGTTTGACACTTTATGGAGTGGCCCTTACATCATCATCAAGTGTGAGAAAATAAACTCCTTTTAGCTATCCAAAATGAATGGAGAAAATTTTACTATAGATATGAATGGGATACACTTGAAATCTTGATATTATCCCTTACTCATCCTTTTATAAATACTAGTTTAAATATGTGTGTTTCCTTTTGTTCATTGTTGTGATCCCTAAGTGATTTTTATTATAGGTGTGTTTTTATTCCTTTTTTTGGTGTGTATCTCTACCTTGTGTGTGTGATCAACCCAAATAGTGTGTTTTTGAGCCAAAGCTTGTTTAATTCTCTTTGAAGTGCCTTATGCATGACTCTATGCCCAATGGAAGGATTAAGGTAACTAGTCTTAGGCATAACAGGCTTGCCTCCCCTAGGAATCACCAAGAATGTTATCCAAATTTTATTTCCTTGTTTTGTAGCTTCCTTTGGCTAGTTTTAATGCTCACTTGTTTATTTTATCTCACTTGTAAAATAACAATTGTTTTTGTTTTCTTCAAAACTTTTGTTTGGCCTTTTCAAGTATCTATTCCAAGCTCGAATTATTTCAACCTTGGAATTATTTTGGCCTTTTTGTCTCAAAATTTTGTCTCAAATAAAGAGTTTGAAATAATCCTTACTCAATTACTTCTTGAAATATTTCTTCCTTCTCACTTTCCCAAAAAATTTCTTCTTTCACACTTTTCTTCAAAAGTGCGCTTCAAGATTTTTTGAAGGGAGACTTTCCTTTAAAAGTGCCCTTCGAAAAATTCCAAAGGGACACTTTTCTTCAAAAGTGCCCTTCAAGATTTTTTGAAGGGAAAATTTTCTTCAAAAGTGCCCTACAAGATTTTTTGAAGGGACACTTTCGTTTAAAAGTGCCCTTCAAAAAAGTCAGAAGGGACACTTTTCTTCAAAAGTGCCCTTTGATATTTTCTAAAGGGACATTTTCCTTTAAAAGTGCCCTTCATAAAAATATGAAGGGACAATTTTCTTCAAAATTTCCCTTCAAAAAATTTTTAAGAGAAACTTTTCTTCAAAAGTGCCCTTTAGGATTTTTTGAAGGGACACTTTCCTTCAAAAGTGCCCTTCAAAAATGTTTAAAGGGACACTTTTCTTCAAAAGTGCCCTTCAAAATTTTTCAAAGGGAACTTTTGATTTTTTGTAGGGATAATTTCCTTCAAAAGTGCCCTTCAAAAAATTCCAAAGGGACACTTTTCTTTAAAAGTGACATTTGAGATTTTTTGAAGGGACACTTTCCTTCAAAAGTGCCCTTTAGAAAAGTCTAGAGGGACACTTTCCTTCAAAAGTGCCCTTCAGAAAAGTTTGAAGGGACACTTTTCTTCAAAAGTTCCCTTAATGATTTTTTGAAGGCACACTTTCCTTTAAAATTTCCATTTAAAAAAGTCTTAAGGGACACTTTTCTTCAAAATTTCCCTTCAAATTTTTTTGAAGGGATACTTTCCTTCAAAAGTGCCCTTCAGAAAAGTCTGAAGGGACACTTTTCTTCAAAAGTGCCCTTCAAGATTTTCTGAAGGGACCCTTTCCTTCAAAATTTCCCTTTGATATTTTTCAAAGGGATACTTTCCTTCAAAATTTCCCTTCAAAAAAGTCCAAATGGACACTTTCCCAAGCCTGAAGGAATGAACAAGAAGACAAGGTGGACAGAAAGTCTAAAGTAATTCCTTCAAACAAATTGTCCAAAGGAATTCATTTAGAGGAAATTTTATAAATAAAGGAGCTCCCAAAAGGGCCAAAATAAATATTACTAAGGGAATTGTGATGATGAAGTGATGGGATAAATGATGTCAAACTTTAGAGTGAGGAACTAGCCATTGGGTGTAAATTGGTTTTCCAAGGCTACTTGACTTAATAATCTTAGTCTAATAACATGGTTCACCATCATTTTTAGACAAATGAGAAGCTACCACATGGCATGAGTTGGAGTAGAGTTGTCTTGTCAAAGATATATGGAGGATGATCCATAGGCATCTGTGCCTAGTAGATCGATGACATAGAATCAATGATCTGTGTCATTCTTTGAGGGCCAATCAGAGGGACATCTCTTCATGACAATGTGCATCATGATAATCCAAGGAGAAGTGGTTAAACATCAAAACAAATTTATAATAGGTGGCTCCATTGATAGAAACCATTTTAATACCATCTCCAAATATCTTGATATGGTTGAGTAGCCATTAGAGAAGCATCTTCAAGAGGGAAAGCCAAGGGCATTCAAGAGGGTGACATGGATCAATCAGAGTGCCCTAATGAGCATCATTGACAAATTTAGTTGTAGTTGAATATGGAGACTTCGAATAGAATTTATTCTTCTCTTTGGCACTAAAATTTTTCCTCTCTCTCTTCCTTCTTGCTATAAATACAACCCCTTGGCTAGTGAAAGAGGAGACCATGTAGTGTATGGTGAAGCCCTACTATAATGATTCAAGTTTTACCTTTGAGCATTGATCATAAATCTATTTCCTTCAAGCTTTTTTTGTATTTTTGGTCTCAGTGTGTAAGAGAAGTATAGTGGTAGCATGTGATGATTTTCCATCCTTCTATCCACTTTATCCATCATACCTAAACAAAATTTCTTAGTTCTAACTAGTCACATAGTGTGTATCCAAGTGTATTGAATTTATACATGTGTATTAATATCTTAAATGTGCATATTTTGCCATTTATCTCATTTACCTTGTGTCATTTTTTATACATATCACCTCTGTGTTGAAATATTGTTGTTAAAATCTTTAGATTTTGGGATTGGTTTGTGTTTTTGTTGTATTATGCACTAAAATCTAACATTCATGTGGAAAATAGTTTTGGTGTATCATCACTCTTAGATTAGAATTTCCTTTTCTATAAATTTCTAACTCTTGTCCCTTTAAACAAGCTGGTTTAGCAAAAATTATCTTGTAGAGACATATACAAGGATCTATCCCTTTCAATCTAGAGGTCCATTTCCTCTATAGGCATTCCCACAGGCTTGGAAATGTTCCAACATTGCCCAAATATAGGAGAGGACTAAACACTCTCTTCTAGGGTACAAGATTTGGAGGCAATAGGCCTCAAATGACTTCAAATGAAACTCATCAACATTTTCTATCCTTAGTGTCCTAATGTAGGTTTTGATTTCATTTTCAATCATTATTAGAAATTTTTTGAATAGTTTCAATACTTCAAATTTGTTTATGATAAAAAAGATCTAAGTCGTTCTAATATACTTAGCGATGAACAACATGAACTGTTTAAGACCAATAATAGATATATTTAGAAGAGAACTTGAGTCTGAGTGAATTGACTATAGTTTTATGTTAGATTTTCATTATAACTTTTGAAATGGTTATCTTTCATGTTTAGCCAAAATTCAAGCCTCACTCTCTTAAACTTTTAATATTAGGGTAGGCAAACCTGATACACCATTATTTTTGCATAAAAATAATTCAATCATGATTTGTATGCCAAAATATAGTAAACCACAATATGATTTGTGGCATACCCTCTTTAGTAATATGAACAAAGTTTTTTAATACTAATGGCTCATTCCTAACTTTTAATTTTTTTTTCTCAAATCTAGTCAATACAATTACATTGTCAATCTTCCTTTTTATTGTGACTTACCCATTATATATTAGAATGGAGTGATCATGTTGATAGATGAGAACCAAGGACAAAAGGTTCCATTTCAACTAAGGAAAACATTGAACATTTTGGAGTAGACAATATGGAAACCCTTGACACTTGATTCAATTGTAATTATTCCTTTTAGTTTCAGACTTGATTGATCTACTAGATATAATGGACCAAAATTTTATTATTTAAACTCCTTCCTTAAATAATTATTTTTTAATGTCATATGTTGAGTGTAATTAGTATCAAGAACCCAAGCATCAAACTAGGTTGTACTTACTAAAGTAGTGTTTACCTCATCTGAACTAAAAATCATGTATTCACTTGTGAAATGGGGCAATTTTGACTCTTTAATTTATTTTTCCTTTTTATTCTTATGGTGTGCTTCAATTTTCTCTAATTTAGTCTTCCATTCATGAGTCTAATGGCTCCCTTTTTTATCACACCATTTGTAGTAGATGTTTTGTTTATCATTATATTTTTTATTTCCTTCCCATGATTATTGCATTTTCCTCTTTTTCCCATTTTTATCTTTTTTAATCATTTACTTCAAATTTTGGAAGAGGTGGCCTTATTTGAAGAAGAATCCTTGGAAGAATGACCCTTTTTCTTAACATAATTTTTGTTTTCAATTGTGGATTTAGGTTTCATCCCAAAGGCCTTTTCTCTTTCATCATATTTTCAACTAATTGATCAAATTTTATTCAGATAATTATTTGAGTGAAAGGATTCTAAGTATATTTCATACATAGGAAGAAGGGACTTTATGAATGCAGTCATGTATATGTCAATTTTTACACTAGTGGCATCCACATCATGCTTGATCATACAAATTTCTAAGGCCAAACTCATCACATCACCATATTTAAATTAAATATTGAATAAATTCAATGAAACTATATGAATTCAAATTTTGAGTGAGATTCATACAAGTATTTAAAAAATTTAAGTGTTTCCCATTATGTAGTGCATCCATGTACATGATGAGAAACTTCAACATCAACTAAGGATCTTATCAAGGCTAATGGTTTTAAATATTTTTCTTAAAAGTAGTTAATTCATTTGGATATATTCATTGGAGTGTTATGTATCTCTATTGTAAATTTTGAACCATAGAACATTGAATATGAATGTGTTCTCCACTTGTTGAGACCATTTTAACTAGTTATCTTTGCTAGCTAGAGTTATGTTGATAATTTATTGTATTGAATACATTTTTTAAATGAAGGGAGATTGAAAGGTTTCTTATCACTCCAAAAATGTCCCAATTTTTA
This sequence comes from Torreya grandis, assembly GCA_037957365.1. Classification (NCBI taxonomy): domain Eukaryota; kingdom Viridiplantae; phylum Streptophyta; class Pinopsida; order Cupressales; family Taxaceae; genus Torreya; species Torreya grandis. The sequence continues at coordinate 1,058,886 of JARHVA010002885.1, read as the reverse complement.
TATTTTACTGGAACCAAATTGCTTTATATTCTAACTCTTATTATATACCTATTAGTACATGGAAGAAGCTCATCTTTTTTATATACATGGTGGTATGTGAAAGATATGTTAAATCACATGATATCAGAATGATATATGGTAATATAACAACCATAATAATTTTCTTATATATACTAATGAGATAAACAACTATGGTATAAAGGTACAAATATTTAATAAGATTTTAGGATGAAAATATTTAGTGAGTTCTATAACTGTGTCATAGCCAACACAAGAGAAAAACCAAGTCCATAAATCAACAATGACTTCATTAAGAAACATTTTAACCACTTAGTATTTAGATAAAAGTGGGTTGATGTAGAAACTCTCATGCATGCCTATCTATGTACTTCACTGTGGCCTTCCTAGTAAAGTTTTCACTAACTTATATACTTAATTAAGTACCTGCATAGGTTATAAGAGAGTTGATACCTCAATGGGTAAATTAGAAATGTTTAGCCAATAGTTGTAGGAAGTAAGATAGATTCAATAGAAGAATCATCATACAAATCTTTTGTAAGTAAGATCTAACAAACTCACATGTATCAGGTAGTGGTCATGGAAATTACTATTTCCAAAAGTAATGAAAAGCTTTAGAAAACTTTAACAAAAACATAACACATGCATAGGATGAATTAAACATTAGCCTACTAGGTAGCTTAGGGTGATTATATTTTTTATATATAATTAATCAAACGAATAAATGTACCATGGAAGCCTATCTAATTTTGATAGAGTTCTTTAACCTTTTAGATGTTTCAACAACCATGTTTTTATTCCATTCAAGAACTTATCCATTTCTCATGGTAGGTTTAGCCCGACATCTTAGCCTGATTGGTCAAGTCAAGACATGCATTAATTTTTTAACCTAATTTGTTTATTTAGACATTATACTCAGTCATGCACACATAACTTCAAACATTCATTGATTTAATTTACTCATGAGTTACAAAAAACTCTATGTGTTTATATTAGGTTTACTAATTAACCTTTATCACTTAAGTAAATTAAATATCATCTTAGATCCATGTATTTTAGACTAAGTATTTTATCAGTGATAATGCCTTAAGGCTTAGAATATTTCTCTATCTTATATTCCAAGTAAGATTTATTGATCCCAACTTAATGATTAAGAATCAATTCATTAACCTTTAATAATTCTTTGTCATTATAAGAAAAAGAATTACTTATATTTATTCCATAAGTCATTTCAAGTGAGAACCAAATGTTCCTCAAGAAAATCTTACTTCAACTGGAATAACTATTGGAATTTGAGACATTGCATTACTTATATATTTCTAATATTATTGTGAGATTAAATTTTTTAGATGAGATTGTGCTTAACTAATTTCATCTTATTTTTCACTTGTTCCACTTAACCTTTCCAATTGATTATATATATATATATATATATATATATATATATATATATATATATATATATATATATATATATATATGCCATAATTGTTCTATCACTTAAATAGTGATATCATTAAATTCCCTTTAAAAGTATCTGAAAAATTATAAAGAGAGACCTCATAAATCAAACACTTTTCTTAATGTATTAAACATATTTGTATTCAAGATTAAGACATAACATCATATTTTCAAATTATTATGTTCTTAATAATCCTTTAAGAAAATATTAGACTTAAATGACTTTTTAGAAGTCTTTAAAAGAATCTTAATTAAGGATATGTATTCATAATTGAAACCTTTCATAGATTACATTATGTCTATGTATTATTGTAGTTTAATGAAGACACATCTCAATGATAATTGAATAATAATTAACTCAACTTGAATTTCACAAGTAATATATATTAATATACTTTATACAAACTTTTCATAACTCTATAACTTTGTTGTTCAATTAATTAACACAACATTCACATATTTCTACATAAATTAATGTCTCAACTTCATTTAAAAACAAATACTAAGTAATCATAATAATAACCAACTAACTCAATGACATGTATAGGATACAAGAAGGCTAAAAGTATTCCTTAGTCTTATAAACCTATAAGACTTTATGCAGACTTTTCCCATAATATAACTAAATAAAATTTGTTCAAATCAAGTGAAGAGCTCAATTATCATGTGCAACATAGGAATAGTAAATTCATACTCAAATAAAATTATGTCTAAAATAAATATCTCAAAACTAAACAACATTACATCAATAATTATGCAAATCCATCTAAAATAACTATAAGTCTACATTTTTTAAATGCCAAAAAAATATTCCATAAACAATTTATTTATGGAAACTCATGATGAATGGATCAATAACTAAAGGATTAAACTCCATTTTATAACTATAAATCAATATTGAATATTACTAACTTGTTAATTCAATTTAAACATAACAATCATACTGCATACCATTATTGAAAACATCAATATGATTAAAGAAGTAAATTATAGAATACTAAATCAACTTTGTTTACAATTGATCTTATTTTCATTACATTTGATATTAAAATAATTCAAACCAAGGAGAAGTACAACCATGAAATATTCTACATGTAAATCTAGTGAAACAAACACCCACCTCTCTAGTCCCAATAATCCCAACCAAAAGCGGATCTAGACACCCCATCCATAAGTTAGATGCAAATCTAGCTAGATGAGAGAAGTGAGTAAGGTAACAGTGACTACTCAGCTTGATTTACAAAACTAATAGATGAAAGCATTCAAATAACATTGTTTACATTCATGGTTAATAACACTAATACCTTTTTAGTTATTTTAACTAGTAAAGATCATATTAGATCTTTCTAAGATTGAATATTAAGAGTGCAATCCATGGAATTCCACCTACAATCCCAATTCCTTCATTAGGGTACAACACCCAAAATTATGCAATTGCATTACTACTAGTGATCCTAAATATAAATAATATTCTTTAAATATTTTCATCCAAGTAAAATAAATTGAAATGACACAAACATTTTTTGAAAATCAACTAAATAACATATTCAAAAAAACATCAAAAACCTTGATAAAGAAGTTTTTCAGTAGTCTAAAAATGACATCAAACTCAACTCAAGTTCTCATGCAAGACAACATATTCACTCAGCCAGTGCAAATAAGGTAAACCACACTTTAACAGAAAGAAAATTGAATGTTCTAAAGTGCTAGCTCAAATCTAACTAATAGGGTCAAATGAAAATTATGACAAAAATATGCTAAGTTTATTATCAATAACTGATAATGATAATAATGATAGAAATAAATCATATGAATTTTTAGTGTCAAACTATTTAAAAACTCATGAGTTATTTAAATATAGTCTTTAACTTGAAGTCAAACAGTCATGGATAGAATTAAAATCAAATGATTGAAATAGACTAATAACATAAGTCAAAAAACCTTATTATGACCAAATCTTTATCATGGTCATACAGTTTTTGATGGAACACATTAAAATAATAATAAAATAATATTTTAAGAAAAACCTAGATGTTATTTGAACCCTAGCTAAAACTCAAATATTTCATTACTTTTTTTAAGGCCACCACCTAAAAATATTGAACATGTTTGTGTTTATTAAAAATAAAACAACCCAAATAAAACCTACATATATGGCTAGGGTTTCCAACTCATAACTAATATTTCAAGTTATACAAAAGTCCCATTAAAATATTCATAGCCATAGCCTAAAATAGATTTAATAAATATAATGATGAACTTCCATAAACAATAATATACTTTCCTAACATACAGATATAAACTACTATCTATATGCCATAGACAAGACCATAATGGTCTCCATTCCTTTTTAATTCAAAAGAAAATACAATTGAAAACAAACTCAAACATACTAGGTTGTATTCACATAAATAACACTTAGAAAACATGCAACCAGAGAGGATCCACATAGGTCAACAATAGGTATGGAACATTATTTGACCTTTTAAAATAACTTTCACATAGCCATTATATTGAAATGTATCTAGATTAAATGCATCTCAAAATCAATTAGGTGATATTATGAGAACATGTAGTAGGTAGATAAAACACCTCTCAAACATAGGCAACCAAGTGATACATAGTCCTAGAAGTAAAAAAACCATCCATAAATTGACAAAACCTAAGTCTTCAAATTCCATTTAGTCAAAACTATCATGTAGATCTTACCACTTCTTCACATTTCTAAAACATCAAAAACTATGCTCCAAAACTCCATTTAGTTCACCATGAGTCTCCCAAAAATTATTAAAACTAGTAGAGATGGAGTCAGCCACACACACCTAGATAATCAGAAAAAGAATTAAATAAAAAAATTAATATTGAATGGAATGACCAATAAAAACATTAATCTTATACCAATGTGAATATGGGGATTAAAATGGAATGACAATAGTATTTGGTGAAATCTAAAATTATATATTCACATTCATTGAATTAGGAAAAAAATACAATATATAAAGCCAAAAAATGGTTGTCATTTCACATTCAAAAATGACTCTTTACAAGGTAACTCTCTAATATATCGCAAAATGACAAAATCTCTCATATAAAACTTATGATTAATATTATAATAATTTTACATTTGTTCCATGTACTCCAACACAAAAATTCTTTTCCATGTGCCAAATTCTACCTCCTAGCCTTATCTTAGCCTAAGGGGTTTAGTTTTTCATTTACAAGTAACATAAGGTGAAATAAAAAATATATGTGAAACCAAAATTAATGAATATATTTAAATAATAACCAAAAATTATACATTTAGTTTCAATTAGGGTGAATTGCATGTCTGCATTCTGATTATCTACTGCAACATAGACCCAATGATTTTCTAGTTGATTATTATACAATAATGGGTAATCTTTCCAATAGTTATTATCACCATATTTCCATTATTTATCCATAATTTATAAATACATAAGTATAGTATTAGATCTAGATGATGGTCCATGAGAATTACCTTGAGGTTGATTTTTGTTCCCATTATCTTTCCTAACAAAATTTTGGGAATTAGAACCTTTGTTTACATTATAGATCTTCCAAAATTGGAATTTTTCAAAAAGGTATTAGTTTGATTTTTCCTTTTAAAAATATTTCCATTGTTAGCATGGGCAAAGGGAGTGTGATTTATTATAATTATGTAAAAAGGATAAAATTAATATATAAGTGAAAAAGGAAAAATGAGTCAAAGAGGCATCAGAAGAATTTGTAGAGTCATGTGAGAAGAAGAGGAAAATCCTTTGTAGGCCAATGTAAGAATAAGGAGAAATATTTCGATTTATGTTAATATAAATATCTATTATGGTCTCATATATTTCTTCTCCATATTCATTTATGGTTTCCATCATTTATTGTTTAGCTTACAAAACTGTTATGTATTGCTTTTGCTTTAAATCTAGTTTATTTTTTTCACTAAACTACTATTAAAAATGGTGTGGTTTCATTATTATTCAGTCCCATGAGAGTTGATATGCTTGATACTCTCATTGGATTTTTTTGGTTCTCCATGGACATGCAAGATTTTAGTGTTATTTTTGGTTTTTTGCATGAAATTGGGTATTCAAACCCTAGTTTCCAATGTTGCAGATTAATAAGAATATGGGTTATTATTTGAAAATATTGGTTGGTTTGATATCATCATTTTCACTCTTTTAATATTTTTGAGTGAATGGAGGAATCAAAATCCTTTTTTATAAAGGTGATTATTATTTTTGATCATGAAGGAGGAAAATGGAAATTGTTATCTAGAGAGACATTGTTAGTTTCAAAAAGGGATTACTTAATTAGTTAAAGTTGATCATAGTTGTAATGGTGAAGAGTTTTAGGAGGAGATAATTCAATTCATTTCTACAAATTACACAACCCATAGATGATCTCTTCTTCCACTAAAGTGGATATGGTACTCATCTTCCTACTAAGACCGATAACCAAAATTATACCAATTATGATGAATGCATCATTATCTCTAAATCTTATCACAACTCATAAATTTAATGATTTCATTAATAAGTTGGTTTATATTACAATTTTTTTATGAGATTATTATTTTGGTTTTGAGTTTGAGTTAGCAATTTTGGCCATCAGTTTTTTTGAGTTCCCTATCAGCACACTTTACAAAGATATTTTAGCTTAGGGTTAGACTCTTCACCATGTCTACAGTGGAGTCCCTATTAGAGAGAGACTATTTCACACTTGAAGATACTTTTATGAGGAAAAAATAATTCAATAATGAAAATCTACCCACCAACAAGTTCGAACAATCTTAGAGCCTCATCTTTCTCTGTGCATTTGCATGGCATATGAGAGAGAAAGACCATCATATATTCCACATCTAACTAGCCATATTAATGAATTTTAAAAAAATGTGTAATTACTTTTATAAGGCTAATATATAGTTGGACATATTAGTTTCATTTTGGAGGAGATATATACATAGCAAAGGGTTTTAATACAACTTCTATTGTAGGTCTAGAGTTATATATCAGAGAAAAGAGAAGGCTAAATAACTATCTTTTGATCAGTAAACATTAATATGTTATGTTTACTATTATTTGATGAAGTAATTATATATTTAAATAGGTCCCAAATAAATAAAATAGGGATGGTGGTATTATTTATTTGATAAGGAAAGATAAAATTTGGCTTCTTGATTTGTCTCTATGTAATGGTTGTGGTTGTTGCATTCTAACTCGAATGATAGCTTTGGCATTATTTTTGTAATGTTATAAATGCACTTGAGGTTATTTAGATATTTAATGTAGAGGATCAATTATAGTTGAGTGAGTATATAGGATTAAAAATAAATGAGTGGGTATAGTGGAATGAGTATAGAGGAGTGAGTTGTAGAATCATGGGGAATCTATCAAGAGGCCATGGAGAGTAGGAGTAGTTTAGTTATCTCAAATTCCTTTGTAATTGAATCAAAATTGTAAAAAAATGATTTATTTGGGTCTTTATGTCTCTTGAGGTGAGACACTTATTTGGTTTGAGTGAGGTTATTAGCTGATTTTTGACCTCTAGAGTGGGTTCATTCATCCGTTTGTTCCTACTAACTCTTCTACCACATCTCTCACCTTGGTTAGGATTGTAAGAAATTTCACTCATTCCATTTCATGACCTTACCACCTTAAGATACAAAAAACTAACCTTTAAGCCAAATATTTTTTCCCAAATATACGTAGAGTTAGAATTTTGACTCTGATGCTAAATGTCATAACCTCAAAAATTCAAACTAAAAAATTCTAAATAATCAAGGCTATGAAACCTTTTTCTAGCAAGTGATTTACTCAAAAGATATATTTGATTCTATAAATTAAATATGAGACCTTGTATAATCATACTTATCTAAATATTACACGTAGATTACAATACATTTGGGTTCCTTAATGACAAGGAAGGATAGAATAAATAATGCAAGCACTTCTAATGACAAGGATAGAATAAATAATGCAAGCACCTCTACCTTCTGATTAGTGTAACATTAACATGAATATTGAATAACTTGTTAATTATTAATTATAAGCAGACCATCTAAGAGAAAATAAATATTAATAAATAATAATACATTTTTCACTTATTTAGCTACTAAAAGGAATTAGTATTAAATTTTATATGTAACATTCCCTCACTTTTCCACCAAGATGTATACCATCCTTATCAACAAGCTTAGAGTTCATTATATTACTATATGTCCTTAAAAGTAATTAAATGCCTTATTAATGGTTTTTTATTTTCTTATACTCTTTGTGTTTTCATATTTGAACTTAATCCAAGGAGACAGGATATCATAGTGTTTGAATTTCAAAATAAGTTAGCCTAGTCAAAATCCTTAACATGCTCAAATGTGCATTCAATTATTCATGAAAATATTCTTTTATCTCATGTAAAAAGATGAAATATATTATTAATCTTATAATTAGATTAATAATTAACTAAAATAAACTATTCCCTTCTCAAAACAAAAAAGTAAGAAATATGTTATCTTAGTCACTTAATAATCTTATGTGAGAAATCTATCAATAACATACAAGAACATCATCCTTCATTCTAATGTAAGTAAAATAGTTTATATTTTTTAGAACAATAAATTTAATTTGTATGACTTTAAATGGAATCAATATATTTTCATAACCAAGAGGTTCAAATTTAATGCCTTTAACAATCATATTCAAATTTAAAGAGAAGAAACCCCAATAATAGTGTAATAAAGAGAATAATGACAACCAAACAATCTCTATTACTTACTCCATGTAAACCAAGATAATGCCTCATGATGAATACATTATATTTATCATTATAACTAATTAATAACTATGTCATTCCATACTAATCTCCCTTCTTGAAATGGATATGATATGAATTTATGGCTTATTTCTAGTTTAAAGAATAGAATAAGTACTTAGATCTTAGTTTAGCATGTGTGAGTCAATGTTACTTGTTTTTACCACTATTTTCTAGCTCTTTACATGGCTAGCCCTTATTTTTACATGTGCTAGCCATATGAATGCATCATAATTGAATGTTATAGGTTTTTTCAATTAATCAAACCCTAATAATCAAGTTTAACACACGTTGAGGGAATGCACTAAATCTCCAAAGTACAATGAAGCTCTAAAGTACAATAGATGAGATCCAGGTGAGTTTTGTAGTATAGTAGGTGAGTTTTAGTATTATTTTAGTCATGTACACAGATTGTAGAAGGCATTTTTTTATCATATAATATTGTATAAATATTTTATATAATTTTCATGGCATTTCTAGGGCACTTATGGGTCATGGAGACACTTCCCATGTATAGCATTTTATTTTTAGACATGATACTTATAACATGTTTTGTAAGAACACAATTATAAGTATTATGAGATTTTTAGTTACCAAATCAGAATATGTTGTAAACATCAAGATATTGTGACCAATTATAACATGCATGTTGTTATTCCAACCTTTCCACCATTTCATCTTGAAACATGGAAAATGGTTATGACCTCTTTTCTATTTTACAAATAAGACAAGATTGCAATTGTAGTCTTATTAGTCTATTAATTTGTTTCAACAAGAGTTGTATGAATGTTATATTAGAAAAAAATCTTATTATTGTTTGTAAAGGTTATAAAGAGATAAGTTTTGACAAAAACATTTTAATAGTAGACAAGATAAATTAGTATGAGATTTTTTCTAGATTGTAATTTTTATTCCATAATTAATGAAGCTTTGAATGTTCTTAAAAGTATAAGATTTTTTAGGTCATGTGCAAAGGTAGAGAAAGGTCCCACTCACCTAAGGATGTAAGATTCTTATTTGGTATTTTTCATGTATATCTATATTAATTTTTGTTTAATCCTTTTAAGAATGTTTATATTATAAGTGTGGATTATTTAACTTGCAGATCTATCTCTTTATGCATGTTTATTTTAGTTTATTATTTACATCCATTTACAACATTTTACCTTTCTAAAATCATTTAAATTAAAACCAAGTTTAATTAAACACATAGATTAAAGTGTGTTTTCATTGATAAAGCAAAGCATGTTCAAAAACCAAGCAATTTCCTTTATAACAAGAGTGTGTTTATTTATAATCAAGTGAGTTTATTTTAGCATTTCAATTATGTATTAGAATGTTTTAATTCCAATCAATTAGATACATTTCAATTGATTAGAGCAAAAACTTAGAATTAGTCAATCCAAAATAAAACCCCCCTAAACATAATTATTAGCAATAGATTTCACACTTTATTGCATATATCCATCAGATATTACCCCTAGTTTTAATGGCATCAACCAAATGAGTTGATTAAATGAATGGGTTGACAACACTAATCATTTTTGACACCTTTTTTGGGGATATTCTAGGCATAAGTAAAGTGTAGATCATAAGATATTAGAAAAAACAACTTCCATGAATATATATAAGTAGACCTAGAGACTCATAGGGAAGATTCATTCCAAATAACTCTCAACAAGATACCACAAGATCTCGAATAAAATCACACTTATATAAAGTGTGAAATTGCAAGAGGAGATAAAAGGGTCTTTCAAAACTCTTAAAGAGTAAATAATTATAGCCCCACCTAAACCTTGGGATTACTATCCAAAATCAAGTGCATAATTCCAAAGGAAATTAAGGCTAAATAACATTGTAAACAAATGTAGTGAGTCTCATATAAATAGCCTTCCATCCACCTCTGATAACTCTCCACTTCCGAGGAACACCCTTTACAACATTTTTTGGGAAGAAATGGGATAAAACATGGGTAATTTACTAAGTCATAGTATAAATTCACAAAATAGGGATAATCCACATAGAAAGACATTCACCTAACCCATTGTACTAGAACATGGTGGTATAACTACCATAAATAATATTTTCCCATCCATCCTACCCACCTTTAGATAAAAACCTACATAATATCCTAATCAATTCCTCTTTGAATTCCATATCCTATGCCAAACTTATGATTATATAACTAATAGTCATAAGTTGAAACTATTTATTTTTACACTCAAAGAATCAACCATGAGATAGCTTATGGGATTATAGCCAAACTCTTTTGCATCTTGGGAAGAAATGGAGACTAAATTCCTTGATAAATACTAAGACTATTGTAGAGGAAGAGATAAAAAGGAAGAATTATCTAGGAAAAAATAAAATGAATATGAAAACTTAGAAGACTACCTTAACCACTTACAATTTATTCATAAAAAATGTGGATATGAATTAAGTGAGCAAGTTTTAAAAATAGTTTTATTGAAATGTCTTAATGATGATTCAAGGTAATCCCTGAACCTTATGGGGAAAGGAACATAAACAAGATTGATCTCAATGACATAGCTAAATTGTGTAGGAATTACTCAAGAGTGTTAGAAATATGAAATAAAGTAAGAGTGGTACTAATATAGGTAAACTCATCAAAGAATTATCCAACCTCAAGACAAAAAATTTAGTGAAATTAAACACTACACTATATGACCTAAAAGCCAAATCTAGTGCTACCACTAAGACACTAGCCATTTATTACCCTAAATTTAGGTTGAAGCATGTCCTCTGAGATTGCTTTTTAGATAAAAAAATATGTTTAGAGTATGTGATTAAATGATCATGATAGCAAGAAATTTTCCCTTTTGACTATCTTAAAAAATCAACTAAAATAGGTAAACCAACCAATATATGAGCTCAACTTCATACACATATAAAGAAACTAGTCCCCATAATCAAAATTGGAACCATTTCGATCTTAGATCTCCTTCTAACCCATGGATGATGTCATGGATTAGATAGCCACCTCCATAGGCATGGGAAACTTCATCATGGGGTACACAAGAGTGGAAACCACATCCATGGATGCCCTAGGCTCACTAACATCCTTGGATGCCCCATCCTAATGCTTAATTTATAAACCCTTCACTATATATCAATATTCAAGAATCATATAGTAAATAACACATAAATTATTCAAACACAATCTATATATTAACATATAGATCACAAATATTGTCAAGAAAATGAAAAGGGTTCATAAATGGGTTAGAATAATGAAGCACATTATAACCATTGTAGTCATTAAATAACATATCATTAGTTAAATTTTGTTAGTATTAACATATATTTAAGAACTAGAAATTATTGAAAACATTTAGCAAATAAACTATAAATTTTGTAGAAAGTGGTAAATTACATTCATTAAAACAAGTTTGTTTACAAAAGTATTGATCATATAAGACATTAAAAATCCAATAAAATGAGCGATAAAGTAGGTGAAATCTTGACATAATTCTAAAAAAATTCTGGGACTAAGAATTACCAACCCTCAAAATAAAATATAGTTATACATTTATAGATAAGGATGGAGCTCACCTCTAAGTAGAACAAGGTTCCCATCTTGGGCCATGATGGCCACTCCAAGGTTTTACAACTATATTAGTTTTAAAAATAATAATAATATCCTCCCCTCTATCCAAGAGATACTCTAGGCCCCACAAAACTGATATGTGAAGGAGCTATGAAGGAACTACCACGCAATTATTTGGACATCAATTTTCATAACAACTAATGTAGCTAACACTAAGTTGAACTCCTAGTCCAGATTGGCCAAATTCATTAGTGGATCTTGAAATGTAACCTTTGTTTGGGACACTAACCACTAATAAACTTGGAGTAGGGCCTCCATGGACACCTTGACCTATAAAACCTTATTAATGATTACATTAGATTGGGTAGAGAGTTCAAGCACCACATGGGATCCAATCTTGTTGGCCTTAGCCACTTTCTTTCTCATGGCCTAGTCGAAGTGACCCAAGTGAACTCCAAAATTGATCCTCTTTATTAGAGTTCCATATAGGTGAAATAACACTATGATATTGACCTCATTTAAGTAGGCAAATATCATGGTTTGCCTTCTTACAGTGGCCCCATTATTGTTTACATTAGGCTCAACCACTCCTCAATTATAGCCCTCATGATCTTGACATATGTTTAATATAAGATCAATTTTAACTTAGGCATGATCTTCAACTCTAAGAACAAGCCCTTGTACATGATTACCACCAACTTCTTATGATTGATCTATACTATAGAAACTCTCTCCATGTAGGCTTGGGTCCTTTGAAGTTATGTCTTGTTGTCTACTAAAGTCTAGAATACCTTTCTTATAGATGAAAAAAGTTATAGGAGGGCATCCTCAACTTGTCTAATTGGATCCACAAGGAAGGAGCTCTTCAATTATGCTCCTAGGGATCATATTTTATCTTATATATCCTCCATCAGCTTCTCTAACATGGCATGCATATCCTTAAGGATCAAGACTAGGTACTCAACTAGTTTATCTTATCCCATGGATGTACTCACTTTGGTGAGTGAGAAAAAATCTTGTTGAGTATACCAGAATACAAGGTTTGCCTCTTAGATGAAATTTTTGGTGAGAATCCTCCACATGTTTCCTATGGTATAGATGAAGTCCCACTACACATTTAGGTCACCCTGCATAATCATCATAGGTGCCTATGACATTGTAGTTATTCCTAAGGTGTAATGAGGTGTTGGTGGGGAGAAAAATATAGTCATGATATGTGGAGGATAAGATGGAAGGGGAATGGATAAATTAAAAGGGATGAAAGAGGAAAGCAATGTATGAGGAGGCATGGGGGCATAAAGAGGATAGATGAATGGGGAATCCCAATGGAACATTTTTTATTTACACTACCTTTGGGTCAAGATAACCTATTGGGTATGAATATAGGGAGAGGGGAATCCAAAAAAAAGGAGGAAATTGGTTGGTTAAATCCAAATTCTTGGGCACCTAGAATGATGGAAAAGGGAGGTGTAGGAGTGATGTGAGGTGCCACTAGAGATGAGTAGTGAGAGTCTACAGGGGTGGACAAGAGGGGGAAATTATAATTTGAATAGAAGGATGAGGATGGGATAAATTTTATTTATTTTGGGGCCTCTTGACCAAATCAACTTAAAATACTATAATTGATAGAGTAGGTGTGGTAGAGGCTATAGGGACCGACTAAGGAATCTACTAGGCAACCATATGCATATATTAAATAGATAGGGATTCTTGGTATTTACACATAAGTGCACTTATTACAAGATCCAAAACCTCATTAGTTGATATCAAGTCACCTACATGTATTTACACACAAGGTTAAATTAGTTGAGGAGCCACGAAGAGCCCTAGTTATCGGATGGATGATGTAGGTGGAAATGAAGATGTGAGGACATTATGCATGTTTAAGGCTAGAATAACATGGGTGAATTATGAAGGGGTGAAATGGGGAAGAGGGGAGACATCACTTGAGTGGACTAATCAAGAATTAGGAAATGGGATGGTGCCATGATAGGATGTTGGAGAGTGGAGGGAGTAGGGAAAGGGACCTAAATGGGTGTCAAATACTAGTCCCACCTGAGACTTGTCTTGAGGTTGTTACTGATGTCAAACTTAAGTGATTAAATAGACTAAGTTTAAAAATATTATATTTAATCCATTTGAATTTGAGTCACCAAGGGTTAAACTACCTAAGGTTGGGTTGCTTGGAGTTGAGCCACTTGAAGCCAAGTCACTAGATGTTGAACTGCCTCAAGTCAAGCTACATGAACCATAGGAGGTGGTGGAAGTGGAGGTGAGGTCTAAGGGGTAGGATATATAGAAGGATAATTTTTTGGGACTCCTTATATAATTATTCTTAAAATTTAGGGTATTTTCCTAAACATCATCATTGGCCTAGGTTAATAGTGAAGAGGCAAGGCTAGCCTAGGTAGATGGCTCGAGTTGATCCCAATTTCTTTTCTTATTCTTTTGAGCCTCAATCTTGGAAAAAAAATCTTGGTAATCATTTGGATTTAGGTACAGCTCATCATCATCCTTAGGCTAGTGGCCAAATTGAGGTTGAGATGGGCTTGATACTTGGCTAGGTGAGCCCGTATAATCCCATGCAGGTTTCAGTCCTAATGATCTACCATCCCTAAGGAAAAGGAGTCCCTTCCTACCACCATATTATATAGAGGGGGAAGGATTTATAAACATGGTATCATATTTTGATTTTTAGGGGTGATCAAGCCTTATATTAGTGACTAATGTAATGCCTGAATATTACTTCCACTAGATGGTATGCAATTTATTGATTTGTTAAGTGGTCTAGGATTTACTAGGGTAAGCAAAAGGAAGCCTTTAGAGTGCATGATACTTAAATTATTGTATCCTATCTACAATACCAATAGTCCCCAATGAGAGTGAGAGAGTCACATATTTATTTTGATGGTCAAGTCATGGGTGCCTCATTGATGGATATGTAGACCACTAGGTATAAAGACATGCATATCTCTTAGATATTATTTTGATAATGGTGGCCATATAGTTTATAAAAAATAACATGGACCACTATACCTCTAATAACCCATGTTGGAAAAGTATAAGGTTTGAATGTGAGCATCTTATATACTATTTATACCAAGTAGATCATCATGTAAAAGTCACTGCCACCTCAAGCATCTCCCACTACCTTGATTATATGGAAATTGATCACCCCTCTGAGGTTAGGGAATTTATAACTTTGGAGGATTATGTTGAGTAAGGGGATCCATATAAGGTTGACTTGTAGAAGTCTCTCTTTGAAAATAATTGATCAAGCAGGATCATCCCAATGTGGATTCCTTCTTTGAAGGTGTAGATGGTGTACAGATTCACGCCCATCTTATTGACCCATTTAAAATCTAAGTTATTGACCTAATCCTTTAAGATGTCATAAATTAGGTGAGAATTGGTCTAGGTTGTCACCACATATGAATCATAGGTGAGTGTACACTCTAAGAGGTTATAGTAATCCTTGAAGGTGGCTCTTGAGATATATGTGATTTGATGTTAGAAGTTCATAGATTAGACCATGTCATGGTTATCATCCTATGTACACTTTGTCATGAGTAGTAATTTGTCAAACAAGTTGGCACAAGGAAAAATCTCAAGCTTATTTGTGGCTTAGTGAAGACTGCACATCTATAATGCCCAAAGGGCATATTAGAACTTGGCCTCATATTCATTTTCACTTCTCTAGGATTTGGGCACCAGTTTGATGGCTTTAAACACCTTGTTATATTTATTGAAACCTATCAATCCATCCAAGAATGTGGTGTCTCTATATTATATTTCATCTTTGGGGTTCGAGGATGAGGTGACCGATTTGATGTTAGAAGTTCATAGATTAGACCATGTCATGGTTATCATCCTATGTACACTTTGTCACAAGTAGTAATTTGTCAAACAAGTTGGCACAAGGAAAAATCTCAAGCTTATTTGTGGCTTAGTGAAGACTGCACATCTATAATGCCCAAAGGGCATATTAGAACTTGGCCTCATATTCATTTTCACTTCTCTAGGATTTGGGCACCAGTTTGATGGCTTTAAACACCTTGTTATATTTATTGAAACCTATCAATCCATCCAAGAATGTGGTGTCTCTATATTATATTTCATCTTTGGGGTTCGAGGATGAGGTGACCGATTTGATGTTAGAAGTTCATAGATTAGACCATGTCATGGTTATCATCCTATGTACACTTTGTCATGAGTAGTAATTTGTCAAACAAGTTGGCACAAGGAAAAATCTCAAGCTTATTTGTGGCTTAGTGAAGACTGCACATCTATAATGCCCAAAGGGCATATTAGAACTTGGCCTCATATTCATTTTCACTTCTCTAGGATTTGGGCACCAGTTTGATGGCTTTAAACACCTTGTTATATTTATTGAAACCTATCAATCCATCCAAGAATGTGGTGTCTCTATATTATATTTCATCTTTGGGGTTCGAGGATGAGGTGACCATTATATCTAGGATGAAATGTTATTATAAGGAACACTAAGCAAAGGGAGAACATGGAGAGAACTAGTTAGGGAATAAAGTAAGGAGTAGATTCTAAGAGACTGGTAGTAATAATGAATAATGATTTTTCATTAGGGAACTTATAGAGGTATGCATATGTCTCATATATTTATGGAATTTTGTGGCTCTATATCCCCATTTATTTACAAATCTAGAGTTAAAATCAAAGCTCATGATCATATATCATTTGCTATATTTAGTGATCATGATGTGAAGCTATGAAATATCCAATCAAGGCCCAATTTACCACCTAATTAATGCCTAGATTATGGTATGCACATGACCATATCATCCTCAATCATTCTTGAGTGGTTCTTGCTTTATGCCATGCGTACTCTACTAATTGGTTCATATTGCAATGGTTAACACCTAGGTGTGGCCTAGTGCTCAGCCCTATTCACTTGGGAGAAAAAATTCCAATTGGAGGGAATGTGGAATTATTCAATTAACCTTTAAACTCTAATTGTACCTTATTTTGACCACCCTAGTGTATTTTTGGATCCATCTACCAATATACATGGAAATGCAACATGGCATGAAATGATAAGTTGGGTTCCCCAGGTTATGACATCTTTGTCAAGTTTAGGAGACTAAAAAGCCTAAAAAAAGTTACATGTTACTTTCCCATAGGATCATGCTCTCATAGGCTTTGACATCTCTATTAGATCTAGGTACTAACACACTGACATTGGGGTGAGTTCATTGGTAAGATCTTGGAAACTATGATCTCCAAGCCAAATGGATTTCTTCCACTCAGTTAAGCTCTCCTAGGATTTGATATTTATGATAAATATAGGAGATTGATCAGTCTAATAATAGGATACATGGCAATTTACCATAGGTTAGGTTCTCTTGGGCTCTGACAATTCTAATAGATCTATTAAATTGGCCATTCAAAATAGGGGTACCTTGATTGGATAGGCTTTGACAACTCTAAAACCCTTGGAAAAGATCCATTTGGTACTCTTTCATTTAATCAATCCTCCTATAGAAATCCTAAAAAAAGAGATGAAGTAAAAGTAAAATAAATGCAATGAATTAAATGCTCACCTAACTACTAGCTAAGCTCATTAAGTGTTATGTAAGACTCTGGGAGTCTGAAACTTCAAGATACTAAGACTCTAGAAACCTAAATATGGGATCAAACCTTTAGAGAAGTTAGTGCATTAAATATTCTAAGTAATAAATTGTCTAGTTGAATTTGGGGTTTAACTAGGATTCAACTACATTATTTTCAGATGTTACAAGACTCTCAACAAGGGTTAATTCACTATTGTAAATACATAATACACTTAGTAAAACCATGGGGATCAAAAATTAAAAGACTTATCTTAAAAAGGAGTTGGTTGGAAGGAAATTGAAGGTATGAAAACTTTGAGTTTGATCATCTTACATAAGGGTCCTGTACTTATTTGAATAATGGGGTGTGTTGGCCAAAAAAATGGTGACTTCCATGGGGAAAGTGGTGTTAAGCACTTAGAACATATGCCTAACCTTCATTACTATAGAAAACATAAATTTTAAGTAAATATTTAGACATATCATAAAAATAAGGAACTAAATTCATGGACAACAAGTGACATACTAATCCTTATTCCCATAAGAGACCATTAGTGTGTGTGAGGAGATATATTTTCAATTGATTCAATTTTAGGTTTCACTTAAATAAGTTGAGGTCAGGCTAGGCATTAGATATCACCAAAGGGAATTATTTGTTATATGGATTAGATGGGAATGGTATGGACATTACTCTTCTAATATCTAGGCTTTTATATCCCTAGTAGATATACCTTTGGTCCCATTCAAGGTCTTTCTCCACTATTATCTAAGTTATAAATCTTGAAATTGAGTTTTCCTAAATAACCCTTTTGAAGAAGGCTTAAAATTTAGTTTCTTCATGTTTTTATAGTCTCCTTTTAAATTTTTATTATGAAGATATTTTGTAGTTCTATCCATTGAGGTTTTGGGACCAATCCAAGTGTGATGGGGTACTTAGAAAGCTCTAAATACCTAACTAATATTAGGTAGGTTTGGTGATCTCCCTTTTCATTAGGATTTTCTTATTAAGTGTAGATTAATACCTTCTATTATAAAATGGGGCTATTATAAAATTCACTTGTTTCATTAAGAATCATTGGCCTTCAAGATCTAAAATGTAAAAGACTTATAACCTTTGACTTACTTGAAACCAAAGATCACCTTTGGTATTCCAAAGCTTAACCATACTTCCCAATCTTTCATCACCATTCAGAGTGGTTACTTATTATGATTTTATTAAATGAATTTTCTAGTTATGTTCACTATTTTATTTTAATTGAAGGCTAGATCTGGGCCATACTTGGCAAGAGATGAAAACATTAAGGACACAACACCAAAGAATAAAAAATGTAAACACATAAGAAAAAAAACATAAAACTAAAGTAAACTTAGTATAATATATAAATTACCACCCTTGTTGAGATTAATCTGAAATTACATTGGAAGGGGTAGCCAAGAAGTATTAATTTAGGAACTAGCCATTCACTAGTAATGGGAGGCCATTTCCTTTGAGGTATTTAAGATGAAAGTCATTCTCACTGAGTAAGTTAGTTATCTGGTAGGGGCCAATATAGAGGGGATTTATCTTGGAATGCTATCCCTTTTTCATGGGATTTATCCCACAACAACTATAGATCATAAATATTAAAGGATTTAATGTTCACATTTTTTCCAAATGACCTCTTGACAATGCCTTAATTTTTTCTAAATTTGAGTAAGCCTTCATCCTAGGCTTCTTCCAAATGAATAATGCTTAGGAACCTAGATTTCACATTATCATCATGCTTCAAATATTACTACATGAATTTGTATGTAGGAAACCTAAATGCAATTAGAAAAATGGGCTCAAGTTTGTAGACTAGTAGGAATTACAATCTATTAAGGGCATTCTTATGTCTAGTATGGCGACCCATAAATAAAATTTTAGAAGTGAATGCCATTCCTAGATTTTTTCTTATATACACTTCTTGATGGCATCTATTAGCTTCTTATTGGTTGATTTTACTAATACATTCCCTTTTGGATAGTAATTGGATGAGGATCTCAATGTGATACTATCATTATAATCACACTTAGTAAACTCTGTAGATTAGAATGCATGACCATTATCACACACCAATAAAACTAGGGTTATGAATTGACTGGTTGTATTATTCTCCATGAATTTTTTGACTTTAGTGGTGATTATTTTCTTATTTTCCACTACCTCAATCCATATTGTGTAGTAATCAATGGTTGCGAGAACAAACTTATGGCCTACTAAGGAGTTGGGGTTTATGACTCCTATGAAATCTAATACACATTGGTAAAATGGCATCCTTTCTATAACTTTATGTAATTTAATTATTGCATGGATCTCCTTTTTAGTGAAGGTATAACATTGATGGTAGGTTTGGACATGGGCATGGACATATTTGAATAGGGTAGGTTAGTAGTAGCCTACCCAAAGTATATTGTGTGTCATCACATTCATTTTATGGTATTCATATCTTAAATTCTCATGAAATTTTTCCATTACTTATTCAGATTATATATGTGATAAGAATCTAATATATATGCCCTCATGATTCTTCCTAAAGAGAAATCCCTTATTCAACATGTACTATGTAGCCTTCAATCTAAGGGCTCTCTTCTACATTTGGTTGAGCCCAAGAGGTGGTTTCCATAGAGTAGGTAATGTATGATTGAGGCACACCGTTCCTATTATGGTAATAGATATTGTTATAATTTGTGCACATTGATCCTTGGATCTATTTTAGTTAATATCTTGAAAATATCTTTTCCCTAACTAAATTGACAGGTTTTATTTCCAAATCATATTCCTAAGGCTTTATCATCCATCTACCTCTACACTCATGCAATTCATTTTTTCCAAACATTTTGATGTTCAGGTCTAAGATGATTGCATTCACCTTATTTATAAGGATGTAGTTCCTAAATATCTTAATAACCTTAACCAATGCATAAGCATTCTTGTCAAGAGTGGAATATTTTAGTTCTACATCCTTGAGATTGGTTTTCATAAAAGTATTAATATATTTTTCTCAATCTAATTTTTTCATGAGGTGGGCAATGATGGTGTGCCCAGAAGTAAAAGGGTAAATTTTTAAATCCTATGTACATTCTATAATAATCAATATTATTTCATGCATGATATCTTATTTTATGTCTTGGAAATCCTTTTTGATTTAGCTGGCCACTCACCTTTTTCATCCTATTTCAACATAGCATTTAAAGGTTTTACAATTTTAGAAAATGTATAAATGAAATTGTGAAAATTTTTAATTTTAGTATGTTAGAAGTATATATAATGAGAGGGGTGGATTAGTTTCCTATAAACAATCCTTTTATTTCACTTAACATCCATGAAGCATTCAGTCATATACATACATTAAACAATGCATAAACAAGCATCTATGAAAGAAAATAACACACTAACATAATAGATATGTGGACAAACATATTGGGGAATAAAACCCATTGATACATATCTTAGAATAAAATATTATAATAAATTAATTAAAATTTAGTGAGGTACCAAACCCATAAGGATCACCAACCCCTTCTCTAGTTAAGAATCAACTCAACTAGTCCTTTAACAAACACCAACTTGCAAGGAGGCACCAACCCCCTTGGTAACTCAAAAACAAATCATATATATTGAATTTATGATCGAAATTGGACACATGTTTCTAACTCAAATAAATATGAACACCTTACTTTTATCTTCTCACTCTTCTCTCTCTCTCAAATAGCCTATTTGGCCTTCTCACTCAACTAGCCCTTTCCTTGGTAGAATTAGTTCATATGACCTGGCTCATTACCTATAGAAACATATTTATATATTCATGACATATCCATCACAAATATATTCTTATATTCAATCTCTATACCTATTTTACAAAACTCTATATCATTTGTTGATATCCTCAATATTCTAAAACTAGTTAATTAGGCCTATTAGACATTCTCTTTATACTTGACTCTTGATTTTACCCATATTGGTTGGATAAGAAAATTTATATAATTGGATCACTATTTTAATAAATAAAAAATCACATTTTATAAGTGAAAAAACCATTACATAGGTCGGTCATTACCCTTAAGGTCCAAAACCAACATTAGGCCTAATAGAGACCTGATGCAATAAGGCCTTCTCAAAGGACACATTTCACTTTGGCCTCTTTAGAATACATTAATACTTGAAAAATGGATTATAGAATTCATAAAAACTTAAATTATACCCTTTACAATCTCACCTTATTTCCCCAACACCATTTATGTCATTTCACTCCTTGAACCACACAATTAGGTCTACTCACAATTAGGCCTTCTCACTACGAGAAAGTTTGTCTTGCAAATATAAATAATAAACTCAACTTTTACACATAATATAATAAATAAAACACATTTATATAACCTACATTAATTTAGTATTATCATAATGTTCATTTTATTTCACAAAAAAAGGCATAAGGCCTCAAACCAACCATTTTCATATGCTTACTCAGAATTGCACATAAGCATCAAAAACGTTGTCAAGAACCTTTGAATTTTCACACCTTAATAGGAGTTTATCATGAATATAAATACATTAAAAATAAAATATGAGACATATATAAAAACTTATTTTTCATTTTATTATTTATATCTATTCAAAAAGACTCCAGAATGTCATTCTCACTCATACATAGAAAACTACATGTAGCTCCAAAAACATAGTCATGAAAACTAAGTTTTAAAACACATGTGGGAAAACTTTTATGAACTTATAATGGGTTTAAATTATAATTAATAATTATTATAACATGTGTGTGTGTGTGTGTGTGTGTGTGTGTGTGTGTGTGTGTGTGTGTGTGTGTGTGTGTGTGTATTACATGGTTCAATATTAATATTGGTCTTATAGATCGATCTCATGTCTTGACCCTACACAAACCTCACTACATTAGATAAATTACTTTGAGAATAAATTTTTAATTATATAGGAGCATCACCAAAAATTATAATCAAAGGTGAAAGGTGATATAGGTATTTAAAAATTAACACATTCATTTAGATCCATACCTAATCCACTGAAACCCATCCCTAATCTCATGCTCACTTCTGCTTGGTTTTCTCACTATCTTCCTCATTAGGCCTATTTAGTGATAGGTCAAATTATATGACTAGGTTATCATATTTAAGGTCTAAAACCCAGTTATAAACCACCATTTTCATAAAATATAGGTATAAATATTCAAATTCTAATAAATTTCATGCTTTGACTTGGTTAACCCTGCCTATTACATCAAAACTCTAAGAAAAAAAGGGTTTTTTTGTAACTTACATTCACTCTTTTGACAAACAAATACCACATGGAGAAACATGGGAGAGTTATCTACATTATCTAGTAATCAAAATATGTTATTAATTACATTCTAATCCATTTACAATAATATATTTTCTATCAGGTCATTATGAAAGTTTTAAGAGTATTTTATTTGCTTTTCATTAATAGTAATCATTCATAAAGTATTTACCATAAAATAAAAAACTAATGATAATAAATTAAATATAAGACCCTTCCCCAACTTACATTAACTTATTAAGAACTCATGAAAAGGTTATATGTGTGAATGAGCATAAGAAAAACCTTCTCAAGTTTGCAACACCTCATTTTTTGCACATAGAAAACCTCAACACCAAATTTCATGCCTTCTCCTTTAGGTTTTGACATAAAACTTGGTTTAAAAACTTGATAAAAACTATCATACCTTTTATAATTCTCTTATGATCTCTATTACCTTGGTAACTAAACTTGACCCCTCATTAGGTCACACTAGGTCTTTTTGCATACTAGGCCTTAAATTGCTAGTCATACTTAGACCTTGATCACACCTTGAAACCTATTGTAATAATATAAAAACATCATATTAATTTCATAAATACTTACACTATTCTCACACACTACCAACCTTCTTCACACAAGTCTCATACTTCTCATCTCATCATGTTACTAGGACTATACCTTCTCACTAGGTCTCTCAATGTAAGAACTATGTTTAAAGACTAACCTTAGAAATATTTTTAAGGATTATTTTAATATTTAACATGTTTAAACAAATTTATACACTCTTTTATTCTTATACTAACATAATTCACCAAATTTCATGATGCTTTATGCATACACCTTCTCACAAGACTAGACTAGGTTTTTCAAAACACCTAGTACTCAACAATAACATACTTTGAATCATGATCTTAACCTTGACATGCCATAAAACTTATAATAATTACTAGGTTGCCTTAAAATTATATCTCAATAGATAAAAAATAGGTTACCTTCAAATTTTCTCTTTTCATAAGACTTATTTGTCTCATACCACCCCACCATGCATGGCCTCAACTCTTGACCTTGACATTAATCACATCCATCGTGATTTTTACATCAATGAAAACATAAATGCCTCAATATAAACAATAGGAACATACCTCAACATCATAAATATATATTTTAATTAATTATTGCTATTAGGTAGAGGTAACTTGGAAATCACATCATCTATTTCTTTATTGAAGATTTGCCTTCCTATGTGATGATATGATCAAGAAGCTTACCTTCGATGAAACTAAAAATGATATTATTTGGGTTTAGATAATTACCATACCTCCTACATCTTTTTAATACCTTATATAAGTAGTGTATGTGATCTAATCTATATTTTGAAAACATAGTCAAGTCACCCATAAAAATTATTATGCACTTGACAATTAAACCTTCAAAAGAAAAATCCATTATCTTATGAAATGTTACTCTAGCATGATTAACCCAAGTGGTATTTTATTGTAGGTGAATGTAGTTTTGACTCAATCTTCTAAATTGACTAGGACCTAGTTATACCTTGATAATCCATCTAATAAGGACATAATCTGGGAACCACTCACCATTTGGATCACTACATCGAGGCAAGGTAATATATAGTTATCTTTATTTCAGTCTTGGTTTAGGTTTTGAAAGTTTATGCACAAATGTGTTTACCCATTATTATTTTGCATAGGCACTAGGTTTACTACCTAAGTAGAGTAGCAAACTAAGAATATTATCCTAGCAAAGAGTAATTTATGAAACTCTTTGTGTATTAAAGATTCCATGATTGGGTTCCCAAGTCCTTATTTCTTCCTAAATGCTTTTTGACTTGGTTTTGAGATCTCCATAGGCCCAATCAATTACATCTTTATATTTTAATAACAACCTTCATAGTTGATGAAGTTTAGAATCTATCCATTCATGGCTTACATTAATGGTTTAGGGTTTTCCATAGAGTCAACATTGATGATTTGACACTTTTATTTCTCAAATTTGGGTTTCTTCATTTGGGGTGCAGGGTCTAAGGTGTCAAATGCTCTACAGAGTGAAATTGTCTCTTTCAGGGATTTAATTCCCATGAATATTAATGATCCCATCTTTATCAAGTTTTAATATAGGGTTGTCTATGTCTGTTTCATCAATTATCTAGGCTTTAAATACCCCAATATTATTAATAAATTAGATAATTTACTGATCAACCTCAAAGACCTAGAAATTAATCACATTGTCTAGGATGGATGGGCAAGGGAATAGTTCCATAGGGAACTCTTGTAACTCAATGTCATCTATGGGAGTTAAGTTTGCTACTATAGTTAATGGCATCATTCAATATATTTTTATAAAAAAATTATTTTTTTATTATTGATTGCGTAAGCTATCCCATTAATTAGCATGTTCTAGAGTTTTCCAAGAACTTGTACTAACAATAAGCATGGATATAGGCATTTGTAAGTATATAAGCCATACCATGATAATGGAAATGATCATATAATTATTTAACCTAGGTATATCATTATTATAGAAGTGGATGCCCTAATATACTAATGACATGAGTAGAAAGAAGGCCCAGCATCTGTATGTGCATATATCATGTATACGGGTATACTTGTATCACACTCAAAATATGCATGAAACATATGTGTGTATATAAAAATAAAATTATATGTTATCTAAAAACATGGAACTAATAAACATATATGCTAAGGAATAAAAAGATATGGAAATGTTGAATATTTTTATATTTTTGAATGTTTTTTTATTTATTTTTAAGAATTTTTGATATATTAGAATGTTTTACCCTTAGGTTGGATCATTTTCATTTTTTGTATCATGGTTGGATATTTGAAAACATTACATGGTCTATTTATCCTCACAATTAGTTTATGAAATATAAGAATGATTTCCATCATGCTGAATATGGATCAATTTGCTCTCATAAAAAAAAGAGATACCTTGTTGATTGCATTCAATTTTTTCTTCCATATAGTATAACCAAAGGGCTCCTATTGTGAATACATATTTAGATTTTTGTGCCATAATCCAAACCCTTATTTTAATAACTTTAGTACCAAAAGAAATTGGTATCGTTATGCTTCCTAAGGAGTCCTTTCAACTTCCTTTATGTTTTAAGTTTTTTAGATGAAAGCCAAGTTGTTACAAATATTTTACTTTTTGAGTGGTTTTTGTTTATGTAGGATCAACATGGTTATGCCAAAAGTAATCACCACCAATGAATAATGTGATTGTTAGATTTTGTTGGTGTGGATGCTTTTTTATTTATGCAATTGGAAGAGGTTTTTGTGGATGTGTAACTTGTATTAGTCCCATAGTTAGTAATTATTGTAAAGCTCCCATATGAATATGAATAATACCACACATTTACTCATAGTGTTCATTTTGTACCTTGTCTTCCTCATTTATATGTGGAATAAAACTCTTGCATTTGGAAGGGGATACATTATATTTGTTTGAATGCATGAGTATGAATGACACATATCTATGAGCATCAAAGTATAGGTAGGTAAATAATTAATATTGTTTATGTAATAATATTTCACTTAGTGGGGAAAGAAGACCTCAACTAAAGTTGAATTATAATTTAAAATATGAGGTTCTAAATGATAAGGCATATGACGTACTTTTAAATCAAATAGCTTAAACTTGAATGGATCCATCATCATGTTGTTTTAAATTGTTCAAGTGTTCTAATGTAAGTTTAGGCACCTTGTGTATGTTGAAAGACAAAAGGAATACATCCTCTAATTGTGAAAAAGTAGTTAATGAACATTTAAGTAAGTTATAGATCCAATTTTGAGATTCATCAATGATACTCATATGAAATAATTTTAGCAATAGTTTTTCATATTTATCCCATTGATCAAAAGAATGTAAATATTTAATCATGTGATAAAATGGATCTTTATGACAATGAAAAAGTGGTAATTGTTGTAGTTTAAAATAGTGTAGATAAGGATAGTCATGTATACATTTTGTAATTTGTTGATTTTAGTGTGAAGTAATATTTTCATTCGAATTATGGTGGGATATTTGCATTTGAAGTATATAAACTTGTCTTTGGATCTTTCCAATAACACTCATCATGGACATAGTATCATCATGAGGAATGGTGTTGTTTTACAAATTTATTATCATTATATCTATTCCACCATCTCTTTTAAATTTAGTCATATTGGTATTACCATCCTCATGAATAACAAGTGCAATCTCAACATCACTAAATTTAGGATATGTTGGTAATGGTATTGAATCTTGAAATTTTTGAAATTTTTGAAATTTTTGTGCATCCTTTGATAATTCATCCACCTTTTAAAATGATATAGTAATTTGACTTTAACATCTCTTAGAAGAGTTTGGTTTAGAAAACTAGGGGATTTTACCACTTGAGGTTTGTAATGCACCCTTATTTGTGGTGGTTTAATGTTATTTGTCAAAGAGTCAATGATGTCATTATTTACCTTTTAAAAATTATCAATATCAAATTAAGGGAAGAGAGAATCATCACCCTCAATGAGAGGGATAGTATTTGTAAATGTTGGAATGATAGGAGTTTGAATCTATGTGCTTGAAATAAAATCTCATATTTAACTAGTTTGTAAATCCACCATGACATCCTTATGGATTTGACTAAAGTTAGTATGATTAAATGAAGGATCATTTTTATCATGTATCTAATATGGTTACAGATGGTAATGAAAAAGGTTGTCTATATTTATTAGTGTTATTAAACTCATCTCTTAGGATGATGGTGACATGGACCTAGATATAGTGATGGCAGATACCATCATTCAAAGATCTGATACAGTATGTTTAGGTCTTGAGAAAAAGATAATAATAATCAATTTTTACTTCTTCCTTGATATACAATTGTACAGTTTCATTATCATAGTCATTAAAATAAACTATGTCATCCATGGTGAAGTAAATAAAGTAAATAAAAATTAGTCCAAAGAAGGTGAAGAACATAGTTTATGAAATACTTATGTGACATGTTATATCATAGGTTAGGTTTACCAAATGTTTAACCCTAAATTTAGATGTGTGAGATCATATAGATTTAAGAATATAGAAATGAATACACACAAGCATGATAAATATATCCATAACTATATAATTAATTTGGAAACATAGATAAATAATATTATGATTTAAATACTAAGGTATGATAAAAATAGAAAGTACATCTATTGATTGATATTTACACAAACTAAAAATAATTGCACTTAGCTAGTTTATGGTGCACATTTAGATATGTGCTAAAATAAGATATACGTGGACTAGATTAATATTATGTAACAATTATCATATTCTATAATTATGCATTTTATGGCCTCAAACACTTGAATTAGTCCAAATAGTTATGTCGATGCTGGTGTCTAAGTTGGATGAAATTGTATAGTAAAAAATAATGACTAGATATGGATGTGATCACCTAGAGGCTCTTGGGTTTTATATCACATTTATTTTCACGTGTTCATATTGTATGCATAGGTTATCACTATTTATCAAATGATCAAAACCTAACTTCATCAGCATTAGATTCACTATGGAAAAAATGGGTTA
The DNA here is from genome assembly GCA_037957365.1 of Torreya grandis. Taxonomy (NCBI): domain Eukaryota; kingdom Viridiplantae; phylum Streptophyta; class Pinopsida; order Cupressales; family Taxaceae; genus Torreya; species Torreya grandis. The sequence continues at coordinate 1,030,529 of JARHVA010002885.1, read as the reverse complement.
GTGGGAACATGGTGTTGAGATGCCCCAAGGATACCTCTATCAATAGACATTTCCTACATAGCCAATACACCAAAGAGGGCCTCATAATTATGTATTTATCCCTTATGTGTTGGCATGTGTATACATAAGGGCACAATGTGTGATAAACAAGTACATAGAGTGACTTACCTTGTAACTTAGAAAATAGGCTCATGGGATGATTCTTCAATACTTCATACCTATGGGGATTCTTTTAATATGTCTAATAAGGAAATATGGATGAATATGTCAAATTTAGTAAATTTAATTCTTGATTTAATGTTTTTGGTAAGTTACCTTTTGAGATTCTATGTGAGGAATGATATTTATATATATACTAATCCATTTTGAAAATATATCACACTAAAGTACTTAGGCCAACCTATAAGATACATTTCATTTACAAATTGGATGAATTTTGGGCACTAAGCACTTAGTTTGAGAATGGACACTAGCATTGATGTAAGTGTCTAGGAAGCGAGGAAATAAGTATAGGTATAAAACTTGTAAATAGTGATAAAAATTAGGTTTATATTAATTTTCACAGTATATAAGGCCTAATAATCACAATAATAGTGGTTCAACTAAGAGATAAGCAATTTGGCACAAATATAAAGTGAGCACAAACCTTTATACATCAGGAAGGTCTTATAACTACACGGTACAACCATGATAGGTATTTTACAAGTGTAAAAGAATGAGGTGTTATATGATTCATATTTAGTTTATACACTTTAAACTTTATCCACATCTCTTCCTCATATAAAATTAAAAGACATTCAAGTCATTTTTAATATCTAAACAAGTGCAAATACCTATCATGGATATGTTACCCATACCCCTTTATTTTGCAATTGTATTAAAAAGTAGATATTTTAATTATACACAATAAATAAATAGTGATAAGCCTATTTTCATCATAAGATCGTACCACATGTCTTCCTTCAATGACATCATGATGAACATCTCAATAGTTCTTAGTTTCAGATTTTGTGACCATGTGACTACATAAGTTTTCTTGGCATGTCATCATATTATTTTATAATGGAATTAAAATACAAAATCTAAGGAAATAATACCTAATATGATGCTACTGAGTGAGATTAAGACACATGTCTCCATTTTAAAACTCTATAATTCTTTTCTTGAAAATATTAGGTGATGAAGCTTGTGAGTTTGTGACTAACAGAGATCATGTATTGTGTCATTATCTAAAAATGTCACATAACTTAATTTAAAATTATAATTTAAAAATGATAAAAATAATGATACTAAGTGATATCACTCTATTGTCATCATCTCATGCTCTATATAGTTATAGATTAGAAGACATACCAATCTACTAAATAATGATCCTCCATGTGTGACTCTAGGTATAGTCATCCACCATGTGTTAATTTTGACCAAGTGGCACCTACCAATTATAACAAATATATACTTAATAAATCTAAATGAAGTGATTAAACTCCTAAACACTATAGTAAATTGAGAGTTATAAAATAAATTATTGGGAAAGTGTGTTTCAAAAAATCATATTCAAAATTAAAATATATTTTATAAGAACCATTGGATTAAAATTAATTATCATGAATGAGATCATATAAATGAATTAGTTGCTTATACCAGGGTATATCTCTTTCACCTAATCTATTTCTACACCATTTATAAATATCTAACCTACAAATTAAATCCTAGAGCCCTTAAATTGCTTTAATATAATTATAAAATTAAATAGTAAGCTCAAAAACATTTCTAAAATGGAAAATAAAGAATATGTTCCAACTTCATCACTACTTTGCTTATAAATGAAAAAAGAGTTTAAAGAAATAGAATCTGATTCAAATTTTTTGGGAAATACCTTCTCACATTACTCAACCATATAAAAAGTGTTCAAAGTATCATGATATTATAGTGACAAAGATGTGTCCCTATAGTAAAGAGAATACATGTATGACCTACTCACCATCCAAGTAGTCAAGTTACATAAGGCAATAAAAAAATCCAAGGTTTTACACTTTAGCTATGTTATGCATAATTTATTCACTAATAGAATGTACACTAATGACATATTCCATATAATAAATAGTCAAGTGTCAATAACCTATGTATATTGAGTGACATTTATAAAATATTATAGGTTTCCCATACTAGACACCATGTATAACCAATAAGTAGTATATAAATGGTTTAATAACCATGAAATTAGGTAAACATTAAGATGTTGGGTATCAAATCAAATAATTTTGTCAAAAAAAGTAAGGCTAACACTATCCTAATTTCACAGTTTATACTAGGGGTTATAGTTTCCATAGCTATGCTACACAAAATTCATGGGGCTACTTCTATTTCCCATGTAGATAAATTTTAGGTTTCCATCTTATCCATAATTCGTGATGATAAATATATCCTTGCACTTTGGGAAATAATCAATTATAGTTTAAAACATACAAAGGATTGCTCAAAATAGGCTAGATAATAGTTTTTATGTCTTCACACTAATTGGATGTTGTCTTTGCCATTGTAATATCTACAATCACATATCCATGGGAGACAAGGATAAAACATGATATGTGATTATTTTTATATATTTCACATACATAATTTTAATAGTTTCATAAAAATAATTGTAGACATGTTTTATCCATTGGTTTATACATTTTCCAATGCATAATTGATGCTAAGGTTGTTTGATGAAATAATAAGATCAATCAAGTCAATGAGAGACTATTTATACTACCCATACCACACAGTTATAAGGGTATAAGTCACATTGGTGGCATCTCTTTACCTACCTATAATGGTCCCAAATAAGTTTTTTTAATAAGAGATATCATATCAACTATCTAGGTGCATTGATGAAAATTGAAAAGGGTCAAATAAGGGATTATATACAAAATTATACTTAGCATAGGTAGGAAACAATTTTATAAGTGGATATATTTGTCCAAATCCTCTCACCATAGGTCATCTTATAACTTAAAATTGGGAGAATATAGACCTCAAGATCCTAGGGGTAGAGTGGTTTAACATATAAATAGCTTCCAAATAAGTCTCATAGCCATCTATAGCCACAAAGGATATGACCATGACTATATTTTCCTTAATTTTGATGATGACTCTCAAATATACATTAGGATAATATCTATAGAGATCACCACAGAAATTGTATAGAGAATATAATATGATCATTTTATTAGAAGGATAGATAAATCTGAAATAGAGTACCTTAAAAGGGAAATTATCCAAAGGAGACTAATGGAAAATTAAAGAGAAGTTTATCTCAATAAAAGACTAGATGGTAGTATACTTATCCCATAGACATAGGTGGGTCTCCTCTGATTCTTGATTTCACATTTACATTCACCACATTTACTTTAGATTATCCTAGCCCATTACAAGTGATTAATTAACCACTATTTCCTCCTATTAATACTATAATATAAAATACATCAGCCCATTAATTTAGGATAGGTCTGTCTAACACTTTGAAAACTCAAAGGGTCAAAATGTATGAGAGACCATAGTACATACCATAAGGAGAACCATTAAACATAACTTACTCATTATACTTTGATGAAAGCTCTATAGAGGAGGACCCAGAAGGGGAACATGTGTCTGAGGTTTTTTAGAAGGTTCTTACACAAGAATAGTTTGGAAATTCTAGCCCTGTCACTTCTCATATTTATGATATAACTCAATTAATATATTCATGGAGGACACATGTCATTTATTGAATGTATAAATCATTAAGGAAGGTATTTCTAATGTTTATTTAATTAACACATTTATCACTTCCATTGACATTCCTATAGCTCATATTAGTACCTATGTTCCTCAAACTGACACATTAGTCACCCCAATTATTTATACTACACTTATTTCAGTTGATTCCCTTATTGTCTCTACTTTTGCTTCTTTAATATATGTTACTACAATTATGTTTCTTATGGTTTTTATTGACCCATCTAATTATTTGGATAACACTATTACTACTCCAATTGACACTAACATTACTAGTACTAGATTCATTCTAATTAGACAAGTTTTGAAAACCTAGATAAAGGTTTTCATTACACAACCCACTTTTACTTCAATTTCTATTGGCATAACACCATCAAGTCCATATGAGGCTTTATCTTTCATCTTTCAAACCCAAAAGTTTGAATAATTATTTTCTTAATCCATTTTTTGTAATTATCCACTAAAGAGCCATACTTCCACCCAATTGGGATTTCTAATTACTGGAATCACTCAAATAGAGTCCCTTGTGGTCACTATTAAGAAATATCACCTAATTTCATAAAAGATATAATAAATAGTCTAGCTCATGCTAGGGTTTCAAGTGAGAGGATGATAAGTCCACCAGTTCATACACCTAAAATTCCCACCTATCTAAGATTGACACATTTATTTGACCCCTCTGTATTCATTCCAACTCCACAATCTACTTCATCCATTTCCATTTTATCCCCTAAGGTAACCTCGCTTGTTGGATAGATGTTGATGATGACATAGATACAACATATATAGATCAATAAGTTTTTCATGCATAATTTGGTAATTATATAATAAACCAAGCTTAATCTAGAGTTTTATGAAACATATAACCAATTAAAAATGTTTTAAAAAATGTCAAGTAGAGTAAAATAATTTTGAAGATAATATTAATTTTTCACCCTAACCAACAAAAAGAAGAAAATACTAGGAGAATATTATGAATTCAAATAAGGTTCCATAGTCATGGTTGATGCTACCAATGGGGTTATCAAAAAGATATTACATGGTATTAAATAATATAATAAGATATTGTAATCTTATCCTAGATTTGAGGCACTTGAGGACATACTTGAAAAAATATAGAATTCAACCTAGTCTCTATATGACCTCATGCTTACTATACATAAGGCTAGGGAAAAATATCAACCAAAATGGAGTAATGTGATAAATTATAATTAATATTTGAGGATATTTAATTATATATTACATAACATTGTTAAGGTAGTTAGATATAAGTCATTTACTGAGCTCAATCATTTTACACGTAAAGATATAAATATGGCTCAAAATTAAGCAAACAACAAAAGATATGATTTTATGGATTGCCAAAATTAGATTAAAGATATGGTTATCAAACTAACCACCCAAGAAAATAAAGTAGTATATTTATTGGGAGATATGTTTATCTTTGTTATATGTAAAAATAATCATCAGCTAGTGATTCGAAAAAATTTGATAACTGTTTAACTCTAAAATGAATCTAAGTGCTTGGAGTTAACCCTATATTAATTTTAAAGAGGTATATAGAAATTAATAAGCACAAAGGTGATAATCAAATTTATACCAAGATAATTGGGTTCTAAACTCATATATAAAATAGAATAAATATAAAAAGTACAACTAGGCTATGTATGTAAATGATAATGAAGTAATATAATTAACTAGTTCTAATGCTAGCATAGTGATGGATCAAGAATAGGTAAGAAGAAGATTACAAGATAGTTTTGTAATAGTTTTTAGATTTTGGGTTGGATGCTCCTAGAGTTTCATCCACTAATGTCATCTTGGATGGTTGTGTTAACATTTTTTTCTAGGTTCGATGCAAGTGTCATATATAAAATACCTATTAGAAAAGGATGTGACCACTTGGATGATTTTGGGTTTGTCTTTGCCTTCACTCTAGTGCATTTTTATTTTGGTCATGGACTATTACTAATCATGAAATGTCAAAACCTTAGTTCTTCATATTGATGTTAACCTTGGGGAATTATCAGTTAGTGGAACATGATGTCTATTTGACCTAAAATACACCCATGTCAGTGAGTGATACTTACATAGAAAATAATTTGAAGAGGGCCTCAAATTGATGTATTTCTCTCCTATATGTTGGCTTGTATGTGAATCTTGTTATATGTGTAAATCATGTACAACAATGACCTAGCTTATAACTTATCAAATTAGGCTCTTGGGATACTCCGTGTGTACTTAAATCCTATGTATGTGGTGTCCCTATGAATATTATGGAAATATGATAAAATAGGGAAGCTTTTCTTAATTGAATGTTTTTTGAAAGCTCTTTGATAAGAATACTATGTATTTTTATTGTGTTACTAGGTGAGTAATGAATAAGGGTTGATATTTTATTTATATCAATCCATTTAGAGAAATAACTTACATTAAATCAATTAGTCTAACCATTATGATATGTTTCATTTGAAAATTAGATGACTTTAGGGTATTGGATACTTGTGTTAGGTCAAGACACTGGCATCGATGTTATTTTCTATCCCAAATGATAGTATTTAAGGAGTAAGAAATAAGGTACATGTTTATAACTTGTTTAGGTAGAATATTAGTACATTTTATAAATGATAGGAAAGATATAAGACTTGTGTCATCAACATAAGTCTATCCAAACTAAGATATAGGCCAAAGGGCACAATATATAACAAATACAAGACTTCAAAAGTGATAAATGTCCATAATTGAGAGCAACAATGAAGGTATGAGTTTTACAAGTGTACAAGAATGAGATGATATATAATCCATAAATATTATCTACATTCCCCTGCCTTTAAATCTATTAATGAAATTGCTATTTTAAATGAAAGGTATGCATACATGGGTGTGTATAACACACCTTATTTTTATGTGTGCCTAGCTTGAGTGATTTGATAGTGACTAACCTATACCCAAAATCATGTTATAGTATATAATTAGTGATTATAATCTATAATTGAAAGTGTATGCTTGTAAAATTGAGCTATGGATTAATATACTAAAAATAGTAACTTAACCCAAAACTTAAAAAAATCAAAGGGAGATAATATATAAGCAATAATAATTATAAATCATTTCTTACCATCATCTTGATTATTTTGGCTTCCCTTCAAAATATTCAAATAAATTCTTCAAGGATTTTGGATTGCTTATTAGTTTACTTGAGAATGGTGGCTTCAAGATGAAAGGATTAATGGATTTTTGGATGGCAGGATGGATGTAAGAGAGTATGAATACTATGGGAGAGCTTGTGTGGATTATAAATTAGTTTAACCAATCTCCATGATTTTTTTATTTATATGGTGATGGAGGAGGATTAAAATGGATTTTTAAATTCATTAGAACCCTCTAGTTTTGGAGGATTACAAAAAGTTAGAGAAGGATCTTTAATTTAGAGGCTTATATATTTGATTAGGAGTTAATAGGGGTTTATTAAGGTACTTAAATGGGTGATTAGGGACTAGGGATATATTAGAGCCTATGAATAGGCTAGGGTAGGTTTGATTAGAATTTTAAATTCCAACATCATGGACAAGTGGGGTAAGTTGACAAATAAGACAAGATTATAAGAATTAATAGATTTGTGGGATAATATAGTGTTACTAGATGAAGAATGAATAAGGGATATTATACAAAAATTACTATAAGGGGTGATATTAGGACATAATTAGAAGAGATAAATGAGATTAGACAAGATAGGTAAAATTAGTGTCAACTAATAGTAATATTAGTAACCATAAATGAAGTGAGAAAATTTATATGTATACATTTTACCCTTATTTGAACAGGCATTGTGAGTGGACAAACTATAAGGACTAATGGTTTTTCAAAGAAGAAAGGTACTCATAGATGAAGGTTAGTAAATGAAATTAGTGGACATGATCCCCCTTGAGGGGACATGTAAAGAAGAATGAGATGGATGGCCACTCAAAAAAGGAAACAAGGGGTGGTATATGACAAATAGACAAGGGGATGGGATGCAAGATGTGATATATATGATGAAGAAAATGAAATCAACCTAAGTAGTGAGCTAAAAAGTGGTGATTACCCTGGTAAAGACATATGCATAGGGAGTGGAAATGACTATGTCATGCTTGTTGACACATCCCAAAGGGGAATCAATAGTAATATTATAATACAAAGGGACACAATATTTCAAAATATCCTAAGTAAGGACATATGTATGGGAAACATAAAACCAAAATAAGATAGTGATTTGATAAGATTAATGATGAGTGTATCTCAAAAGCTAAAGTCAAGTGATATGATGAAGGATATGAGAGATATGATTGAGTGACCAAAATATGAAGGGATGAGAAATAATATTAGTGGATGTTCTATCCTTGGGAATGAAAAAGTAACTACGTGTTTCCTACATAGTCTAAAAATACCTCAAGCAGATGTAGTTCTGACTCAATGATAAGATAAACTAGAGGATGATGATTATGATGATGATGTTAGTTGTTAGATAGATGATGTGACTTAGATATTAGACATGAATATGGAGGAACAGGAAATATTAATGGATGTGATATGTTATATGATATGTCATGTGTTTGGGTTAGATGATTGGACATGTATGATCAAATTGATGATGGGATGAAGATGATTAGATAATTAGGTAGGTAATAAAGGATAAGAGAAATGATGAATGTGTCTATTATCAATCCATAATTATATTTCAAGCAACCTGATGTAAATATAACACTAGGTAGTATGCCCCATGATATAAGTATGACCAAGAGGACATTGTGCCAAAGTGCATAATTATAAAAGGGGAAAATAGCAAACTTTGCATCATCGAGGGAACCTAAAAGATTCATTGTAACTTTTAGTTTTATCATAACATCCTCATTAATTTCCAAATATAAAAATATATAAATGATATAAGACTAATTATAATACAAATATATACAATCAAACATATGTAGATATATACTTGATAAAATACATGAAACCAAGTCAAATGAGAGAAAATAAGTAACACACACAAGTATCTACATGTTGATGCATTGTGAGTAATGTCTTGAATTTGAGATTTGATAGAATGAGTGATTAGGTTATTATTTGGACTAAGTTGGCCATAATGATAATGATGTGATTTTGGATTAATGATAGTAATTTGGATAAGGTATGGACTTGGAGTAAACTATTAGTGTGGATGAGGATCAGTAGGGAATGGTGATTATGAATAGGGTGTGTTTGAGAAAATTTTAAATTAAACATAAGGGCTAGTCAACCTATGGATTGACCATGTTTTGAAATTAGATGAGAGACTTGGGACTTATCAGGTTAAAGTGAGACTAGGTCAATGCTAACTCAAGATAGACTATATTTACCCTGATTCAGAATAGGGGATGAAAGATGGTAGTAGGATGGATGGATATGAGAGGCAAAGGACAACAAGATGGATTTAAATGAGGGAATAGACATAAGATAAGTCATCTTTTATTTTTTTGGTTTTTATATATTTTCTAATTTTTAGGGTTTTTGACATATTTCAATTTTTAGGTCTTTTTCTAGGATATGTATGTACATTATACAAAATGGGTTACTAGAAAAGGGAATACAAAGCCTAGAAAACATGATAAGGATGGATTGAATGATGTATATGATGATAAAAATATGAGTTTGATGTTGAAATGGGTATGATGATGAAGGAATAATATACTAGGGATCACCAATAACCATATCATAATATCTAATTACTCAAGTGTCTACTTAGATGATATACAAAGATGATCATATAATATTTATCAAGACATCTTCTACATATTTATGAAGGTTAAGACTATAGTAAATGATGGACATAATAGGATACATGATATGATAACATGTGATAGGTAGAAATAATGGATAGAGGAATAGGATAGATAATTATTACATGGATGGGATTGACAAGGGATATGAAATGGATATTAGCCCAAGTATTGAGGTATAATGTAGATAATAGACTATTTTAATATGACACCAGAAACTAGTTTTCATCATGGACTTTCCAGAGTTGATAAAAGATTATATTTCACCATTGGATTATTTTTTAAACAACATTTCAATTTATTAGAGGTGGATGAGATACAAGATGCAAACACTTTATTGATCTTTAGCCAACACCTGTTCTGGGGAAGTGTGCTTCTAGGACCATGTTATCCATTCTAGATTCACCAATGTCTAGGTGACCTTCATTGATTCTTTATTTATCATCCTCCATACATCTTCACTTGGTGTCTGTGTAACCCCTATGAGAAATAATGCTACCTTAGAAAGTGATGTGTAATATGGATGTAATTGGATGGTCGTAATAGTGAGGTATAGGATGTGGATGAGTGATATGATGATAAATGGTGTGACTAGGAGGAGATCAAAAATGGGGTTTAATTGTTACATACACTATTTGATATGGTCAAGGGGATGTTTTTTACTAGTGTTGGGTGTTAAATGAGGTTAAGGGATCCAAAACTATTTGAATTCTTTTCTATTTGATCTAAATATTAAAAGGATTGTCAGCTATATTGCTATTATTTTTGAAATTTTTTTGACATGTTGATATTTGACTTGGATTTTGATTTCCCCTAGGTGCCTATAAATGAGATTTAATACAAGAATTTGATCTTGGAATTGATAGATGATGATTTTGACTTGGATGATCCCCTGATACCTCAAATATATTTTTACTCGGGGATGACACTTTTTGACTTAGATGATTATGAAGATCTTATTAACTTTGATTGATTACATTTAGATCACAATTGACTTTATTATTTGTCTTAATTAATTGATTATTGGCTTGGATCCTTGTAGATTCAGTAATCAATATTGCATTTTGATGGGAATCCAATGATGTATGTTCATGTTTCTCCCATATAGGGAATGGGGTGGATGGATCATTAATAAGAGGTGGATGATTATGAATGTGGGGTGAAAGTGGTGAATTAAGGGGATGATGGGGAGAAAATAATATTCATAAAAGCTACTAGGAGACCCAACATCAACATCATAAGAAGTGTCCTCAAGAATCTCAAAAGGATCACTAAGCCTCTTTTTAGTTTTAACATATAAAGTCAATTCATATCCATCTTGATGGTATTAGATTGATAAATCATCCAAAAATTATGTTATTATTTCATCATCCTGAGATAGATAAAGAGTTATTCCTTTTGATTGGTCATCATTCAAATTAGAGACATCCTCAAAGAGATCTGTGTCAATATGACTTCCATTATTTGTAAGGGATGATAATTTTGATTCATATGATAATGTTAGATATAATTCTAACCATTCTAATATTAACTTTGATAGGGATGCTAATGAGGTGATATTGTTAATGATGATTTTTTTATAGTAGTCATAGAGAGGACCTTTTTTATATCATCATTGTCTATAAGTACCTTCTTCCCCTTGGGTTTTTGAATGGATGCTTTAGGCTTAATGGATTTTTTAAAATGGGGGATTTGATGTGAATAGGATATAGGGATGGTTTGATTAGGAATGGTTTTGATATGGTAGGGATTAGGGTCATGACCTTGGTTAAGGAGGGAAGAAGCTTGATCATGGTTAATAATTACCTCTTAACATACCCATTTGTGCACACTCATATGTGTAAATGTATTAGATTCACCCTCAATTTCAATGTCATCATTATCAATTAAGTTTTGGACATAATCTCCAAAAGGGTGACATATAGTAATAACATTCTCAAGGAATTTATGGTATAGACAAAATTGTTCTACTTGATACCATGAGGGTGTATGTTTGGAGAAGTATAGAGGTATTTTTTTTAAGTAGATAATCATGCATATGGCCTTTAGTTTATAAATTAGGGATTTAGTGGATATTGGAAAAGGGGTATATTGCTTTTTTGTAGTGTTGTATGTGGAAGTGTTGGATTTAAAATTAGAAGAATGTGATGGCAATGTCATGATATTGGGGGATGGTAGGGTGTGAGATTGTTCAAGATATGACCTAGAAAAAATGAGGTTGACAAGTTAGGCTTACCTTTGATAGTAAGATGAGGGCTTTATGATGGACTATGATTGGTAGATGGAGGATCAATTGTGGATAGGTGAGAACTAGAGGTAAGGTTATCTTAATGGGGTCAAAGCCTTTAGGAAGTTGGTCACCCATCTCAAGGAGCCACAAGATGATTTCATCTTTGTTGGCAATAATATATTTATTAAATTAGGTAATATTTTTATTAGTATACTAAGTAGGAAGGTTAAGATGAGGACTATAACTAGTGGATGGGGGATCATAATGGGATTGGTTGTCACAAGAACTAGATTTGGATAAGGTTAATGAGGAACTTTTTTGGTAGGTGACCTTAGGTTTAAGGGTTTAAAATCATTGGGTAGACAGGCACCCATATCCAATAGCCATAGAAGGAACTCATCCTTATTGTCAAATATATACTTATGAAATATGAAAACTTCATCACTAATATATTGAGGGGTGTTATGACTACGGTTAGGATGTATGGACAATGGGCTGACTATGGTGAGCTAGGATGTGGGATAGGTGTAGATGGATATTGGGGAAAGATAGGGGATGCTAATTTAGGATTGATGGGATCAAGGTATGAATGTAGATGAACACCCATTTATAAGGATTAGAAAATGATATCATCTTTGTTGATTAATAGGTATTTTTATATAAGAACTGGGTCCAAATCCATGGGGATAGATGATATAGAGATTAGGTAAAAATATGATCCTTAGACAAAGTAAGTATGAATGATTGAACTAGTATGATAGGTGATTATGAGGGAAGGATAGAATAAATGGATTGTGATATTAGACTAGGATTATATTTAAAAATAATAGTATAATAGGTGTTAATGATCTATAGATAATGCCTATTTTTCAAGCTAGTAAAAAGATGGGGATTCGACTAGTGCCTAGATTTAAACTAGAAAGACAATGATTAGATTGGTGTTAGTTATAAATAGGCAAGATGACTAGACTAGAAATGACTAGATTGATGATGATTGAATGATAGATTGAAAATTAAAAAAGTGGTAGGCTGTTAATAGGGTATTTTTGAAGTATGAAATCTGAGAAAATTATGGACTAAATCATGAACAGAGTGATAGGATGATATGGATGGACAACAAAATGACTAGCTCAATCCTTAAACTAATTTACTCAAGGTGGTATGGATGTGATGAAGGGTATATGGGAATAAATGGAAGAATTAAGGATGATGGGATTGATATTAAGACCAGTATATAAGAGTGGTAATGTAATGATGATTGTTGGTATGGTAAGTATGGTTTGGATAATTGTGTGACCTAAAAAGACAACAAATTAAGATGGGATTTGTATAAATGGGGTAATATTATATTAGGTTAAAGGGGTTTTGATAAGATAAGGATGTTCTATATAGGGTGATAAAGATATAGGAGGATGTCAAGACAAAACTAAATTATAATATGTCTAAGATGGAAAAAAAAGATGAATATGATATATAAGATTATACAAGATTAAGGATGTACAAGATGAAGTAGATAAGGTTGTATAAGAAGACTATGAATTTAAAATATAGGGATATGGTTAGAATGTATAATAAAATAAGGATATACAAGATGATGATATAAAAATCTTAGATAGCCATGTATAATCTGGGGTTAAAGGCTAACTCAACTCATAAACAACACTGGTCTAGCATGACACACACTAAAGTAAATATACCACAACCCTAAGATTATTAAACCCATGGGTGTGTAACCTGATGACTACACCATCCAATGGATTTATGGGTGGGGTTTTATGATGGTGACTTATTATGGAATCTACCAAACCATCTTAACCCTATTTTCACATGATGGTCACTTGGGACCTAATACTAAATCTCACAGCAAGTCACCTATTATGGTTGGTGGGTCTCAATATAGGTTTACACAAGGTTTTTAGGGGAGTCCCTGATAAACACAAGGTACATGGGTCCCAAATATATGTATGGTATTGTATAATTCCTAGTTTAGATAATTAACTCCTCATTCATGGAAGACCTATATAAGCTCAACCGTTTGGCCTAATGATAATTGTCCCTAATTTTTTTACTATGCCAGAACATAGATTATGGATGTATACATGGTGGTTAAATCCATGATCATATTCCACCTAAACTAGGGAAAGTGCATGGCTATGAATTCCACATCATGATGCCCCTAAAAAAAAAGAAAAAACTTGGGGGTAACAAATGGGCAAACAAAAAGTTTATCTAATAGATTATTTAACTACGTGAGATAAAGAGACAAGAAAATCAAAGGGATATATAAAAAAAATACAAAATTAATTTTATATTAATCCCTAATCCTACAAAGAGACAAGTTAACAAATCTTATTTAGGGCCTCTCGCTTAGGTGTCATGCACATAAGTTGTTAATAATTTCTAACTAGTTAACACTACCTTTGGCACCTACAACACCACACTTACATATTCAAATTTTAAAAATTTATTATAGAGAAGTAAATACCATAACTAATAGTCAAAATACAACTTAGAGATCAATGGTTTTGCAAATAGTTAGCTGGGAGCGTGTCATTAGGCAAAACTACCTAGGGTTAGTAAAAAATGCTTCTATAAATCAATATAGCCTCTATCGAAAGGTAGTTTTATAACCTATAAGAAAAATAATAAATTTTAAATTAGGTTACAAAATAATATGTTTATAATTATATAATAAATATTATTCAACTTAAAATATGCCTCAATTAAATTATATTAGGTGAATGTATTATAAAAACTATCTGAGTCAAAATTATAGGTTAGATCTCAAAATCACCTCTGGAAACCAATATCACTCATGTTGAGAATAAATTTTGATTTGAGGTAGATTAAAATGAAATATATACAAATTTATGGAAATTTTAGAATTACCTAGAAAGGATGTGAAATTATTTTCAAAAACTTGCTTCTAGACTAAACTATTGAGAAAAGATAAAATTAATAGTAATACCTATTTCTCAAATAGATTTAAAATTGATTGTGAGACCTTAAAACCCTCGACAATAATTAAAATAACATTTATCTATAGGTAGTTTTGTAAATATTAAAATTTGTAGTATAAATAGAATATACAAACCCTTTGTCCCTAAAAAAGTAAAATAGAGGTCAAGAGGGTTTTGGTGTTTAACATATGATAGGGTGAAAAATAGTTTGAAGGTAGCCTAATAGTTTATTTTTACAGACCCTAGATAGGTCAAAAACCTTGAAAAATATTGGGGATAGAGCACTAATGTATATTTTTCATTAAGAGGCCTAAAGTTTCCTATAAAACCATTGAATTTAGGTATAGATATCTATAAGCCTAAACCCAAAAGTGACCTTATGCTCTAGATTGGCCATCCTAGGTCATACCAACTTTGTTATTGGTTTAAAATGTTTCAAAGGACACTCATGACCTAAAATATCTTCAAAGGAATGTATGGACTATTATTTTCCTTGTATGGACATTTCCTAATCTGTATATTATGTAGATGTTGGCCTATAATAGTGGTATCCTAGTTACTAAGAAGGAAAGTTTGGAGAGTAAAGGTTTCAACCCTAGATTCATGTCAAGGTGAATAAATTACTTGGTTACTATCAAATTTATATCATTACTTCATGGAGAACCCTTTTATTATCATCTTCCAGGCCCAAGAGGTCAAATACACACCTATAAGTCAAACAAGTGAGTTAATACAAACAATGATATAACATGAGTTATGGTGTTCTTTTGGTAACCTAGGGTGAGTAAATGTGATCAATAATGGTGTAGGTTTTTAATTTGAAATCATTAGGGTTTTTTCATCACTAATAACCTCAATCAAGCACAAGAAACCTATAGGTAAGCCTAAAAAATAGGGGTCTCAACCAAGGTACAGTAGGGTACCTAGTTTGGACTAGAAATGCATTTTAGACCCCAAAGGAGGATTTTGAATGATATATAAGGAAATTTAACACCTCATTGGAAAGTTTTATGATGTCATGAGTTACAAAAATAGGATAAATAGGGCACCTATAGGGTCTTAAGATCCCTATTCACACCTACAATAGGGTGCAACCTAGCAAGCCAAGTGAAGACATCTAGGGAAGAAAGGGAGGTTTCAAATAATGAAAAGTGGTTCATGATAGGTAGATAATGTTCAAATAATCCCAACATTATACCAAATTGATCATCTACCTTTCCTACTTGGTCACAGGCCATCAGTCTGTATAATTGCTCCAAGAAACCATGTTACTCAATAGGCAAGTATGGAAAATCCAAAGGAAAAAGTGTTTTTGGATGAAACCAAAGCTCCATGAGCATGGATAGAGGATGAAAAACATGTTTAAGAGGCATAAAATCATGGTTTTAGCTTGGAATAGTGACTTATAGGTGGATTTGAAGAAAAATAAAGGAAAATAGGGTTTTTTAGAGATATATATTGAAATTGCTTATGACTATGAAAGACCATAGATCTACAAAAAATTAAATATTTTTGATTAAATATGAGAGACCAAAATGATAAAAATTATTATCTAGGATACTCTCAAAACTGCCTATATAATTTTCAAAACCACATATAGGATTCAAAACTACTACTATGGGCAAGTGATATTACAAAGTATAGTCAAGAGATTATCTTTGGGAGTAATGATATTATCTAAACAAAATCTCTCATCCCCTACAATCAGTGTACAAGCAAACAAAAATAAAAAAAATGTCAAAGATCAAAAACATGGGCCTTGGTTAGTGAACTTATGGCGAAGTCAAAATCATGACTTGTGGGATCAAAACTATAGATGGAAATCAATATCCTTACTTTAAACAAGCAACAATATCCTTACTTTAAACAAGCAATTTTGAGTAATATGAAAAAATTGCTTATGATAAGGGTAATAGAAAATTCTTTTTTGTTTATAAAATACAATAATGTTAACCTATAGTATAAACCCTAACAAGAAGTTAAAATGCTTAATATTAACCTTAGGGCAATATTGAGTCAATGTTGCATCTACACTAAGTAAAACTGCCATTGACTTTCAAAATTACCTCTATCAATCAGTAATTTTGTAATAGGAAACAAAACACCAAAGAAGCTAATGGATAATAGTTAGTTCATAAAATTAAGCAAACCCACATTTTGGATCTAAAAAACTATAATTTATAGTGTAATACCACACTTTGCTTGAAACATGAAAATTTCAAAATTTTGGAGCCCAATCTTCTTCTAACTAGTCTTGTAAGCTAATTTAACATGTTTTACACACATAAGGTTTATTTTAAATGATCTCCCACTATGGTTTCTAGTTTATGCTTGTAAATTTGAGATATGGATTAAATATATTAAAAAAAGTAAATTCAAAACTTACAAAAATGTCAAAGGGAGAAAATATAGAAGTAGTCAAAGTTATAAATGGATTCTTACCATCATCTTACTTCTCATGGCTTCCTTCCAATATCTTCAAATGGATTCTTCAAGGATTTTGGATTTATTATTTATTTCTTGATAATGGTGGTTTCAAGATGAAAGTATGAATGGATTTTTGGATTCTAAAATGGATGTAAGAGAGTATGAAGACTATGGGAGATCTTATGTGGATTCTAAATTAGTCTAACTAATCTCCATGCTTGGTATTATAGGGTGATGGAGGAAGATTAAAATGAATTTTAAATTCATTATAACCCTCTAGGTTTAGAGGATTCTATAAAATTAGAGAAGGATCTAAACTTTAGAAACTTCTAGATTTGATTAGGAGTTAATAAGGGTTTGAGCAGGTGATTAGATGGGTGATTAGGGACTAGGGATGTAGGAGAGCCTAGGAATAGGCTAGGGTAGGTGGGATTGGAATTTTAAATTCCAATATAATGGAAAATTAGGGTTATTTGATAAATAATACATGATTAGAAGAACTAATAGATTTGTGGGATAATATAAGGTTAGTGGATGAATAATAAAGATGGGAGATAATATAAAAATGATTAGAAGGTGTGATATTAGGATAAAATTAGAAGAAATAAATGAGATTATATGAGAATATGAGATAAATTAAATTAGTATTGACTAATAGTAATATTATTGATGATAAATGAAGTGACAAAATTTAGATGTATACGTGAATTACTTGAAATTGATTGAAATTAAAAGAGTAAGGTTTAAGAGTACACCTATGTGTCAATGTAACCACCTTCCTTATTGGAAAGTTAATTTTAAAAATATGTATCATTGTAAGGATATAAAACTGAGATTAGGAAAAATATAGATAAATATAGAAAGTGCATATATCCAAGGAGATAGATAGATATATAGATAGATAGATAGATAGATAGATAGATAGATAGATAGATAGATAGATAGATAGATAGATAGATAGATAGATAGATAGATACTGGAAGTGAATGTCCCTAACCTTGGAGTAACAATGAGTTAGTGATGATTAGATCAACCATGCAACCCAATGATACTTATAACTTAGTGAGTTTGGATGATACAATCAATTCCAACCTAAAAAATTATAAATATTTAGTGATTTAATCACCTTAAACATACCAAAAAGTGAACCAAATACTATAGTGGATTGACTTAATAAAATTTCATAAACGTTATATCGAGGTATAAGTACATAAAATTCTATGTTGTGGTAATAATCCATAAAAGAGTTTTAGAATTTAAAATTTATTCAAATTTTGAAATTTTAGACACATATTACATATAATATACACCTCAAATATGTCTCATGGTGAAACTATGTATAACAATGCTACCAATGTATATAATTCTTCCACAACTATGAATCTAAATCATATAATTATGTGTTTTGGCCAATTTGGAAACTGTGTAAGTGTGGAGAACATGATTTCAAAACATGCCCCTATTGTATATGGAGAAATATATAAATTTATATAAGTATCAATGTGGAAAACATGATTACAAAACATTCCCCCACTATAATCTAGAGATGTTGAATATTGAATAGGTGTGGAGAACATGTTTCTAAAGCATGTCCCCACTGATTCTAAAAAGTATGACAAGTGTGGAGAACATGAATTTATGACACCACCCCATGAATATTTCCCATTTTGAGGTAAGGTAAAGATAGGAACTAGTATTTACCTCACCCCAAAATAATAAGACAACTACATAATTTATGAATGGAACCATGTAGCATATAAAATGAACGTGTCTAGGTAGATATAACATTTAAGCACATATAGCCCATGTGATCACATGAAGGCCTAAAATGCATGATAAGGATTATGGAAACACATAGATAGTAATAATACAAGATTAAAAATAAAATAAGCACACATACACTATCACTAAAAAATAAGTCAAAAGGCAATGGTCCGAGGAAACTACAAACAAGGGGCATGCTCAAATACCACACAATCAAAGCAACATGACTTAGTCAAATGCCCTTAAAAACAAGAATGAAGTATTTAAATTTCCATGCAAAAAATAACTACGTATGCAAATGTCAAATAAAGCATACATATACATGGGAGCTACAATCAAAGGAGCATATTAAAAGTATCAAACAAAGAATGCAATAGAAATGCAAGACACTCAAATAATTGAAGAAAGTAAAGCATATGAAACCAACATAAACATGCCATAGTATCCCATGGATTAAATGCATTACGAAAAAATGTCAAGTGTATAGCATATCAAGTAACATGTGTAATATATTATCATGGATAAAGGCATGTGTAAGTACATATGTAAGCTTAAACATGATAATAAAATGTGATCATCAAACCATATAACCTATTTATATCAAGATCAAAGAATCAGATGCCCCTAATTTCTACATGACATGAGTAGAGGGAAGGACCAACATCAAAAATTAAAATAGATAATGTATTTGTGTATGCCTATATCACACTCAAAAATAAAAGTGTGAAACATATTTGTGTCTGTATATATAACTAAATATGGCATCCATCACCATGGAACTAACACACAGATGTGAAGGAGTTAAAAAAACATGTAGGTATCCAAAAAAAATTACATTTTTATTTTTTTAATTTTATTTGGTATTTTAGAATGTTTTAAAAAGAAAAATCATCTTTTTATGTCATCCATTTGATGGTAATAGATATCCCCCACTAATAACCTAGTGTAATAATCTTGTGATGTTGTCAAGGAACATATATAGGTTCAATATCAATCACTATAGTATTAGTGTTGTTCTACCTATGCAAAATAGGAAACTATGGTAGTGAAACAATAGTAGGAGTAATAAGAGTATGGGTTCATGGAATCCATCATTCAGTGCTTTACAATTTTTTTAGAATAATCATAATAAGAACATGTGTAGGTGTTCTCGATATATGAACATGGTGCATAGTATATTGGGATTCTATGTAATCTACTGTATGTCTCTGATGTAATGTTATTTAAAGTATTGGCTACCTAGTAAAGGGGATTTCATGTTTCTTACCCTTTTACAATGAACTAATAAGCTTGAAATTAACTATTTAGGTATAAGTTTCTCTTGTTAAAAAGGATGCTCATATAGAATTACAAAAACTATAATTACTCAATTGGAATGCATGCATTTTACACACCCATGCACTATAGAAGGTACTAATTATAATGTGTGAATCCAATTTCTTCCCAATAACATGTCAAATATGCTCATGGAAGGTATAACTGAAAAGGGTAGTAACTACATGTATATCATTATGACCAACAACCTTCTACGAGGTCACATCAAATAATCTAACTAATCTAGTAGAAGGATGAAAATCATGATGGGAATAAACTAAGTGAATATGTAATTTCATTGTGTAAATATTCTCTATGATACCATTATCAATAAAAACATTATATATGGGGTGTTCATAAAGGTATGCTTGATTGAATAAAGAATGAATATTATAGTCATATTCCTTAATCTTATTGTCATCAAAATTAATAGATGTCCTCTGAACCATATGAGGTATATGTCACATGTAAGTACAAATAATCCCATCTAATGTATGCCCATAATGTGATGTAAAAGGATGTTAATTATATTCCATTTTCACTTTTGGTTCCTTATTAGAATGATCTTGCAAAGGATTGTTAAATATTTTATATTTTTGGTGATCACTAGGTTGTGAATCTAATTCCTTTGGAGGATCATCAAATTAAATATTTTACTCATCAAATAAGATCTTAGATATTTTTATTTAAGGTAAAACATCTACTTTATAATGCCCTAGTCTCTGATGATAATCAAAATAAGCATTTGCATCATATCCTTTAGGTATAGGCTGACTCATATCAACCTTAATATGATGAAGGAGACATCTAATTTGACACTCTAATAACCATAGGATTAATGAATCTAGGGGATTAGGTAAATGGGATAAATGTCTCTTTGGTGCATTATAAAAAAATAAGTTTATTAGGCTACTATGAAATTGTTTTAACCATGGTGGTTTTTTCCTTTTTTAGGCTCAAGAGGTCTTAACTTATAACTTGGTTTGATTGTAAATTTGGTACTAGATGTAAAATCAATTAGTGTGTTTTCTATATATTTAAGCTCATTTAATGAAATAATATTCATTTCATAGTCTCATACAACATGTCATTAGTCATCAAAACATTTGAAATTATTAATAACAATGGACTCACCATAGAATTTGTCATCTTAGCTAGCATTGTCTTATATCTCAAGACATATTCATTGATAGATTCAATGATTCCTTTTTTGGTTTTTTTAATTTGAGTATAGGAAAAGTTTTCACAAATATGTATGGGAAAGTGTGTTAAAAATTGATCTATAATAGTTTTTAATGCTTTCACATATTGGAAAGTTGAATCATATAACCACCTCAAATCATAGTCCTCAAGGCTTCTTGCAAATAATTTGGTCAAAATTTTATCATTAGAGGCATAATCAAGGAATGTCACATAATAGGTTTGAATATGTTGTTCAAAATGACCCTTTCCATCATAAAATGTGAACTTAGGTGCAACAAAACTAGTTGGCAAAGGGCGAGAAGATATCTCAAGTGCAAGAGGGTTATACAACACATCTTGTGAATCAATAGGGTATTTTATGGAATTTTGTTCAATGTTTGTATCCTTGTCTTCCAATGTATTTATAACATGGAGTGTTCTAACTATAGGTCCATTTATATTTAGGTTAGTAAGTTGATTAGCCACCAAGGGGAATGAAAACATGGTTTGAGTAGTAATAGGCATTGAAACTGATATTTAAGCTAAAACATTTGTTACTTTGATGGTAGATGTATCAATAGTAGTTTCAGGAAATAAATGTTGGAAGATATAATCTATGCCTCCATTAAATGTAGGTGGATTTATAGGTATGGAATCAACAATAATACCTACTAAGGATTCACCATCACTAGGTAAGGAAGCCTTAGTTTTATCTTGTTTACTTATTTTATCTCTTACAACATACAAAAATAAATCTATTAATGTTTTGTTATTATTAAGATAAGTAATCAATGCTTATTTATATTCTATTTTGACTCAAGTTTTTACACTAAAATTTTCCATTGCTTCACAAATGAAAAATTTAAAACTTACAACAAAGTATAACAATCATGAAAAATTAGAAAACATTTATTAACCTAGGGTTTTATGTTCAAATAATGGGTTCACAAAATGTATGACCCTAAAATGAAGGTATCTCTAGGTTGGGGTTACCTATATGATTATTAAATGAGTATGTATAAATGAATAAGCACAAGGGTGATAATTAGATCTATAACAAGCTAATTAGGTGCTAAACTGAGATATAAACATACACATAATTTCTTATGTTAAGAATAAGTTAAATATGGAAAGTAAAACTAAGATATGTACGGAAATGACCAAAAAAGTAATATAATTAGTTGGTTCTAATGCTAACATATTTATGAATCTGAAATAGGTAGGAAATAGATTATAAGATAGTTTTGGAGTAGTTGTCAAGTTTTGTAGTAGACACTCATGGAACCATAGACACTAATGTTAGCCTAGGATAGTTGCATCAAAACTACTATCTAGGTTTGATGAAATTTTCCTATATATAATACCTAATGAAAATTATGTGATAAATTTGATGTTTATGGGTTTATCTTCACCCTCACTCTGGTGTATTCAGATCTAATTCATGGACTATCGTTCCTCATGAAATGTTAAAATCCTAGTTCTTCATCTTCATGTTGACTTTGGGGAAAAATGGGTTAGTGGACACACGATTTTGAGTTAACCCCAAATAAATTTATAGTATTGAATAATTAATACATATCTAATACTCTAAATAGGTCCTAAGACTAATGTAATTCTCCCTTATTTCATTAGATTGTGGGTGAATCATATGGTATGTGAAAATAAATTACAATAGTGACCTAGATTATTACTTGGAAAATTGATCTCATAGGTTACTCCTTTAGTAATTGAGATATGTGTATGTTTTGTCCCTATGATAGGTATGAAAATAGGACAAAATATGGAAGCATTGATCAATTGAATGTTCTTTGGTATGAATACTAGGTATTGTCCACATGTTGTTAGATGAGGATTGAATAAGAATTGATCTTGTAATGATATCAATCCCTTTGGAGAAATAAATCACATTAAATTACCTATGCCAAACATTAGAATACATTTCATTTTCAAATTGGATGACTTTAGGGCACTAGACACTTGCATTATGGCATGATACTAACATCGATGTTAGTGTATGTCTTGAATATTAGTGTTTAGGAAACATGAAAGTAGGTACAGGTTCAAAACTTGAAGTTGAAGATAAGTACATTTTAAGCAGTATAGGCAAGATAGAAGGCATGGGTCATCAACATAAGACTAGTCATATTAAGAGATAGTCTAAGGGACATAAGATAGAGTAGATGCGAGACTTATAAAAGAAGGAAATGTATATAAGTAAGAGGAATAGCCAAAGTCTAAGTTTTCTAATTATACAAGATAGAGGTGCTATATAATCTACAACAAACAAATCTAGTCTTATACAATGAATTTTAAAACAAGTATTGATGACACTATTCATGAAAATGGTGAAAAAGTTATTAATTTAATCATTACTAAGGAGAATGTGGATCGATCCTAATAACTTAATGATTCTTTCCAAGTTTCACTAGGTTTACATAGGAAACTAATTGGAAGAATCCCAACATTGTTGAAAGTTCCTATTATTAATAAAGAGAAATAAAATTATTTGGTTTCCCATGCATGAGCTTAATCATCATTAGCTTAAATATTGATAATTACATCTTCTACTCTAGAAAAAAATTAATATACACTTTAGTTGGAGTTGTGTTATCTCAAGTTGGATCTAATTAAGTTCCTCTTCATGCAACATAAGGTCCCATTTATGTTACATCTTATTCTATAGCTATTACAAGTGTAAATGTAGTTATCTCTTCATAAAAAACAAGTATCTTATCAAATTCAACTCATATTTTTGGTACAAATGATCAAGAAACTTTAGCTAAAGTTTCAAAAATCACAATCTAAGTTATAAATAACAATTATATTATGATGTCATAAGGTGCCTTCTTTGTCTGATTGTGTTATTTATTTATAATACCATTTATTTTTATCAATAATTATTTTGTACATGCAAATTCTTTGAGCTAGATTAAGACTTTTTTTTTTGAACTTTGTAAACATGCATATATTTGAAGATGATTCTATGCCCATCCAAAGCTATTTATACATGAATTTTATTCATTGTAAATAGAGGATAAATTTCATAAAATTTATGGAAGCAAGAAATTTTTGTAATTATTTGTAAGTTTATATAATTTTTTTCTTTTCCAAGTTTTTGTTTTTTGCTTGAAGAATTTCCATTAAGATGATAATAATGTATGAAGTTGATATATGTGTCATATTTGAGTGGTTATATTTAAATTTATGTCATTCTTTTTATTTCTATGAGTATATATCATACTTACATCTTTCTAGTGATTTTATTATACTTAGCAAGTCTGTGTTGTCAATATCTTTGATTATGATCATTGGGTATCCTAAAATTATTCCCTCATACTCTCCACTATGTTTTTCATGTTTTTTAATGACAACTAACTTAAAACAAACACTAGTTAGTGACATATTTTTATCTTAGTAAACTTGGTAAACTGGGAAGGGTTTATTATTCAATCTAAATCATAGAGCCCCATATTTTTTTACCTTGCCCTTCCTTCCTATTTTATTTTTATTATCAAATCCACCTTAGTTTAGACCATTATATCCAATTTCAGTTAATTATTAGATTATTATGATATATGTTTGACATCATTCATATCTAAACAATCTAAGGTAAACAACCATTATATTCAACTACTATTCCACCACATGGTTATTTACAAAATTGAAAACCCACAACTCATGCCTTGGAATGATTAATCACTAATACTTAAATGAGAGGGACTTACTCCTGAAGTATATTTGGTGTGCATAAAACCCACATAAACTTATTTTAAATTGGTGATAGTAGGTGCAACCAAAACATCTTACCATTAAGTTTTATTGAGTTATATACACTAGATTCACCGTCAAGGTTAAGAAAGTCCAACTCATATTCTAGTCTTTATTTTCATATCCTTTACAGACTCATCAAAGACCAAGATCAGATAAATACATCCCTATGAGACCCATAAATCAACTAAATTCACTAATTCAAATAAATTAGAACACATATTTCATGATGAATTGGCTATTCAGCTCTTCCATCAATGTCACTAGTGTCATCCATTATTTATACATTAATCCTAAAAGGTATCTTCCTTTGCTTTCCCCTTATAGAAGATGAAAAAAACATATAAAATATTTCACATCCTCTTTAAGACTACTAAATTTATTTCATGATTATGTGACATCCCTTTCACCTTGTAGTATGTTGTATATGGTTGATTCATGAATCTCTTAGATAACTCAATAACCACATAGAATCAATGTAATTATACATTTATTATAGAATTTGGATAAATTATCAATACTAATATGGTATATAAGAATTTTACTAGTATTAAAAGAGATCTTAATGAACCAATTATACTATTCAATGAAATATTACAAAATATGTATAGCCATATAGATGATATGTATATGCTTTTTACTGCATTAGCCATGGAAATGTTTTAAAAAACTAGGTTTAATGATTGTAGTGTTTTTTGTGTAGAGCCCAAAATATTAATGCCCTATCCTATGAATATATTAAATCCATTAACATTGAATATAAATTAAATCCTCAAGGATTTTAAGCTTTATCCATACCCAACATCTATCCAAATTTCTAGCCTTGAATCCTATTCCAAATGCCAATAGAATTTCATAGCCAATAATTAAAATTGGGTCTTCAATTAATTACCTTTGGCTCATAATGCACCAAACTAGACCTTAGGTTTTATAAATAGTTATATCCTTGTTTCTATCCAAAAATAAAGAAAAACCAAGCTTAAGTGTTGTCAACACTTCAAATACATAAGGTACAACTTCTGATTCCACCAAGGTAGAGTTAGATGCCGTTCAAATCATGACACAAAAACTTAGTAATGAGTTTTTTAGTATACAAAAACATATGGTAAATACATTAGGGTAAATATACAAAATGAATTAAATTCTATGAATACACAATGGACCATTTAGTATGCCTAATAATAACCTAGATACATCACCCAATAAGATTCCTAAGTTAAACGTTTATGATGCAGTTTTGCCAAACTAGTATAGAGTTCATAATACTAGACAATATGATGAGCTAGACTACATTTAATTTTGTAATTCATTATAAATATTCCAAAATGATATGGAAAGATATGATATTTTTCTTAGTTAGCCTAACTCATCCACCACATTGAGTGTGTCAAGATTTTCTAGTATTACAATGGCATATAAACATATGGTTTACAACTCCCATTTGAAAATGATAATGAACCATAAGAAGATACAAATGAGATTAATTATTTTCAATAATTCCAAATAAATAAATATACTATGAGAAATAATATTTATGATCTTGTCATTACTTCCATGCGCCAAAATAATAGTGTAGTTCCTCTTCTTGATCCAAAGCCTAGAAACAATCCACCTCCCCCAACATGTAACATTCAATACCAACATGTTGATTCATATAACAAAAGTGGATAAAATATAGTTAATCTCATGAATATGATTAAATCTAATATCACCCTCCATGATTTAGCTTAGATTAAAAATGAAGATATCTTTTATTTAAATCTCTGACCAACAAAACATAATTTGTAAAATCAAAATATGCACATGCAAATATGGTCATATATAACAACAAACTGGAAATCTCACCTTTTCTTCTAGTTGTCAACATATTTTGCAATAACATAGATAATTTCCTAGTTTAATCAATATCTTCATCCAATGCCATGCCCATTGTAATCTATAATAAATTAGGCTTAATTTTAGACAACTATAAAATAACATTACTAAAATTAAACAAATATTTTTCTCTAGTCATTGGATAATTTCTAAATGTCCACATGCAACTTATTTCTAAACCACATTTACAAAAATGCATTTACATTCTTTTAGTTGACATTGTTTGAGTCTTAGGGTTAATCCTAGGTCATTATTAATAAAAGAAAATAGATATATGGAAAAATATATTTTGCATATGTGACTACTTTAGAAAGGAGTTTCCAATCAAATAAGAGTTGATAGAAAACAAAACATGAAATATGCGATCATGGAATACAATGTCAAAATTGAAAAATTAAACTATGCCTCATCACACATATGAGTTTACAATTTACAAAAAATCTTATCACTGATGAACATTAATTTTAAGGTACTTCATAGTTTTGGACTTTATATTTTGATGGTGCTTGATCTAAACAAGGTTCTGGAGTAGGAATACCCCTAACTGACCCTAATGGGAAAAATTACCTTATTTATTATAGACTATATTTTCCATGAACCAATAACCATGCAAAATATGAGGCCTTGATATTATTACTATAATTTTTTTTTGAAGCATAATGCCCAACAACTCTTGATGTTTGGGCACTTAGAGCTAGTTATTAACCAAGTTAGGAGTCAATACCAATGTAAGTTTTCAAATATGAAGAAATTAAAATATAGATCCTAGGATTTGGATAAATCATTTGAATATTTTAATATAAAATCAATCCCAAGATAACATAACCAAACTAAAAATCCTATGGATTCTTCTAGTGCAAACTTGGCTCCACTTTAGGAGTATAAATTACAGAGGTTTTTTGGAGAATTAGTACCACACCCTTTATTTCTAGAAAATGTTAATAATGTCTAGGTATTTGATTATGATCAACAGATTACAATTTTGATATAAAATAATGGCAATTTTGAATCCCAACTTATTGATTAAAAGGAATTTAAATCAATGAAAAAATAAGGATTTGGAGATGATGATATCTTAAAACAAAGATAAAATATAAGACTAAAGGAATGGTGTCATTAGAATGAGTTTTTGATATGGATCACTAAGATGAGAAACAAAATCAGTCCAAGGCAAACCAATTAGACTTTACCAAGTAAATATAGGAAAAAATGAACACCCTCAACAAGTTAAGATATATTAAGCTGTTATGAATGATAGAGGTGGGAACTTAATTTTTTTAACAAAATATAAAGATGTTATTGCTTGGTATTGTGAGGATTTGAATATTTTTTAATCCTTGGGTTATAACACATAGTGTATCATTTAGAGAGGGACAAAAACCTTTTATATAATAATAAAGACCATTTAATCCCATTTTGGTACCTTTTTTCATAAGGAAGTTCATAAATTACTATATACCAAATTCATATTCCCAATCATACACTCTACTTGGGCCAATCTAGTTCATGAGCTAAATAAGAATGGTGAAATCATACTTCATGTGGATTTTATAAATTTTATAGATTTTAAAAAGCTTCATAAAAGTATAATTATTATTTACTTTCCCTATATAAGGTTATTCAAATGGTTAGTGGGTCTGGAATGATGTCTTTCTTGGATGAATTTTTTTTATAACTAGGGTTTATTATAAAATGATTACCGAATGAAAACTACCTTCACCACTAAGTTGGATGTTTTTTCATACAAGAGATATATTTTAGACTATTCAATGAAAATTCACTTTTCAATGCACTATGGACATTGTATTTTAAGGACTCATTGGTAAGTGCATCATCATTTAGATGGATGATCAGACTATCTTTTCCAAAGATATGATATATTATGTTACCCATTTGTAGAAAGTTTTAGATAGATGCAAAAAGGTATGGAATCTCATTAAATCCAAAAAAGAGTATCTTTAGAGACATGTTTGGTAAGTTTTTATTGAAGGTAAAAGAGGGTTTTAGAGGGACCCTACCTATATGAAATAACCACCATCATGGCCAAGAATAATAAACAAAGTACCATCAAACATAATAAACAAAGAGATATCCATAGGAACAAAATAACATAAACATAGTAGATAAGCAACTAACACATAGATGCCAACAAGAAGTAGAGAAATTCATAGAGAATTAATTATGGTTATTCTACTAATAATCATATGCCTTGGACCACTCCTCAGTCATAATCTTGAAGTTCTTATCTAGGAAAGCAATCAACTTATCCTTCTCATTCTTAGTGTTGACCCTTTTGATCTTCTTCTTGTGTGTGGTACTATCCTCATTCTCTTTTTCAGTGTGAAAAAACATAGATAGACCTTCCAAATTGTGCCTATCATTATTAACCATAACCTTGATGAAACTCATAAGGAGATTGAACTTATTATTTAGATCATTTTATCCCTTTTAGTGCATTAATTATGTCAGTGAGAAGCTCAATTTGAGCTAACATTTCCACTTATTTCTCCCTCATGTAAAAAATGTTGTCCATATTATTGATATTATTAATGTCCTAAGTTAAATGAGTTTGATACTTCATGAACCATCAAAGGAAAGCTTTATGAAATTTCACTTCATCTTCCAACTATTCCAATCTACTTTGATTCTTAGTTGTATCCTTCATAGAGTTAAGATAAAAGTGGGATTGAACAATAGGTTTGGGTTTACCTATCTTAAAACCAACATTTTCATAAGTAACCCTACTACCCAACACATTCTACCTCTCCCCTTCCCTAAGTAAAGGAAAATTAACCTTATTGGTAGTATCATTTGCCTTGATAGGATGCTTGTTTCTCTTGCTAATGGTATGCTCCTCTAAGTCAATCACTGAATGAGGATCCTAAAAGAGTTGATCTTTAAATGTGTTTTATTCCTCATAATCCACCCTACTTTGAGGTAAAGGTAGGCCCTCAAGTTTCTTGGGGTTAGGCTTAGAAATACTTCTCATAATTATTTTTGATGGCCCAATAGGAGAAATGTTATTTTGATTATTCTCATTAATGGGACACTTAGGAATGGGGTTATGGGCTTGAAAAAACTTGTAGATAATAAAAATAACCACTTGATGCATCAACTCCATTTCCTTACCCAAATGAGCCTCATTAACAGAATGCTCCAATGAGTGGAGAATATAAAATGGAATTCTAATGGGTATATTATGATGAAGATAATCAAGGAATGGAAGATGGTAGTATTGCAAAACCTTGTAGCATTTCAGCCACATCATTGAAAAAAACTAAGAAATCCTCCCTTTTAAACCCACCTTGAAAAGTAGTGAGACTTTTGTCTCCTACCATAAATGTATCCTTATCCTTCTCTAGGTCTTCAGTTATCTTTATATACTTGTTATCTTCAATACTGAGCCCTATAACCCTATAGATAATCTCCTTTATGATTTCCACTGACACATTACATATGTTGACCACCCTGTCAACCCAGTTCTTAGCAAATTGATGTCAGATATGCACAACATACCCAAAGATGTGATCTATGAAAGTGGTGATGCCTCTTGTGTGGATAATTTCCCAAAACACCAACTTATTTCTAATATGGTCTATGGACATGTGTTCCACTCTGTTTAGTCCTCCCCCATGATAAAACACCTATTAGCATACTTCCCCAAAGTGTAATAGATGGAAATGCAACCAAAGTGGTTTAAACCATCAATGAAAATGGCCCTTAAATGCTTATTAGGTTTGGTGATTCATAAATGATGGGAAATATTATTATGTTTCTTACTATCATTAAATTCCTCATTAGTACTTCACACATGGTACTTACCTTTATCATAGTTGGGCATGTAGTGCCCTCCTTGATCATTGATCTTACACATCCGTGATTGGGGTCAAGATGGTACATTTATCCTTGATAATTATATCATTGATATGATTAGGTTGAGCCTCTAAATTATTCCAAATTATGAACTCATTGGCCTCTAACCCTCTATTGGCAAAGGAGTTAACCAACATATTGCCTTCCCTATAAGTGTGTTGAAATATAACATTATAGAATTTATTACTTAAGTGAGTGATTTCCTCTATAATATGCAATATGGACTAGGTCACTGTATTATTCTTGTTGATATAATTTATAATATTGATATAATCCCCCTCAATGAAAATATTTGACATCCCAGATCAAGATCCATGTGGACCCCCCATAAGGAAGCTAATGCTTCTAGGAAATGATTAGTTTGAAAGCCCATACTTCCTTCATAAGTAATGATAAACTTTCCTTAATTGTATTGAATAACACTTTCACCTCTTGAAAGTCTAGGATTCTCTTTGGATTCCCCATCAAAATTCAATTTAACCCAACCAAGTTGGGGAGCTAGCCATCTCACATTTATCCTCAAGGCAAGCTTAGGATTCACTAGGGGCCTATTCTTAAGGATGAGTTACCACTCCTAAGAAATAGTTTCCTCAAATGACCAAAAGGGTTGTCATAGATGGTAAGTTATTGGGTCATAAAATTCCCAAATAAGGTATTTTCTATTGACCCTAAAAGCATCTGAGTTATTTCAATAATTACATGTCCTAAAAGTAAA
Source organism: Torreya grandis (assembly GCA_037957365.1). Lineage (NCBI taxonomy): Eukaryota > Viridiplantae > Streptophyta > Pinopsida > Cupressales > Taxaceae > Torreya > Torreya grandis. Next base: position 998,867 of record JARHVA010002885.1, on the reverse strand, counting down.
ATGAGATCAAATATTTCTTTGGTAAGATAATTTTTGTTTGAAAAGTTATTTTTGGTTTTATAGATATCATAAAACCATTGAATGCAATGTGCAATGTTGAAATAGGATGAAAAAATACAATGGACAACCCAATCAAAGAAATCATTTCAAGACATCAAAAGTGTTATCACTTAGGCCCCACACCTGATTAGCTAAGACTTTACCAAATATTTCTTCCTATATTAATTTGCATCAAAACATACCATTACTCACTCAAAAGGTTAAATAAAGTGAACATCTTATTTCCTTAATGAAAATAAATATGAAAGACATAAAATTGAAATAATATATGATTGAAAATGAAATTTATGTTTTGGTTAAGGCTAAGAAGAAATTCAAACACTACATCTTATGTAAAAAGACATTGTAGATACTAAATTAAATATGCATAGCATTTCAGGCTATGCATTTGAAAAATACCAATCAGGGCTCTACTCTTCAATTTTAAACCATCCCACTACCAAAAAGCTCATATTCATAGTCTAACTATACCTAGATTATTATCTTATAGTCTAACCCTTATCATTTTGATGACCCAAACCACCTATACACTATAGAAAGATTAAAAGCTGATATATATATCCTTCACTATTAGTTACAAATTTGTATATGTTTTATAGCCTTATAGACACAACCATCCATAGAGAGAGACTGACATCCATGCTAGTGTCCAAATCCTTATCTAGTTTCCACTCACCTAAATTCATCCAAATTGAAAATTATTTGAAACATATGGTTCAAAATATTTATCATATTTAACCTTACCATGAGATATTTTAAACATGTGTGGTATGAATAAAAATATAATAATTCTTATTATTTATCTATAAAATACAAAGAAAAAAATTATTCAAGGTCATTCAATCAATTTTAAAACTAATTTTTGTTGACCTATTCATCCCTATTTTCATATCCATCATAGAATCAGTCATAAAATAAGTTTTGAAGCATTCAAATAGAAGCCCATGAGTGGTATTTTCCAAGTTACAAGCTATATCATTACATGCATCTACATATAACATATTAAACCATTATTCACACACACTTCCACACATAGGATAAAACTACATAATTATAAGGAACTCCTTAGAGTATTGCCCATGTAGGTAGTGCTTATTGACAAATGGGTCTTTGAGGTCACTCGACATAGTGAGTCCACTAACCCATTTTTATAAAAAACACATCCCAAGGGTGAATAAGGCTGAATTTATATATTTTGATCCATAAATAGACATATAAAATATGTGTTATAGATTTTATTGCATTATAATAAACGCAACAAAAAAACCCAAAATATTGAATTTGGTCACATCAAAATTTAGTACATATTATGTACTATACAATAGTGTCTTAGAACACACGATAGTGTTGGTAGTACTGTGCAATGATGGAGGGTAGTGTTTACAACTCTAGAAGCATCATTTCAAAAATCTAAAGATTGTCTTAGAATCATGATTTTTCACACTTATGCATATGTATAGCATAGGTACACCTATGCATTTTAAATCTAAGTATCATTTCTCCTTGGCATTGAAATCAATGTAATAGCTTTCAAATTTAGTACTCTCTATATTTATCACATCTCATTATTTTAATTCAAAATATTCATTTATATGAGTTTAAAATTAATTGGATTTCTCTATAATAGTTTTTTATATCCTTATGTATATGTTATTCTAACACTTAACCCTTCACATTATATTTCATAAAAGGGTTAAAGAGTTGGTGAACCCAATACTATGTTATTTCATGAAAATGCTAAATTTCTCTATAGTTTTTGGCCTCCTAATGTTTTTTATTGCTATAATTATTCACATTTGTTCTATAATGTGTATGTAATCTAGATGTAGTCCTAGATTAGGTGGTGTTCCTATTGAATATCTTGAGCTACCCTTTGGACCACCTAAAATTTCTCAAGATAATATCATGTCAAATTGTACTAATACCGAGACTGCCAATAATGACAATGAACCACATACTCAAAAAATGTCATAGAAGATGATTTTGATCATGAGGATAATGAAACACATGAGCATTATGAAAATGACCAAGTTGACTAAGAAAAAGCTATATATATATATATATATATATATATATATATATATATATATATATATTTTAGAGCATATTAGTGAAAATCCTAATGTTTTCCATAATACCTTAAATAGTATATTGCAAACTCAAAAATAAAAAAATGTTAATGAACAACCATTTATCTATATTGATACAAATATTGGGACTACTAGAAATTCTTATAACACATCCCTTCCCATTTCCCTCCCCTTGAGCATAACATTGCCTATTACATATAGTGGGCCACATAATGTTTTTTCAAACTGTTATTTCCATTTAGAGACACTATTTATAAATTATATGATGTCTCAATATTATACACTTGGAAAATACATATCATGTATATAACTTCATATTATATACCTTTCCCTCTACCAAAAGGATCACATACACTACCTCTTTGTGCCTAATTAATTATCTATTAGTCTGACCAATGTTATCCTAATGACTAAGACCTTACATCATGCTTAGAATATTGTAAAATTGTTTATCTTTGATCTCTACATATTTTGGAGCTACACCTATTTTATAGCTACCTAGACACTTGTGTCCCAGTCAGACACATACATTGATGCAAGTGTCCTACCCTGACATAAGTGTCCTACCTCGATACAAGTGTCTAGTGCCTTAAAGTCATCTAATATATAAAAGAAACATATCCTAAAATTCATCCTAAGTGATATTATGTGATATATTATCCAAAGGGATTGGTATAAATATAAGATCAACCCTCATCCATTCCTCACTAGAAAAAACATAGCACAAACTTAGAAAATACCAAGGCAACTTACCAAAGCATTATATCAAGCACTCAAGTGAGAAAATCTTCCCTATTTCTTCATATTTATAGATCATTCATAGGGATAACACATCTATAGGTCTAAGGTGTTGAAGGATCATCCCAAGAGCTATATTTTCTAAGTTACAAGTTAGGAAATTGTTGTACTTACTTTACCCATATTTGATGATTCACACATAAGCCAACACTTAAGGGAACACTGCATAATTATGATGTCCGTTTTGAAGTATTGACTATATAGGTATCACTCATTAATATAGGGGTATTTAAGTTAGCTTGAGACCATGTTCCCACTAACCCATTTTTCCCATGACCACTATGAATATGAATAACTAGGGTTTTGTTATTTGATAAGGATTTAAAGTCCATGACTGATATTTGAATGAACTAAAGCGAAGGCAACAAAGAACTCATAAGAATATAGGTGATTTCATCCAAATTTAGTAGGTATTCCATAATGAACACCTACATCTAAGTTAGATAATAGTATCAATGAACCATCCTCAATCAATTTAAGTGTCTTTGACTATAGAGGTCAAATTTATAGAATCAGGGATTTGTTCAAGAATCCAGATCTATCTAACTTTATTCCTATTCTAGATCCATATATATATATATATATATATATATATATATATATATATATATATATATATATATATATATATATATATAGTAGCATAAAAATCAAATAAGTATCTTGTTTTCATTGTTATTAAAATATATAGCATAGATGTACTTTCTATATTTAGCATCTTAGCATAATAAATTTAGTATATGTTTTATCTAATCTTCACAAATAATTGTCCTAATTTAGAGATAGACTACCATACTTGTTCCCTAGGCTATCCCTACCCATTTAACCCTAGATATCCCCACATCTATATTTTAGCATTAAACATTTGGTTAACCTAATCTTAGAACATCATTATTTCCTAAGCATACCATATAGGATGTTTCTTACCTATCTTATCCTAATCTTTATGTTCTTTATCTCTCTTATCATGGATGATATTGATTGATTTCATGATTATGATTATGAGACTCTCTAAATTTATATCAAAGAAGGGGTAAAAATTAATTTTTGTTGTATTCTTATAAATCTTAAAGCATCTAATCTCAAATATTTAAAAGGTGGTAGCTATCACCCCTCTAATTAGGTTCATGCTCCCATCATTTTGATAGATGAGTTGATCCATCTTTTGGAAGATAAAGAGCCTTTTTTTTCACTCCCTAAATCACCATCATACAATTTTGGCCTTCGATATTTTATAAAATATGGATACAAAGGACAAGGGTTGGGCAAACATGAGCAAGGTTTAACCCACCCTATATATCTTAAATATAATTCAAATTGGCAAGGCTTGGGGTTTTTATAAAATTCTGTGAGTCACCAACAAGGAAAGTCATCTTATCATTCCATTCATGCATATTCTACCACAAAAGTGGGTACATATGACCAAGATTCTCCTTTATATGAATGTCAAAAGTTCTAACAAATTCATAAATAAATTACGACTAAATTAAAATTGATTTTAAGGGGGATATTACTTCAAATAAATTAATTTAAACCCCTATAATTCTAACATTTCTAAATAATGTCTCCTTCATTAAGGATGATGATTCCTTTTTACCTTCATTTGACATTGAAACTTTTTATAAGGTTAACCAAGACATCATGGCTTATTTAACAAGTAGCTTAAGGAACCAAGAAGAGGGAAGCATTGAAAACCTAAAGTTATAAAGGTTCCTAATGTTTTAAATATTGCAACTGAGGTCTTTAAACTAAGGTATCTTTATCTCCCAAACAATTCATTCATGCAAACAATTTATACCATACCAAAAGAGGTACCTTTATAAGATATCCATGCAATACTAATTGCTACATCTCTACCAAAAGTGAATGAACCAAGTTATTTAAATGATATACGAAAGGTACCACCATTTAGAGATCCAATACCATTACCAATGTATATTAAATTCAGTGATTCAAAACTTAAACTTATTATCCATAAGGATAATGATAATCATATGCCTAGATTCAATAGAGGTGGTGGATTAAAATCAATGATAACACCTATGCTAACAACCAACATTCCCATGGTTTATCTTATATCTATGATGAACACTATTTGGAATCTTAAAAAATAGGTTTCTATACTTCAAATGCAAATGTTACCTCATTAAAAAATTAAACTCTTCCATAATGTATACTTGAATATCCTTATCCACATGATTTTGAGATACCAAATTTACCTCTATTTTTTATTCCTAAGGAACTCAGCAACATGACTAACTCTTTAAATTATTTTGGTCAATGGGTAAATAATGAAAAACTATTACGAAAAGTATTCCATATGAGAATTTATGATGAGGCTCATAATTGGTTTTATATCCTACCAAAAGTTTTCTTAACCAAATTTTCTTAATTAAAAGATGCATTATTCATGGATTTCAATATCTATAAGGTGCCAAAACTAACATTAGAACATTTTCACAATTTCAAACAATGTGATAATGAATACCTTCAAGATTATATTATTTGACTCAAAAGTGCATCATATGAGCTAATATTTATACCTTCAGATATGAAGTTACAATTAATTTTTAGTAGAGGTATTCATTCTACATTAAAATAAATATCATTTCATAAATAATATGAGTAATTTACCCATCTATATGTGGATGTGCATATATATGCTTTATTCATCCTTACTCATTTAAAGGAGCTTAACATATCTCGTTCTAAGTACCAAAGTTATATTCCTCACACAAAGGAGGGTGATGAATTACCAAATGAATAATATGAACAAAAATGTGGAGTTACTAATATTTATACAGGAGCTATATAATGTTTACTCAATATGGGAGAGATTCAAGGTTTGCATCTTATGCAAACACCCCAAGGTGAACAACCCAAAAATTATCCACATCAACAATATTTAATAATCAAATTATTCATGGTTGGTGATTATTTTTGGCATAACCATATTGATCCTACACAAAAAAAAACACTTACAATGTAAGATGATTATGACATATTGTATTTTAGCTAAACAACTTACATAATAAATGAGGTTGGAAATACTCCTTTGTAAACATAAAACTACCAATTGATTGTGGTCCTGAAGTGATTAAAACATGGGTTTGAGTTATGTTACAAACCTTTCCATATGAATTTATGTTAGGTACTCTTTGGTTATATCAAATGGAAGCAAAAATTGACCAAAATTAGAAAGGTATATATTTTTATCATGAAGGAAAATTGATCCATATTCTAAATGATAGCATTGGTTCTTCTACTATATATGTAAAATATGAGGAGGAACATGCCATGTACCATTTAAATTTATCTAAACATGATCCAAACAATGTAAAATATTCAAATTAAGGTTTTAAGGTCTCATAGATCCCAAAAATACCCAAAAATAAAAAAATCCAAGAATAATTTCAACATTTACATATCCTATTAGCTCCTTAGAATATATGTTGACAGTTTCATGTTAGTAGATGGCATATCTATATTTCCTATATACACATGCATCTCACATATATTTGGAGTGTGATTTAGTAATACATAGATACATGACCTATGAAGTTTTAAATGTTGGGCTTTTCTTCTACTCATGTCACCATGACATTAGGGACATCCACTTCTTTGATCACAATACATACAAGTTATATCATTCTATGGTCATTTTACATTATCATGTTTGAGATCATATATGTACTTACAAATTCCTTTATAAATTCATATATATTTCATAGTGTACTTGATATGTTATGTACTTGACATTTTTTGCTAACACAAATCCAGGGACTAGTATGATATGTTTATGTTGGTTGTTTATACTTTTCTTTTATGCTCTTCCTTGAGTCTCTTATCTTGCTCATTTGAGAAATTCAATATGATCAATTTATTTTGGCCCCTGCACCTTTGTTTACCTCTTTGACATTTGAATATGTCATTGATTATTATATGTTGACATTTAAATATGTCATTTCTTGATTTGTGGACATTTGACGAAGTCATGCCCCTTTAATTGTGTGGAATTTATGCATTACCCTTATTTGTGGTCTCCTTAGAAATTTGTCTCTTGATTTTAGTTTTGATTTCCCTTGTGTGTGTGTGTACTTGATTGCTTATTAATCATGTATTGCTACTATGTATGCATTTCCATGATTCACATCATGCATCTTAAGACTTGGTGTGATCACATTATTCAGGTTCAATGATATATCTACTTAGACAAGTTCCTTATATATGATACATGGTAAATTCATAGTTTATATGGTTATTTTATAATTTTGAGGTAAGGTAAATACTAGTTTATACTTCCCTCACCTAAAAAGGGGGAGGGCATATCAGTGGGGGCATGCCATGGAGATATGATTTCAATTTTACTTCACATATTTAAAGTATAGTGGGGCATGTTTTGGAAACATATTCTCCACACCTATTCCTCACTATAATATATATATATATATATATATATATATATATATATATATTATAGTGAGGGCATGTTTTAGAAACATGTCCTCCACATTAGCACTTACATCAATTCTCATATTCAGATTGTAGTTGGGGTATGTTATGGAAACATGTTATTCACATTGGTACTTATTTCAGTTTTAAAATTTCTCCATATATATTTGGGGCATGATTTAGAATGTGTTCTCCACTCTTACACAATTTTAGATTGGCCAAATTGCTCAGTTATATGATTTAGATACACATTTATGGAAGAATTATATACATTGGTACCATTTCTATACATAGTTTCAACATGAAACATACCTAAGGTGTATATGATATGCAATATGTTCTTAATATTGTAAAATCAAATTAGTTTCAAATTTAAAACACTTTCAGGGGATGTCACCACCCATTAGGTTGGACTATTATAAACCATATTGATCAAATCTAATACAATAGTTGGTCCACTTTTGGTATGATTGAGGTGATTAAATAACTCAATTCTTACCAAGTTTATATGTTTGACTTGATTTACTTCATCTAAACCCTCAAATTTTATAGTGTGAGTTGACTTGGTTCACTCACACTCACTAGGTTATAATTATGATTGGGTTGTACAATTGAGCTAATTTCAACTGTTGGGTGGTAACTCATATTTTATCCAAGGTTGGGGGCATGTGCCCTCCAATCTATCTCTCTACATCTTTATATATATGCACTTTATAGATTTATGTTTTTCTTAATCTTAGTTTTAGTTATTCATAATGATATATATTTCAAATCAAATTGCCAAAAGGCAAGATAGTTGCATAAATACATAAGTGTACTCCTATACCTTGCTCACTTTCAATTTCAATTATTTCAATACTTTAAATTTTAGATTACATGAATTTATTATATACTATAACATGCTCTTGGTTGTAGGTCAGTCACCAATAAAGCATGAAATTTAGACTCAAACAAAAACAAGAATTGATACACATTATCTATACTTTAAACTAGTAATTTCAATACTAGATTAAAATGGGGGATATAGACACTATTTATAAATTTTATAACACCTCAGTATTGTATACTTAGAAAATACATATCATGGATGTATGTTCAACTTATAGACCTTGCCCACTACTAAAAGTCTTGCATAAATTATTGTTATGTGTCTAATTACCTATTTATTAGTCCAACCAATGCTATCGTGATGATTGAAACCTTCTATCTTGCATTGAATGTTATAAAACTTCTTATCTTTCATCTCTACAAGTTACGGAGCTACACATATTTTTTAATTACCTAGATACTTGTGTCCTAATCAAATGCATTTATCGATACAAGTGTCAAGTGCCCTAAAGTCATCCAATTTTCAAATAAAATGTATCCTAAAGGTTGGACTAAGTTATTTATGTGAGATATTCTTTAAGGGTATTGTATAAATATAAGATCAATTCTTATTCATTCCTCACTTGTAAAAACTCTCACAAACCTATAAAAGACCAAAGCAACTTCTTAAGCACTCTATGAAGTATCCAAGTGAGAAACGATTCCCTGTTTCATTCTATTTCCATATCAGTCATAGGAACTACACATATACATGTTTGAAGTACTGAAGGAGTATCCTAAGAGATATATTTTCCATATTACAATTTAGATCATTATTGTACTTGCTTATCACATATTTCATGATTCAAAAACAAACTAGCATGTAGGGGATAACTACATAAGTTTGAGGCACTATTTAGAGTATTGGTTATGTAGGGAATGCTCATTAACAATGAGTATTTAGGGAAGATCAACATCATGTGCCCACTAACCCATTTTTCCCATAGTCACTATGAAAATGAATAACTAGGGTGTTTATAGTTGATAAGGAGAGACATTCCATGACCTAGATTTGAATGCACTAGAGTGAAGGTGACATAGAACCCAAAAGCATTCAAGTGGTCACATCTAGTTTCATTAGTTATTTCATACTATAAACTTTCATCCAAGTCATATGGTAGAATAAACACAACCATCCCAAGTTTATGCAAGTGTCTATGGATACAAAGGTCAAATTTATGGATTCAAATGATTATTTTAGAATTTATATCTAGCCTAATTTATAAATGTTTTAGATCCATATATCTATTAACATCAAAATTAGTTAAATATCTTGTTTTCATTGTTATTATAATATCTAGCATAGTTGTACTTTTTATATTTAACATCTTAACATAATAAATTCAATATATGTTTTATCTGAGTTTCATAAATAATTGGCCTACTTTAGAGATAGTCTACCATCCCTGTGCCATTGGTTATCTCTACCCCAATTTAGTATATGTTTTATCTGAGTTTCATAAATAATTGGCCTACTTTAGAGATAGTCTACCATCCCTGTACCATAGGTTATCTTTACCCCTTTAACCCTATATATCCCTACATCTATATTTTAGGGTTAAACACATATAATCTAAAAAAAATATTTCTAGATCCTCCATGGAGATAATTAATACTTCAACTAAATTATTAGTTTCAATGCCTACATCAACACAAGTGGTGTTTTTATCCCCTTTTATTTCTTCTCATATCTAAAATCTTAATCAAGATATGTCTATAGTGCAGCATCTTCTCCAAGTTATAAAAATTTTGGAAGATAAGGTTTCTAATATAAAACAAAATGCTTTGAAATCAACTCATGTTATTGATTCACAAGTTGTATTACAAAACCCTTTATCATTTGAGATTATTTACACCCTTTGACAACTAGTTTTGTTAGCCTAAGCTCACATTTTTATGATGGCAAAGGTGATCCTGAATTACATTTGTGATATTTCTATGCAACATATTTTGATTATGCTATAAATTATAAATTTTTGAATAAATTATTCCCAAGGATCATAAAGGACCCAGTGTCCCAAAAATTTCACACTTAAAAATTTTGGGATGTCCCTATTTAAATTTTTTGCATTTTGTTTTATGTGAGTCAGTTGTCCTTGCTAAGCTAGTCCTCTGAATAAAGCCTTAGTTTTTAGTAGTTTTGTATGATTTATTTCTTTCAGAGTTGAAAACATCTACCTAAAGCCAATACTAAGAAAACCCATCTACTCATCTCCCCCAAAAGATCAAAGAACATAAAGTGTTTTTGCTCATTTACAAAACAAATTAGGCTCTCCAAAAATCTTTACTTATTTAAAATTAAGTAGAGTTGTCCCATAAACCTGAATTACATTTCTTATTTTTAACCAAAGTTATCAAGTAACTCTCCTTCAATGCTGAAGCTAAGTAAAAAAGTCGCAAAAACTTGCTAAGCATTGGCCAAGGTAAATCAGGTTTTTGGCATTGATTTAATTGTATAAACCACCAAGTAAAATTATTGAGGGTTCTTGAGCTTGAACTACTCATCAACCTAGACCAACTTGTGTTTGCAAAATTACTTAACTTAAAATACCAAAATCAAGCAAATTAGCCCAAAAAGCCTAACAAAACACTTAAAGCTTACATGTTTCTTTCCCACACATCCCTAATTTGTCATTAATGCATTGACATATATTAAAATTGGGAAAATCCATCTCATTTTCCAGTTGGTATCCAAATTATTCGATCAAGCTATCACACCTACAAACCTTGAGCTACATGATTTGAGCCTCTAGAGCATCTTTGAGCAAATCTATTTCAACCCATTTATGCTTGAGGTAGGTAGATATTTTCATTATGGTTTTCATAGCTTTGATTTATCATTTTCTCTATTTTTCTATTTTTTTTGTTCTTTGTATCACCATGGTTATTTTTAATATAATTTCCTATATCATTTGGTTCTACCTTTTGGTTTTTGAGCATGCTTGGATGTTTTAATCCTATGTATGTGTTCATAATTTATTGTAATTCAACATCTACACAAAATTATAAAAAATTCAAACCTCTTATAGAAAATCCCTAGTAGCTATTCTTTGTGACCTACCTGGGTTTCCCAACCCTCTCTGCTTACTCAGGTTCTTGACCCTAAGTCACTACTCTCAAGAAACCCAACCCTCAAATACTGTGCCCACTCAGGTTTCTTATTACTCATTTCTTACTTGAGTTCTTGACCCTAAGTTACTACCCTTGGAAACCCTGATCCTTAAAGAGATGACCTACCTAGACTTGCAGTTACTCACTACTTACATGGGTTTTCTCAATTTAGTTACTCTCCTTTTAAAACCTAAAGTCTTGAGCTTAAAAGAACCCACAAAATACTACTCAAGAAGTACTTGGATTCCTTTTTGTTACTTAATTTGGTTCCCTCATCCAAGTAACTTGATGATACAATCCCAAAGTCACAAGCTATAAAAAACATGAAGTTGTCTATATATGTTCCTTGTGACCTATTCAGGGTTGTAAGACCCTATTGATTAAATATGAGTTAGTTAAGGTTTTTAATAATTTTCTTCTACTTAAAACCTAAAGTTTACTGGGAAATATTATAAGAACAACAAGTTGACTTTTCTCAATCTTTCTAAACTTGTTTTTACAGTTACTAAGTGTATAAAAATAACTTATCAAGTTCTTTAGAGTAAGTCAAAGCTAATGTTTGGATCAAAAGGACTAGGAAGATCAGAAGAGGAAATATTTGAATTATAAGTGCAAGAAACATAAATTAAATAAGTCCCAAAGTTAGCACTTGAGGATATTCTAGAAAAAAGCTGGAAAGGTAAATCAAAAGCTAAGAGAGATAAGTCATAAGAGCCCTAGATGAAGTATGAATATAATGGATACCCAATTGAATCATCCATCATCTCCAAGCTAATAGAGATAAGTGGTACACATATGGGGCATGTGTTTATGATTAAATTGCTAGAGAGATCAAAAGACATAATCAAGATTCCACTCATGTAAGCCATGACAAATAGTGGGATTCTATAAGATGTAGCTTTCCTAAGCTTAGCTCAACTTTTAGAGTTTATCTTAACATGTGATAAGTATTATGATTCTCCAACTATAACTATATGAGATGTTGCTAGTAACATGGTCATAATATTAGATGTTCAATATCTTCATTATTACTTCAAGATTTCAGAATCTTTAAAAGTAATTGATATATATTTACATATGGAAAAGGCTAATAAGTAATGGAACATAAAGACAACATAATGCATCAAGATAATGAATACAAGTTATCTAAATAAAGTGAAACAAGAATCTAGATTTCTTAAGTAAATAGTAAGATCAGACTTTTTTCATGAAGTGGATGACATTACTATATTGCTATGTAAAATCAATTGTGAGAACAATGCCAACTGTTTCACAACTTGGATGTATGCATATATTATAAACATTTATATAAATAGGAGCTATAGTATGATTGAATGGGAAAGGATGATTAGTGATAACATGGATCGATAATTAAGCAGTGTGTTGCAAACTTTTGATTTCAAAATGACTTATTATTTGGTGTATATAGTAGCTTCAAGTGGATCCTTTTCAAGGCTAAGAAAAAAGTCACACTAGCCTCTATTCCAATATATGAGTATTATCCTCAACTGGTCCTTTCATAATACTACAAACATTATATTGTAGTAAATGATGGATTCTTTTATGAACTCATTTACAAATTAAATGTGGCTCTAAAACATATAAGAGTATCAGATGTAGTTTCATTATTTGGTTGTATTTCCATTTAGTTCCTTGATTTTACATACATCAAAGTTGGAGGTTTCTCAGGTGCACCTATCAAATTACTTAGATACCTAAGTGAAAAGAGGATTCTTATGCTATTATGTAAGAAAATTGTTGTTTTCAAAGGCTCATCATCCAGCCATCAAATTTCCTATTGTCGTTGGTCATTACCATTGCCCAAGTATTTCCAAGGGTAGAAATGTATAGAAAGAGATGTACCATCATTACACTCAAACACATTTTGAGGTTAGAGAATTTTTTTATTATAGATGGGTGGCTCAAAATATAGTTTCTCTAGAATAAATGCATATTCCAACACTTGAATATTTTTGGATTGATTATAAAGATGAATTTGATGTGAGAAGAAGAGACAATAGTAGATTGACTCTTGAGAAAATTCATGTTTTTGATCTAGACACCATCCTCGAGGATATGTAATATGATGGGGTTATCACCAGTGATACTTTTCATGCAATAGGGGGGATAATGTCCCACTTCCAGTAATCATTTTCAGTAAAGATCATGATAATACTATTCTAAATAGAACTTCTAATGTATTGGCAAAGACTTCCACTCAACTTCTCAACAAAGGCTACTTACTATATAAAGGAGTTGATGAGTGAGACAACTCATGTCAGTTACATGAGAAAAAAATAGTACAAGGAGAAAGTATCTAAAAGCCTACAAAGAAGATAAAGTTCAAAAGGAATATTGATGATACATATTCTATGGTAAAAGATAAAGAACCAATATAGCCAACTATTTATACACCACCATTGCTATCTTCTATTGATACCATTGTTCCTATTGTTTCCACCATTCATTCCATTCTAACTTCAACTACACCCATCATAGATCCATCAGTACTGATGCCACCCCCAAAGTCTCATGGCATCAAAGCTCCTAAGAAGTCCATTCAAAAGGAGACTCCTCTTCCTCCTCTTTCCTTTCATATTTTCCACCTTTTCCACCTCCTCTCCCTTTAACAGAGCAACCCACCATTGAAAATAATCTTGAAAAAGTAACTACTGGAGAAGAAACCCCATCTCAAGTAAAACCACAAGAAAAAGAAAAACAAGTAGTAGAGCCTGAGAAGGAGAAGGAAGAAGTAGTTGTAGAAAAGCTAAATTAAGTTGAGACAAGAAAAGAACCTAAAAAAGAGGTAGAGGCAATGACAAATAAAATTTCTAAGAAGCCCATGGAGAAGGAGGTAGTATTTGAAAAATCAATGGGGAAAGAGAAGGAAGATGATAAGGAAAAAGAAGTAAAATTTGAGAAACATGTTGAAAAGGATTCAGAGAAAGTGATCCAGAAAGAGTCTGAGGCCTAGGAGGTTCCTTCTCAAGAGTTATTGCTGAAGAACAACCAACAACAAATTGTAACAAATTTAGACACCTCCACTAATATATACTTCTCATCCTAGTTGGCATTACAAATAACTCCAGAGTCAAAGGAAGTGATTAATCTTGAGGAGATAGACTTACAATTGTTGAAAAGTATAGATAATAAAGGAAAGAAGCTCAAGTTTACAAAATCAACTTCAAAGTTGATAATTGAATCTTGAAGGCAAAAATTTGTAGAGATACTAGTTTCACCATAGGGGATGAGCAAAGGAGAAGTCACTGAGAGTGACTTAATAATTTTGAAGATACCTCTCAGAGAATTTACCACTGAGGAATTAAAAGAAGATACTTAGACTTTGATAAATACTCTCTTTAAGAATTTGGATGAAGAAAAGACTACCAAAGCCAAGTTGAAGGAAAAAAATGCCAAATTATGTGAAATAATTTCCAAGGTAGCAAAGTTTATTCCTCAATAACCATTACTTTCAAAGGTTGTGGTTACACATCAAGTAGTTACTGAAATGGAAGAGACTAGAGATAAAACAAAATCTATTGATAAATGGATAGATAAGATGCATGAAACTGCTAAGAATCTCTTCCCTAGTGTTCTAGGTACCCATGTTTATATTTTGAATAAATTGGTAGAAGTTAAGGCAATGATAAAAGAGATAGAGAATGAAAATGGCATTTCTGAGTTACAACAAGAAAGTCTAAAAACAATAGGTAATTTGAATGATAAAATTCTAATTGAAGAAAATATTTCTCTTGATGGATCTATGAAGAAGATCAAGCAAGAATAGTACTTATTATCTTTTTCTATATGAATTATACAAGCAATGAGTGAAGAAATGAAGATTTTGGAATAAGAGGCATATGGTGCAAAGACAAATTTAGAGGATTCCCTTTTTGTTCTTACAAGTATTTGGTCTTATAATGTTCCAAATACATCTAAGTAGTTATGAGATCAATTCAAGAAATGGATGGATAAATCTATAAATCCTTTGAAAGGCAAGTCTATCAAGGAGTTAATCCAATATCAATAGGAAATAAAAAGACTTGAACCAAGAGTCAAGAAGGTAAAATATCATAATAAAATGATAGAAATGGATATGCTAAGATTTAAGATATAAAGGCAAGCATTTGTTAAACCTGATGATGTAGCCATATAGATCTTGATGTCTCAGTACATCAAATATAGAGATAAATGTAGATTTGAAGTCCATGAAGTGGACTAATTATTGTTGCCCTTCTTTCCAGTAATTTCATTTTACTTCTTCCTATTTTATTTCATCTTATTCATTCTATTTGCAAAGTAACTTTGTTAAAAGAAAATAATTTTAAGTAAAGATTTTTAGTAGAGTTACTTGTTGATGGTATATTACTTTGTAAAATTGTAAAACTCAAGTAACTTGGTTGAAATGCCATTACTTGAAGTTATCTTGTAAAATTAAATTACTTCAACAAACTTTATACTACATGAAAATTATTTGTTTTCAATCCAAATAGCAAGACCAGGAAGTGATACATGTCATTAGCTACTGCGTGCCACACATGATAATTTTAAGGAGGATGCCACTCAATGGTTTCCAATTTTAGTGAAACACATGGGTATCGAAGTGTTGAGTTGTGGAGATAAAAGCTTTACTAATGAGCTAATGTTGAGGTTGTTGGGTTTACACAGTAACTGGCATCGGTCAGAACCAATCGACATCGGTTAGGGGTCGACCGGCATCAGTCATCTTTAGACCGACACTGACTTCTACATGTTTCCAGAATTGTTATTTATAGAAGAACAAATTTGAGCCTTTGATTTTAAAGGTGGATCTAAGGGTGTCAAATTCATGGCTCATGAACCCTAGTGTTGTAGTATTCTATATAGTAGGGTTAGATCCTCATAGCATGTACAATTCAGTAATTGAGTTGATTGTAATTGATTGAGAGAGAGAGAGCGAACTCTTGAGGGAGAATTATTGTACATCTACGAGGTGTGAGGAGAGAGAGATTTCTTCATTGTATTTCCTTCTAGAAGAGTTTAAAATAGATTTGTTGTTTCTTGTATCTCCTATTATTTGTTGTTTCTGATTTCTAGTTACTTATTACTTCTGGTTTTAATTACGTGTTTAGTTGCTTGTACAAAAGTAATCAATTGTACTCTAAGATCCTAACAACTGGTATCAGAGCGTGTTAGTGTTTGTTGATTACAGAATTCACTCATAGGGGTTTCTAATTGAGTGGGAGCAAAGCAATGGTAGAAGAAAGTAAACTAAGAATGGATAAATTCAATGGCAAGAATTATCAATTATGGAGGATGTTGATTGAAGATTATCTATATCAGAAAGATCTATATTTACCGTTGGGTGGGGTTTCAAGGAAGCCCACATATATGGAAGATGAAGAATGGAATGTTCTTGATAGAAAGGCTCTTGGATCTATAAGGTTGAGCATGGCAACTTCTATGTTTTCCAACTTATCTCAGGCAAAGACAACAGTAGAGTTAATGGATACTTTGGCAAATTTATATGAAAAACCTTCAGCTTCGAATAAGGTATAACTTATGAAGCAATTATTTAATTTTCAAATGCAAGAAGGTGGATATGTATCTAGTCATCTTAATGATTTCCATACAATAGTAAATCAGTTAAATTCAGTCAAAATAGTTTTTGATGATGAAATTAAGCCTCTCTTAATCTTATGCTCTTTACCTGAAAGTTGGCATAGTTTGGTAATGGCAGTTAGTAATGTTGCATCTGCTTCAAATATCTTGAAAGTTGATGATGTTGTTAGTGCAATCTTGAATGAAGAAATTCATAGAAAAAGCACAAGAGAAACATCAGGTAATGCTTTAAGTGTTGAAAGCAGGGGAAGGCAAAGAGAGAAGGGCAAACAAGGGAAATCAAGGTCAAAGATGGGAAGTAGATCCAAATCTGGAAATGGAAGAATAACCTGCTAGAATTTTGAAAAGAAAGGGCATGCAAAGAAAGATTGTTAGTTGAAAGATAACAAAGAAAATTAGCATGAAGGTAATAAAGAAGCAAAAGTTACGGGTATTGTTGCATAGGATGCTCTTATATTTTCTTTGGATAATAAAGTAGAATCATGGGTTTTAGATTCTAGTGCCTCTTTCCATGCAACCCCAAATAGAGAATTTTTCAATGATTATGTCCATGGAGATTTTCGAAAAGTTTATTTAGGGGATGATGAGCCTTGTAAAATTGTTGGCAAAGGAAAAGTGCAGCTGAAATTGTAGAATGGCAACACATGGGTGTTGAAGGATGTCATGCATGTACCCATCCTAAAGAGGAATTTGATTTCTACAGGAAAGTCGGGTGATGAGGGTTGCACAGTAACTCTCATAGCTAAATCTTGGAAAGTTTCCAAGGGTGCACTTGTATTAGTAAAAGGTAAGAGAGTAGGTACACTTTATCTATCTACTTGTATTACTAATTATTCTCCTTCTGTTTTATCTACTTCAGATGTAGATGCAAAGTTGTGGCACTGTAGGCTTGGTCACATGAGTGAGAAGGGAATGAATGTTCTTAAGTCAAAAGGTAAGCTTTCAGATTTGAAAAGCATAGATCTAGATTTCTGTGGGCATTGTATTTTTGGAAAATAGGAGAAAGTGAGGTTTCTCAAAACTGGGTCAACAAAGAAGAAGCACGAGTTGGAGCTTGTTCACACAGACGTGTGGGGACCAGCTGAAGTAGCTTCTATTGGAGGATCATAGTATTATGTTTTTTTCATTGATGATGCTACAAGAAAGGTATGGGTTTATTGCATAAAGAGAAAATTTGATGTTTTTGACACATTTAAGAAATGGAAAGTATTGGTTGAGAATGAAATAGGTTTGAGATTGAAGTGCCTTAGATCTGACAATGGTGGTGAGTACTGCAGCAATAAATTCAATAGTTACTGTTCTATGAGTGGAATACATAGGGAAAGGATGGCTCCAAGGACACCTTAGCAAAATGGAGTTGCTGAAAGGATGAATAAAACAATAATGGAGTGTGCATAGAGTATGAGGTTGCATGCTAGTTTGCCCTTACAGTTTTGGGTAGAAGCTATAGATACTGTAGTTTACCTGATTAGTAGAGGACCTTCTACTACACTGGATGGTAGAATTCTAGAAGAGGATTGGATAGGTAAAAAGGTAGATCTTTCATTTCTCAGAGTTTTTGGTTCTGAAGCTTTTTTGCACATTGATAAAGAAAATAAAAAGAAGCTGGATGTTAAATCTATGCGGTGCACTTTCATTGGTTATGGTTTTAGAGATTTCGGATTCTAGTTGTGCAATTTAGAAACTAACAAAATTATTAGAAGTTGTGATGTAGTTTTCAATGAGAAGGTGATGTACAGTGATTAGCTCAAGAGGCTGAATAATTTTGAGCAGGGCAATCTTAATTTGGAAGAGGTTATGATCCAAAATGAGCTCGCGGGTAAAAATCATCACTCACAAAAAAACACAGAGACTGACGTTGGTCAGGTGGAAATTGACATCAGTCAAGTGGAAATTAGTGTCGATCAGGAGGAATTGACATCAATCAAGTGCAAACTGGCATCGATCAAAGATGACCGGGATCGCTCACTGTTAGAAGAAAATTTGGGTGGACAACAAGCTGTAAATGAGTGTCAAACACCCATAAGGAGGTCTGAAAGGGTAAGTAAACCTCCAATTCATTATTCCCCTTCTTTATACTACTTGTTGCTCACTGATGGTAGAGAACTAGAAATTTTTGATGAGGCAATGCAGGTAGAATCTAGGAAATATTAGGAGCATGGCATGAATGAGGAAATTGATTCCTTGGAAGAGAACCATGCGTGGGATTCGGTTGAGTTGCTAGCTAGAAATAAAGCACTAAAAAACAAATGGGTATACAAGTTAAAAGAAGGAGAGAATGGACAAATGAGACATAAGGCCAGGTTGGTAGTAAAGGGATTTGCACAAAAACTAGGTATTGATTTTGGTGAAATTTTTTCTCCTATAGTAAAGATGACTTTTATTCAGACTGTATTGTCTTTAATTTTTATTAAGGATTTGCATCTTGAGTAGCTTGATGTTAAGACAACATTTCTTCATGGAGATTTGGATGAAGAGATATATATGGATCAGCTAGAAGGTTTTGAGGTCAAAGGTAAGGAGAAACTTGTGTGTAGGTTGAAGAAAAGCTTATATGGTCTTAAGCAAGCTCTAAGACAATGGTATTTGAGGTTTGACAGGTTTATGATAGAGCATGGCTTTAGTAAATATCAATCTAACCATTGTGTTTATTTTAATAGATTGGATAATGGTAGTTATATTATCTTGTTACTGTATGTAGATGATATGCTTGTTGTAGGTTCACACATGCAAGAAATTACTGAGCTTAAGGTAAAATTAGCTCACACATTTTCCATGAAGGATTTAGGAGCAGCAAAGAAAATCCTTGGCATGAGTATTAAGAGAGACAGGAAAAATACTAGTTTGATTTTGTCTCAAGAAGATTATGTGAATAAGGTGTTAGAGAGGTTCAATATGCAGGATGCAAAACTGGTAAGCACACCTAAGGTTGGACACTTCAAGTTGAGCAAAGAATAGTGTCCTAAATCACATGATGAGGTTGAGTACATGAGTAGAGTTCCATATGCTTTAGCAGTTGGGAGATTGATGTAAGCAATGGTGTGTACTAGACCACATATTGCCTAAGTAGTGGGAGTTGTCAGCAAGTTTATGGCCAATCCAAGAAAGGAACACTGGAAAGCAGTTCAGTGGATTCTCAGATATCTAAGAGGGACCAGCAGTAGGCATTTATGTTATGGAGGTTCAAACACTTCTCTACATGGGTATGTAGATTTGGATATGGTAGGTGACTTGGATGGTAGGAGAAACACCGCAGGATATGTGTTCACTATTGGTGGAACGGCGATTAACTATATTTCAAAGTTGCAGAAGGTTGTTGCCTTGTCTACTATAGAGGCATAACACATTACAGTCACAAAGGCTAGTAAGGAAATGATTTGGATGACTCGGTTCATGGAAGAGTTGTGAAAGGAGCAAGAGAGTTGCAAATTGTACATTGATAGTCAAAGTGTAATTCATTTGGCAAAGAATTCAGCCTTTCATTTAAGAACTAAACATATATAGCTTAGGTACCACTTCATTAGACAGGTATTGGAGGATGGCCAGTTGAAGCTGGAAAAGATCCATACGGATAAGAACCCTGCTAATATGTTAACAAAGATGGTAATAAAGGAGAAGTTAAATCTTCATTCAACTTTTGTTGGTCTTCAAGATTGAACTTGAAGAGGGAGAAATAAGCCAGAGATGTTTAGAGGATGTTGTTGTATAGGTACAGGTGCAGCTGTTTATCTCCAAGTGGGAGATTGTTGAGTTATGGAGCTAAAAGCTTCACTAATGAGCTAATTTTGAGGTTGTTGGGCTTACACAATAACCGGAATTAGTCAGAATCAACCGACATTAGTTAGGGGTCAATTGGCATCGGTCATATTCAGACTGACACTGACTTATGTGCGTTTCCAAAATTGTTATTTTTAGGAGAACAAATTTGAGCCTTTGATTTAAGAGGTGGATCTAAGGGTGGTGAACGCATGGCTCATGAACCCTAGTGTTGTAGTATTCTATATAATAGGGTTAGATCCTCATAGCATGTACAATTCAGTAATTGAGTTGATTGTAATTGATTGAGAGAGAGAGAGAGAGAACTCTTGAGGGAGAATTACTGTACTTCTGCGAAGTGTGAGGAGAGAGAGATTTCTTCATTGTATTTCCTTCTGGAAGAGTTTAATATAGATTGGTTATTTCTTGTATCTTCTATTATTTGTTGTTTTTGATTTTTAGTTACTTATTACTTATGGTTTCAATTCTATGTTTAGTTGCTTATACAAAAGTAATCAATTATACTCTAAGATCCTAACACAAAGAACTTGTTTCCTAATTGAATTTGGTATCTAATATAAATATAAGTGTAGTCTTGTATGCTTGGGATGATAATTTTTTCAAGAAAGTAATTGTAACCATTGTATAGTAAATTTTAAGCAATCTAAAACTTTGTGTTTAGATATCCCGACATTTTTGTATGATTTTTTTTGAAAGTGAGTAAGAAGGAAATTGATTTTTTGGGGAACTTTGTGTCTAAATGAATCATTTTTTTCATTCTATGAAGATAAATTGGTAAACTTTATGTTATCTATTAATCTAAATTTAATTCATTACTTTCTTGATCATTTGTTGTAAAGATTATCACAATTATATGTTTATCTATTTGCATGTATACAATAAACTCTACAAAAATATTTATTGTGAAGTGAATTTCTATTATTTCTCAAGTATTATAATCATTTCTTTACTCTCTAACCTATTTCAAACTCTATTCACATTCCTAGGAATAGCTACATACTTACTACAAAATCCCTTTGGTATGGCTCATGAATAGCGTGATTAAAATAATACCCCCAATTAGAATAACTTCCACATGGTTTATATACTTTGTGAATACCTATAAGATGTAATTAATTAGAAATAGATAGACATAAATTCATGGGATATTCAACATTAAATGAAGGGGATTAAATACAATGACTACCTAGTTAATTTTAACTTCTTGTAAAATATCTAGCCAATAGTTTCTGGGGATTCCACTAGGGAATGAAGACTAAACTCCCAGAATCCTTAAAATAGAATATCTCTTCAATTTGAGTTAGACATATTAAATTATCATTTTCTCATAATTTGTGTGTGTTATAAACCATTTTCCAAAATCATTGCATGTTGAGTTAGTTGTGAACTTCTGAGTAAAATGTGACACTGTTGTAATTAATTTTGCTTTCCAAACAAAGACGTGTCACTTTTGCTAGATTTACATGTCTTTTTATTTAAACATTCTTTTTTCCTTGAATTTATTGCATGACTATTAGCCACCATCCAAATCTTTATATATAAATAGAATTTCTAAGTGTAATCCTTAGAAGAACATCTATATTTAAAATTAACAAATTAACCTTTTATTAGAGCAAGGAGAGCTCAAGGCCAAATAGATGATTTATTTGAGTTCTAAGAGCGATTCAATTTCATTTTTCCTATTCAAGATAGAACATAAAGAGATAGTTTCTCACCTATGAGACAAACACTAATTCTCATAAATCAAATACAACACAATTCCTTGGGAATAATCCAACTTGCTAATCCATAGTTTCTCATCCCTATAAGAATGGAATTACCACTTCCTATCCCACAGGGGATAGATATCAATCCTTTGAATTTGACTCCCCTCTTTATGACTTACCAAAGGGGTCAAGAAATAATTTCCTAAAATTTACTAATGATGGAAAACAAAATCTAGATGAACATTTCGCTCCTTTGTGGCCTATGGAGTAATAGGCATTGAACATGAAGATGTCTCAATTAAAATCTTTGTTGAGACTCTACATGACTTAAATATAGAATGGTTTTATTATTTATCTCTTGTCACTATAACCAATTGGGCCACTATGAGTGATAAATTTGAGAAAATATTCAAAGTTGTTGAAGATGTACATATGCTACTTACCCAACTGACTCAACTCAAAAAGGAACCACATGAACACATGAATGACTATATTACTAAGTTCAATAGATTTATCTACAAAATTCCTCAAGCTACACTACCCACTATAGACAATAAAAAGTGTTTCTTCATCAACACCTAGCTACAAAAAGTCAGTTATCATCTATGAAGAGCATGACCAACTGATTTAACAATAGCTCAAAATCTTGTTATGGAGGTTGAAGATGATTTGACAATGGCTAGAAAGATTAAAAAAATATTTTCTAAGGGAGACTCTTCTTTTTCTTCAACCACATCATAGACTACTAATCCTTTATTGCAAAAATTGGCTAATGACTTACTTCAATTTAAAAGACAAATTGCTCAAGGTACTCATGGTGGTGTTGCCCTTGCAAGGAATGCACTTGCATGGAATTTTAATAATCAGAACATGAATTGTATTTTTGGTCCTACATAGAGATTTGAAATTGAAGATGCTCCCAAAAATCATGTTGAGATGAGTGAGGAATATTAGCTGACTAATGATACTCATCAAAGTATTGGTGATGAAGATGACTTTGTAGATCCTACTGGTGACTCCAACATTGGTTACCTAGAATACTAGTCTAAAATTGATTATGAAGAAGCATTTGAAGAAGATCATATTCATTCATTTATGGTTTTTACAAGGTCAAAAAATCAACAAGCTGTTGAGAAATCTTCTAAAGAACAAGAGAAAGAGAAAGGAGATTCTAGAGTAGATGTAAGTATTTTTAAGAGAGGTAGTCCTCTACCTTCCTCTTTGGCTCATAAAGATAAGTATACAACTTCATCTTCTCAGAATCATAAGCTAATAACTCATTCTATTGAATTTAGTCATGTTTTGTTTACTTCCATTCCCTCTTTTGACATAATTTACCATATAAAGAAAACTAAAATTTAGATGTCATAAGCTAAGTACTTGAGATCCTATCTAGATCAGTTAAATATATTAGTCAAGTACATTTAAATCAGAGGTTCAAATAATTCATCCAATACCTCTAAAGGTATCTTGCCTACTCCCACATAGTTTCCCTCCTAGAATAATGTTGTTGTTACTTCACCCACATCTACTTCTACATCTGAAAGGATAGAGCCATTTTATGTTTCTATTCTAATTAATGGTAACAAGTTAAGCAATTCCATTCTATATTTTTGAGATTTAGATAATGTAGTGTCTACTAAGGTGGTTGATGCTCTTGGTCTCACTTTTACTAAGACAATAGGTAGATGTTACTTGATGGAGAGACAAGTTCCCCTAGTTGGACAATTTAAAGATACTCAAGCAATCTTGGCAGCCTTTCCAAATAAAAGATTAAAAATGATAATTTTGGTAGTAGACATTCCTATTTTTAATGGAATGTTGCTAAGTAGAAATTTCTACAAGGATTTGAGTGGAGAATTGAAAATGGATGGGTCATGTGTTCACATTCCAATCAAAGGAGTGCATCATAAGCTTGAACCTAAAGAGAATTCCAAATACATAGTTTTCAAATCTAATGACCCAAGGTCACACATTCTTTTAAATAATCTGACCATGGAGTTTACTACCTTGAAATGGGCAAAGAAATCCAAGGACTAGTTTAAAAAGAAGAAGATTATTAAATATGGACATTAGAGTTTGATGGTAGTTTTAATTTTCTTAGTTTAGGTGCAGGGGTAGTATTGATATCTCCTAATGGTAAAATATTTCCTTAATATTACAAACTCATATTTGAAAACACTAAAAATGTAGTTGAATATGAGGCACTCTTGTTAGGACTTGAGAAAGTAAAGGAAAAAGAAGTAAGACTCCTTAAAGCACAAGGGGATGTTGAATTGATATTAATATAAATTAGAGGATAGTATTAGGTAAACAAAGATAAGTTAAAACACTATCATGACCTAGTTTTGAGTGCCACACTCAACTTTTTTACTTTCTCAATCAACTTAGTTCCTCAAGATTAGAACTCCATAGCTGATTCACTTGCTATTACTATATCTCTACTCAAGCCAGAATAATAGCCAACAGTTTTAAGAGAAGGTAATTATAAAATAGAGATGTTCTACTATCTAAAGGTCCTAGATAATGTTGAAAAGTGGCAAGTTTTTAATGATGATAAGAAAATAGTTATGTTTCTTGAGCAACAAGACAACTTTGAAGGATTATACTTTAAGGGAAGTAATTCAAATCCATGAAAGAAAATAATAGGTATAACTAATCCTGAACTTACTCATAGTCAAGATATAATTTAGCTGAAAGGGAAAAAAAATCCTAAAGGGCTAGTCTCTTTAGAAGAAATCTTTGACAAGCATGATAAATTTATAAAGAAAAAGAAAGAATATGGAGATAATTCTTCCTCAAAAGTTTAGCAGGTTAACCTGGGCAATTAAGAAGAGCATAAGATGGTCAACATTGGCAAGTGTTGCTCTCAAGAAGAAAATGAAACATTCATCAAGATTCTTACAAGTTACATTGATATGTTTGCCTAGTCCTATAAAGACCTCAAATCCTTCTAGCTAGATGAGGTGCAACATTATATTCCACTCCAACCAGAGGTGAAGCCCTTCAAGCAGAAGCTATGCCACCATAACCTAGCTATTTTAGGTACTATTTATACTAAGCTAAAAAAACTCCTTGATGTAAAGATCATTTATCATATCTATCATTCAAAATGGTTGGTAAATATTATTATAGTGAAATAAAAATAGATAAATATGCTTATGTGTTGATTTTTGTAATCTGAGTCAAGCCTCTTTGAAAGATAATTATCCATTTCCCATTATGGATCACACCTTGTAAGTAGTTATAGGTTCAGAGATTTTATTTATGTTAGATGTATTTTCAATATACAATTAGATTAAAGTAGATGAGGATCAATACAAAAAAAAATTTACAATGTCATGGGGAATGTTTTCTTATTAGAATATGCCTTTTGAGCTTATTAATATTGGAACAACATTTCAATGAGATATGGATTTAGATTTTTTCTCATTTGAATAATAAAAGTATTGTGGTATACCTTGATGACTTAATGTTCTTTTTAAAAAAGAGAGGTGATCACTTAGATGATCTTGAATAAGTTCTTATCCAATGCATGAGACATGGGATTTTATTGAAACCCAACAAATCAATATTTATTGTGACTAAAGGAAAACTTATTGGCCACATAGTCTCAAAGGAGGGGACTAAAATTGATATAGATAAATTCAAAGCTAATCAGAGTTTACCTATGCCTACATCTAAGAAAGGAGTGCACTCATTCTTTTGTAAGGACAACTTCCTTAGAAGATTTATTCTTTATTTTTTTGAGTTAACTTGCCACATCTCTGACATGATGAAAAAGAAGCAAGACTTCAAATGGAATGATTAAGGCAAGTTGATGTTTGAAATAATTAAGGTAGCAATAGATGAATCTCCAGTGTTGGTTTCCCTAAATTTTAGTAAAGTATTCATTCTTTACTGTTACTCCTTTGAGCATGCCATATTAGCTATACCTATATAGAAGAATGATGAAGGAATTGAATCTCCTAAATCCTTCATAATCTAGCCACTAAAAAGCTCAGAACTAAAGTAATCACAAATGAAGAAACATGTCTTTTTGTAGTCAAAGCATCTAAATTTTTTAGGTACTACATTTTATATTCACATACCAAAGTTTATGTACCTGATACTATAGTCATGTCAATTCTAACATAGAAAAAGTTGGGATTATTGGGAGTTACTTAGGTAGCTAAGGTTCAAGAGTTTAATCTTAATATCAAACCTATGAAGCTAGTGAGAGGAAGAGGCTTATACCAGTTGATGATAGAGATGAAACTTGATAATGTAGATATAATAACATCTTCTCTCCAAGTTGAATTGGATGGAGATTTGTCAATGGTGCTTTTTATCGATCTTGTAGATGAATGATACAAAAATATTGCCTACCTCCTAACTTATGGAGATGCCCAATTGATCTAACATGTAAATAAAAACATGCCATCAAGTTAAATTCAAAGGATTATGTCCTTTAGGATAATGGATTATACAAAAGAGGAATTGATGGTGTTTTCCTTCAATGTGTGGACAAACAGAAACAAGCTAGACTATTGGAATAGTTTCACGATAAGGCATGTGGAAGTCACTTCTCAACCAGAGTCACAATACATAAAATATTATGAGTTAGGTATTTCTGTTTCACTCTATTTCAAGATGCTTTAGATTGGGTTGATAAGTGTTACGCATGTTAGCATTTTTTAGGATGACTCAAGTTGCTATCCTTTCCTCTAAAACTAGTTGTTATTGATGAACCTTTCCATCAATGGGGCATGGATTTTATTGGTATGTTGAATCCTTCTTCAAGTGATGTACATTTTTATGTTATGATTGCTATTGATTATTTTAGAAAATGGGTAGATTCCATCCCTGTCAAACATGCCACTTTTGAGGTTATATGTGACTTCATCAAAGAGAATATTATAGTAAAGTTTGGTGTACCACACAAGATTGTAATAAACAATGCAACTAAATTTTTTTTCTATAGAATTAACCAAGTTTTGTTACTTATATGGAATTAATCTAGTTCATACTTCAAATCACTATCCTTAGGGAAATGACCAAGCTGAATCAAGTAAAAAGAACTTGATGACTATCATTCATAAGCTAGTGGATAATAATTAATAAATTTGGTACAAGAAGCTATTTGATACATTGTGGGCTAACACAAACACCCCAAATAAATCCATAGGTATGTCTCCTTTTTAGTTGCTATATGGAATAAATGTTGAGATACCAATAACCATAGAGTTGTCTACTTTGTAATTTTCTAAGGGTATTGAAGTTGTTAATTATCAAGATTCACTAGATAAAATATTCATATTTCTCACTAAAAAACAAAAGGTTCAAGTTCAAGTTGTTGACTGGGTGGCTAACCATCGACTAAAAGTAAAGAAGATTTTTGATCAAAAGGCTTGAGATAGACAGTTTGAAGTTGGTGACTTGGTGCTTTTGTGGGATAAAAAAATGAATAAAAAGGGAAACATGGTAAATTTGAATCCTTGTAAAAAAGGCCCTTTACTACAAATAGTATTGCTGGAAAAGATAGCTTCATCTTCACTTATCAGGATGGGATTACACTACCACTACCATTCAATGGGAAACACTTGAAGCTCTACAATAATAGAGCAATAAGGTAACATCTATATGTATATAAAAAAAGTTTTCAATCTTTTTTTTGGTTTTATTTTTGTTTTTGTGTTATTTGCTTGTTTTGTAGTTTTTATAATTAATTTTTTGCAAAGACTCCATACCTGGTGGATAAAATTCAAAATTAGAGATATTGGCATCTCACCCTTTTTTTCTTCTTCATGATAGAAATAAAGATATCCTCGGTCAGAGCTAGTTGGTATCCCCAAAATTGCACACTTAAAATTTTTGGGATACCCCTATTTAATTTTTTTGCATTTTATCTTATGTGAGTTAGTTTTCCTTAATAAGCTAGTCCTCTAAGTAAATCCTTAGTTTTTAGTAATTATTATGTCTGATTGCTTTCTTTCTCCAATTGCTTCAAATTACTCTAGAAGGTTGAAAACATCTACCTAAAGCCAACACTAAAAAACCCCATTTACTCATCTCCCTCAAAAGATCAAAAAGGTTAAAGTGTTTTGGCTCATTTTCAATTCAAATCAGGTTCTCTAAACTACTTTACTTATTTAAAAGTAAGTAGAGTTATCCCATAAAACCAAATTACACTGCCTAGTTTGAATTAGAGTTATCAAGTAGATCTACTTTGATGTTGAAGCTTTGTAAATAAATCTTAAAAACCTGCCAAGCATTTCCAAAGGTAAATCATGTTTTTGAGGTTGATTTACTTGTATAAACCATCAAGTAAAAGTAGTGAGGGTTCTTGAACTTGAACTACTCATCGACCTAGACCAACTCAAGTTTGTGAAAGTACTTAACTTCAAATACCAAAATCAAAGAAAGTAGTCAAAAAATCCTAACAAAAATTTGAAAGCTTATGTGTCTCTTTCCCACATGTCCCTAATTCATCATTAATGCACTGTCATATATAAAAATTGTAAAAAGACACCTCATTTTCCACCTAACATCGAAATTGTTTGATCAAGTTGTCGCACTTGTAAACCTTGAGTTATATGATTTGAGCCTCTAGAACATTTTTGAACAAATTCATTTCAACCTATTTGTGCTTGAGGTAGGTAGATATTTTCCTTATGGTTTTCATAGCTTTGATTTATCATTTTCTCTATTTTTCTCTTTGATTTGTTCTTTCTACCACCATGGTTATTTTTACTATAATTTCCTACATCGTTTGGTTCTACCTTTTGGTTTTCAAGCATGCTTAGATGTTTTATATCATGTGTATGTGTTTATAATATTTTGGCATTTAAACATCTACATAAAATTATTAAAAATTCAAACCTCCTACAAAAAACCCTAGTAGATATTCCTTTTGACCTACCCAAGTTTCCCAACCCTATCTACTTACTTGAGTTCCCAACCTTAAGTCACTAATCTCAAGAAACCCAACCCTTAAATGCTTTACCCATTCAGGTTTCCTATTAATCATTACTTACTCAGGATCCCAACCTTATCTTACTACCCTTGAAAACCTTGATCCTCAAAGATTTGACCTATCTGGACTTGAGGTTACTCACTACTTACTAATGTTTTCTCAACAAAGTTACTTTCCTTGTCAAACCTAAAGTATTGAGCCTAAAAGAACCCATAAAATACTACTCAAGAAGTACCTAGATTCTTTTTTCTTACTTACTCAGGTTCCCTCATATAAGTAACTTGACAATACAAACCTAAAGTCACAAGCTATAAAAAACCTGAAGTTATCTATATATGTTCCTTGTGACCTACCCAAGGTTTTAAGACCCTATTTTTTAAATATGAGTTATTTAAGGTTTTCAAAGACTTTTTTGATAATTAGAACCTAAAGCTTGTTGGGAAATATTGTAAGAATAATAAGTTGACTTTTCTCAATCTTTATAAACTAGTTGTAGAAGTTACTAAGTGTTTAAAAAGCACTTATCAAGTTATTCAAAGTAAGTTAGAGCCAATGTTTGGATCAAAAGGATCAGGAAGATTAGAAGAGGAAATAGTTGAATTAGAAGTAAAAGCAACACAAACTGAAGAATTCCCAAAGTTAACACTTGAGGAGATTCTATGACAAAGAAGGAAAGGTAATGTAAAAGCTAAGAGAGCTAAGTCATAAAATCCCAAGATGAAGTATGAATATAAGGGATACCGAATTGAATCATCCATCACCTCCAAGATAATAGATATAAGTGATACAAACATGGGGCATATGTCTATGACTAAATTACTAGAGAGATTAAAATCCATAATCAAGACTCCACTCATACAAGACATGAAAAATAGTGGGATTCTATAAGCTGCATCTTTCCCAAGCTCAGCTCGATTTATAGAGTTTGTATTAACATGTGCTAAGTATTATGATTCTCTAACTAGGACTATAAGAGATGTTATTGGTAATGTGGTAATAAGATTAGATGTACAATATCTTAACTACTACCTAAAGATTCCAACATCTTCAAAAGTAATTGATATATATATGGAAAAGGATAATAGGAAATGGGAGACAAAGACATTAGAATGCATCAAGATAATGAATACAAGTTATCTAAAGAAAGTGAAACAAGCATCAAGATTTCCTAAGAAAATAGTAAGATCAAAATTTCTTTAGGAAGTGGATGGCATTACTCAACTACTATGTAGAATCAATGGTGAGAAAAATGCCAAGTGTTTTTCAACTTGGATGTATTCATATATTATAACCATTGATATGACCAGGAGTTCTACTGTGATCAAATGGGAAAGGATGATTAGTGATAACATGGATGGACAATTAACTAGTGTGTTGCAAAATTTTGATTTCAAAATGACTTCTTATCTAGTGTGCATAGCAGCTTCAAGTGGAGCCTTTTTAAGGCTAAGAACAAAATTCACACTAGCCTCTATGTCAATATATGAGTATTATCCTCAATTGGGCCTTTCATGATACCACAAACATTATATTATAGTAAATGATGGATTCTTTTTTGAACTCATTTGTAAATTAAATGTGGCTCTGAAACATATAAGAGTATCAAATGAAGCATGGGATTTAGTTTCAAAATTTGGTTGTATTTACATTAAGTTCCTTGATTTTACATACATCATAGTTGGGGGTTTCTCAGGTGCACCTATCAAATAGCCTAGATACCAAAGTGACAAGTAAATTCTTATGGACTTATGTATGAAGCTTGTTAAGTTACATGACTTGTAGTCAAAGGCTCATTGTCTAACCATAAAATTTCCTATTATCATTGGTCATTACCATTACCCAAGAATTTACAAGGCCAAAAATGTATAGAAAGAGATGTACCATCACTACACTCAAACACATTTTCAGGATAGCGCCAATTTTGATTGTCAAGGGGTGGCTCAAAATATAGTTTCTCTAGAATACATGCATATTATAGAAATTGACTATTTTTGGACTGATTTCAAAGATGAATTTGATGTGAGAAAAAGAGACAATAGTAGATTAACTATTTAGAAAATTCATGATTTTGATCTACCCACCATCCCCAAGGATATGGAAGATGATGGGGTTATCACCAGTGATGCTTTTTATGCAGCAGGGAGGGATAATGTTCCACTTCTAGTAATCATTTTTAGTAAATATCATGATAATACTATTCCAAATAGAACTTCCAATGTTTTGGCAAAGACTTCCACTAGGCTTCTCAACAAAGGCTACTTACTGTATGAAGGAGTTGATGAGTGAGACCACTCATGTTAGTCAAAAGAGAAAAGAAATAGTATAAGGAGAAAGTAGCCAAAATCCTATAGGGAAGATAAATTTAAAAAATAATATTTATGATACATATTCTATGGTAAAAGATAAATAGCCAATATAACCAACTATTTCTACACCTCCATTGGTCTCTTTTACTAATACCACTATTCCCACTATTTCCGCCATTCCTTCTATTCCAACTTCCACTGCACCCATCATAGATCTACTAGTAATGATGCCACCACAAAATTCTCATGGCATCAAATCTCCTAATTAATCCATTCAAAAGGAGACTTCTTCTCCTCCTCTTCTCCCCTCATCTTCTCCACCTCCTCTCCCTTCAACAGAGCAACTCACCATTGAAAAAGAGATTGAAAACATAATTATTGGGGAAGATTCCCCATATCAAGTAGAACCACAAGAAAAATAAAAAGAAGTAGAGCCTGAGAAGGAGAAGAAAGAAGTAGTTACAAAAAATATAAAATAAGTTGAGACAAGAAAAGAACTTGAAAAAGAGGTAGAGGCAATGACATAGAAATTTTTTGATAAGCCCAAGGATGAAGTAGTAGTTCAAAAAGTAATAGGGAAAGAGAAGGAAGATGAAAAGGAAAAAGAAGTAGAAACTTAGATACATGTTGAAAAGGATTCAGAGAAAGAGATCCAAAAAAAGTTTGAGGCCCAAGAGGTTCCTTATCAAGAGTTAGTGGTGAGAAACAACCAACAGTAAATGGTAACTCATTCAGACACCTATACTAATATAGAATTCTCATCCTATTTGGTATTGTAGAGAAATCCAGAGTTAAAGGAAGTGATTAATCTTGAGGAGATAAATGTAAAATTGTTAAAAAGTATAGATAATAAAGGAAAGAAGTTCAAGTCTACAAAAGTAACTTCAAAGTTGAAAATTGAATCTTTAGGGCAAAATTTGTAGAGATAGCAGTTCCACCATAGGGGATGAGCAAAGGAGAAGTCATTGAGAGTGACTTAACAATTTCAAAGATACCTCTCGTAGAAGTTACCACTAAGGAATTAAAACAAGATATTCAGACTTTGATAAATTCTATCTTTAATAAGTTGGATAAAGAAAAGACTACCAAATCCAAGTTGAAGGAGTAAAATGCCAAATTATGTGAAATAATTTCCAAGGTAGCAAAGTTTGTTCCTCAATAACCATTACTTTTAGAGGTTGTAGTTATATATCAAGTAATCACAGAAGTGGAAGAGATTGGAGATAAAGAAAAGTTTTTGATAAATGGATAGAAAAGATGCATAAAACTACTCAAAAGCTCTTCCCTAGTGTTCCAGATGCCCATGTTGATATTTTGAAGAAATTGGTAGAATTTAAGGCAATGATGAAAGAGATAGAGAATGAAAATGGCATTTCTGAGTTATAATAGAAAAGTCTATAGATAATAGGTAATTTGAATGAGAAAATTCTTATTGAAGAAAAGAGTTCTCTTGATGGATCTGTGAAGAATATCAATCAAGAAGAGTACCTACTATCTTTTTGTATGCATATTCTACAAATAATGAGTGAAGAAAAGAAGGTTTTGGAAGAAGAGGCACATGGTGCAAAGACAAATTTGGAGGATTCCTTTTTTGGTCTTACTGGTATTTGGTCTGAAAATGTTCCAAGGACATATGAGCAGTTATGAGAGTAATTTAAGTAATGGATGGACAAAGCTACAAATCCTTTCATAACCAAGTCTATCAAGGAGTTAATCCAATATCAATAGGAAATAAAAATACTTAAGCCAAGATTTGAGAAGGTAAAAGCTCATAGTATAAGGATAGAAAGGGAGATGCTAAGATTTGAGACAAAAAGGTAAGCACTTACTAAACCTGATGATGCAACCATACAGTTCATGATGTCTCAACACATCAAATATAGAGACAAATGTAGATTTGAAGTCGATGAATGGACTAATTATTATTGCCCTTCTTTTTAGCAATTTCATTTTCCTTATTTCTATTTTCTTTCATCCCATTCATTTTATTTTTAAAGTAAATTTTTTCAAATAAAATATTTTTAAGTAAATAATTTTAGTAGCGTTACTTGCTAATGGTATATTACTTTGTATAATTGTAAAACTCAAGTAACTTGGCTAAAACACCATTACTTGAAGTTATCTTGTAAAAGTAAATTACTTCAGTGAACTTTGTGCTACATGAAAAGTATTTGTATTCAATCCAAATAGTGAGACCAGGAAGTGATACATGTCATTACCTACTACATGCCACATAGGAGAATTTTAAGGGGGATGCCACTTAATGGTTTCCAATTTTAGAGAAGCACATGGGTATTAAAGAACTTATTTACTATTTGAATTTGGTATCTGAAATTGTATAAATATAAGTGTATGATTTCTTGCCTGGGATGAAATTTTTTTCAGGAAAGTAATTGTAACCAGTATATAGGAAAGTTTAATCAATTTAAAACTTTGTGTTTAGATATCTGGACATTTTTGTATAAATTTTGTTTAAAGTGAATAATAAATAAATAGGTTTTCTAGAGAACTTTGTGTCTAAAGGAATCATTCTATGTTTCTATAAGGATAAAATGGTAAACTATGTGTTATCTATGAGTCTAAATTGAATGCATTACTTTCTTGATCATTTGTTGAAAAGATTATCATAATTATATGTTTATCTATTTACATGTATACAATAAACTCTAAAAAACTATTTATTATGAAGTGCATTTCTCTTAGTTCTCAAGTATTATAATTATTTATTTATTCTCCAAACTATTTCAAACTCCATTCACATTCCTTGAATCAGCTACTTACTTGCTGCAAAATCCCTTTGTTATGTCTCATGAACAGAGTGGTTAAAGTAATACCTCCAATTAGAATAACTTGCACATGGTTTGTATACTCTGAGAATAATTGTAAGCTGTAAGTAATTAGAAATAGATAGACATAAATTCATGGGAGCTTCATTGTTAAATCAAGGGGTTTTAATCCCATGACTGCCTAGGTAATTTTGATTGTGTGCAAAATATCTAACTAATAGGACCATGTTTTAATTTGGCTATATGACTTACCAATCTAATCATTGAAAACTTTAAAACCCATAGAAGATTAATTTATAACACATTTATCCATCAGCATCATTGAAAATATGTCATATGTATTGTTATTAACCAAATTTACATCCTAAGGAGGGATACTCTAGCCTCTTTCAATTTTGGATAACTTTTATACACCTCATATGTTATGGGTAGCAATTATTAGAGGTGAGTCTATAGATTATGGGTTAAATCTCATGCACAAAACCTAAAACTAACCACTAACATACTTGATTTGAATGGAAAGGGATATAATGATATTAAACATTAATCTAATGCAGGTGATGCACCAAGATAATCTCCATAATTGCTATGTATCTAGGGACATGATATATTAATATATATGGGTTGATGAATATGTTGACATGTGGCACACATCCCCCTTAGTTATTTATATGGGTCCAATTTATTAGGATAATGGAGTAACTTGTGGAATTAGTGTATTGGGTAATGGTTGGCCTACATGGGGATTAAGAGGTTACCCATCCATTGATAGTTAGATACAAGTATATACAAAAGAGATGATTATCATTATTAGGAATCAAGTAAGAATTGAGTCTTCTATTGTAAGAGGATATTAGAGCTTCTCCCCTTGAAGAGACATTGTAGAGTTATTCCTTCATAAAGAGTATTGTATGGTGTTGCCCTACCTTAAAGGTATTCTATTTCTGCATATATTGAATATTTAGACATCTTGGTCCACCAATATCTATTGTGTTGTATTGATATACATTATATTCTACTTATTTTCCAATTATTATAAGTGTGGATCATACCAAGTGGTATCAAAGCTTCAATTTTGGTAATTTATGTGGGGTGAAAACTTAGTTTTTTTAAACCATCAATATCTTTCAATCCATTGCTAATTTTTGCAAAATTTGTTTATTGGATATGAATAATATTTCAAGGAAGTCTCAATAAAAAAATCAAGCCTTTATGATCAGTTTTGAGGAATTTATTCATATTTTGGGGTTTTTACTCATTTCATCATATCTTATAAAATATAAGGTTTTGGTGAAATTTTTAATGATGTATTACAATACAGGAAAGTTATAGACAAAATTTCATATTTGTTTGATATGTTTGGAGTGAGTTATTGCAATTTTAGGGTTTTTAATATATTCATTGTATAGACCAAAATTTCTGTAATTTTTTTACAAAATTTTTACTGGAGTTCTACTATCATAAGATAAAGTTACAGTCAAAATTTGAGACTATTTTGATCAGTTTTGAATGAGTTATTGATATTTTTGTGGATAATGAAGTTACAAGTATTTTCAGAGGAGGATGATATTGATGCTAGAGAATGGTGGATATTTTTAAAGGATAATAATACTCAAAAAAAAAATTGGTAAAACATAATTGTCTCTTTCTTTGTCTAGGCCTACACAACATTGGTTAAACCAATTGAGCTTCGTACAAAAGTTTTCTTCATGGGAAGTAATGGAATAGGTCCTTCTAGATCAATGGGATATAAAATAAAAAGCAGATAAAGAAGAGGAAGAAAATAATGATGGTAATGAAGAAAATAATGAAGATGTTGAAGATTAAAAATTAGTGGAAGAAAATAATGACAATGAGGAAGAACATGCAAGTGAAGAAGAAGAAGAATAAGAATTGAATGATAAGGGTTCACATAATTTAGCTCTAAATAAATTTGAGTGAATTATTCAATTTCATGGATGGATTCAAAAGAAGAAGGTTGTTGTGTCCATAAACCCTACCAAAAAATATAACTTCATCAACATGAATGTGGACAAGCATCTACATGTTCAAGCAAAGAATATCAAGGAGGTTCAAGTAAATGGTAGGAATATTTGAGTGTTTGAAGATTTGAAACTTATTATGAAAAAATATGTTTTACATTTAGATTTTTATGATTTGGATATGGATTATGTTGATATGTTTCTTGGATATCCATGGTTAGATACTTTGAGAACAATCAATATTAATATTCAGAAGAAGTTCATGAAGTTTTGGTATAGGGAAAAAAAGGTCACTTTACAGGATATCATAGTGGGAAAGGCACTAATAACAATCAAGATAGATCTTGAGGATGAGATTGAAATAAGTGATGAAGAGCATGTGAAAGATTCATATGAAGACATAGATGAAAAAATAATACAATCAAATCAAAACATTTCATCTACTCAAGAGATAAAGGAACCACCAAAGCAAAATGTGGAAGAGGTAGATAAAAGGTTGATAAGGTCAAAGTATCAAAAAAATTGAGGTATATAGACACCCACATCATCATGAGAAGAAAAAATCATGGAGCCATGTGAGGGAGTGTCATAATAGCAAGCACTTTTTCTATTTCTATATAAGAAATTAGAGTTCTAATAACTATGGTTATGCATGGAATCCAAAGAATACCTACTATGGTCATGGATGGAATCAAAGTAGTGTAGCAAAATATGGTATATGGAATCATAAGAGGAATAATTATGCATGGACACTAAAGCAGTAAATAATGATCATGAATGGAATCAAAGGAGCATAATGGAATTTGGAAATAATATTGGAGAGATATCACCTATCAGAATCACATATGGATGGCTAGATGATCGAGATTGGAGATAAGTGTGTAATGATTTGAAGCACATTTATTATTTAGTTTCTTCTTATGTTTCAAGGATGAAACATGTCAAGGAGGAGAGTAATGTTGTGTATCTAGGGACATGATATATTAATGTATATGGGTTGATGGATATGTTGAAATGTGGTACACATCCCCTTTATTTAGTTATATAGGTCTAATATATTAAGATAATGGAGTAACATGTGGAATTAGTGTATTGGGTAATGGTTGACCTACATTGCGATTAAGAGGTTACCCATACATTTTTAGTTAGATAGAGGTATATATAAAGGATATGATTATAATTTTGAATAATTAATTAAGCATTGAGTCTTATATTTTAGGAGGATATTGGAGGTTGTCCCCTTGAAGAGACATTATGGAGTTACTCCTTCCTAAAGGAGTATTGTATGGTGTTGCCCTACCTTAAGGGTATTCTATTTCTATATATATTAAATATTTAGAAATCTTGGTTAACCAATATCTATTGTTTTATATTGATATACATTATATTCTACATATTTCACAATTATTATAAGTGTGGATCATACCAATAATCCTACTTGAACTTGCACTATGAAAAATAACTTAAAAAATTGATCTCAAAACCCAAGGTTATCCTAACAAAAGTGTTTCAACATGAAGGTAGAATGCATTGTATTTATCAAGGTAGATAAATAATAGGTCTGATCATAGATACTAGTAATATTTTTACACTTAAAGACACACAAGTTAATTAGTTGTAGATCATGTGACCTACCAGAAGGCATATTACTCACAAAAAGCATGAAAGAATGAGATGATTGAAAGGAAAGATAACTATCACTTATAATCCACCAATAGACTCTTAAAATAATTATTCAATAATTTAGGAAAATAAACTAGCTTAAAATATTTATTTCAAAGTAAAAATTAGTATTCAACTCAGCAGGGCTTCACATACCAAATGTGGATCTCACACAATGCCAAAAGAGGCAGCTTATATAGAGAAATGAAGAAGAGAGATGGGGGCATATAGGAGGGATATTTCCAAGTTTCCAAAAGAGTTAAAAATAATAAGATAATTATAAAATAGTCTAAAAAGGTCTATAAGTACATGTGTTCCTCCTCTGAAGATGCTTCATTATCTAAGTGGCATAGGAGCTTGATTATTTACTTGACACCTTAGTATTCTTCTTCAAAACTAAAATTTTCATGTGAGGAGTGAGAAATAGATTTATTCATCATCAGTTCATAATGAACTACCTTCAAATATTTTATTAGACACTTATCATGCATTTTGAAACACCCCTACTCTCACATTTCATGGGAAATCGTCACATAACTCCTTGGGTGTCAAGAAAACCCTTCATCTACTAAACATAGCCTTATCCACATGGATTAAATAATTAATTATCATACCTTTGTAGACCTAAATAATCTCATTTGGGTTCATAAAACAATACCCAAGACTCTATCTTGCACCTTATGCTCTCATTTGGCCTCAATTTCTTATAACCCTAAAATCATGTAAACCTCATTGTGTATGACAATGTAAAAACACTATTGGAAACATGAGAATATATTTAAGTACCCAGTATCCCTTTACAACTCCATACAAATTTTTAGGTCTTGAGAGTGAGCAAAAGTATCTTTTTTCTATAGTTCTCTTCCCCTAATTAAGCCTCAATTAGGCCTCTATGCTTAAAAGACTGAGTTTATACTCCACATCTTTACCACACATGTGAAACCACCAAAAAGTGTATTATTCTCTTTTTATATCTTATATCAACCTCCATGCCAACATTAAGGTTATGAGACCCTATGGAAGTGTGAGAACCATGAAATGGTCCAAGAAACAAGCCCTTTTTAAAGCTTGTTTCAAACTATCCTCAAAAACCAAACCTATAAGTGTACTTTTAGGATGTATTGTATATATTTTTAGGTTTTAATAGGTGTAATACATCCCAAATCATATTTTCCAATGGTTTTATAGTGTTTAATTGTTCAAAACCCTATAAAACACCTTAAACCCCTACAAAATATGGCATTAAATGCATTTTATATAGTTTCAAGTACATGAAAAGTACATGGTGAGGACCTTTAAGTAATATATAATGATTTATTGGTTAGTTATAAGATCAAAATAGGTCATCTCATGCACTTTGGAGTTCAATCTTTCACATCAAGTCCTTACTAGGGTTTTAGGAGGGTTTAGACCTATTTTAGTTTTTAATAATTATTTATAAACCCTAGGGCCTTAAATCCTAAACCAATGCCATAATTTTATAGTATACAACCCTATTCAAATTTACATAGGATCTTAGGTTCTCATGTAAATCCTTTGTATAGATATAAGCAAAAGAAATTGGCTCTCAGGTTAAAGTTAGGCCATGGGAGAGTGGTGTGCACTCTTAACCTTTGTTCATAAATGTTTGAGGCCTAAAACAACAACTAATTCTAGAATATTTTTGTGTGGGAAACCATTTATAATCATTAAAATATATTAGGTCCCATGCATAAGGTCAAAGTCATACCAAGTGAGAGAAATTTTAGTCTAAATTACAGTCATCCATTAGAGGAGCTCAAGGAGGTCTTCACAAGCGAAAATGATTACTTTATTATCTTGATCTACCTATAGATGCTCTTTTAGAGTCTATTCTAACATTTCCCAACTTCTTAATGTCTCCAAATATCATTTTACCTCTCATTGGGCTATATTTTCTATGACTGTATACACAGGCTATGTACTTAGCTTTAGGCTTACTAGGCCTAAACAAGGTCTATCAACATTTCCAACCTTTTTCACTAAATATTATGATTTTATGAGGTCATATTATCAATATGGAAACATTTCCAAGTTAAATTCCTCCTCTCAATATTCTTCTCAACTTATGCCAAAAAGAAGATGATGATGGCTTGTATGCCAAAAAGAAGATGGTTGAAGAACAAAGCTCCAAATGGTTTGGGAATCCTATGATGATGCCCCTTGAGGAAGTGGAATTCACATTATTTTATGGATGGTCCCTTTAAAAGAAACAAGAAGAAATTTTTAATTAACCCATGGTTGAGATTAATCCAAATGAGAAAATGCTTGCATGCATTGATGTAAAAAGGATGTTGATTTTCCCAAAGGCAATTATAATCAGGAATAAAAGTCAAAATAATGATTTACCCATAGGTGATTATAATCATTAAGAGGACATAGATTGGTTAAAGATGATGGTGCCCCAGTTAGGGATAATTATCAATCATAATGCAAGGATATAACCTAGAATACAGATTAAAGATGAGCGGTCACAAAATGATGAAAGAGATGAATAGAAGAATAAGATTGATCAATAAAAAATGATTCAGTTGTACCTGTTAATGAGAAGATGTTCATCCTAATTAGAAATGACATAACTAGAATGGCCAATGGGTTAATTTTATCAAGGGTGGGATAGAAGGATTTGCCAAGGTGCTAAGGAGAAAATCCTACAGCTCCATTGATTATAGACCTTCGTGAAGCTAATTTTTGCTATAACATGTGATGGTAAGATTCATGATAGAAAACCATGAAGACTTGGCCAAATTATGCATAAGGAATGACTCTCAATCCAATAAAAAATCAAAAATAATTCGCTAATGATAAAAACCATGATGATATTGGTGATGTATGAATATGGATGGACTCAAGAATAGGTGTGCCCAAAGAGTCACCCAATGAATGCACATAGACTGAGTCAAGGCAATAGTGCTGAAAGTAAAAAAATAGACAAGTGAACAAACAAACAAATAAATAGAAAAATAAACAAATAAATGACCTAAAATAGATTAAAAAAAATAAAAATCATGAAAACAAAAGCAAATGAAAGCATCCTAACAATGACCATACCCCGGTAAGGTAGATCGAGGATAACTGACTACGATTAAAAAGGACAAATGTTTTTGGATTTTTGAAATGTTATGAATGTTTTTGGAATTTATGAGGTATCTTAACTCATTAGAGAATGATAAGATACCTACTCACAAAATAGTGAGAGTTTTTGGCTTAGTTTGCTCACAAAATGATGAGAGTGTATGGAAATGGGGGCTCAGGTGATCTCAACATGAATTGAGCATGACCCACATAGTCTCAAAATGACCTCAAGTCATATTAATTCCATCCACATAAAAGGCAAGAAAAAACCAACTAGGTCCCAACAAGTTCTCAAATCTGATAAATGGCCAATCAAATGAAAATAGTAATGGCTAGGTGATGTGACAATGCATGATAAATAAATGTTGCCCCTAGTTTGCCCATAGGCACTTGTAACTAGGATACAATGACATAAGTCAATGATACTAATTTTACCATAGGTGATTATAATTAGTAACAAGACTGGTGAGACACTAATTTGCCCATAGGTAGTCATAATCAAGCTCACACAAGCAAACATGGATATAGGATGAAAGATATCTTTCCAGATCTACTATCACACTACTTTCATCGACTATCATTATAAACATAGATTGGATTGATTTTTAAAACTTGATTGGAATCCCCTCAAAAAAGGTGTAGGAAGTACCAAATGAGCCAAAATCAAAATAGGATTGGGTAAGATGAATAAAAATAGGCTTTGGTCTAAATAGGAATGGAATGATATGATGATATGGTATTGTTATAGATAATGATGGTATAGATAGATTAGATAAAATGGTAAGAGAATTTCCCCCAAGCGATGGGGTGAATGGAAAGATCTATGGTAATGGCAAATAGGCATATGTAATAATGGTAATGGCATGGCAATGTGAAATGGTATTGTACATATAGTTGGCATGGGTATGGTAAAATGGCATATGATTCTAATGTTCTTGTTGATGGGGAGATGCATTCCCTAATCAACAAATGATACAAATAAAACACTTTTTAATTGCTAGCCCACACCTCATCAGAATAGTTACTCTATTAGGAATGGCCTACAGATTTGGTTGTCAAGAATTCTTTTTTTATTTTCATTGCTCATTAATTTTGATTCCTTCAAGCATCGAAACAAGGTACCTTTGTAGCCTCTATAAATAAAAGTGAAGCCATGGATGGTAAATAAGGAAAAATAATGGATGGTAGGTTTGTTTGTGAAATAGAATGGTTGATGATAATGGAATGTAGAATAGTTGAGAAAAAAATGAACATTGAGACATTTAGTCACATGTAATGTTTTTGATGCTGGATTTGACATGTTTTTTGTTGTGGCAGGGCCAAAGACTTGTTCTCTCAATAAGACCATTACATTTTTCTATTGTTTGATCTTGAGGGTAGCTACCATCTGATTAGGCCATAGAATGGAAGCTATTTTGATTTGATATTTGATTTTATCTTCATCAAGGAGTGAATAAATTTTATGCTCAGCTATTAGTGCCTCAAAAAGGTTTTCACTAATGAAGTAGTCTTGATTATCCCATAGCACCTTCAAGAAGGTTTCACTAATGAACATTGGCTTTTGAATTTGATTATCTTTTGTCACTTTCAAAAAAGTTTCACTCGGAGAGTGTTCTTCTGCTATATAAATGTTGTCTTGGACTCCTTATTCTTATTTAACTTTTTATCTTCAAATACTATGTCACAATGGATGCAGTTCAACAAAGTGTGATTTTGTCGATCCCAATCAACACTTGTGGGAGATGGAATATCAATGATATGGCTATTTTGGTTGATGGTAATGGCATGTGGAATGGTAATGGAATGGGGAGAGGATACACAATCCTCATAGAAGATACTAGGATAACTTGTGTCAAATCTAAAGTACTCATCCTAAAAAACCATAGAAGGATCACAAATGTCTTCAAATTGATCTACAAAATATGTGTAATCAATGTTGTAACAACCATGAACATATTCTTCTTCTGAATCTGATTCTAACTCAAGGGACTCTGAATCTGATGTTGATTTAGATTTTGATGGTAAATTTGATGTCAATTCAAGAATAGAACCTGACACTAACACTGATTCTTTATCTGACAGATACTTTGTTACAATGATATCTTGTTGAATATTTGGTATTGGATAAGTAATAGCCTATGATGGCATAATGGGCTCCATAAAAATTGGTTTGTCAAAGTGAGACTCCTCTAGGATGGGAAAAAAGTCAAGAGATAACTCGTCAGAGACTAGATTATCAATATGAGGCTCTTAAAAAATAGGCACATGGTCAAGGTAATGATTTTCCCAAAGGTAGTTATAATCATTAAGAAGTGACTCAGCAAAGACTGGCTCGTCAAAGTGAGACTCCTCAATAACTAGGATAGGATCAATGGGTGATTCATCATAGGCTAACTTATCACAAGTGGCTGATTCAATAGAAGTATCTTGGATTGGTTGGTTCTCTTGGCCTTGGTCTCTAATGAGTTGAAAAATACTAGTTTGAACACAACTTAGTCTTTGAATGATTAGATCAGTTGAGGTTTGGTTGGGATTAGTAATACATGAGGAATGGCCTATAGTTGGATAATGGTAGGGCATTAGAGAGCATGATTGCTCACATGAGCTAAAGGATGAAGTCCTAAAATGGTAATGATAGGGAATTATAGGGCTTGTTTTTTCACACAAGACAAAAGACTAGGTCCTAGAATGATGAAGGGGTGTTGTGGAGCTTGATTGTTTGCAAAAGCCAAAAGATGAGGTCTCAAAATGGTAATGGTATTCCTTGGATATTATAGAGCTTGATAGCTCAAATAATCCAAAGGAGGGTTAAGGGTAGCCGATGATCAGATAATAAAAGGACATTGTGGAATTTGATTTATTGCACAAGCTAAAGCATCTAAGTCTTCCTCATAAACCATATCATCCTAGTCATGAGTTGGCTCATAAGTTGGTTATTGACTATGTTCCATGTACTGATTATTTTAAACAAGGTATGGATCTGTATCCAAAATAACTTTATCTATAATTGGGTCTTCAATGTCCTCCTTACAAGACTCTTCATACCAATCTAGGTCTTGAGTTAGATCATGTGGATTTTGACTACATTCCCCATATGGAGTATTGTAGAGATAATAATAAAACTCAAAAAATATTTCTATATAGGAGTTCCTAGTGGGATTTTGTGTGGCCATTATATCATAAGTTGGATTGTATGTGATTCCATCATAAGTGTAATGAC
Organism: Torreya grandis; assembly: GCA_037957365.1. NCBI lineage: Eukaryota > Viridiplantae > Streptophyta > Pinopsida > Cupressales > Taxaceae > Torreya > Torreya grandis. The sequence goes on along the minus strand of JARHVA010002885.1, from coordinate 954,401 downwards.
ACATATCTGTGTAAATGATGAAAGCTCCAAAATAAAAAGGCTTAGCTTTCTACAAACTCTAAAAAACTATGTCCAAAGGACAAATGGTTGAAGCATAGTCTAACTTGGTCCAAAGGTGGAGCCGTATCTTCAATGTGGTTTAAAAGTGGAGCCGTATCTCCAAAATGATTTATGCTAAGACTTGGCATAAAATAACCTAACATCAAATGTCTAATGTCAAATGTCATACACACAAAAGGTCTATGCCAAAGTGTTCCAAACAAGGTCTAAACTAGGAAAGGGAAAAGTTGAGTTACTAGGTATTTTGTCAAAACATGGAGTTAAAATCTAGGCACACAAGTTTAGTAAAAGTTTTCAATGCATAAGTGTGGTGTAAAATGATCAGCATAACACCTTTTTAGATAAAAAAGTGATGTATAGACAAATTGATTTTGAAATTACTTTATGAACAAACAAATGAGTTTTAGTCTCAAAAACACCAAGTAAGATAAATGACCAAAATACATTAATCATCCAAATCCTAACAAGGGTATGGCAATGTGGGGTTGAGTAACTATCAAGTTTTCAAATGTTTCTAAGGGAATTAGTTACACAATAACTTTCACGTTAAACGATGCAAAATATAGCACATAATTTGGGTGACCATGACATTAGATAGTTGTAAAAAGGTCTAGTCCTTTTTACAACCACTACATCTTGTTGTTAGCTTAGTGTAGTATGATGTTCAAATGTAGATACATCTCATGTGTAACTCATAAGGAGTAAGTGAAGTCAATTCTAGGAGATGAAAACCTAGGTCAAAGCTTTCCTAAAGAACTCATGGGAGGTAATGAAGTTCCCCTCTCAAGCCAAGTTTGTATGAAATAAAAGACTAAAAGAGAAAGACTTTAGGGTCATTTTTAAAGTCACCCAAACTTTGACAAATTTTTGGAGAGTGTTTTAGATGGCATTCTTTCTATGCCTTGGACTAGGCAATTTGTAATAAGAATGACGCTTTTGATTCCAAAGGTTCCCTAAAGGATACACGTGGAAGAGCATACACATGGCATCCTTTTTTTTCCAACCAAAATCTAATTAAAATAACTAAGTGAATACAAAAGGCTTGGGGAAAGTGAGTTCATTTTTTAAGTACTAAATGAAAATGAGGTGGTGTTCATTTGACCCCTTAGTTTTAAAATTGTGAACTTTGAAAGCCTAACTTATGAAAACATTCACTTAAGGACCTAAATGTTTCATTAAACACCAAAAACCAGATTCCTAATTCATTTTAAAATCATGTCAAATATGTCTTAATAGCATGTTTTAACAAGTTCTAAGTCCATTGGTTACCTGTCTACCCTTAAGGCATCACCCCAAAAGAAAATATGTTAGATTAGAAATATTTTAAATATATTTTCTCAATTTTGTGAAAAATATATGAAACTTGAAGCTAAAATAATATCAAATTCTAAAAATTTAGGAGAAAACACGTGGTTTTAAAAAAACCCATCCAAAATGGAGTCTATATGACCCCAAACCAAGCATTTTAAAATGGCATATTAGCTCTCAGGTTTGTGTTTTTAAAAAAACATAGTGACCAATGACGGTTACACTTACTAAATGAAAATGGTTATACCAATAGTGACTGACGATGGCTATGCCAACCGATGATGGTTTTACTAACTAATGATGGTTACTATGTAAACCCGTGACAAATAAAAATGGCAAAACAAAATTAAAATATCAAATTGTGAAAGTTTTAAAATGATATTATTCATGTGTGGGATGTGTTTGCTCCCACCGAACTTGCCATTATGTGAACTAAGAATTTGACTAAGAAGAGGAGATTAGTATGGTGTTAGTGAATGAAACTAAATCAAAAACACACTAAGCTAACATCTTCATACCTAGTTACTAGGGTGAGCTTAGTAATAAAAAAAATGACAAACACAACTAAAAAATAAGGAATAAAAATAATAATTCTTTCATCCTCTTTGGATACTCCAAATACCTTTGTAGTAGTGGCTTGCTCAGCTTTGTACTCATGACATCTTCATCACAGGAGGTTTGGCTATCTCCATCTCTCATTGGCACCTTTGGATTTGACTTTGGCTTAACTTGGAATCAATTTGGCATAGTAACACTAGTTTGTATTAAGCTTTTAGAACCAATCATGCATTATAACTTTGCACAAATTAAGCTTAAAAATGATGTTCATGGCCTCTCTATTTATAGATTTTTGAGATTGATCAAAATCAACCTGAACCATCCATCCTGAGCTGAAGATGTGTGGTTGAGGATTAATTAATTTTTTATAGAATTAAGTTTATAATTATCCTCATCATGACATTGAAAAAAGGGGTAAATAAGAGGCATGGAGGGTATTGATGAGCATGGAGGGCATGAATCCTAATATTTATGGTATTTATGACCTAGGGATGTATTCCCAAGAAATGAGGTCACCTGATGATACATATATTCAATATTCATTTTCAAAACAAATTATTCAACAAATTTCCATGGAATTATTAATTAGGGCTTGATTTAGATTAATTAGCTCTTAAACATGTTTAATCACATTGTGCACAAATTACTCACATTGATTAGAATACCTTGTTATTGGTCTAAAATTTGACTGGATTGAAATTAAAAGGTAATATCATATGCATTGGATTCATTACCCCATTTAGGATGTTACCAACAAAAAATAACAAAGACATATGTCTTGTACAAGAGATTTGATAGGAAAGATCAATCCAGAGCACCTCAGTACAAAATTGACATTTTGACTCAGAATGATGTAATCAAAGTTAGCTGATCCATAAATTGCATTGCCCTATTTAAGGATACCCTGGCCAAAATTGGCACTTGAATATGTCAATTTCAACTCATTTAATTGTTTTAGTGTTTTTAAACCAAATTATGCACTTTGGTGGAAATTGGTCAAAACCCTGATTAGAGGTCATTGGTGGCCAAATTTAGGTGTTTACACCAATTATGTGTCCTCACTTGACAAGGCAAGTTTATGAGTGTCAAAGTAGCTCATTTGCAAGAGATAGAATTATTGGATGAAAAATGAATGTCAGCCTTGATTAGAATTCAAGCATATTAAAACCGGTTGTGTGGTCAATACAATAATTATGTAAAGCATAGAGAATTTGAGCTTGGTGATCTTGTACTCAAATAAAATTATAATAATGCAAATACGAAACATAAAAAAAGGGAAAGTTTAAGCCTACCTAATTAGGACCTTATGTTATTATTGCTAACTATGGTTTTGGGACATATAGGTTGGCTATGCCAAAATGAGATAAAATTGATGAATTGATGAACATAATACATCTCAAGTACTTTTTCTTTTAAGTGCCCTAAAATATTGTCTATGAGGATCGCTTACTTCGTGTTGTACCATATCATTATTTAAACCATGCCATGTTCCTTTCCTCCCATGCCTTTCCTATTTACCTTGATTTGTTTCTCTTTTCCAATTACCCTTTTGATTTTGGTTTTGATCCATTAGTATTTCAAACAATGTCAATGGTTGGATTCAAATGCAGTTTTAGTAGATGATTCAGAATTGGCACTATTGAATGCATTCCTTAAACTATAGTATCTTCGTGCATTATGATAATGACCATAGAAATTGCATCCTTCACTTTTGCCAAGTTTTCTATCATTATACTGAGCCATACCATTCTTTTATACTTGTGTCATTTGTCTATTCACAAGCTTGCAGGTACTTAATCAATTCCTCATTGTAGGGTGAACTACAATGGCTTGAGGTCCATTGGACTATGTGGGTAGTGCTTAGTGTTTTATAAGGTCATCTCAACCACCCTTATTCCTATATAAAATCATCCATATTCAAATAGAGTCGAAGGTCACAAATGTGCAAATCACACAAATTTTTTAGTCGATCAACTTCATACAATTTTATTCAATATGATTTACAAATATATAGGATGTGTCCTATAACTACTCACTTTAAATATAGATTAATTTTTCTAACAACTAACAACTAATCTTATCTCAACTCACATATTGTATTATATTAGTGTCATTATTACTCATGTAATACTCTCCACACACATATTAATATCTCTTGCCTATTAATATGAGCACTAACATAGTTTCTTCTAACATTTCCCCCCTTAATTAAAACATGGGAGATGAACTACATGTACTAGCCATCTCTATATTATCCCTCCGCACCTTCCTCCCCCATAATTTTATCTTGCAGATGTCACCTTGATAATACATCTGATTTGATAATGACAAGAAGAGATTATATAATATAAATCTTTCATATTATACCATAATTTCCATACATGTTTTATTTGAAAAATACTTTTAAAACTTATTTGAAAAATGCTTTTAAAACTTATTTGAAACTTACAACAAAAAAATAGACTTATCTAAATGATGACACACATAACTTTTGACAAACAAAATACTACCAATTGATACTTAATAGATTATGACTAACCACTTATTACATAATAACACAAAACAACACTAAACAAATATAAATTTAATTACTAAAACTAAAAAATTTGAATCACTTAACTAATTACAATTAACAAAATCTACTTCAACTAATACTTAATAAAAATACATACCTAAATAATACCTCGAAAAATATAAATTTTAAAAAACATAGACTGTAATTAACCTATACACTATCAAACTCCTAAGAAAATTACATACCGAACAATGAAACACATACAAATCAAAATAAATAAAATGAATTTAGCAAAAACTTTACATTGAAAAAATAAAATACATAACACACAACCAATATAAAATTAAATAAAAATTAAAATAAAACATTAACAAATCACTGACCAAATCAAATTAATTTATTATTATAAAAAAAAAAAAAAAAAAACTAAAATTACCTAAAATTTTGAACTTCATAAATTAAATACATAATACCACAGAAAAGCTAATCCTAAAACTAAAACTAAAACTAACTTGAAAAAAAAAAAAAAAAAGAAAAGAAAAAGAAAAAAGCAAAGAAAAGACTAGAGATCAAGCCTAAAACTAGGGCTTATCTTTGAAGCATTCCGCCGCCGATTTGGTGTTTACCATTGCTGAGGTAGGCCCTGTATGTCGAGCTTGTCGTAGTCACCATGGAGAGGGATCTTTGAGTTGGACAATGCAAATAGCTGTTCAGAGGATTCAAATAATGACGATAATTACAAGAGATGCTACATCGTTTCCTAAACCCAGGAGATAAAAAAAAATATTTCAATTATCACGTAGATCGATGTGTGTGAAGTCACCGAGGAAGGAGAAGTCCTCCATTGAAAGTTGGAAAAGCCGCGTCCATAAATCTTGGATGCACAGATCCAATGCAACAAAAAATTATTGGTCAAGTGATGTAGGGATTAATGCAAGGATTAGTCAAACTCATCATAATGAACCCAGCGAAACACTCTAAACCAAAACTGAATGCAAAGATTTAAGCTCTGCCGTGAAGATCTGAAGTGGACAGAAACCTGATCAATATGTAAACTACTCATGATTTATGCAATGGAAGAACTGAGCCAAGTGGCATAGAACTCTATAGGCTTGATGAAACTAAGGATATTTTATAAACTTCAACAATGTAACATACTGCACACTACAAAAACATACAGATAAATGTATGTAATATTTTTTTATTAAAAAAAAAATTAGAATTCCAACGGACCCTATAATGGTATGCATTGCAGTACTACCATTAAAAAGAAATAAATACTTTCCAATGGTAAATATAATGGACATGGTCTTCATTCCAAAATCTTTTTGAAGAGTGTTTTAATTTCCTCAAGTATACCAAATATAGAAAATCATCCATATTCAAAGAGATTTGAAGCTCATAAATGTGCATAGCACATAAATTCTTTGGTCCATTAGTTTCATATAATTTTATTCAATATGATTTACAAATATATATAAATATGTATTATAACCATTCATCTTAAATATAAATTAATTTTTATAACAAATAATAATTAATATTATCACAACTCATTTATTATCTTATATTAGTGTGATTGTTATTCACACAATAATTTCCACACACACATTAATATTTATCGCTTGTTAATGTGAGCACTAACATAGTTTTTGTTAACAATTTCAGTATTATTGCCATTTTGTGAACAACCTAATCCAACACTCTTGTCATTTTGTAAGTAACCTAAGTCGATACTCTCACCATTTTACAAGAAACCTAAGCCAACACTCTCACCATTTTGAGAGCAACCTAAACCAATGCTTTCACCATTTTATGAGTTAATCCATTTTGTATCTCACAATCCTCCATTGAGTTGAGTTGCCAAAAATCCTAAAAATTTGAAAATCCTAAAAAATAACCTAAAAATCAAAAAGCTTAGAAAAAGGCTTCAAAACTCTAGGAGAAATATTAAGCCACAAAATTTTTGCTTGTTTTGTCCTCTTGTTCGTTAGTGGCTTTTAGCTCTGTTTTGGAGGACGTAGTGTTTTATTGTTTTTCAAAATAATGGAGTTTTATTCCTAACTAATAAATAGGTTTCGAGTAAAGTAAATCAACGAATAATGTGCAATAATTAAACCACTGATTTATGTAAATAGATTGTATTTTTGCCTTTTCTAAAAATAGTAATAAATAAGAGAAAATATGACAGCTTATTCTAAGCCATCTGATCTGATACAGGGTCTGAGAATTCAAGTACAAGACTAGGATAGTGTTAGAAATAGGTTCTTGAACTTTATTTTCTAATTGGATAAGAGCATCGAAAGTGGGACACCCTATTGTTCAATGATGTAGTCCTTTTTTGGCGTTATTTAGGTGATTTGAGTTTTTTGGGTTCTGCTTGGTAGGTATGTGTTACCCTATCAATGAAATATCAAAGCTCAAATGTCTATGGAGCTCGTTGTGCATCTATTTTAATCTTCAAATCCCTAGGAGCTCTTTGTGTTTAAATTTGAATAGCAACTTATGAAAGAGAGAGAGAAGGGGTTAGTGTGTAAAAGATATGTTAGACGTACTACACACCCCATGTATGGTCATGCTACCTACATATGTAATGAAATTACTTCAAGAATTAAGTATAATATCAAAATTATATCCAAATATGACTGAAATATATCCAAATAGATAAGCCACTTCGAGGGGGCAACCTCCACAAGCTTCAATAAGAGCAGAATTCACAATATGATGATAAATAATTACCCACTACCTCCTATATATAGTCTATCTAGGCCATGGTTACTCTATAGGCCGACCTACTAATCAAAAGAAAGCATAGATAAATGTAATATAACATCAAAAAGGGATAAGTAAGCCACAAGTCGGCTAGTAATATCCTCATACATGTGATAGGTTAGGGGCATATTATGCCCTTCCCCTTTAAACTAACATTGTCCTCAACGTTGAACAACTCTGGATGTTATTGCAAAAAATATTCACCTTCCCAAGTTGCATCTTCACTGCTCTAGTTTTTCCACTTGATCAAATATTTCGTAATCTCTCTAGTTCTCAACCTCTTAGTACATGTTTGGAGGATCTTCTATGGTTTCAAAATGACTCGTCCTTCTTCATCTAGTTCTAGGAGCTCTGTCTGGGCAGAAACTTTCTCTCCAATGACCTTCTTCAAACAAGAAACATGAAATACTGGGTGTATGTGAGATGAATGAAGTAACTCGAGCTTGTAAGCCACACTTCCAATTTTTTGTAAAACCTGATAAGGGCCATAATACTTAGGAGCAAGTTTGTTGTCCTTTTTCTATTGCTTCAAGGACATCTGCTTGTAAGGCTGCAAATGAATAAATACCTAGTCACCCACCTCAAAATTTCACTCACTATGGTGTTGATCTGCTTGTTACTTCATCCTATTTTGTGCCAAGGCCAAATTCTCTCTCAAACTAGCCAAAACCTCTTGTTGATGTTGAATGTGCTCTTCCACATCTCAAAGCTTGGTGTGCACCTTTAATGAAGAAGTGATGGAAGGTGGATGGTAACCATATAGTGCTAGAAATGGAGACATTTTAGAAGAGGTATGGAAATATGTGTTATTCCACCATTCTGCAAGTGGTAGCCATTTAACCCAATGTTCTTGTTTATCTGATACAACACAACGGAGATACCCCTCTAAACATCTGTTAACCACTTCAGTTTGTCCATCAGATTAGGGGTGGTAAGATGAGCTATGAGCTAGCTGAGTACCCAAACAAGAAAATAGTTCAATCTATAAATTACTAGTGAAAATAGGATCACGATCACTTACAATTATTTTTGGGGTTCCATGTAATTTGAGAACTGCTTCCATAAAAATAGCCACTACTGTACTTGCTAAAAATGGGTGTGAGAGAGCACAAAAATGGGCATATTTTGTAAGCCTGTCTAAAATGACCAAAATAACATTCTTACCTTCAGAACAAGGCAACCTAGTGATGAAATCCATGGAAACCTCCTCCTACCTTTGACTAGGACTTGCTAATGGTTGTAACAGACCTGGGGTCTTAAGTGTTTCACCTTTATTCTATTGGCATATCAAGCATTCTTCCAAAAAATTTTGTACATCTCCGTTGAGTCCTTCCCAAAATAATTCTTTCTTAATTCTATGATAAGTTTTCAAGAACCCTGAGTGTCCCCCAATTGGAGATGCATGCAACTTTGCAAGAATCTTATGCTTAAGCTCTGAATTTTTACACAAGTATAACCTACCCTTATACCATAGGACATTACCTTTCCATTCAAATTTTTCAGAGGATAAATTACCTTGCTGTAGATTCTGAATCAAAACCTGTGTATCCTTGTCTTGCTCCCATTTTAACCTAGCTTCATCCACCCAATCTGCTTGCAACATGGACATTGCACAAAGTAATGCTTCTGTGGATGCATCCCGTTTGGATAGTGCATCTGCTACTACATTATCTTTACCCTTCTTGTAAATGATTTCAAAATCATAACCCAACATTTTGGTTACCCATTTTTGTTGTCCCTCAAATGATAATCTTTGCTCCAAAAAGTATTTGAGACTATCATGATCTATTTTCACCTTAAAGTCTCTACCATTAGATAAGGCCTCCATTATTTAACTGCATGAAGAATAGCCATCATTTCTTTCTCACAGATAGGTTTTTTTAGATTCTTACCTTTGAATTGATGACTTTCAAATGAAATGGGTCTTCCTTCCTACATTAGTACTACCCCCAATCTAGACCCAAAAGCATCACATTCAATAATGAATGTTTGTGAGAAGTCTAGAGTAGCCAAAACTAGAGTGGTGTACATAGTTACTTTTAGTTTCTCAAACGCTTTGGTGGCATCATCATTCCAATGGAAATCATCCTTCTTTAGCAAAGCAATGAGTGGATTTTCTATGCTACCATAACCTTTCATAAATCTTCTATAGTAACCTATTAGTCCAAGGAACCCTCGAAGGTTTTTGAGAGTTTTTGGCATGGGCCATTCCATTATCACTTTGATCTTCTGGGGATCAACTTTGACACCTTCATGGGAAACAATGTGACTGAGGTACTCTACCTCCTGTACTCCAAAATAACATTTGGATGGATTCACATAAATTTGGTGCTTCTTCAACACAATCAACACATGTTTCACATTTTGCAGATGTGCTTCCCATGTCTGACTATAAATCAATATGTCATCAAAGAAAACTAGCACAAACTTCCTTAAAAAAGGCCTAAAAATAGTGTTCATCAAGCTCTGAAAAGTAGATGGTGCATTTGTAAGATCAAATGGCATTACCAAAAACTCATAATGGCCCTCATGTGTTCTAAAAGCAGTTTTATGAACATCTTCATCCTTGATTCTAATTTGATGGTACCTCGAGCAAAGATCTAATTTTGTGAAATAATTAGCACCATGCAACTCATCAAGTAAATCATTAATTACTGGAATAGGAAACTTATCTTTGATGGTGTACTTGTTGAGTCCCCTATAATCTGGGCACATCCTCCATGTGTCATCCTTCTTCCGCACCATAACCACTAATGATGAATATGCACTTTGGCTATGCTTGATGATCCCTGCCTCTAGCATCTCATGGACCATCTTTTCAATTTCACTCTTTTGTGCATATGGATATCTATATGGTCTAATATTTGGTGGTTGACTACCTGGAATTAGTTGAATAACATGATCATGTTCTCTTTTTGGTGGTAGTCCTTTTGGCATGGCCCCAAAAATAGATGAGTGGTCCTCAAGAATTATCTATAGATCAGGATGTGTAGATGCCTATGTGGGTTGAACTTTTATGGAGCATAATCATTTAATAATTCCCTCTGCCCCCTTTTTTAGCATCTTGGTCATCTGATGTGAACTAATCAATTGTGGAGATTTTGCATGTAATCCATGTAGTTCACTTTTCTTACCTTCAAAATGAAAGCGCATGAATAGTTCTCAGAAATTCTTCTCAATGGTACCTAAGGTTGTAAGCCATTAGACTCCCAAAACAATGTCTGTGTTACCCATGGGAATAGAAAACATAGGAGAGTCAAGATTTTACCCACCCATAGTAAGCTTAATAATATGGCATTTTCCTGAACAATTAATTGTGCCACCATCTGCAATCATGACCTAAAATTTTGGTGCTGGGTAGATGAAACAGTTCAATCAAGTGACCAACTTATGGTTTATAAAGTTATGTGTGCTCCCTGAATCAATCAACATTGTCACCCTCTATTTCTTGTGAAAACCCACCACCTTAAGATTTTGTGGAGTGATAATACCTACAAGTGCATGACAAGATATTGTAGGTTGGGAATCTTTAGGTACCTCCTCTATATCTTCCTCATCATCATTGGATGCATCATCTGCTTCTTCATCTTCATTTGGTCCCTCAATGTAGAATAAATTCTTCTCAGTACATCTATGTCCTTTACTCGACTTGTTGTAACAATTGAAACATAATCCTTTTGCATGCTTCTCTTCAATTTGCTGAGGGGTCAATCTAGTAGGTGGAGGAAATGTTGGTGATGATATGCTACAATTTTTGAAGTGAGTGAATGGCTGCTTCTTGTTAGCTATGAATTTTTGCTTAGCTCTACGTGCCATGATAATAAAATCAAAAATCTTAAGTGGATTAAACATGTATACCTCATGATGAACGTGGTCGTTGAGTCCACCCAAAAATAGGTCATTTAAGTTTTCTTTAGAAATTGTCTCCACACATAAGGACAAGTTTTGAAAATGATGAATATAATCCTTGATGGAGCTAGTTTGTCACAATTTTTCCTGTTGGTTGAAGTAATTCTCTATCACACTAATACCATAGTGTAATTGTAGCTCCTTTGTAAAAACTGACCAGGTGACATTGAGAGTCATCTTTTTCTTTTGAGCACACAACCATCGATACCAAATGAATTGATCAGGTTCAAGATACAAGGATGCCATGATAACTTTTTGTCCACCTAAAATCTGATGTAGGTCAAAAAAACTCTCCATTTGGTTGATCCAATTGAGTGGATCTTTTCCATCAAATTTGCACATATCCACCTTTGGTAATAGGTTCCTCTGTGGCCATGGAGTTAGATTTGAAGTAGACTAGTTAGGAGAACCACCCTGGTGGGTTTGTGCAATAGAGTTAGCTTGATGATTCAAATAATTAATGTTCAAAGCCATCATGATATCTCCCAAACTATCTTGTATGGATTGCATATTAGATTGTATGTCTTGCACCTCACTCTGAATGCCTTGCACACTATAATCAAGTTGGCTCACTTTGTGATCTATGTCAGAAAACCCTGGTATAAAGGGTCTAGTACATCCCCCTTTTGACTCGATATCTTCCTTGTTAGGATTTTTACCTAGAGTTTCAACACCCTTTCCTTGGCCTTAAATTTGTGGACCTACCATAAAAGGGTTTTACGATGTCGACCCTTATCGGCACTTTTGACCCAACCTTGACCAAGTGATTTTTGAATTATGTCAGCCTCAAATAAAAATATACAAAGAACATACCATAGCTAAATTTTTCTAACATTTCCAAAAATGTAAATAACTCAAAAAAATTCTTTGCATTGTGCACTATAGAACAATTTTATGAAAAAACATAAAATAGTGATAACTTTTGTAAAACATATCCAAATGAGCTAAAATTTTAATGGAAGCTTAATTTGAGTATTTCGCACCTCCAGTAAAAAAATTTCAAATAAATTCATAACTTTTTTTTATATATCACCAAATTTAAAAAGTTAGTGTTTCGCCCACAAGATTGCCCAAATCACAGCTCTGATACCATTTGTAATGAAATTAGTTCAAGAATTATGTATAATATCAAAATTATATCCAAATATATGATAATAGATAAGCCACTTCGAGGGGGCAACCTCCACAAGCTTCAATAAGATCAAAATTCATAATATGATGATAAATAATTACCCACTACCTCCTATATATAGTCTATCTAGGCCATGGTTACTCCATAGGCTGACCTACTAATAAAAAAAAATCATAGATAAATGTAATATAACATCAAATAGGGATAAGTAAGACACAAATTGGCTAATACTATCCTCATACATGTGATAGGTTAGAGGGGTAGCAACATACCAATACTCTGAGGGGGGATCAAGTTAATGTAGTTCTCACATTGAAGTACTTGATGTAATTGTGTATGAAAATATAACTAGATGCAAAATTGTGAGTAATTTAAATGGCTAGGGACTAATGTAAGGGTTTGAATAGGCTTGGAATAATATTAGAAGGTTGTATGTAGAGAATAGGGAAAAGTGCTTGAGTGTACTTGCTTGTATTCTTGATTCTCTCTTGTAAATGAGTGCCAACCCTTATAAATAGATTTTGAATGGCATTTTTTAGAGAACTTAATGATCATGGGTTAAATAAATTCACATTAGGTTGACATGAATTAAGATAAGGATTTGGTAAAATATGATTGTTTGAACCAAATTTATACTTGGACAACAATGTCAAAAATAGGATACCCAAGGTTCCAATGCTCTTGTCCATGTTAGACATTGTTGTCTAGAGGAAATGAGACCTAGGGGGATGGATTTGAGCCTAAAAGATTTACTTGGGTATGTAAGGGTTAAGTTTGAAAGGCTATAGATGACTGGGACTTGATGAAAGAAAAACCTATAAGGGTTATGCAAGAATGTAGGAAGACCTATGGATTAGGTGTCATTAGCCACACTCAAGTAACCAAATTTTATATTTTACATGACTACATTTGCCCCCCCTTTATTCTAGTGATGTAGCAAAGTGAAATACTAGAATAAAATAAAAAATTAAAAAGCATACCTGAACTTACCTATAAAGGTGAAGCCCATGAAGCTTGTGTGATGCTGAGTAATGCATAATAGTGCATAAAGAGCATATTGTGCAACCATGAATCTATGAGATAAATCAAAGAGTAGATCAGTTCTTATTATATGTGTTATAAAATAAAAACATATAAAAGCTGAGTAAAATAAAAAGGAAGAGAAAGGAATGAATACACCTCATCGAGTACGTGAACTAATACAAAACCTATTATGATTCTGAGTAATGTTGAGTAATGTTGGACTATGTTGGATGATGTTATACCAAAATTTATATCACAAATAGAGCTAAGTGCTCAAATCCCCAAAAAATGGCTCAAGAATATAAAGACTGGTCCTTTGGCTCCATCGTCACTTATTGAGTGAAGCTAGATGATCCTGCATGTGATAATTGATATCTAGATTATGTGTCTAATCTCTATAAATAGGTGGCTCAAGAATATAAAGGTTGGCTCTTTGGCTCCATCATTTCCCTGTGAAGTGAAGTTATGAAATGATACCTATATAGAATAAATGTCATATGAGATGGCTCATAGAGTCTATGGATTCTCTAAAAATTTAACAATGTGGCATGGATAGCTGAATATATGCCATAAACTAGGTCACTCTTGGCCATTTCAAAAGATGGAGGTTAGGCTTGTATTAAAGCCACTCTAAAATTGATGTGATGTGTTTATGTGAAAGTCAACTCGAGAAATCAGGTACTTAAAAAGTTAAACTTTTATGAAATTTCAATTTGAAAATGATGTCAACCACTTACAGATAGATTAAGGTATGCAACTACAGAGAATACTTGGGTAATAAACTAAACTCAAAAATAAAATAAAAGTAATGTGTCATGCACATTTCTTCCAATCACTGGTGTCGAGAACATAGATTTTGATCTAGAATTTATGTCAACTACCTAATTTGAAATTGAAAGTGAGAACCATCATGTCATTCATGATATCCCTTTATATCTAGATTTCCTATGAAAATTGTACTAAAATTACTGATTCTAACTGATCTAGATGTGTAAAAACTATAGCTGAGCTAAATTTTTTTCCTATTACTAAAAAACTTGGGTGTTTTTCTATCTAAATAAGAGCACCAAAATGAGGAACCCTTGTGTTTGATTCTATTGTCTATTTTTGGCATTATTGTCCTATGTTAAAACTAGTTGTTGATTTAGAATTGTCACTATTTTTCTATTATATTTTGGCTGGTTTAACCTCTAGATTCGTAACTAGGTGATTTGGATGTTATTGTTTAGACTGCTAGGAGATTTGATCTTTATGACAAAACCCCTATTTTTTGCCCCCTCTTTTGAGGGTAGGAATGATTGAACATGTAATGAGTACTCTCAGAAGAAAAGAGTCCTACAAGTATGTTATGATGCATAGATGCATGATATAACAATGATATTTGACAAGATATCTCTAGATATAAAAATGTTTGTATTGACATATTTGTTAGATCAACAGGGATATGTCTAGATAGATATAACAATATAAAAACATGTGAAATGTACTGAATTGGAACTAAATTTTTTTTATGTTAGTTGTTAGTTCTCAAGGATGGATGGAGCATGATGTCCATCATGGCATCCAAAAAAGCAAGGTAAATGCATGATATGGATCATGACATTGAAAATAAGGACAAACAATCAAACAACAAGCATACAAAGCAAGAAGCATATAAGGCTGGCCTAGGGGCCACACAAATAAGGGACATGGACACATGTTACTCAAACTAGAAAGTAAGCATACAAGGCATGTTCAAATGCCACATACACATATAATTTGAAACAATCAAAGATTGACATGAGGGCCACAAACACATAGAAGAGTAAAAGCAAGGGACATTGACAAATGTCCAAAAGTACATACACATGAATAGAAGTAAAAGGACATTGACAAATGTCCTAAGGCACACACAAAAAATAAAACTAGAACTGAAAATGCAATCTTATCTAGCTACGTAAAGCAAGAAAGGAAGCATGTAAAAATTTTAAAGGTATAATCACATCTAAATAATCAAATCAAGAGTGAAAGTATGTAAGACATGTTTAGTACAAGACTAGGTATATGTTAAGATATACACAAGTACTATATACTAGTGATGTTGATATAGTAATCTATGTAATATGGTAAGTAATGTACATTAGTATGATAACTCATGGTGTGTAGTGTAGGATTGACATAATCTGGATGGTGTTGTCATTTAGAAGATGACCTTAATGGATGTGTGTGTGTGTGTGTGTGCGTGAGTGCACGTGCGCGCGCGCGCGCGCGTGTGTGTGTGTGTGTGTTGAATGTAGAATTAGGAATGCCCCATCAATGGGTAGAGTGAAGCAATCAAGTAACTAGATGTCACTGCATACACTCAAAAGAGATCAAGTGAAGCATGGTAATGTAGATAAAAAAACATACAATAGAAAATGTAGGTCCTAACATGATAGTAGGAATATAAATCATGGACGATGCATATAATCAAAATGTTTTTAGTATTTTGATAAATTTGAATGTTTTTGTATTTTGAAATTTTGTGAATATTTTTGTACTTTTTGGAAATATTTGGACTATGTACAATCAAGTAAAAGAGATTAAGTTGGGATAGGATGATACTAAATGATGAGTCTCATGGGAGACTCCCTATCATGGTGTCTTGTATCAGGGAGTGGAATCGTGCATGAATGTGAAGCATAATGGAAATACTACGACTATGGCTCTAAAAGCTTTATATGTTGTAAATGCTCTGAAATCTCTGAAGTAGAAACTAATTTTGGGGTCCCACTATAATTTTGAGAAGTGGATGTAACTGTAAGGATCTTAAGGACCCATATTGAAGTAGGATATGCTATCTAAATATGTGCTTTATTTGCAAACCCATAGTTCTCAATAAAACTTCTCTAGGTTTGAAAACTATAGTTGGAAGCTATCTAAAATCTCAAAGCTATGGTGGTGTATAAACCCTATATATTGGTGATGGATGTGTCAATTGTATCTGAATATGTACCAGAGGAAAAACTATAACTAGTGGGGAAACTAAAATTGGTGGAGAAGCTAGAACTTGTGATTGTAAAGTAAATGGCTCTAAAGTGGGTAGTCATAATTCATATGGAACTCCACCAACTATAATCACTTGATTAACATGAATGAATTTCACACATCTATGAACTATAGATAGTTTTACTCAAAAAAATTGAATCCATGGGTGACCAAGTAACATATCAAAAACTCATGCACTGGGAACTATAGTGAAATGTGTGGTCACATGTGTTGGACCAGTCTGTAAAGGAAATACAATCTCAACTAGTGAAATTTGTATGTGCCCACTCAATCTACTAATAACTATATATGTTGGGGTGATATCTTTCTCTGAATAACTCAAATACTATAATAATGTAATAGTGCACATGTTGACATTATAACCATTATCGATGAAAACACTATGAATGGATTGATTATGAATATGTGTTATGATAAAGAGTGCATTATAATCTAAATTATCCTCCACAATATCCTGATCTGAGAAGGATATTGAAGGTTTAGCTAGAACTCTAGACTCATACACACCAATCATACCACTCAAAGGATGTGACTCAATTGAAGGTGCCTAGTATGTAACTAGTGGTTGATGTGCATGATATGTATGGTGAACCCCTGATGTGTCCCCTGTATCCTATTTTAAATTCTATAGAAATGGATTTAAGAAGATTTTAAAATCTTTATTTTGTGTGTGTTTTCCCTATGGAAGCTCAACTGAAGTGCCAAGATCAAGTGGGTTGTCATCTATCAAGTCTTGTATCTTATGTTTTACACTGATACATCTATTTGTAGTGTGGCCTAATGCCCTATGGTAATCACAAAATTCCTACTAATCATATCCCTTGGGAAGAGGTTTGGTTGGATCAACTTCCTGAATAGGAGGGAGAGATATGATATTACAATCCAAAAGTTGTTGTAAAACCCTAGCTGAAGGAACTAGAAGATGTGAGAAAGTACACCGAGGGGGTACTGATAAAACTATATGCTGAGGAGGCTCTAAAGCTGCATTTACTATAGGTTGATTCTACCCTTTTGTATAATTAAAATTGACCTTGTATAGGACTTTGTTTTTACTCTTATTAGTTGTGTCTAGAATGCTTGTATACTTGAGTTTACCCATTGAAATGAATTTCACTTCTCTTTCCTTTAGTGTATGACACAATTTAGTAAAAGAAGAGAATCACCTGAACATAATTGATTCATGAAGTGTTGATAAAATACTTTATTTGAAGAGATCTTGTAACTCCTGATCTATCATAGGACTAGTCATCTTAGCCAAGATGGTCTTATACCAAAGAACATAGTCCATGAGATGTGTTGGGTGAATATTTTGTCGTCAACTAACTGATGACAAAATGGGTATATCAACCATAGCATATGGAGATTTACGCCACAAAAAGTGTGGGTTTACCAGATCTAGATGAGGTAAATATCTCCTCTTATCAAGGGGAGGTTTCCTATGAATATTTATACGCTATATGTAAATATAATTAAGTAGATAATAATACTTAGGGTGGTATAACAGCATCCACCTCTCTTTTTTTAGAGGTGATGTACAAGGAACAAGAGAGAAAAATCCTAGTCGTCGGCCAACAACATTCCTCTTCTTTTAGGAATGGTATCCAGCGTAGAGCAAAAAATCACCTGAAGTAACAAAGTTCACAAGGAAACTTGTGTAAGCACAAAGTCTTTCGTAGCCTCCTTCACTGATTTGAAACAAGCGTAACCATAGAGTGAAATGAAGCACAGAGTCTTCACCTAAAACTAAAAAAGATAAAAGGATCACAAAAATAAAATTTTCTCAAAGTCTCTCTTCTATCTTTTAGAAATGCCCTCAGATAATATCAACACACCCACTTTGTTTATTAAATCAAACAAATAAGAGATTATCAGGAAAGAGGACATAAGAACTGTTTTCTAATTAACATAGATAACTTCAACACAAAGTCTGAAATAAACCTGCTTCTCATTCATTTAACAAAATATGATTTACAAGTTGAGCACAAAGTCTCAAGAAGTGTCTCAATTTCAGCAAAGTTTTTGCTCTCAATTATCAGAGATCTATTTACAAAAGAGGTCTCCACTATTTATAGGGAGAAACTTTCAAAATTAAAAAGATTATAATATAAAAATATCTTAGTCAAAGATGACTCATCTTTGACTTTGAGATATTTTTCCAAAATTTTTACATGTAATTACACATTACAAAATTGCATGTACTTTTACATGACAAAAGTGCATGAGAAGAGAGGAAGAAGAGAGAAAGAAAAAGGTTCAGCTCTTGCTGCCAGACTTCTTCAGATGAGCATTGTACATAGTGATAAATGCCTGATTTGGTTCTTTTTATGAACTCGACCATATCCACGTGCCCAATCTATATATCCTTAATATGATCAACATTTAGAAGCAACAGAGGTGATTGGAAAAACACCTTGATGCTTGTACTTCATTGTCTTCAACTTCTTCATGAAAACTTCAGTGATTTGGAAGAACTTATGTTGAAAGGACGCCGATGAAGGGGGATCCTTTAGAGAAACTGTAGCATGAATCATGATTGTGCAATTAGGGGAAGAAAGTAGTGAGCTGGGAAAAATGCACATTTGATGGTCACGATTAGGGAAATGTGCTTGAAAGGGATGAGACGTGAACATGTCAGAAAGCGAAAGAAAAGGGGAGCAGGCATGGAAAATGGGAAAATAAAAATTTTCCAAAGATAACAAAAATGAGGGGAAAATATGTAGTGGCAGCAAAATTTGCCACCTGTTCATATTTGCTAAAAAATATGCAGTGGTGGCAAAATTTGCTGCCCGTGTATATTTACTAAAAAATATGTAGTGGTGGCAAAATTTGCCGCCTGTGCATATTTGCTAAAAAATATGCAGTGCCAGAAAAATTTGCCGCCCATGCATGTTTGCTGAAAAATATGGTGAACTCTTTGAAATTTATCAAAAATTTGAGCATCCTGATCACATTAAAAACACAATGAATTTCATGTTTGCTGGGAAATCATAACTAAGAAAGGTCGCAAACTTTTCAAAGAAGTCAGTTGACAAAAACTTGAGATCAAGAGAAACTTGCCTCGAAAGATGAACCTAGAGAGAAAACATGAAATGGACAAGTTTCATAGGGGTTGTTCCAAAAAAATGAGCTAAGCTAATTTTGAAAACAACAGTTGGCTCCTGTTGGGGAACTGCCTTCTATTGCAAAAATTGATTGAAGGGGGTAGAACCCAGAATCTCCAGTGCCTTGAAGTGTGCCATTGGGCTACAGAGTCATGCTACCCAAAAAGAAAGGCTCCAAAAACAAAAAAAAATGAACAAAACAAAGCAAAAGGCTATACAAATATACATATGTATAGGGGGACTCATCCAATACTTCAAGAATTGAAGTACTTCAGACCCTGCTCCCCAAGAGGTAGTGACAATGGCGTTCTGTCCTAATAAACCAGCAAGAGGCCATTTTCTCTCCAGAATTGATGATGTGTGAATGGAACTCTCCACCAAGAAACCAATTTTCTATGCCTTCCCTTTTGTTTTCTCCTCTTTCCCCACAACAAGACTTGTCTTTTGATCTAAAAACCATGAATCCTTGTTTTCTTAGAGAAGAGTTCTTTTTCCTGATCATGACGTTAGCAGCATGGTCAGCTACCATAATCAGTTACTCTTCTAGTTCCATCCAGCACCTGATTTGATCATCTTCATTTGACACCTGCCACTGATTGGCACTATCAAGCCCACTTGTTATTTCATTTGAACCAACTTTTTGGTTGGCATTATCAAGGGTTTTAATAGGCTCTTCATGAACCTCTTCTGTGGTCAGAAAATAATTACCCCTGCTAGAGGACTCAAACAGAATTTGAGCTACAAGGGCTGACATTTGGGTGATCACGTACTTTGCCTCTCCCTTAGGAAGTAACCTCTGCATCATGCCTTTCATAGGGATTCTTTCCTAGGACAATTCCATGCTCAATTCTCCTCTGACATCCTTGCAAAAGTTCCATCCAAGCAGAATGCCATATGAGGTTGGGACGTCAGCTACCAGAATTGTCATCTTGATCCTCTTGTCAGGGAACGTTGCAAATGCAAATTGGGCATCTTTGATTTGCCCAAGGAGTGGGACTTGTTTTTTTTCCATGGAGAAGCATCTCCCAAATGTTTTAGTCAATGTGAGACCAAGATATTATGCCACTTTAGCAGGCATCATGTTGTCAGATGCACTAGAATTGATGATGCAAATACTCAACTTGCGACCGTTCATTAATAGGGAAACATAGAAAGGTTCTATTTTCTTAGGAGCAACTGGAGGAGTCATGGCAAAATTATTCCAGGTAGATACATTCATTTGGGGATCATGAGTTACCCTCAGAATTTCTTATCCTATAGGGATGGCTGTACCTTTCACACATTTCGCCAACCTATCCAACTATTCAGGATGGGCTTGTAGAAATTCAAATTCAAACATTTGAATTTTAGTGTTTTTGACATGCTCAATTATGTCAAATGTCTAAATTGGACTAGGCACAGAGGATGGGAGTTCACTCTTTTGGTTTTTGGGAGGGGGAGGGCTAGTTTGTGAAGTTGAAGTAGAGGGTGTAGAGATGCTTGGGGTATGTACCTTTTCAACAGTCACCGAGTCCTTTGGTTAGAAGGGAAAAGTGGTTCCCCACTTGGTAATTAAAACTGCTAGCTAAGGTTGCTCCTCTGTCTTCTCTTTATCAGCTTGTTGAGTTGATTGATTCTGGGATCGAGTGAATATAGTATATGATCCCTCAGTTGCATTCCCCTCACTTTTGGGTTCATCTTGATAACTCAGGTAACCAACGATGGAGTCACCAGCTAATTCTTCTTCTTACTCTTCGAAGAGATTAGCATCATCTTGTTGGTCCAACTCAGGTTGGAAAGGGGAAGCATGTTTCATTTCTAGATATCCAACTGCTGAGTTGGTTGGAGGTGCTTCAAGGGTGAGGTTCCTCTATCGGGGAAGAAGACGATTTGGCTACCCTTGATTCCTAGTAGCATTGCCTTGGTACGCTTGATTTTGAAATGTCCTCCTTGGCATATCTCAATTAAGAGAATCAGACATAACTTGGGCCATTTGTCTCTTTAAAGCTATCAGTTTATTTGTCAATTTTTATACCATAAGATCTGTAGTACCTATAGAAGAGCTTTCAGCAGATGAAGAGAATCTATTTTTACTTGGGTGTTTTTTGATCTTACCTGCCAAGATAAGATCATCCTCAATCTCAGTAGCCAAATTTTGAGCCAATGCTAGATCCATAGGGCCAGCTCACCTCAATAGGAAACTTACTTCGAGAAGCTGTGAGTTGATAAAAAAGCACTTGAGATTCTCTAGCGTGGGCTGAGCAACAGTTGGAATTTGGTTCCTTAACTTGTTGAATTTGGCTATGAAATCCCTCATGGGTTCTTGGGATTCTTTTTTCATCTGTGTTAGCTAAGCTAATAAGGTGTGTGCATCTTTAGTAGGTTTAAATCTAGCTTCAAATATGGACTTTAGTGTATTCCAATCAATTATAGTTTGAGCTTGAAGGTGGTAGAACCAATCCATGGCAGTGCATTGTAGAGTTTTTACAAAAAGTTTCATTGCTACATCCTCAAATTCCACACTGATTATGCCGCATGCTATGGAGAAAGCGGCAATATGCTCATCGGGATGAACCTTCCTGTCCCCAAAAAACTTAGAAAAAAATTTCTTGGAACTACGAGGTAGTTCATGCAAGGGTGGGGTCAAATTGAGAGGACCAAAGGAATTTCCCCATGGACCTTAAGCCATTATATTAGGATGATTAAATGGTGGGACAATAAATCTGGGTGGAGTGTTAATAGGCAAGGCACTATTAACAGCAAAAAAAGAAGCTCTACCTTGTGTTGGTGACCTGATAAGGTCAGGAGGAAGACTTCTAGATCATTGGAGGAAAGGTGATGGAGGGAACGGATCAAAGTTGCTCTACTATGCCAACTCAAACACAGGGTCAAAAACACCTTTAGATCTCTAGCTTCTTGTGTAGTGTGGAGTTGCCAGATTTCAATCAGTTTAAAGTTTGGGACTTGAAACTGCATGCTCTTCCCCAACGGCTCTAGTTTTGTAGACCAAATAATATAACAAAGATGGAGGAAGATGGTAAGGCTATAATGATAATGGGTAAGACATGGAACGGAGTCGCCAAAAACTATAGGGTGAATATTTTGTCGTCAACTAACTGATGACAAAATGGGTATATCAACCATAGCATAGGGAGATTTATGGCATGAAAAGTGTGGGTTTACCAGATCTAGATGAAGTAAATCTCTCCTCTCATCAAGGGGAGGTTCCCTATGAATATTTATATGCTATATGTAAATATAATTAAGCAAAAAATAATACTCGGGGTGGTATAACAGTATCCACCTCTCTTTTTTTAGAGGTGATGTACAAGGAACAAGAGAGAGAAATCCTGGTCATTGGCCAACAACATTCCTCTTCTTTCAGGAATGGTATCCAGTGTAGAGCAGAAAATCACCTGAAGTAACAAAGTTCACAAGGAAACTTGCGTAAGCACAAAGTCTTCCGTAGCCTCCTTCACTGATTCAAAACAAGCATAACCATAGAGTGAAATGAAGTACAAAGTCTTCGCCTGAAACTACAAAAGATAAAAGGATCACAAAGATAAAAGTAGCTCAAATTCTCTTTTCTATCTTTTAGAAATGCCCTCAGATAATATCAACACACTCACTTTGCTTATTAAATCAAACAAATAAGAGATTATCAGGAAAGAGGACATAAGAACTATTTCTTAAATAACACAGATAACTTCAACACAAAGTCTGAAATAAACCTGCTTCTCATTCATTTAACAAATTGTGATTTACAAGTTGAGCACAAAGTCTCAAGAAGCATCTCAATTTCAGTAGAGTTTTTGCTCTCAATTATCAGAGATCTATTTACAAAAGAGGTCTCCACTATATATAGGGAGAAACTTTCAAAATTAAAAAGATTATAATATAAAAATATCTTAGTCAAAGATGACTCATCTTTGACTTTGAGATATTTTTACAGAATTTTTACATGTAATTACACATTACAAAATTGCATGTACTTTTACATGACAAAAGTGCATGAGAAGAGAGGAAGAAGAGAGAAGGAAAAAGGTTCAGCTCTTGCCACCAGACTTCTTCAGATGAGCATCGTATATGGGGATAGATGCCTAATTTGGTTCTTTCTATGAACTCAGCCATATCCACGTGCCCAATCTCTATATCCTTAATGTGATCAACATTTAGAAGTAACTGAGGTGATTGGAAAAACACTTTGATGCTTGTACTTCATTGTCTTCAACTTCTTCAGGAAAAATTTAGTGATCTAGAAGAACTTCTATTGAAAGGATGATGATGAAGGGGGATCCTTTAGAGAAACTATAGCATGAATCATGATTGTGCAATTAGGGGAAGAAAGTAGTAAGCTGGGAAAACTGCACATTTGATGGTCATGATCAGGGAAATGTACTTGAAAGGGATGAGACGTGAACAGGTTAAAAAGTGGAAGAAAAGGGGAACGGATGCAGAAAATGTGAAAATGAAAATTTTCCAAAGATAGCAAAAATGAGGGGAAAATATGCAATGGTGGCAAAATTTGTTGCCCGTGCATATTTCCTGAAAAATATGCAGTGGCGGCAAAATTTGCCACCTATGCATATTTGTTGAAAAATATGGTGAACTCTTTGAAATTTATCAAAAATTTGAGCATCCTAATCACATTAAAAACACAATGAATTTCACGTTTGCTGGGAAATCATAACTAAGAAAGGTCGCAAAGTTTTCGAAGAAGTCAGTTGACAAAAACCCAAAATCAAGAGAAACTTGCCTCGAAAGATGAACCTAGAGAGAAAACATGAAACAGATAAGTTTCGTAGGGGTTGTTCTAAAAAAATGAGCTAAGCTGATTTTGGAAACAATAAGATGCTCATTTGGTCATTATTTATATTGATAAATTTGAGCATATGAAACCTTATCATGAATGTTAATGTTGAAGTGTGCTAAGAACATGTTAGATAAAGTATTGTATGCATGAATTGACTAATTTGGTAGACTATAGAATCATTATAAAGCATAATCCTTTACGCTCTATAGAAATAGCTTGGTAAGTATCTAGTCATTGGGTACATAGTCCAAGCATGCTACATGAAATGCTCTCAAGTGTGTCTTTGGATCACCCTTGCCATCATAAAAAATAATCTTGAGTTAAACAAAACCTTGTGGCAAGGGTGTAGAAACAATATGACATGCCAATGGTGTATGCAAAAGAGTAAAAGAATCCAAAGCTTGCGTAGATCTAGTGGTACCTTGCTCAAGATGTAGCATCTTGGATTGAAGAGATCTTATCTCTTGCACAATGGCTATCACATTAGGAGAGAGGGATGTACTAGCTATAACTGGTGGCATAGAGGTCGGTTGGGCTACTATAGAGGGTTGTTAAGACATAGTTTCCCTCATAGTGTCATTTTCAATATGTTGTTATATGGTTTTAGAATATTAACCATTGTTCACTTTTTATTATTCCTCTTGTATAATTCAAAGCATGTCATCTTTCATATCTAGATGTTTTGTTAAGAGTTCTTAAAGTTCTCTTTTATTAGTTTCATCAAAACTGGTATATTGGGCCATTGTGAAAGTAGGAAAACAATTTATAATGTGTTTGAATGTTTTGCAATAAGTTTTAATAGGTAATATGCTAGAAAATGAAAGTATTGAATATAAGAAACAAAAAGTCATAAATATAACTAATTGGAATTTGTGCAAACATGATATGGAGATCCCAAACATGTGAGGTGAAACTACAAGAAGCAAATAGGTGCTAGTATATACAACTAAGGATTTTTAAAATACATATGCAAAATACTATGAATTTTTGAATTTAAAATTAATTTTTTGAGTTTGATATTCAACTAAAAATTTAGAAAATGATTGGAAAAGTAATGGAAACTAACTAAGAGCTAGTTAATGCAACTAGGGATTATTGAATGAATTTTTAAAATTAGTATGATAATTTTAAATTTTTGATATGAATTTATAGAAAATTTATATAATTTTACTTTAAAAATTTAGGAAAAATAAAAAAATATTTTTAAAAATAGCAATATATATTTTCTAGTGTTTGGAATGTTTTTGTATGCAAAAAGGACCTAGTATGTACAAACTAGGGTTTTTATAAAATATATGATAACTTTGAAATTAATTTTTATATTTTTTATTTTTAAATATAGGAAAAATCAATAAATTATGAAAAAAATCAAAAATAATTTACCCTAGGGTTTCTAGAGTTTTTGTGCAAAATTCAAACTAAATTAGGTTCACCAAATGTTTTATTGTTTTTTTAGAATAATAGAGTTTATTTCCTAACTAATAAATGGGTTTGGAGTAGAGTAAATCAATAAATAATGTGTAATAATTAAGTCACTAATTGATGTAAATAGATTATATTTATGTCTTTTCTAAAAATAGTAATAAATAATAGAAAATATGACTTAGCTTATTATGATCTATCCGATTTGAGATAGGGTCTGAGAATTCAAGTACAAGACTAGACAGTGTCAAAAATAGGTTCTTGAATTTCATTTTTCTAGTTAGATAGGAGAGCCAAAAGTGGGAAATCCTATTTTTTGATATTTTAGTTTTTTACAGTGCTATTGTCTAGGTGATTTGAGGTTTTTGTGTTTTGCTTGGTAGGTTTGTGTTATCCTATTAGTGAAATATCAAATCCTAAAAGTCTACAAAGCTCATTGTGCATCTGTTTTAATCTTCAAAGGATTAGGATCTCTTTGTGATTAAACTTGAATGGCAACTTGGGAAGAGAGAGAATGGGTTAGTGTGTAAAGGATATGTTGGATGTATTTTACACCCTATGTGTGGTCATGCTACCTATATACCAATACTCTGAGGAGGGATCAAGATAATGTGGTTCTCCCATTGAAGTGTTTGGTGTAATTATGTAATAAAATGCAACTAGATATAAAATTGGGTGTGCTTTAGATGGCTCGGGACTAGTGTAAGGGTTTTAATGGGCTTGAAATAATATTGGAAGACTGTATGCAGAGAATGGAGAAAATTAAGTGTACTTGCTTGTATTCTTAATTCTCTCTTTTAAATGAGTGCCAACCCTTCTAAAAGGACTTTTATTGGCCTTTTATATGGAACCTAATGATTGTGGGTTAAATGAATTCTTGTTAGGCCAACATGAATTAAGATAAATATTAAAAAATATGACCATTTGAACCAAATTTACACTTGGATAATAGCACCAAAAATAGGACACCTTAGGTTTTAATGCTCTTGTCTAAGTTGGGCACTATTTTCCAGAGGGAATGAGACCTAAGGGTATGGATCTAGGCCTAAAAAGGCTACCTAGATCTATAAGGGTTAAGTCTAGAAGGTTGTGGATGACTAGGAATCAGTAAAAGAAAAGCCTGTAAGGGTTTTGCAAGCAAGTAGGAGGACCTATGGATTGGGTGTCATTAGCCACACTTAAGTAACCAAATTTTGCATTTTACATGACTACACATAGTTTACCACATTTATTGGATAGGAATTTATTATCTAACCATGACCCTTTCCATTTTCTTTTTCCTTTCTACGATTGTTCTCACTCCCTTTTTATAGAGAACTACATCAACCTAAGGTCTACACAAACTATGTAGGTAGTGCTTGTATGTATAGGTCATCCTGGGTCAGCTCCACCAGTATCATTGATTGAGCTCATTCTATATTTTCATTAATCATTCTTTATTATCAATTTGTCTCAAAATGATCTCATTATTTTATGAGTTTAGATTTTCCTATTTTCCTTTACTATCAATCTCTTTTTTTTATCATCATTTTAATTCTCTTTCTAATTCTTGCAATAACTACATTTGGCTTGAAGTCCATGTTAGAGTTGGTGCCCATGGACCTATGTAAGCAACGTCTACTTTCCTAGGTCATTTGGAATCAACTTGGCTACCCCTTCCTTACTATTATATTCCCCCTTTCCATTCCTATATCATCATACCCATGCCATTATTCCCTATATCCTAGGGGAAACCTTTTTCCAAGTGTAACACTTCTCTTACACATGCATGGATTATTTCATTAAGTAGTTTTAGTTCATTTCTTTTCTACATTTTGTTGTTTATTTCATTTTCCTTAGATTAATTTTTCTATTGCATTGTGTCATAGGTGGTTTCTTCATTTTATTTCCCTTTAGTTATGTAATTTATTTTTGTCTTTTTTAGTGTTGCATGTCTAAGGATAATTAGTTTATCCTTAGATTACATTTGAGTCTTTCCTACAGTTAGGCTTGAATTGTTTACTTTTTGTATTTAGATTGTGTTATTTCCCTTCCATATGTTTGCCTACCTTGGCCTATGTTTTAGTACTTTACTTAGGTTTTTATTTGTTTGTTAAGTTTTTTTAATTGGTTGTTGACTAATTTATTTTCTTATGCCTCCCTTTTCTTCAATTGTCGTAGGTTTATTACATTATGTTTACACTTAAGTCTTGATTTTTTAGATCTTTTACTTGAGTTGTGAGCATGTTTATTTATTCATATACTTAGTTTATTACATTGTATTTACAATTGGGATTTTATTGATCATATATTATCCCTAAGCTGCATTAAAATTGAGTTTTTCCATGATTAAGACATAAATTATTATTATGGTTTTTTATAACTATGATACATAATGCCCCGTGATACAACAAAATTAGGGAAAATATCTATCAAACAATGGTGTTTTTCCTTGTTCACAACAGGCATACCCAAACAATTCAAATCCATAATAACCAAATCACAATGATTATATTATGTGATAATGAGGATGTGCATCTCAAAATAAGCATATATTATAATTCATAAACATGAGAAAATAAATACATTCTGATAGCTCATATACATGGCATATCCATGGTAAATGAAGCAACATATAACACATTTGATGTCATATAAATGTTTGAAAGGAAAATAAACATCAAAATTTCAAATTAGTCATAATATTAGTTAGGATGTGTATCTCCATAATAGCAAGTCACCTAGACAAGCACTATTTTTCTATGCCAGTTCATTGCTAATCTATGTTATGGGATCCCTTTCCCAATTCACCCTATTGGGGAAAATTATTTTTGACCAATCAATTTTATCAAACAATCAATCTACCCTACTAGGGAAAATCATTGTGCTAATGATTAAAAATAACTTGTTAGGGTAGATCATTATTTAGACCTATGTTACCATTAGACCATGCCATTTTCCCTTTTCTTGAGGGCCCATTCGATGACACTATTTACACCCACTCATAATAAATTTGTGTAATAGGTTATATCCTTGAGTTATGCTTGATCATTTTCCCTACTAGTACACAATTAATTTATCATAACTAAATTTTCAATACTAGGGAAAATCATTATTCAAATCAAAACTATTTTTTAGGGAATGAACTTGTACATATTAGCTCATAACAACTTATGGTTGTCAACACATTAATTATATTCTCTTAATTATAAATCAACACATGTAATAATTATCTAAATTAGATTAATCTCATCCATGGGTTAATTGCATTCCTCTTCTTGCTTCTTTTTTAGGGATCATCCATCAATATTATGTTTCAGCCACTCCCTCAAGGGGAATCATAGGCTTCCAAAATGTTTTTTGGAGAATCATTCCTCAATCATTATCTTCTTTTCCTTCTTAACAACATTTTAATTATTTGAAAATATGTTATTGTGCATGTGTCTTGAAAATCCTTCTCAAACATGGGTAAAATGTAGACACTTATTTTTGGCTCTTTTGTGTCTAAATAAACATCAAACTGAGTTCTTATAAATAATGAAAATTTAACCTAGAAATTATTAAAACACTAAAATTCATCTATAGACATAGTTTTCATCCTATGAATTATATTAATATGTCCCTATTCAGGGTAATACACTATATACAACAATAACCTCTTGTCAATTCGTCCCTAGTCAAATTATAGCATAGCAAATCATCAATTTTGACCAAGTGTGAAGGACACCCATGTCAAAATTTAGATATAGAAATTAATGTGATCAAAATTCATCAAATGATTAAATACAATTAAATGGTTTCTTAAAACACTCATGGATAATTAGTGAATTTATGAAAATATAAATTCATAAAATTTAGCCAAAATATCAAAAAAAATATGACATCATGCATGACATAGGCTGAAATTTATCAAGGAATCAAAATTCAATGCAAACAAATATCAATTTGTGAAGGCCATGCTTCATAAGTGAAAAATTAGTTGCCTTAATTATAGTCTTTGGCCTTGAAAATTGAATGGATTTGTGGCCACATATTTTGATCTCAATATGGATGGTCACAAATCAATCTTCTTATTTTTGAAATCCTATAAATATACGGCTCCTAACATTCTTCAAAAGAGCTTTTTGGTGCAATGTTATTATGCATAAATACTTATATAAATATCTAATAATCAAAACATGCCATAGCCAAAAGCCAAGTTGAACGAGGAGAGATGATGCATGTACACCATTGATGAAGGCTCTTTACCCACAAACCCAAGCAAAATCCCCCTAGAATAACTTGCAATTTTAATTCACAAGAAAGGTCAAAATAGTTGTTTTCATCTTCACATTGTTTGTTGTTTGCTTGTTATTTGATCCCCCAAATATATAGGCTTTGAATGATAATATTCGATGTGTTTTTTTATTATTTTTCACTCTACTAATGTATAGACTAACATTTTCCTTATACTCCTTCATTACATAATGGCACACCTAGTGTATTCTAATAAATTCCTTATTTTCTGAACATAAGCCCCCTAGGCCAACTTGCAATTTGAAATCACAAGGAAGGTAAAAAGTGTTATTTTATCTTTGCATTGTTTTATTATTTGCTTTTTTATTTTTTCCCCAATTATCTAGGATTTCAAACTAATTTTGAACCCAAAATTAAACCTATATTAAGTCCCATTACATTTCAAACCAAGACCTATTTTGAAACCAAATCATGGTGACTATACTACATGCTAGTTAGGATGTGCATCTCTGTACCATCAAGTCCCCTAAACTCATACCATTCTTCTATTCCAGTTCATTTCTAATCTATTTTATGGTTTAATTTTTTGATCTCCCTTTGGAAATTTTCCCTACTAGGGAAAATTATTTTTACCAATCAATTTTATCAAACGATCAATTCACCCTATTAGGGAAATCATTGTGCTAATGATTAAAACTACCTTGTTGGGAAAAATCATTATTTAGACCTTTTTTCCATTAGAATGTGTCATTTTAATTTTTTAAGGGCCCATTTGATGACATTATTTTCTGGCTTCTCGCTTGAGGGGGTTCATGGTTCATCAACTAACCTCTAAGGCATCAAGTTGTGCCTATTAGCTCATAATAACCTATGGTTGTCAACACATTATTTTGTAATCATCATAATTTTATTATTAATGATCTTTTTTTATTATTTGGAAATATTTTATTGTGCATGTGTTCACAACTCCTTCTCAAATAGGGGGAAAATGTAAACACTCCTTTTTAGCCACTTATGTGTCTAAATGGACATCAGACTGATTTATTACAAATAATGCAAATCAAGCTTAAAAACCATTGAAATACCCAAATTCACATGTACACATAGTGTTCATCCTTTGAATCATGTTAATATGTCTCTATTTAGGGTAATACACTATACACAAAAATAAATTCTCACCGATTTATCCCTAGTCAAATTATGACCTAGTAAATCATCAATTTTAGCCAAGTGTGAAAGATGACCATGCCAAAATTCATAAATGGAGATTAACCTAATAATAATTATTTAAATGATTGAATCCAATTAAATGGTTAGTTAAAACACTCATGGCTAATTAGGGAATTTTTAAACATATAAATTCACAAAATTCACCCAAAAGTTCCAAAAATATGGCATTATGCATGACATAGGATGAAAGTTGTCAAGCACTCAAAATTTAATACAAAAAAATATCAATTTGTGTAAGTTATGCCTCATAAGTACAAAATTAATTACCTCATTTATGGCCTTGGGCCTCCAAATTTTAATTAAATTTGTGGCTACACATCTTGTTCTCAAGATGGATGGTCACAAATCAATCTTCTCATTTATGAAAACCTATAAATAGAAGGCTCCTCACATACTTCAAAGAGATATTTTGATGCAAATTTTTTATTTAGAAATAATTATATAAATATCCAATAATCAACACATGCAACAGCCATATGCCAAGGTGAATAAGGAGAGATGATGCATATACACTATTGATGAAGACTCTTTTCCCACAAACCTGAACACAATCCTCCCTAGGCCAACTTGCAATTTCAATTCACAAGGAAGGTAAAGAATATTATTTTTATCTTTGTATTATTTATTTTTTTCTTGTTATTTTCTCCCCCAAGTATATAGGATTGGAATGCTAGTCTTCAATGTGTTTTGCATTATTTTTCACTCTACTAGTGCATATACTAACATTGTCCTTGGATTCCTTAATTACACCTATAAGTAAGAAGAGATTTATATTTATAAAGCCACTGATATTGAGTAAAAATAATTTAAAATATTACCAAGTGATAAAAATAATGCATGTTTGACCCAGTTTATTAAGAAATATAACCCTCAAGATTGTAATAGGTACCATCTTTCTCCCATAAAATATACATAACCTATGTTGGGTTTCATGGTCCATACTATTACAAATACAAAATGTTGGGGGATCAAACCAACAATAGATTACACTTTCGAAAGCAATAAACGTGGAAATAAATCAGATAGATAAGTAACTGAAATGATAAATAGCACAGAACAAGATATTCAAGAAAACACCCTGAAAACTTGTATTGAAACTCTTTACAATAGGAATACAATTTGAAGAAACTTCATTCTTCCACACCTCTCTCAGATGCACACAAGATCTCTCACTAGATCTCTATTCCTCAAGAGCTCTCTCTCAAGTACACTCAAATCCAACAACCTGGATTGATGCAACTCTGTACTGTCCTTCAAACATTCACAATGTTCTACTATTACAGTTCTACACTTCTCTTACACAATTCTAAGCTAAGAAGATCTTCCCTACATATAGAAATAGGAAACATGAGCATGCTCTTACAACAAACAGTTAAGCCTCTTGAAAAAGGGCTCTAAAAATAATATTGCTAATAATAGAGACGCAAGCTTGAGTCCACGACTCAAACTTATCATGCAAACACTCGCTGCTGTCCACGAAAATAACTTTCTGGACACGCAGGTAACCAACGTCAATTCGTGCCTGTTCGCCTGTGACCGTCACCGGCCGACCATATTGCAGACGTCGGCGCCTCTGCAACTGCTACTAACCGACGTCGGTCGCTCCTGACCGATGCCAGCGTCTATGTAGACCCGAACCTGTTTAAGTATGCTCCTTGGTGAAGCTTTTAGCTCCACACCCTAACAATCTCCCACTTGGAGATAAACCAGCTACACCAACCTGTACAGCATCATCTTCTAGCTCCTCCATCTTCAACTCAATCATGAAGACCAATATAATTTGAATGAAGATTCAACTTCTCCTTAGTAATCGGCTTTGTTAGCATATCAGCAGGATTCTTGTCTGTATGGATCTTCTCCAGCTTCAACTCACCATCTTCCAATACCTGCCATATGAAGTGGTACCTTAGCTGTATGTGCTTGGTTCTAGAGTGAAAGGCCGAATTCTTGGCCAAATGGATTGCACTCTGACTGTCACTATACAATCTGCAACTCCCATGCTCCCTTCCAAGCTCTTCCATGAACCGTGTCATCCATATCATCTCCTTGCTAGCTTCTGTAGCTGCAATATATTCTGCTTCTGTAGTTGACAAGGCTACAACCTTATGCAACTTAGATATCCAACTAACCGTTGTTCCACCTACAGTAAAAACATAACTTGTGGTGCTCCTCCTGCCATCCAAATCCCCTGCCATATCTGAATCTACATAACCATGTAGAGAAGTATCTGAACCTCCATAGCATAAGTGCCTATTGCTGGTTCCTCTCAGATATCTAAGGATCCATTTAACTGCCTTCCAATGTTCCTTACCTGGATTGGCCATATACTTACTTACTACTCCCACTGCTTGGGCAATATCTGGTCTAGTACACACCATTGCATACATCAAACTCCCTACTGCGGAAGAATATGGAACCATACTCATGTACTCTACCTCATCATGTGAATTGGGACATTGTTCTTTGCTTAACTTAAAATGTCCAGCCATAGGTGTACTTACCAGTTTTGCATCCTGCATATTAAACCTCTCCAACACCTTGTTCACATAATCTTCTTGAGACAATATCAACTTGTGATTTTTCCTGTCTCTCCTAATGCTCATGCCAAGGATCTTCTTCGCTGCTCCCAAATCCTTCATAGCAAACGTTTGAGCTAACTTCTCCTTAAGCTCTGAGATATCCTGCATGTGAGACCCTGCAACCAGCATGTCATCTACATACAACAATAGACTAATATATCTACCGTTATCAAATCTCTTGAAATATACACAATGGTCCGATTGACACCTACTGTAGCCATGCTCAGTCATAAACCTGTCAAATTTCAAGTACCATTGCCTTGGAGCTTGCTTGAGGCCATACAAGCTTTTCTTTAACCTGCACACAAACTTCTCCTTGCCCTTGACCTCAAAACCTTCTAGCTGTTCCATATAGATTTCCTCATCCAAATCTCCATGAAGAAATGCTGTCTTAACATCTAGCTGCTCGAGATGCAAATCCTCAAAAGCAACCAAAGACAATACAACCCTTATAGAAGTCATCTTAACAACAGGAGAAAAAATTTCACCAAAGTCAATACCTGGCTTTTGTGTAAATCCTTTTACCACTAATCTGGCCTTATATCGCATCTGACCATCCTCACTTTCCTTCAACCTGTAGGTCCATCTGTTCTTCAGTGTTCTCTTACCTGCTGGCAATTCAACCAAATCCCATGTTTGGTTCTCTCTTAAGGACTCCATCTCCTCAACCATGCCACACTCCCACTTACTCTTGGACTCCACCTATAATGCTTCTTCAAAACTCTCTGGTTCTCCACCATCAGTTAGCAACAAATAATATAAGGAAGGAGAATATCTAATTGGAGGCTTACTTACCCTTTCAGACCTCCTGGTGGGTGTCTTGGACTCGTTCTCAACAATCTTTCCACCCAAATTTTTTGACAATGACCGACCTCGGCCACCTGTAGACCTGTTACTAGCTGACGTCGGTTCTGCCTGACCGACCTCGGTACCTGGTCTGCCGACGTCGATCTCTATATGACCGACATCAGTTTCTGTACTGTCAACACCGGTTCCTAACCTGCCGACGTCGATCTCTGTGTTTTCCTGCAAGTGATTATTTCTTTTTCCCGCGAGCTCATTTTGGACCATAACTTCGTCCAATTCACTATTGCTCTACCCAGATTGATCCATCTTCCTTATCTGATCACTGTACATCACTCTTTCATTG
The DNA here is from genome assembly GCA_037957365.1 of Torreya grandis. Classification (NCBI taxonomy): domain Eukaryota; kingdom Viridiplantae; phylum Streptophyta; class Pinopsida; order Cupressales; family Taxaceae; genus Torreya; species Torreya grandis. The sequence continues at coordinate 919,608 of JARHVA010002885.1, read as the reverse complement.
AAAACAACATCACTACTCCTGATTACCTTGTTAGTTCCTAGATTCCAAAATCTGAAACCAAAATCATCTGAGCCATAGCCTATAAACATGCACCTCATAGACTTAGGATCAAGCTTCTTTCTATTTTCCTTATCTATGTGCACAAAGGCTTCACTACCAAAAACTTTGAGATATGAGAGATCTACCTTTTTACCTGTCCATGCCTCTTCTGGAATTCCACCATCCAGAGCTGTAGAGGGTCCTCTGTTAATCAGGTACACTGCGATGTCAACTGCTTCTACCCAAAACTCTAAGGGCAACCCTGCATGCAATCTCATACATCTTGCACGCTCCATGATAGTTCTGTTTATCCTTTCAGCAATACCATTCTGCTGAGGTGTCCTTGGAACCGTCCTTTGCCTATGGATTTTGTGTGTATAACAATACAATTTGAACTTAAGACTGCAGAACTCACCGCCATTATCAGATCTCAGGCACTTTAATTTTATGCCTGTTTCATTCTCAACCATAGCCTTCCAAAACTTAAAAGTCTCAAAAACATCAGATTTCTTTTTAATACAGTAGATCCATACCTTTCTTGTGGCGTCATCTATGAATGTAACATAGTACCATGATCCGCCAATAGAGGCTACTTGAGCCAGTCCCCACACGTCTGTGTGAACAAGCTGCAACTTCTGCCTTTTCTTTGTAGACCCAGTCTTGAGAAAACTAACCCTTTTCTGTTTTCCAAATACACAATGCTCACAAAACTCTAGATCCATACTTTTCAAATCTGAAAGCATACCTTTAGACTTAAGAATTGACATCCCCTTCTCACTCATGTGGCCAAGCCTTGAGTGCCACAATTTACAATCCACACCTGAAGTAGATAAAACTGAAGGAGATTTGTTAGTAACACAATTACACAAATAGAGAGTACCTTCTCTCTTACCTCTGGCCATAACTAGTGCACCCTTGGTCACCTTCCAAGAATCTGCTGTGAGAGTTACTGTACAACCCTCATCACCTAGCTTACCTGCAGAAATCAAATTTCTCTTCAAACTAGGAACATGCATCACATCTCTCAACACCCATGTGTTGCCATTATGCATCTTCAGCTGCACTTTACCTTTGCCAGTAATCTTACAAGGCTCATCATCCCCTAAGTACACTATTCCAAAATCTCCATGGATATAGTCACTGAAATACTCTCTGTTAGGGGTAGCATGGAAAGATGCACCAAAATCTAATACCCAAGATTCTATGTTATTATGCAAAGAGAAAATTAAAGCATCTTGTGCAATACCTGCAACCTTGGCTTCTTCTTTTCCTTCGTGCTGGTTGTCCTCCTTAGGCTTTGACCAACAATCTCTGCTTATGTGCCCCATCTTTCCACAGTTCTAGCATTGTGGCTTCCTGCCATTCCTGGATTTGGATCTTCCTCTCACCTTAGACTTAGATCTTGATCTCCTCTTGCTCTTTTCTTTTTGCCTTCCCTTGCTCTCAAAATTTAAAGCATTCCCAGATGTCTCTTCTGTGCTTTTCCTGCGTATTTCCTCATTCAAGATAACACTAACAACATCCTCTACTTTCAAAATATTTGATGCAGATGCAGTATTAGAAACTGCCATTACTAAGCCATGCCAGCTTTCAGGCAAAGAACATAATATCAAAAGAGCTTTTATTTCATCTTCAAATACAATATTGACAGAACTTAACTGATTAACAATTCCATTGAAATCATTCAGATGAGTAGAAACAGATCCACCTTCATTCATATGCAAATTAAATAACTGCTTCATAAGATATACCTTATTTGAAGCTGAGGGTTTTTCATACATATTTGCTAACGTAGTCATCAACTCTACCGTAGTTTTTGCCTGTGACAAATTAGATATCACAGTGGAGGCCAGACTCAGTCTTATAGACCCAAGAGCCTTTCTGTCAAGAACTTCCCATTCTTCATCCTCCATGTCCTTAGGCTTCTTTGCTATCCCACCTAATGGTAAGTAGAGATCCTTCTGATACAGATAGTCCTCTATCTACATTCTCCAATGTTGGTAGTTCTTGCCATTAAACTTTTCCATTCTCAACTTACTTTCTTCTGCCATTGCTTCTCCCATCAAACAGAAATCCCTGCAGAAACCCCTGTGAGCAACCTATAATCTGTAACCTGTAACCTGTAACCAAGGCTCTGATACCACTTGTTGGGGGATCAAACCAATAATAGATTACACTTTCGAAAGCAATAAATGCGAAAATAAATTAGATAGATAAGTAACTGAAATGATAAATAGCACAGAACAAGATATACAAGAAAACACCCTGAAAACTTGTATTGAAACTCTTTACAATAGGAATACAATTTGAAGAAACTTCGTTCTTCCACACCTCTCTCAGATGCACACAAGATCTCTCACTAGATCTCTATTCCTCAAGATCTCTCTCTCAAGTACACTCAAATCCAACAACCTGGATTGATGCAACTCTGTACTGTCCTTCAAACATTCACAATGTTCTACTATTACAGTTCTACACTTCTCTTACACAATTCTAAGCTAAGAAGATCTTCCCTACATATAGAAATAGGAAACATGAGCATGCTCTTACAACAAACAGTTAAGCCTCTTAAACAAGGGCTCTAAAAATAATATTGCTAATAATAGAGACGCAAGCTTGAGTCCATGACTCAAACTTATTATGCAAACACTCGCTGCTGTCCACAGAAATAGCTTTCTGGACACGCAGGTAACCGACGTCGGTTCTTGCCTGTTCGCCTGTGATCATCACCAGCCGACCATATTGCCAACGTCGGTGCCTCTGCAATTGCTACTAACTGACGTCGGTCGCTCCTGACCGACGCCGGCGTCTGTGTAGACCCAAACCTGTTTAAGTATGCTCCTTGGTGAAGCTTTTAGCTCCACACCCTAACACAAAATGTGGTGTATCACATCATGGTCAACATGTCCCTCACCCTCGTAAAACATATCTACACATACGTTAGTAAAATATTATTTTATTTAATTGTGATTTTTTTAGAATATTCATAATGATATCATGAATGATTTAAAAACTAATAAAATAAGAAATATCCCTTCAAGTATATCGATTAAAACTCTCACTATTATAATGTTTCAAAACAATATTCCCCTTATAAATGGTGATGAGTCACTAGTTCTTTCATTTAATATTGACGTTTTTAGAAAGTGAATAAATATATCATGGAATATTTATCAAAACCAATTAAGGCACTAGGAAAGAATGTTCATTACAAACCAAAAGTGGCTAAAGTTCCTCATGTACCAAAATATGTATCTTTACCAAGATAACCTCAATTTCCAATTATAATATCATTACCAAAGGTAGATAAGCCTTAAATGGTATACACATATCAAAATCTCCAATATCTAAAAATAACCAAAGTTTACAAAATTCAAAGATCCAATACCACTACCAAAGTATCCTAAATTTAGTGATTCCAAACTTGACATTATTGTTCATGAGGATGACAATACTAATAAACTTAAATTCAAAAGAGGTGGTGGATTATAAACAATCATCAAATCTTTCCCAAAGACCACCCTTTCTAATGATTATCTCATGACTATGATGAGTGCTATTAGAGAGATTCAAAGATAATCATATATACTTCAAATTAAAATGGCTTACCATAATGCTAATGCTAATATTAGTTCATTTAATAATCAACTAGTTGCATAATGCATATTTGAATATCCTTATCAAGTAAGGGTTTTAAACTACCACATTTACCTCTCTTTGATCAGTATACATATACCTTTGATCATATAATTAAATATGTACATTATTTTTGTCAATGGGCTAAAGATGACAAAATATTCCTAAAATCCTTTCATATGAGTATTACCGATGAAGCTCACAATTGGTTTTATATCTTACCAAAGGGTTCCTTTACCAAATTTTAACAATTATAAGATGTATTATTTTTGTCTTTCAATATAAACAAGGTTCCTAGACTAATATTAGAACATTTGCATAATATCAAACAACATGATAGGTAATCTATTCAAGATTATGCTATTTTATTTAAAAGTACATCACATTCCTTAGCATTTATACCCTCAGATTTTGAATTGTAATTCATTTTTAATATAGGTATTCTTTTTTGATTAAAGGAAAGATGATTACATATGCAATATGAATCATTTACCTATTTATACTTAGATGTTCATAGATATGCTTCATTTATACTCACTTTTCCAAACAAACTTAACATCTCTCCTTCCAAATACAAAAGTTTTATTCCACATATAAATAACGAAGATGAATAACCAAATGAACACTATGATAAATTGTGTGGAATTCCTTGCATTAATATGGAAACTTTTAAAAAGCTATTCAATATGGGACTAATCCAAGATACACATCCAAAAAACACACCTCAAGTTGAACAAACCTAAAAGCATCCATGCCAACAAGATATAGCAATCACATATTCATGGGTGGTGATTATTTTTGGCATAACCATGTTGATATTACACAAACAAAAATCACTTGTAATGTAATACATTTGAAACAACTTGACTTAAAACTAAAGGACTTACAAATCAAAATAGGTTGGAAAGACTCCTTAGGAAACATCATAATACCAATTGATTGTGGTCCTAAAGTGATGCAAATGAGGGTCTGGGTTATGACACATACATTACAATATTCATTTACATTGGGAAATATTTGGTTATACCATATGAAAGACAAAATTGATCAAAATCAATAAGGTATCTCATTTTCCCATGATGGAAAATTGATCCATTTACAACATGATAACATTTGATCTTCTACTTCACATGTAAATCATGAAGAAGACCATTTCATGCACTATTTTCACCTATCCAAACACAATACAAACATTTAAAACAATAAAACCTAAGTTTGAAGGCATATAATTCAAAATAAAAAATAAAAAACATCAAATATTCAAAAACATTCAAATAAACCCCTAAAATACAAAAATATTCAACATTCCCAAATCTTACTAGCTCCTTGGCATCTATGTTGTTTTAATTATGTTATTAGATAACATATAATTTCATTATTATATACACATATGTTTCATGCATCTCTGAGTGTGATACAAACATACCCAAACACATGATCTATGCATTTTTCAGATGTTGGGCTTTTCCTCTACTCACATCATATAGTAAGTTGGGGGCATCTACTTCTTTGATCACCATTGATACACATTACATATCCATTATGATCATTTATAAATTACCATGTTTAATATTATTTATTAATAGTTATACATGTTTATATCCATGCTCATATCGTTCACATTATACTTGATGTGCTATGTTACATAATTTTTTTTGTTAACGCATATATGTAGGGATTAGTATATTATGCTTATGTTGGTTGATTATACTTAGATTATTCACATTGTCACTTCCTTGAGTGTATTGCATTTGATTTATATTTTATTACTTTTGGAACATTTGAATATGTCTTTTCCTATTGGTCCATGTAACATTGTATGTTTATTGGACATTTGAATATGTCATTGTATGTGGATCAAAAATTTAAATATGTCATTCATTTTAATTGTGTGAGATTTGAATATGACCCTTGTATGAGGTCTCCATGGACCATACTTTACATTACATTGAGTGCTCTTCTGTGTTTGTTTTCTTTATTTATAATCTTATACTGTTACCCTTTAGACATTGCCATGATCTATACCATGCATCTTAGGACTTGATGTGATCACATACTGCAAGCCTAATTGACATATCTACTTAGACATGTTATTACTATATGTTACATGATTTATGCATAGGTTATACAACTACCTTATCTTTTTGATGTCATTTAAATACCACTTTATATATCCCTCATCTTAAAAGGGGGGCATTTTAGTGGGAGCATGTCATAAAATGCATGACCTCCACATTTTCATAGTTTGCAAATTATAGTGGGGGCATGCCATAATAACATGACCTCCATACTTATACACTTAATCAATATATCCATATTTTAGTGGGGGCATGTCATAAGAACATGACCACCATATTTACACACTTACTTAGTATCTCTAGATTTAAGTAGGGGTATGTCATAAAGGCATGACCTTCACACTTACACAAGATCTAGTTCATTTTCATGAGTCAGATATACATGTGGGTCAGAATCCTATACATATTAATAATTTTTCTTATATTTGAAATATTTTTTTAGATATGTGATACATATACTCCTTCTCAAATATATTATATGTGTTTATGCCATTATATTGCACCAAAATTTTCAAAACTTACTAATTATACTACTCATCATGATGCATTAATTACACTAGGATGTACTATTATCGAGAATTTTATAATGTATTAGTGGGTTAATTTTATATATTGAAGTGATTAAATCATTAAACCTCACCAGATTTATATATTAGAGTGATTAAATAATCTAATCTCAATAAATTTATTGGATGAGTCTCTTAAATCACTCACCCTCACCAGATTATATATTCACACTTGAGTTGTGAAATTGAGATATATTAATCTCAATGGCCATGTCAAATCTCACCCTTACCCCAGATTTGGCCCATCATACCTTCCAATATCCCTCTTAAAAAATCTAAGGTTTAGGTCTGAACCTTTTCTGGCTCTAATGCTTCATAAGTAAGAAACTTTACCAGGTCAAAGCATCAAGAGGCAACATGGTTGCATCAACATACATGTGTATACCTTCCTTGCTTTCTCTATTTCAAGCATTTCAATTATTTAAAATTTTAGATTATATGCAGCAATTTAAAATGTAACATGATCTTAGTGTAGACACTTAATTTTAACCATTTTCATATATAAACTACAATCAAGACTGAATTTCACTAATCACATGTAAGTTTAACCAAAAATCACCAATAGACCTAATTTACCCACACACCTACTATTTTTACCCAAAATCACAATGACACATACCTAATTGGGGTAATAGATCATATTGCATTATTAATCTTATCATGTGTATCTTGAATTAAATCAACCCTTTACAAGTGTCTGTATAAGACTATTAAGTGAAAACTTGATTGACAAATAGAAACATTGAAAAAATCTATCATTCTTATACTTATTGATTAATCACACTTAATCAAGTCTAATCATTCCTATAATAGAAAAAATCCATGGTTTTGGAATTATTTTATTTTCTTAAATTCAAAATTAGAATATTAACTCATAAATGAATGACATCATATGGAAAAGTGTGAAAAAAGGCAAAGGTTATGACATGTCTTACACTTTACTTACACACTCAAGATAAGTTATTACACCTCTGTTACACATTCTTCCTCTTACACCCCTCTTACATACTCCAAGAGGACCAATGAATGCACTTTTATTCAAACATGCCTTCCATACTCAAAAAAGCCTTAAATGGCATATCTTACACATTACATGAGACTGATCATGAGTTTGAGGACTCATCCTCCATAATTTATCTTGATCTCAAATCAATGGTTCACAAACATCCAAAAAGTATATAAAGACAAAGGACATTGGCCATTATTGACAAGCTTCTGTCATGGCCCCTTTTTAGTGGACATTGACAGACTTGATGATTAGCCTATTATGCAATCTTCATAGGCTGATAGGATGGATAAAGGGTCATAATGGAGCTTGGCTTGGCTTTGATTTGCAAAATTTGTACAGTTGGTTTTCATTCAAGCTTTTTCAAACACATTTGGCTTGAGCTCTTATTATTTAGGTACTTCTGACACGCAGCAGAGCACCCTTATTTTGGTATGGTCATGTGCAGAATCATTCCCTGATTCACCAGCTTCAAATGGTTCAAGGATCAGACATATATTGAGGGAGATATTAATATTTGATTGATTTAATCAAATATTAATTATTTAGCATATTTTTAATTGTGAAACCCTAATTCTAATTTAAGAAACCCTAATTAGGGCAAGCACATCTTTTTGAGGGTATAAGGGTTTCTCATGGGAGGCCATTAGAGATTATGCATTGATTATTGACTATTGATTTTGAAGAATTCTTCTGTGAAGACTAAGCCAAGGGTTCCAAGATTCCATTTGCATTGGAGAACGTCAAGTCTTTAATGTGTGCAATTCAGAGGTTGTGAGATATCAGCCGATCTATTGCCAGTTCGAGGGATAGCTTCATACAAAAGTTATCACAGTATTCCAGGTATTTATTTCATAAGTTTTGATTCAATAAATTATACAAATAGAGATTTTCTGTATTAGTTCCATATTTCTTGAGATCTGGTATCTAGCATAGAAGCCACAGTATATTATCTTGTTTCTATACAGAATCCGTACCGATCCATGCAAGTTCGTATAGTTTTGCATCAGGTCGTACAGAGCTGCAGGCAACTCAGAGACCAACATCAGCAGTCTAGTGACTGACATCAGTCGACTGAAGACCGACGTCGGTAGTATATCGATCAACGATGGCATAATAACCGAGGTTTCATTTCTAGATTTGCAGAAGATCACGTTTTTAAGACCATATTTAAATTTTCCTTTATATGCATGACAGAGGACATCTATTATAATCATCTAGACGAGTAATAAGATTTGTGATTTGGCAGTTAAGAGATTTACTATGGTTTATTTGTTTATTTGAATTTATTATACAAAATCGTATCTTTGTTCAGAGTATTTATCTCTTTATATTCCCTATTGGTTGGGGATATTACAGTGGTATCAGAGCCAAATTCTTGCCATCCTGTTGGACAAATCAGAGCCAAATTCTTGCCATCCTGTTGGGCAAATTAGAGCCAAATTCCGGCCATCCTATTGGGTATACATTGAATCAATTAGTAAATCATGATGACTTCATGTACTCAAAAATAGTGGGATAAGGATATGGAAAAGCTGAAACAAATTTTGAAGAGGTTAAATGAATTTCTTTCATACCCTACATTCAAAGACAAATCCACACAGTATATGACAGCAAATGATGAGTGGGAGTTATTATCACCTAAGGTTCGGATGAGGGTGTCTTTTGATCACTTTGTTAAGCTAAGGAGAGAGCACTATAGATTAGTTAGACAGGATAACTGCATGTCCCATGATTCTTATGAGATAGGAGATGGTGACGATGAGATAGTTTCAGTAGCAACTTCTTCAAAGTTAGATGAAGATGAGTCTGATGCTTACACTCAGAGTGGGGAAGTGTGCTCAGATGTTAGTGCACTGAGGGTTGATGATCTCTTAGCTATGGCAGAGATTATAGAAGAGTCCCAGGATCCGATTATTACAGATGACACTCAGGAGAATGCAATGGACAATTTTGAGGACTTAGTTTCCTCGGCAATTTCTTTTGGTACTGAGGAGTTAGACAGCGATGCTACAATTGTTGATACTCTGTATCTTGATATGAGCTATGGAGTTGATTCACAGAGTATGGATGGTAGTATTACAGAGGTCAGTGATTTTGAGTGTACTCTTTTGGACCATGCTTCAGTGGAGGATTGTAGGAGACAATCTAGCCAGTGCCATCATGTGTCTAGTCAGCTAAGAGTTAGTGAGCGAGACATTGCTACCGCTTGCAAGCATTTTGATGTTGTTCATTAGTTGTTAGTAGTTTATGGATGGGGTTCTCCTACTAGCATTGAGTAGGGAGGTAGTTATTTGTCCTTGACAGAGATCCGCTCTTTATGGGAGGCTATTCAGATTTTGAGACAGGATTATATGCAGTTGGTAGCCGACAAAGATTATCTTATGGAGTGGGGCAGCACAACATACGATGCATTATTGGTCAAGGAAGATAAGGTGAGTGAGCTTACTCAGTGGCTTGAGGTGACCTCTAAGATTCTTGAGAGTATGCAGTTGGCTTTCGAGGAGTCACAGTTTCATTTGGCTGAGGTGACCATGGAGTTAGAGTGACTTCAGTCTTTACCAGAGTTGGTACAGTCATAGGGTGTGGTATTTGGGGACACGAGGGTGCCCACGGTCGAGATTATTAGAGATAGTGGGGATGAGCATATATCTATCCTCGATGATAGTATTAGTTCATTTCTATTGATGTTACATTTAGTTGAGTTGGGTGCTACAGTCAAGCATAGTAGTTAGCGTGATATGGTGATAGGTGATGTGATTGACAGTTTGGCAGTGCATGACTTAGAGCAAGATTTCATGAGATATGTTGATCACCGTAGAGGTATAGTGTGTGGATTATCCACAGTTGGCGTAGTCCCATTTGGGGCTTATTGCAGATTTGGAGTGTGCCTTCCACATAGCATGGTGGAATGTGTACATGGTATTTGTAATCTTGGAGTTTGGTTGAGTTTCATTCGCCAGTTTGATTATCGATTCCTCTTGGTCATACTTTAGAGGATATTGTGGGAGCTTGTGTTGCTTGTCATCAGTGTAGATCATGACTACGTTTAGGATCCAGGTGGATCGAGTGGTTCATTATTCTGAGATTGCTTGGGGACAAGCAATTTCAGGAGGGGTAGATTGTCATGTCCCCTTTTTAGTAGACATTGACAAACTTGATGATTAGCCTATTATGCGACCTTCGTAGGCTGATAGGATGGATAAAGGGTCATAATGGAGCTTGGCTTGGCTTTGATTTGCAAAATTTCTATAATTGGTTTTCATTTAGGCTTTTTCAGACACACTTGGCCTGAGCTCTTATTATTTAGGGACTTTTGACATGCAACAAAGCACCCTTATTTTGGTATGGTCATGTGCAGAATCATTCCCTAATTCACTAGCTTTGAACGGTTTGAGGATCAGACATATATTGAGGGAGATATTAATATTTGATTGATTTAATCAAATATTAATTATTTAGCATATTTTTAATTATGAAACCCTAATTCTAATTTAACAAACCCTAAATAGGGCAAGCACATATTTTTGAGGGTATAAGGGTTTCTCATGGGAGGCCATTAGAGATTATGCATTGATTATTGACTATTGATTTTGAAGAATTCTTCTGTGAAGACTGAGCCAAGGGTTCCAAGATTCCATTTGCATTGGAGAATGTCAACTCTTTAGTGTGTGTGATTCAGAGGTTGTGAGATATCAGCCGATCTATTGCCAGTTCGAAGGATAGCTTCATACAGAAGTTATCACAGTATTTCAGGTCTTTTGAGAGATAACTTCATACATAAGTTATCATAGTATTCCAAGTATTTATTTCATAAGTTTTGATTCAATAAATTATACAGATAGAGATTTTCTATATTAGTTCCATATTTCTTGAGATCTGGTATCCAGCATAGAGGCCGCATCATATTATCTTGTTTTTGTACGAAATCGATACTGATCCATGCAAGTTCATAAAATTTTGCATCAAGTCGTACAGAGCTGCAGGCAACTCAGAGACTGACATTGGTAGTCCAGTGACCGACATTGACCGACTGAAAATTGACGTCGGCAATATATCGACCGACGATGGCATAATAACTGACGTCAGTGACTGTGTGTTGACACAAAAAACCTGAGCCATTCCAAAATTCAAGTTTCATTTCCAAATTTGTAAAAGATCAGGGTTTTAAGACCATATTTAAATTTTCATTTCTATGCATGACAGAGGACATCTATTGTAATCATCTAGACGAGTAATAAGATTTCTGATTTGGTAGTTAAGAGATTTACTGTGGTTTATTTGTTTATTTGAATTTATTCTGCAAAATCATATCTTTGTTCAAAGTATTTGTCTCTTTATATTCCCTATTGGTTGGGGATATTACAGGAGCCTAACAAGGTAAAGTCATTATTTGGCCTAGGAGCCTAACAGGGTATGTAAAATGCAAAGGAAAACTCAAGAAGGCAACTTTGGAAGATCACACCTATACAAAGGCTTAGCATGGGAACCTGAGAAGCTAGGATAAGTTGAAAAAGTTCCCAAATAAGGATCTAGTGGAATTTGTTTAGGGTTTTAATGTCAAACTTCTATGAACATACCTTAAGGGTGAAAACTACTTAAAACCCTCTAAAACCCTTGATAAGGACCCAATGGAAAAGATGAAGAAGAAAATACATCTAAGAGGGATAGTTTGAATTGGAAATGATCTTGGACTTGTAGATCACTCCCCAGGGACCATTTCCATTAGATTTATTTGTATCCTACTTGTATAGATAGGGTGAAAAATGGATTTTCCTGACATATTTTTATGTTTTTTAGGTATAGAAGGGTTTCAAAAGGCAAGGATCACTTTTTGAGGTATAATGGGATCTAATATAACTCTTCATATCCATTTATTGATTCAACATATCACATAAGTACCTCTATAATCACCTTCACTTCAGCTAGTCAAAATTGGCATAGTGGATGAGAGATGTCACCAAGTGAGAAGGTGATAACTTCAATTGGGAATCATTTTAAGATTTTTATGATAAATCTAAAGGTAGGAGGACTCTTTAAAAGTGTCATGACATCCTCTATATGGATTGGATTGGAAAATTGAAGACTATCTTGGTGCCAAGTGTGAAGGTTGAGTGAAAGAAGGGTGCTTATGACTGTAGGCAGTAAGAACACTTGGCTAGAAGAATATTGATGATTAGGGACACATAAAATGCATGTTAGAGCCTATTTATAATCCTTACCTCTCAATTCAATGATTTTATCTATCCCTAGTCTATTTTGGAGTATTTAATTAAGTCCAAATGATGGATCCAGTTTTTAAGGAGCAAGTTGAAGAGTCTTACACTATATTTGAGGAGTTTCATACCTTGGAGGGATATTTGTCCAAAAATACCTTACATGGTATATCTCATACATCATTATCCTACAAACATAAATCCTTCTCTTAGCTTGAAAAGTATTTTTTTGGCTCTTGGATTTCATTCTTCTCTTTTTTCTCTCACATTCTATAAGTACTAGCCATTTTGGTTCTTGTTTCATAATTCCACACCATGTATGGCAAATCCATGATGGTTTTATGTTGTCCTTTACCTTTGAATAATACAATAAATATGATTTTGAGTTCACAAACATCTTTTCTAAGTGTGCAAAGTGATGAATGGTGAGGTCTAGTGATTATATCCTTGCTTCTCCTTATCCTTTCAAGCATGTTTGGATCCATTCATTCTAACAGGTCATATAGAGTGTATCTAGTGTGTTTGGATCCATTCAAGTATGCAAGTGTCCTTATATTAATCAATTTGATCTCTGGTCTACTTACCTTGAGTTGTCTCATGCATATCATCTGTATATTGAAATACTTATGTTAGAACATCTTAGGACTTTGAAGCTAGTTTTTAGGTCTTATTTCTTAGTGAAATAAGCATGATATCATTGTGGATATATTCATAGTTTATCACCCCCTTAGAATAGTTTTATTTCATGCATACTTCTACTTCTTTTGCCTCAAGTAATCAATTAGCATAAGTGATAAGCACTTGAAGATCAATTCAGGGAGCTAACCCTTAAACCTAGAGGCCCACTTCTACTATAAATAATAATAACAACTTCTGTCAATGCCCTATTATAACTATGATGACTAGTTGACAATTTGAAGAAAATTTATTCAATGATATAAGGTGAGTTAAAGTCATAAAATCTAGGAAGAGGAAAATTAAATGTTAAAACATCCTATCATAATTTATTCCCCATTGGACAATGCCTCCAATATTGTTGTAATGATGGAACACACTATTCTCCTCATATGTCCTATTTTTTTATTCTTGGTTGTAAATGTCATAATAATGTGTAGGTTTTTTTACCAAAATTTTGTTAACATCAGTAAATATATATATATATATATATATATATATATATATATATATATATATATATATATATATATATATATATAAACCCACCATCTCAATTTAAATAGTAGGCAATAAGGCATAGGTTAACAAGTAGGAAGTAGAAACAAGAAATCATAAGATAGAATATCAAGAGTTCTATTATGAAACTCTGTAATTTCATTATAGAAATATTCTCATTGCTATAAGGTCATTAATATAATAGAAGTGGTTTCTAAGTAATCATTTATAATAAGAAGAAGGGGTTGTAACACAAACCCAATAGAGGTTGGGTCTACTCAAGAGGAATTATGGTAAAGATCCCATCTATTAGACTAGATTCATTTATGCATTGTGTATGCATTCTTCATTATCTGATTATACCTTATGATATTTTTTTATGTTCAATTTTCTATATAATCATTTTTTATTACTACAAGTACAATTCAATCAGTGTGTGGAAAGATTCCAAATTAGCATTAGATTTACTTTCCTATTCTTTAATTTCCATGTGAGTGATTTAATTCATTCATAAAAGTGTGTTACTTTATTTTACGCAAGTGTGTTTCCCTAAATGCAACTTATAGAACCTCAACCCTTGAAATAAACTAGTGTTACATATACAGTTTTGACATCTTATAAAATACATGCCCTGGGTTGATATTTAATGAAATTAGTAGTATCAATAAATCCAATGGATATCCCTTGGGTAATTATGTTGGGTTATAGGATAATTTTTATGCCTTAGGTTTAATTATTGGTTTGATTTCAATCATCATTTTGGCATTATTTTTTAGGATAGGTGTCAAGCATTATTACCCTAGGAGGTTGAGTTAGATTTCTTTATTTCTATCTTAATTTACCTACTTTATAAAATAATTTATTATTTTATGGTTCAGATTTCAATTTTTGATAATTAGATTAATCAAAATATTTCTTTGCATCTTAAAACTAACTCTATCTAGGATAGGGTGGAAAAATCCAAAAGAAAGGTTCACTAAGTGTATGCAGTGTGAGAGGGATCACCTAGGTAGGTTATTTCCTAAGAGATTTATTTTTATTATAGAATTAGAAGATGAGGAATCATCTTCAACAACATAACTCAAAAAATTACACCTATAGCCAGCCCACCCATCACCTAAAATTATATCAAAAGATGTAGAAGAGGCAACTATTAAAAAGGTTCTTGGCTGAACTAGTCGAGCAATCTAAGGAAAAAGGATAAGAAGACATCCATACCCTTAAAAAAATATCCTTGTGAGAGTAAAAATTTGGCCAGCTTATACTTAATATTATGGTATTCAATCCTTATTTATTTTACCTTAAATTATCTCCTAAAGAAGAAGTTTAAACCTATAATCTTAGACCCAACTAAGCAAGACAACATATTTGTTCAATTTCTAGAAGAATTCTTAGTAGATCTCACTCCATAACCTCCATCTAGAATATTGAAATTCATCATTCATTACTCACCTTGGGCTAAGAATATTGAAAACAAATTCAAATCATGAGTTGAAAAAGTCATTGATCCATGAGTGGTTCAAATAATCATGGGAGACATAGAAGGATAAACCCCTGTTAGTGAAGCTACAATGTTTTAACTTCCCATTAACACCCCCATAAGTAATGCACCCATGAAAAAAATCCCCCTTTCATCTTTTCATAGCTTTAGGGGAAGGTAAGTTATGCTCTCGACACTTTTCTCTTTAAGTCTGACATATTTTTATTGTAGTTATGAATAAAATTAGGATGCCCATAAGCTAAAGTTATTTCTAACTAATTGAAAAGACATAGCCATCCAATGGGATTGGGGAAGAATGCAATCATCAATTGGAAAGATATAAGGACTATATTTCCCTCTAAATATCAGAATTACTAAAGAGTAAAAGGTTTAGAAGGGATGAAATATTTTTGATGTCACAAAAAGAAGAGGAACTATTAGAGGATTATGTGAAAATATTTATGTTTAGTCTACAAAAATATAAACATGATAAGTTAGATGTAGAGTTTATTAAGATGATATTTGTGAAAGGAATCAACATAGAATGCTTGGATTTGTTGGATCTCATGAGTAATGGAGATGTTTCACAAAGACCATTTCATGAAATCATTATCCTTTATAAAAATTACTCCATGTCTATAATGAATAAAACTCACATCAATAAAGCATTCCCATCATGATCCTCCAAGACCACTAAGGGGGTCTCAAAGATTTAAATTAGTGACTTTATACAAGGCATTATCAACCATTTAGACACACAACTAGATACATTACATGCATGCAAAATACAATAGGAAGTAGAGCAAACTCTAAATGTGAACTATCTAGATTGTTGCAAAAAGAAAGTTGAATGTAGGTGATAAACTACCTGTGTAAAGGTAGAAAGCATCATATATGAGGATATATAACTTAACACAGTCAAAAGAGATGGAGATAAATCATTTTACATGTCCCAACAAAAACCTTAGTCACAAATACCTTAAAATTCATGCATATCATCAAAAAATCCATTTCTTAATTCACAATTTTAATTTTCACCTCCTTAAAATTGGTATGGACCCACCCATTAGAATCAAACTCCAAAAATCCCACCACAAAACTAGACTTGGCCCCAAAAAATATTTCAACCTTAAGCCAATTAGAAACAATTCCAAAATAAACCATGTTAGCCATAAAATTAGAATTATCGATGGTACCCACCCTCCACTCAATGGAAACATCCATGGAGAGGAAACTGACCATGGTTTAACTAAAATGTTGGGTATCAAAAACCACTACAAATACAATAATAGTAATAACCATTATTGATGCCAAATAATACTTTTTAAAATCATCCTAGAGCTCTTCAATTGCTTACCCAAATTGTACCTAACCCTAACAATAATTTGGTTCAACCAACATATACTAACAAAATGATACAATATCAAACTTCTACAATGGAGGTAGATGAAGCACATCTTCATTCATGATTAAATCTCATAACCCCATCACAACCATGATAATTTAACCTCTTAAAGAGGTCCCTAACATTGTAAGTAACCCACAACCATATAATAAAGTCTCTACTCCTAAACCAAGAATATCTACTAGTTAAGGAGTGCCTAATACATTTCCTTTTCCTAAGAGACTAAACCTCCAAAAATAAGTAAATATATATGAGTTTGATTTTTTAGGACAAATCAAAAATGTCTCTATCAAGATATCACTATATCAAGTAATAAAACATGTCTCCATTTACACTAGGGTTATTTGAAAACTATGCATAACAAAACATGGCTAGAAGAAGAAGGATCTCAACACAGTCTAGGTAGTTGGACAACTTATAGACATTGTGTTACGAAATATTGTCCCACCTAAGTATTTTTATCAAGGCATATGTGTATTTTACGTCCACATCTGTGGCATCCTTGTTCAAAATACCTTAATAAGCTTAGGGACAACCATTAATGTGATGATAAAATAAACTATGCAAAACTTCACCTCAAAGGTCTTCAACAAAGCTCCACCATTCTAAAAAGTGGTAGATAAATCAACAGTTAAAGTTGGAGGTGTTATACAAGACTTGGTCATCACCATTGATTCATGGGAGTACCCAATAGACTTTATGATATTATAGGAAAAACCTAACTTACCCATGAATGCATGCCATGTTTTTTTAGGAAGGCCATGGAGATTTGATAGGGAGATGTCATATGATAGGAGAGCTAAGAAGGATGGGCAAGGTACATCCTAAATTCATTACAATAAAAATAAAATGAGGATGGGCACAAGAATCATCTTATGAGACATGTGTATAAGCATGTTTGACTGGAGAAAATGGTAAGAGGTTCTCACTTATCTAAGGTAGAGATAAATGAGGTTGAAGAGTTGTATATAATAATTAAGAAAATACAAAGTGGCCACAATTGATGTTAACTAAGATGTGTATAATAGATAAGAAGAAAGAAGTGCAAAGATGTGGTGGGGAAGTTCATTGTAATTTTTGAAGGGGTTGGGATGAGATAACATGGAACAAGATTGTCAAAGGAATATGGCTTGAAATTTAGCACAATAGTTGGAAAATATGGTGTAAGTTGAAAAATATCTCCAGAGAAAATGTAGGTACTAAAGAAGAAATTTAGAAGAATAAAGAGTAGTGTTTAAACCAAGAAGGGTTTTAACAACATTCTTCCCTTGTATTATAATCATTCTTTCATAGGAAAAATGAGTGAATAAGTGAATGTAATTTTTATACTTGTAAAAAAAATTAATAAAAAATTGTATTTTATTCTCAATCTCATATCTATGTGATGAGTGGAAAGCTACAAAGAAAAGATGAGACCCTTTGTACTTAATTGCATTACACGCACTAAATTTTACAAATTTTAAATATGACTTCTAAAAAAATAAAAGAATATCAAAGTGATGCAATTTATATTAGTGCTATCTTAATATAGTGTAATGGTCTTTATGCACTAAGACTTTTATTACATATTAATTAATTTCCCTTATTTTATTTTTAAAAATTATGTTGCAATTAATGCCGCACTCGTATCAACTGCAAAATGAAAGACCCAAAAAAATAAATAATAAAATAAAATAGCAAACAAAAAAAAAACATACCTCGAAGATGACCTCCTTTTCCAAATACAAAATAACTACAAACTCTTTTCCATGGGTTGCCATTGCCACTCGAACCAGAGCTTCGACATGAGGATCCAGGATCTTATCATTTTTGAGCGGTCCTCGCAAGACAAGAAGAACGCCTTCTCTTGCTCGTGGTTGATACGGTGGAAGGGTCGCCACAGTTTTCCAAACTCCTTTTTCTCTGGTTGCCATCGACTTCATTGGAAGCAGTACATTCTGACGAACGTCTTTCCGCTGAAATTGATTCGGGTGCCATTCGACGTACGTAGAACAACATGTAAACTCTCTTTCTAAACAATTCCTCTAAACTCGCAGGGCTGACATCTTCGTCATTACACTTAAACCAAGCGCCATTGAAATCTTTGACGTACGCATAGTAATGCCCCGAGTTAATGCTCTTACCAAAATGAACAATAATAGCTTACAGATCATAATCGACATCAGCCTTATGATCTTCACTCAAATACTCACGCTTTAGTTGCAGCGACGTATAAAATCGAACCAACCTGTCGATTTTTGCAGAGTTAATCGTAAACCTCTTGAATTGAATAGCGAGAACATTGGGAGTTTCAGATATAGATGACTTCTGGCAGGCACCCTTATTTTTGCACTTGTCGCAGATAAAATCGACATTTTCTTCTTCGAACTCGTTGTTGAGACAGTAATTAATGGTGGCGCATCTGAGAATGGAAAGAGACAAAATGTAGTTGGGTTCGTTGCAGTCGTAACAATGATCGCACGTCTGGCAAGTTCGACGCTGTCGAACGCTGTATCGAAATATTCTGTCGAAAATGCGAGTTTCGTTCGGATCGACATTATTGCATGCGTCGACTACCTGCAACAAAAATTCAGATGCGTCTTCTTGTTGATGGGGGAAATTACGTGCGTAGCGGGGTGCAAAAAGTTCTACGTTGTTTGTAATCGGCAACGCCTCCTCCACCTTCTTATTGTCGGGATTTTCCAGCGACCTCTCAATCCAGATCTGTAAGAGGCAGAACGCGCATTCATTTTCATGTTTTTGGCATACAGAAGAATGTTCCTTCGCCACGCAATAGTTTACCAGGACTGGATTGTACTTGAGACATTGGAGAACGCTGTTCATATAGCACATGTTGGATCTATTTATCAATCCCAGGGGAGAGTTATCGCTTCTGCCAAGCTTTGCTGCTGCAGACCAGTGACTCAATTTTTTTTTTGCGTTTGAATCTATTTTGATTAAATTCGCATGAATTTTCCTTTTGGGTTTAATGAAATTTATGGTTCTCGGTAAATGCAACGAGTTCGTCTGAATTTGGTTATTATTGTCTCATCACCATGGCGTTTTGGGTATTTATAAAATATAAGGGTCATACGGGTGCCTCTTCGCTAATGATCGCGACCCCAAAACAATTTTCATTCTCATCTTAAGCAAAAATTAATAATAACCTTCAGAGACATTAGTGACGTTCTTAGTTCACAAAAGAATTTACAAAGTTTTTTTTTTTTTAAGGTGCAAAACAAATGACATCAGATGAGGTGAATGTTCCTTCGTGTCGTTGTAAAATAGATAGTCTTTAGATATTGCCTTAAAATCATTGTTAGGAACGAGGGTTTAAATATTGGTTCTAAATCAATTTTGAGTGTAATTAGTTAGTGCGTTTAAAAATTTATCGATAAAAAAAATTGATGTTTTATCGATTATTCAGTTCGATCGTGACATGTTAAACATTTGATACAATATAATTATACGGATTCGATAAAAATTCGATTGAAAAGTGATCGTATTGATTGGTTACGTTTTTCTTTAAACTAAAGGATGATTATTGGTATATAATTAAAAATAAATAAAAAATAGCCCTTATATATAATTGTGACCTTATATTATCTTTCATATATATATATATATATATATATATATATATATATATTTGATTAAGTTGTTGGCTTAACGCTAAGGACTATAGGGTATTTATAGTGTCAAATTCACTTAGGAATCAACCCTGATCTCATTACTTATGTTATCAAGACTTTACATTTAATGAGAATTAATTCTTAGTGAATTCTTTCTAAGCCAAACAACTTCACCATTAAAACAATAACCATTCAACAATATTTGTATTCTTATTTTAAAATTTCCTTATTTTTAAAAATAACTCCAATAATATACTTGTAATTTCATCATACGTAAAAAATTTATACAAATTAATGCAAAAGTGTTCTTTGATAAAAGGATTCATATAATGTTGTCTATTAACTTAAAAGATTTAAAGCTCTCAAAATCCACAAATTTTGTAAAGTATTCCTCAGTAAAAGGATTTATATAACATTATCTATGAACTTAAAATTTTCAAATCAGGAGAGGAGGTTGGGTGGCTCTCTCATAAGACAAGTTTCTTTTTTTGGTTGTTAGTGTACACGTGTTAGACTTTCTGATCGGTATGGCCTTCTAGTTGCTTCTACTACTCTCTCGGGACATCTATAGCCTAGTGTATTTTTGGGGTGTGACTTTTCCACCCATTTTTTTGTATGACTAGCTATATTTTATTTTATAAAATTTTTATATAATAGAATGTGCTTTTCAATCAATAATTTTTTTTTTTAAAGCTCCTAATATTCATAACATGAAACATAAACTATATAAAAAATTTGTATGTAAATTTTGATAATTTAGATTATATTTAAATTAATGATTAAAAAAATTCATACAATTTTCTCAACAAAAAAATATTATTTCTTATTTATTTATTTTCTCAAAAAATTTACATAAAAAAATACATAATTTTTTTCAAAACTTTATTTTAAATCATTTATTAATATTAATTTTATATATAACTTTTTAAATATACTAAATTAATATTATAATAATTTAAAATATTATATAAATATTTTTAAGTGTCCAATTTGAAATCATATATATAATTACTAATATATTATAATAAAAATATTTTTTTGAAAAATATAAACATTTTTTTAATTTTTTTTGACAACCAAATTTCCGTTGAAATTTAAAATTTTCCAACCTTAATATTTATGAGTTGTCTACAAACCTTAAATTTAATTTTAAGTACTTTGAAAGTGGCATTGAAAATATCACAATTTTTAATAAGTTTAAAGTGACTAATTTATGTTATAGAAGAGTAAAATAGAATTGATTTTCAAATATTTTTTTAAGGTTAAATTGAATTAAAATTTAATTTAATAATGAGTAAATAAAAATATTATAATGTAAGAAATTTAAAATTTTATATTTTATTTATTATTTATTTTCCTATACTTAAAAATATATAAAAATAATAAATACTAATAAAAATTATCTTAAAATAATTTAAATACAATAAAAATAAAATCCTCTCCTAAAAATGAATGAGTATGAGTCACTTTTACCATATGGTTATGTTATATATTATTTATAAGTTTATTTTTTCAAAAAAAAATTAATAATATAAATTTAAGTAAAGTTTTAATAAATGACATTTAAGATATTCCAGTTAAAGTCTAAATTATTTAATATAATAATTAATTAATGATAAAAAAATTAGTATATAAATTATTTTATTGAGAAAGCAAAAAAAACATTATCAAAATTTGGCTCCAACTTGCTATTATAATTTTATAGTAAATTGAATTATTTAAACTCTTAATAATCAAATAAACCAAAATAAAAACATAATTAATGTGATAAATGTTCCTAGTAAAGTTGATTTACTCAAACTCTTAGTAATGAAATAAACAAAAATAGAAACATATTTAGTGTGATACATGTAAATAAATAGAAGGAAAAAAACTTGATAAATATAAAGTTTATGGTCAAGATTATATTACATTGAATTGAAAGAAAAAAATAAAAATAGAAAAATAGTGGTAATGATTTGATCTTATGCATGAATTATAACAGAATAATGTCTTCAACTTCAATGATACTTTTTGAACAAGGGGTATGAAGTGCCAAATCTTTGTGAGATAATAACTTTGAACATATGTACAATGTTGAGTTTGAAGACAATAATATAGGCTGAAATATGGTTGGACAATGCTAAATTTCAAGGTAATAATATAGGCTAAAATATGGCTAGAATGTCTTGTTGTATTTAAGTCACAAGGACAATATCAAGCTAGTGAATGATATCAATCTAGTGAATTCAGGATGTAAGGAGTACTTAAGGAAATATTCTCAATCAGTAGCATTGAATTATTTGTTGGGCTATAGTTGTTTATAGTTTATTACATGCATGAGTTAATGTTGGATCAATTTAGAAGCTGTGAAAATGTCATTGCTCTTTCTGGTCCATTCATATTTGAAACAAACCTAGATGATGGTACTACTTTTAAGCATGCTGCTAACTTTAGGAACCCAGACTTAGACTATGGCAAAGATGAATGCACACTGGATGTGTATCGATGAAATCTATTATGTTCTCTTCTTGTGCTGACATTATCTCCAAAACCACTTCTATGAATAGTAATAATATCTTCTTGAACCACAAAATTGCGTCACAAGTAGCCATAGTTCAATTCCTTTTGATGGAATCCTTAGTATTTCATCAAACCAAACTCGCTTGGCAGTGGTGGATGCCCCACTGTCAACAAGTTCCTCATCAATGGACTACTATAAAGTCCCATTACTTACAACATACCACCTGGGAGTTCTTGGACTAGAAGTGAAGCAACCCTGCTTGTTCTATCCATAAGATCCACACTCCTAGTCAATGCATTTATCACTAGCATTTTTGGATTCCTTGTTGGGTCTATGGGGTGTTCTCTTCCTCTCAGGGATTCACTTTCTTTGTAAATTTGAAACAGAATCCTTCGTTATCTAAAAACATTTGTAGCAGGCTTAAGAGTATGATCCCTAGTAGAGCACAAAACATTTTACAATCGCAAATAAAATTTAAGCATTTACAAACATATGTACTTCCAATGTTCAAAGCCAGTAATGTAAGCACTAATGGGGAATCAAATTAAATCTTTCGTAGAATTTATATTCCTTTAAGATTTTTAGACTAAAATACAATTTAGTTGACATAAATAAAATCTAAAGGTAAAGATAACTAAGAAGGAATAAAACCAAGAAAATTTCAAGCTATACCTAGGTACCAAGATTTGTAAGAGCTATAGCCATGTTGTTTTTAGCAATTTTAGAGTTGGGAGACATGGCTAAACACCTATTCATAACATATTTAAGATACATCAAAACCACTTCTAGTCTAACAATGGAACAATATCTTCAAAAAATGATATGACATGCAATGATCATACAAATTCCTACCTCTCAGCATGCAATGGCAGCATCCAAATCCCCACAATTCTTATATATGATGCCCATGTTGCAATATGTTTCAACATATATAGGCCTTTGCAATGTATCTTTTTCATAACAGCTAAGGGCCATATCACATTACATCATTTCTGAGTACACAACCCCCAAATTGTAATAAGCAGGTTGTATTACAAAACATAGACAACATAGATTACATGCCTCTATATCACATTAAAAAAACCTAATATTGATCATGCTCTAGAATTCCATTAAGGATTACATATGGGACAAAAGTGAAAAATATTAAACTTATTTCAGCATAGTTAAAATCTTTTAGGTGATATGAAGATATATAAATTCCAACTTACAACATAGTGACTATTAGCTTTCAATGCTTCAACATCAAGGGCTTTAAATAGTCATAATCAAACCCTACGAGTATGGATTAAAGAGTAGACGAATCTTCCTCTATTGATAGCTCACATACGCAGATTATGTCAACAACTCTTTTGGCTTCTCACACCATGCAAAATTCGACCCTTTTTATGTGTTTTATTTGTATAGAAGTTCCCAAATCGCTGCAAGAACCAAGAACCAAGGTGAATAGATTGAATTAATTTCATTAAATGCATTGGTATCCCCCAACAATAAATGATGGGATATATTTTAATTAAATAATACATTCGCATGGGTCTCAAAACTGCCAAGGCAAATATGACACACTGAGTAGCATTTAAAGATATTAAAACTCGTCTTCATGTGCTATGCATAAGACAGATACACTGCCAAGAATAGCTATAACGTTGGTCTCAAACCACGTGAGACGACTAATAACATAAGAAAAATTTAGCCAATAAAAAAGGAGGAAAAATAATATTATATTCAATTCATTAAAAAATTTGTACCTTACTTTGTCTAAAACTTCACATATTTTATACACGAAAATAGAATCTTTTAATTATCCCAAAACATTACCAATAATAATTAATTAATTTTTTTTTGAATGCTAATAATCCCTCCCTTTGAAACTAATAATATATAGATAAAATTTGATATCAACAAAATAATTTTATTTATTTTAACTTGGAATCCAAACGCGCTGTATGGTCTAAACAAATATCGCAATAAAAGTAATTAAATGAAGGGGCATGTCAAATACCCCTATATGATTATAAATATGCATATTTATAATCATCATAAAAAGAGAGGAGCGTCAACGTACCATCATCAAATCAATCAAAACATTCGATCCATTGTTTTTCGACAGTCCGATTAATTTAAAATAAAATAAGATATTTGAAGTTCTTCAGAATGATCATGTGTATAATAAATTTTCAAATCTATTATAAATTTTCAAATCTATTATTTCAAATTTAAGTTATTCCTCGTAAATTTATTTTGTTTCTTTCTTTTATATATATTTGAATTGTTTTGAAATTTACATAAATAAGAAAAACCCTTTGATCAATAAAAATTTGAAATTATATATAATATCAATTTTCATTCTTTCAAATTCATAATTATATTATGTAAAACCTTAACATTTTATTAATCATTATTGTCTATAAATGTTATTGATCATTTTTAAACATAACCAATATATCTTTAATAAAGAATCTTCAAAATTTGAATTCCATTCTAAAAAGTATAAAGGTCTTCAAATTTTAAATATGTAGTGAGAATTGTATCCCTTATCTTTATTTTTAATCATTTTATGTTTCATGCCATAACGTTATAAATAATGATGGAATTATCATGCAATTATTTATTCAAAGTTTAATAGGTTGTGTTCTTTAACGGTGTAATCTTTCCGTTTCCAACTACTAAATTATTAAAATTATAGTCAAATTGTTCTTTGAGTACCAAATGGTTTTATGTACTAATTGTTGGAATGTTTTGTGCATCTTTAATTTCATAAATATATTCATGTTCATGTATAATTCAAACCTTATCTCCTCTTATGCGGTTTTAAATAATTTTATGAGAAATATCAATATAAGATTTCATATGGAGAAATTTTCTTTAAAAAATAGGGATAAAAAATATATGGTGATATATTATGAGATAAATCATATATTATAATGAAAAGTTAGAAATTAAAATTTTGTAATATAAGTGTAAGGAATTAATGATTAAACATTCTTTTAAATTTTATTTAAGTTTTTAAATTTAAATTGCCTATAAAATTTTATGATATTGTGGAACAATTTTAAAACACTCAACCAAAAATATCAAAAATTTATATCCTTGACTTAAAACATTAATCAATTATAAGGATATTTTTTATGAAGCTATGGATGAAGTTAATTTACCAAGTGATATCATTTTTTGGTGTGATTGTTGAATATTTAAAATATTATCAATCTTATAAATTTTGAGAATAAGTAAATACTTGCAAATAATGGTGTTGGTCGGAATTTACCTCTGCACATCCAAGTGTGTATCTAAAAAAGTGAGAAGAAAAGAGTCCTTTTAAATAATGGGTTTGTAACAGCACGAAGGTTAGTTTTATTAGTAGAAAATCAAAGCTCAAGTTGAAATCCTATAAGCATGTGTCTTCAGATTGAGCAAACCGATGAAGAATGTAATTCAAATGAAAAAATAAACACAATTTTTATACCTTCTTACAATCTTCTTGATGAAATTAGGATGTGTCTATATGTAATTGCAAAGACATGCACAAGATGCATGGGCAATCCAACAACATTTCCCTTTGCATAATTGATGCTTGGATGATGGATGATGAGGATGATTAAAGCTTTGTATGAAGATTTAAGCAACATTTCATTATCACAAACAAACTTGTTGAGAATGGAAGGTGACCCTTCCATTTATATATTTTTCAGGACCAATAGTGACCATGGATCTTAGATGGAAATCAATGATGAATAATCAATCCTATAATGGAAGATAGGAATTTAATGTTATGACATTTGGATTTTAATGTGATTTGCATATGGATTCATTTTTTACCTTGCTTGCACACTTTCCCTTGTGAATTGAATTTGCATTAGAAAAGAGTGCAAGTTTAGTATTTTTAAATTATCAAGTTGGTGAGGGATGTATGAAATTCTAATTTATTGAATTTTGGTAAATATGACATGTGCATTCCATGTAATTTCTCTTTAGTGATTGATTAATTAGATAATCAAGTTAGCTAATAAAATGTAATTAGGATGATGTGGTCTTTTTTGTAAAGTTCTCTTTTAATTGGTTATTCAATTTAATTAAATTATGGTGACAATTGTAAAGGAACCGAATACTTATGAGTATTGTTGATAAATGTATTGCCATGATGCACTGCATTTTCTAAATTACGGGTGTGTTGTCATGATTCAAAATAAAGCTGATAGTTATTTAGATGATTGTAGATGTTCAAAATATTTGGTCTTGAGTTGCTCATTGACATGGAAACTTAGTTTGAAAATTAGAGATGACATCAAAGTGGTATAATTGAAGTGTCTACATATTGCCCTTCTTTGAAAAGGAATTTTGAGATACTTGACGAAGTAAATTTTTTTGAAAGAATGAGACAAATGAATGGGCATGAAAGCATGCCCCGAGTGATGTGGTTGAAATTGACTATTTTCCCTTGAAAATGGGCTCACCATTATGCCCCATGTGAAAATGATATATATAGGATGCCCCCTCGAGTAAATAGATGAAAAAAAGACTTGATGGGCAAGCGCTCAAAAGGAATGAAACAAGATGTATCCTGGTGGATGAGGTCATGAAAGAGAGAAAATGGGTGAAAATGAAATGAAAAAAATGATGAAAGGATCCATAAATAGGCCTATTGGAATAAAAAGGGATGCAACAGGGGGGTGAAATTTCGAAATTGGGGCTATAAATAGGCCCTTGGGAGTGAACACAATTCATTTTAAACCTCCTCCCTTTGAATTTCTAAGCTATGGTTTTTTTTCATGATTATTACAGCTATCATGGCTTGTATCCCTCGTCATAGGCATCTTGGAGAGTGTGAGAGAGAGTACAGGTGAGCACCTTGGAGCAACCCACTAATACATAAAAATTATTTTAAAAAAAATCACTTTAAGTATCATAAATGCTAGGACAAAATAGGACATGTGATGATTTTATCATAAAAGAAAATTTTTATAGTGGCATGAGATAAATCTCTCCTTTCAGCAAGGGGAGGTTCCCTATAAACTATCACAAACTACTTTAAAATAAATACTAATTCAAGGGTGAGACCACATCATTTATTTCTTTTTTTTTTAGAAATGATGTTCACAAAATAAAAGAACACTTTCTTGATACTAACTGAAAAACTAAGAAACCCACGAGAGCACAAAGTTTATCATTGCTTTTATTGCTGATGTATAACTTAGAACACAATAGAAGGAGGTGCATCCCAGAGTCTTCACCAAAAACTATAAAAAAATAAATGATCACAAAAGATAATAGTAGTTCAAAGCCTTTCCTGTATCTTTTACTTTAAAACGTTAAATCACAAAGTAAAGATAATTGTTGTAGCACAAAGTCTCCACAATTAACTTCAGAGCATCTCCCAGATTATTTTCACTCACACTACTATTTAATCAAACAAATAAGATTGTATTAGGAAAAAGATATAAGAAAAATTTCTAATACAACATAAGTTATTTCAACACCGAGTTAAAAATATCCCTTGCTTTCATATTTACTTGATAAAATTTGATTTACAATTTGAACTCAAAGTTTCAAAATGCTCTTCAATTTGGCAGAGTTTCAATTCAATTTTTAAAAGCTGATCCTTTTACAAAATAGGCCATCTTTATTTATAGGGAAAGGCCTTGAAAAAATTTAAGAAAAACCTAACTACTTTGACCTATTCAAAAATAGGAGTCCTTATTGACTTGGGACTTCCTATTTTTTACATGTAATTACATATGAAAATAGTACATGTATAAATGTTCAAAGTTGTTTCAAAAGTACATCTAAAAAATGAAAAATAAACTAAGGAAAAAAGATATTGCTTCAATTTGTATCACCATCTTTCTTCATGTGTCCATCATACATGGTGAAAGTTGCTTGCATCTCGATACTGTCTGGACTAAAAGTGTTCCTGAAAATCATCTTGACTGTAACTATGGCATCTCTTACTATGGTGACTGATTTTGCATGACTAGTTAACTTGGTTTTCAAGTTATCCAGAGTCAATTGATTGTCAAAAATATTATCTGTAGAAGCTATAGAAAATATTTTATCTTCAAATTATTTTTGGAACATATCTTCAAATTCTCGAATCATTTCTTCTACTAAGATAAATTGTTTATCTTGTGACATAAGCTTGCAAGGTAGTTCCTCCAATTTATGCAAAAGACTGACATCACTTTGTTCAAATCAACAAGGAAGTTCATCAAACAAGGGAGGAGAGAGCTCACCATGCTTATGTTCCTCTTCATATTGCTGGAACATCCACATGTATGCAAGACCTATGTCTTCTCCATTGTTGATGATGTCTTTAAAAGGAGCATCCATGAGGATTTCTTCCTCATTGACATCCATGAGAGCTTCTTGATCAGCTGCAAATTGGATCCTCTCTTCCTCACTTGCCTCTTTCAAAATGAGTTCCTCTTTGATGACATCAAAAATATCATCTTCAGGTTCACCAACCTCTTGAAAGGGTAAATCTAAAAGCTTGTATCTCCTTTGCATACTTATTTGTGTCCCAATGATGCCTTCTCCACCCTTAGCCAGCTCATACCCTCCTTGAAAAAGAATGTAACCTAACCCAATGACTTCAAAAAAATCATTCAAAACATGAACAAGAGATTGTCCATGCTCCTCCATGACGTCTATGGTGATCTCCTTCTCATCTGCATTCATGGAGTCTCCTTGATCAGTCATGAACTGAGTATACTCCTCTCTAAGGTCTGAAACCTCCATCTCTCCTTCACTAAGAAATCTCACCTTTGCCTCTAATTCCTCAATTTGCCTAGCTAGATTTTCTTGAAAGAGTCTTCTTGGAGCTCATAGGAATCATCATGGAAATGGGAAGTGTATGAAGGCTGCCATGGAGTACAAGAAGCTTCTTGAGGAAGGGTGGGGGGACTTGAAAAGGAATAGCCTCATTTTGTACCTCACACACTTGGATAATGTCTTTCTCCTCCTTTTTGTTCCATGACTCAACTACTTTACTCCAGCTCATGATATTAGGACTGGACATCTACTTTTGGGGTGATGGGGTTACAATGTGAGAGGGTAGTGAGGGTTTGGATTCCACTTCCCTTGCTACCAACCTAGACTGCTACATTTGAAGATTTGCTAATTCAATCTACTTTTCAAGATTGGCCTTAAAAACAAGATTTACTATTTCAGGACTCTCCTCAACATGATTTGGGAAAGGACTTTGATAGGCTTGACTTGTCTCATGAGCAGGGGTTATGTATGACTGATATGAAACTTGGGGCAGTTGGTATGCAAGTTGATAGACTTTTTAAGGCTGCCTCTCATGAATACTCAGTCTCCTTTCCAAAGATGCAATCAAACCACTCACATCCAACATCTCATTTGTAAGCCTTTGCCAATTCGCTCTTTTAATGGGAGTCCATTCACTATTAACCAGATCTAGTGCATTTCTCACTTGATGGATGACATAATCATGGATTTCTTGGCCACATCCCCTTCTGGTGTCAAGCTCTACTACATACTTTTCATATCCTAATAGTTCTTGTTTGAAGGTGGAAATGGGTTGATTGACAAAGAGATTAGGTTGAGTAGGAGAAGTGACACATTGAGAAGACTGGGCATAAGACTAACATAGCTCATGATAGGGCTGAGACTGGCCATATTGGACCTGATAAGGATCAACACAAGGTTGGTAAGGATCATAGCCAGGCTGGCCAAGGACTTGCTCAAACTAAGGAGGAAGAAGCAAAGCTTGAAATGTTTCACCAACCTACAAAGGGCAAAACTCATAACCATACACATCCTTGTTGCTTGAGGTTATTTCATGAACAATCTGAGCTTGATCAAAACTATATGAAGGAACACAAGACCCATGGTTCTGAGCAATGGTATTATACATACCAAAATATGATTTATTGATGGCACCAAGACTACTTAACCAGCTGATTCAACTCAGAGTCACCATTGGTGTTGATGAAAAAGCCTCTAAAGGCTGGTTGGTTGAAGAACACACCAAAATTCTTCAAATTTTGGACAAAACTTGTTCCACAATCACCTGATTAAGGGTCAAATGCTATATTAATGGTTTGTTCTATTGTAATAAGACCAACACCAATCTTGGAAATTTTCTGAGTGTTAAAACATGGTCCCATTGGGTGTGCTAAAAACTATTGGTGCTGTGGATTGCACCCTTGATAGGAGGCTGAGCTCCTGTCTTCCACATGGCACAATGGAAACTCTTCTCTTTCCTGTGGGTCTGGAAAAATTGAGGGGAGAGTCTCTAGATAAGGGCTAGCTCCCTTTGATGCATCTCTAATTTATTCCAGTACATTTGCTTATATATATATATATATATAATAGGGGGGTTGAAAAGAGAGAAAGATACTAAAATAGAACCTAAACTAAGAGGGTGATGCACCAAAAAAGGTTTGATCTACTTAGCTTGAGCATAAACTTTCCACCAAGAACAAGCTGATGTACACTTCATTTGATATGAGAAATTTTCTTGCATCAGTGAGCTAGGGGTCCTCTGGAGATACAAGGAGGAAGAAATACCAGAGGTGTTCTAAGACACACTATGGCAACCTGTTCACATGCACCTATACTCTATTGTAGACACTTCTAGCTAGCCTACAAAAGAAGAAATCACAATACACTAGATATGTTGGAATCATTTTATGAAAGCATAAGGGAAAATGGATTAACACGAGACAAAGCCATAGACATATGCAAAAGTGCACGCTCAAATGGAGACAAAAATGCTTCTTTTTTATTCAAGGTAAATTTTAGGAGGGCTCCGCCTTACAAGCTAAGAGAGATCTTCTAAATGAGAAGTTACAATATAAATGGAGAAGAAGAAAACAAAAGCACCCTTTTTGGAAAAGACTTTGGCACCCTTTGACAAGTGGCTTACGTGTGCGGGGAGCATTGGGAAGAGGAAGATGTTGAAAGAGAATGCTATGTCAGCTCTGATTTTGACTTTAGGTATTTAAAATACATTACATGTCATGTGTGAAAACATAGGCCGCACCATCTATTTACAAACAAGACCACTCCTTCAAGGCATTCACGCAGTTTGTCTACTCATCAATGCAAAGTGAATAAAAAATGGGTCACGCCATTCACTATTTACACCCCTTGATGATCACTTGGAAGATACTGTGTTAATCACTGGAGTAACTCCTTGATTTAACACCCTATTTTTCCACTTGGACTATTTTGTACATTTCTACACTTGGCTCTTTTGCCTCTTCTTGGCTTTGTCTTTTCTGGCTCCTTCATCCTTTGGGGGCTATCTTCTGCTAATTCTTTGGCTCTTTGGGCTCCCTTCTCAGTGGTTTCTTCCTTTTGGCTTTAAGCCTTTGAATTCCTTTAGTCTTGTGCCTTTCATTTAGAAATCAATGGCTATTTCATTGACGTAAAGTTGATGTTCACATGCCCATCACCATTTGGTCTATTCCTTTGGCCTTTTCTTTGTTCGGGTCTCTGTCATTGAACCTTCTAGTTGAACTTGAACCATTTTTTGGAGTTCAATGGTTCAACTATTCAATGGCTCAACACTTTGTGTTTTATAAGGAGTTACATCCATTAAATTCCCTTGTGAATTAGATGTATCATTGAAATGACCACTTGAACCAACCTGTTGAACCAACTCGTTGAACCAAACACTTTGAACTTAGTGATTGAACCAAGCAGTAGTTCAAAGTTCAAGTTCAAAGTTCATGTTGTTGAATTGGTTCATCCTCTTGCTAAAACACTTGTGCAAACCAAAAATTAAAGTAGCTCAGAACAACAGGGGAAGAAGGAGATCGATTTTGTCCTGTAGGGCCAAAATGGTCAACAGTACCATATTGGTTGTAAAGTCCCTTGATAGGCAGATTACAAAGTGAGTTGGGAGGTTAATAACAACTATATCTTGAAGGATAGGAAAACTAGGACTATCATGCAAGAAAACCTTCAAGTTTTTGATCTATTTTATCATCTTGGTAGGTGTAAAATTTAGTTAAATAACTTCTTTACTATGATATTCATACTTTAGGCCCAATTTATTATCTACCACTTTGGGCACGACAGAAGTAGAATCTCTACTATCAACTATATAGTTATGGACTATTTTGTCACCTACAATGAGAGAGATAAAATGGTAGATGTTTCTTGTCCCTAGTAGATGGTTCAATAATAGTGTTATGAGCATTTTTAAAAGAAACATGACCATGAATTTGATTTGAAGGAGGGACACCAGTATGGATTGTAGATAACTATTTTTGTATGAGCTCTTTTTGACTAGGGTTATGAAGAACATTCCAAAGGGAAATGGATGTTTTAGTACTCTTAAATGAATATAAAATGTTTAAATAATCCATTCTTAATTTTTCTTGGATTCTTGGAAGCAAGGAATTTCTTGAAACCTAAGGATTTATATTGTCTTGAATAGTCCTTCCAACATTCTAATTTGGAAGATGTGTAAAGTTATTTGAAGTTTCCACACCTATCGCCATACCTTGTTTCTTTGTATGATGATTGAATGAGCTTGTAGGCACATTGATATCACCACATAAATCCTTTTTCTTGGTTTTAGGGTTGTATTCAATATAGGTTCCTTCATTAAGCATAAAAGTTTCCTCAACTAGGAAGTTGGTGAAGATCTCTTCTTGATGATGTATAGCTTCACTTGTCTACATCATGACTTCATCTTCAGATGATAAGAGAGGAGTAAATCCTCCTTGAGCAACGTGAGATTGCTCTCTACCTTCATTAGTATCCATAAATTTACCTTGTTTCCAATTTTTTCCCTGAACCAAGTTATTATGCATAGGTATCATCTCTTTTACATTGGTGGTGAAGTTGGGGTTATACACATTGGTAGACCTATTAAAGTTAGGCTACCCTTAACCTCTTCCACTCCAAAATTACTAACCATACTATTGTTGATAAGGGTAAGGATTGTGATAGGAACCTAGTTATATGTTAGCTTGCCTAAGCTGAGCTCTTAACATTTAGATCTCTACATCTTTATCCATGAAATTATCTTCCTTCTTAGGAGTAGATCTAGGCTTGGTGTTACCACTAAGAATTTGGGCCTCATCTGAAGTGTTAATAAAATTATAATATAATGGATGCATAAAAATCTTAGGAGGCAATCTTTTAGCTTAGATGAGACCATTATTATATTTGATAGCAATAACATATGCTTTGGAAAGAGTGGAACCAACCATGGATTGAAGCATGATAGCAATTTTAGTGTCAATGGATCTCAAGTAAGTAGGGAAGACAAGACTAGCATGTGGCCTCATGAGAGGAGGTAATATATTCTATGTCTTTTGAAACCTCTCATTGAAGTCATGAATTATTTCTTTGGATCATCTTTTAATCACATTGAGCTAATGTATGAGAGAGGCATGGTCACTTTCATTTCCAAATCTTTAGGTCAACAACACTCCAAACTCATCCCATGATGTGATGCATCCACCTTCTAGATTCATATACCAATAAAGATCCTTCCCTCTAAGGGACATGTCAAGGAGTCAAATGACAATGTTCTATTGAGTGATGTTATGAAATATACAAAAGTTGGAGATATCCCTAATATGTTCACTAGGTGTAACATGATTCTCATCATTAAATAAGGGTACACCTTTTGTAGCATTAGGAGGGATGCCATCATATGCTTGAAGGTGAATTAGATTTTTAGTATTGAAGGTAAGAAAATCATGACATATAGCCATGTATTCTTTAATATCTTCAATATCTTCAACCTCTTGACTCTCTTGGCTTCCTTGGATAGAAAAATTCTCCTGGTCCTCAAAGGGAAGATTAGGATGAGGATATTTAACTTCAAGAGGAAGTTCAAGTTGAATAGGTGGATTAATAGGGTTGAACACTCTACTAGATGATTACCTAGTGAAAACAATGAATTATGATAATAAGATTATGAAAAAATAATGGAATTGAACCAAATTTACCTTGATGGAGTTTCCAAATGCTGAGTAGCACACCAATTTATAGCTGATGTTGTCAAGACCAACATTCACCTTGACAAGTTATCTTGAAGATAATGGGTCCCATCGGGTTTGATAGAATTATTGTCACTAAATATTACACCCTATAAGAGGGTGTTCAATCCTCTCATAGATTTGGGAAACATGGGAACACTTCTAGGTATGTTGGTGTGCCTATGGTGGATGGAAGTGAGCCTCTAGATTTAAGGGCTAGCTAACTAAATATATCTTAAATTACTTTCACTTATGCTAACTATTTGATTATGGGGGGAAAGGGATAGAAGTTGCATGAAATAAACCTATTCTAAAAGGAAGATACACCAAGATGTTTTCCACATGACCATTTTACTTCTTTGACAAATAAATATTGCCAACAACACTAGCCTAAGAGTCTTAGAATGCACTACCATTAGTGTTTTTATATGAAGGTGAGATGCATGAAGACTATCCAAGGTAAGTAAAACCATAGATGAGTTACAAATACTAAGGATCATTATACACTTAAGATAGATTCATACACTTAGCTACACTTCATATGACCTTTTAGGCTGAAATCACTTGCATAACATGGAAGGACTAAGAGAAAGTAGGGATAGATTGATATGACTTATCTATTCACTATACATCTATTTACACACTTTAACAAGATGAGATATGAGATCAAAATAGTTTGTATATATTATTCTAAGTAAAATCACAATGTCAAAACTAGTGTGGCTTCACCATACATGGTGTGGTATTAGATTATAAAGGCTAAAATGGAATCTACTTATAGAACTAGAGGAGGAGAAAAGAATGCAACAAAGAAGCTCAAAGGTCACAATTCCACATGTCAAGGCATAATAACTAGTTACATTATATGGGAATGGAGTGTGAAATAGACCATGAATGTCTCATAAGATAAATGTCAATATAAACCCTAACAAAATCTCTAAAATAGTGCAAAGACTCTTCAACTAGCCTTTATGAAACTGCCTTCATCATGGATCATATCTCGAGCATTTAAAACTGAAATAGGAGAGTTAGAACATATGATATGAGATTAAGACATTTTCCTAGTTGCTAGTTATCTTCTAGACACTTGTATTTACTATTTGTAGTCATTCATTGGTCTTCTAGATCTTGAATCTTCACATTTGGTAGTCACTACTTATCTTGGATCTCAACTAAGATTTCAAGGCAAAATATGAGTCTAAAGTACTTGATTAACTATAGAATCCTTTAATATTATATGGTTACCTATATGGTATTGCCTTTCCACGTTGATTATTTCATTTTAAAATATGTCTGTTATCATTTGGATATGTAGCCTCATCATGTTCATCTAGAATCCAATCAAATTTTCTTAGTCAATCTCCTCTAGAGGCTCTTTGATTTAGATTTCAATGTCAGCCATTGATATATGACCCAAACATTTGAGATTATTACATTTGGTAGCATTGCATGCTTTTTGCAAATCTTGTTGTCAGTACATTTGGTTAATACTCTCATGCCACTTGGTAGTAAAAGCATTTATTCATTTTAGCATGATATAATAGTTCTCTATCATACTGTTAGGGTCTACCCAATAAAACATGACACACATCCATAGGCATAATATCACACAAGACTTCATCCTTGAGGCTACCAATTTGAAAGGAACCTTACATTGTTGATTAACAAGAATTTGATGGTCTCTATGGACCCAAGCTACCTTATAGGGTGTAGGATGCACTAACCTTTCCAAATCCAACTTACTAACCATTTCCTATGAAACTAAGTTATTAGTGCTTTCATTATCAATAATAACATTACATCACTTACCTCTCATCTTGCATCTAGTCTTGAAGAGACTTCTTCTACACATTGACTCTAAAACTATGATTTGTTGTTGTAGAAGAACTCTTTTTACCAATAAGGATCCTTCTTGCCTCTGGTCATTGCCTTGATCTGTCATCCTCTCCATACCTACACACAGTTTCTATTTTTGGCATTCTAGACCCTAGACTTTTGATTTCCTACTCCATGCTTCTCTGAGCATTCACAATCTCATCCATTTTAGTCATCAAGCCTCCGTGAATCATTTCCATGATCCCTTATAGGGATGGCTTCTTCACCTTCACCATGATCTCTGCTATTAGCTTCCACACTCTCTCAATAATGTTTCACCTCTAGGATTTATTGAATGATTAATTACACATCATATATATTCTTGAATTATTAATTCTACATAACAATATCAAACCTCTCAATATTGGCCTCAAACCCAAATGAGTTAGTGTTGAAAGAGTTATTTGACCACAAGATACAAAACTTTACACTATGTTATGGGTGCACCCTGATACACTATGGACTAAAATCAGTACACACACACTTTAGAAACTATTATACTACCTTACCTAACATATTACATCATATGTATATGATTCTACTATTGGATTGAGAGACTAGAACATGGGTTGCCTTGTAAACAGGGTATGCATTCTTCTAGACTTGCAATATTAAGAATTGAACAATAACTCTCTATGGAATAATGATCTTTGAAAGGTAATGATTGATATGAGTATTCATTAGGGTTTAATTCCACATATGAAAATTAAAGTACACTTTATTTGTATGGTCTCTCTACTATATCCACCTGTAGAGACCTAATTAGGCCTCCTAAAAGCCCTATTTTGATGGTACAGGGAGGTTGAAGAGGATCTAAGCATTGAAAATAATGTGGGAGGTGAAAAATGACATCAATAAATTATTTCAATCAAAAACCATATATTTTTAAACCCTAAAATATCCCTATATTTCACTGTTATAGTCAGACTTTGTAAGGCATAATAGCAAGGGTTGGCTAGAAACCATACTTGCCCATGAGATGGGGTTATGAAACCTTAAAAAATTATTAATGATGATTAGAGCATCAATAATACAAACTTTTAGAAATTTTTACTATATGGATTATCATATACATCAAACCCTACTTTGAAGTAGTGAGCACAAATTAGCTCCTATGAGACATTTTTGGGGGTTTCAAGACTCTAAAAAAATATGTATGGCCTTATTTTTTAACCCCTATAAATATTACATGCATCACAGAAGTGTTAATATGTCATTAAGTATGACTGTCAAAATTTTAGCTTGTTGCCTGCATAGAGAACATTATGACAGGTTTGTGATAATGAACACATATCACACTAAATTCATTGGAAACATTACAAAACTCATTCCTCTATTGTAGAATCTTGTAATACATCCTTTCACCCTCATTTTCACACTTTCCTTGGCCAAAATTATCCCATTTAAAACTATAATAAGCATGATTTTCTCCCAAAAATTAGGGAATTGACTCCTAAAATCACTCAAGAGCCCTTTAATATTTGATTCAATAAATTATACATATAGAGATTTTCTGTATTAGTTCCATATTTCTTGAGATCTGGTATCCAGCATAGAGGCCACATCATATTATCTTGTTTCTATACAGAATCCGTACTGATCTGTGCAAGTTCATACAATTTTGCATCAGGTCGTATAGAGTCGCAAGCAACTCAGAGACCGACATTGGCAGTCCAGTGACCGACATCAACCGACTAAAGACCGACGTCAGTAGTATATCGACCGACGATGGCATAATAACTGACATCGATGATTGTGTGTCGACACAAAAAACCTGAGCCATTCTAGAATTCAAGTTTTTAGAGAATTATTTGAGGTAATGACAAAATGTGACATCAGTAATTTTTACACAATTGGTCTTGATAAAGATGCCTAGAAGAAATATTTGGTAGCTTTAATGCCTACATCGAGAAGATAAAAGTGGAAAATGACATGTCCCCTTTTTAGTGGACATTGATAGACTTGATGATTAGCCTATTATGTGACCTTCGTAGCTGATAGGATGGATAGAGGGTCATAATGGAGCTTGGCTTGGCTTTGATTTGCAAAATTTCTATAGTTGGTTTTCATTCAAGCTTTTTCGGACACACTTGGCCTGAGCTCCTATTATTTAGGGACTTCTGACACACAGTAGAGCACCCTTATTTTAGTATGGTCATGTGTAGAATCATTCCTTGATTCACCAGCTTCGAACGGTTCGAGGATCAGACATATATTGAGGGAGATATTAATATTTTATTGATTTAATCAAATATTAATTATTTAGCATATTTTTAATTGTGAAACCCTAATTCTAATTTAAGAAACCCTAATTAGGGCAAGCACATATTTTTGAGGGTATAAGGGTTTCTCATGGGAGGCCATTAGAGATTATGCATTGATTATTGACTATTGATTTTGAAGAATTCTTCTGTGAAGACTGAGCCAAGGGTTCCAAGATTCCATTTGTATTGGAGAATGTCAACTCTTCAGTGTGTGCGATTCAGAGGTTGTTAGATATCAGTCGATCTATTGCTAGTTCAAGGGACAGCTTCATACAAAATTTATCACAATATTTCAAGTCTTTTGAGAGATAACTTCATACAGAAGTTATCACAGTATTCTAGGTATTTATTTCATAAGTTTTGATTCAATAAATTATATAGATAGAGATTTTCTATATTAGTTCCATATTTCTTGAGATCTGGTATCCAACATAGAGGCCGCAACATATTATCTTGTTTCCATATGGAATCCGTACCGATCTGTGCAAGTTTGTATAATTTTATATCAGGTCGTACAGAGCTGCAGGCAACTCAGAGATTGACATCGGCAGTCCAGTGATTGACATCAGCCA
This sequence comes from Torreya grandis, assembly GCA_037957365.1. Taxonomy (NCBI): domain Eukaryota; kingdom Viridiplantae; phylum Streptophyta; class Pinopsida; order Cupressales; family Taxaceae; genus Torreya; species Torreya grandis. Next base: position 880,218 of record JARHVA010002885.1, on the reverse strand, counting down.
ACTGAAGATCGACGTCAATAGTATATCGATCGACGACGGCATAATAACTGACATCAGTGACTGTGTGTCAACACAAAAAACTTGAGCCATTCCAGAATTTAGGTTTCATTTCCAGATTTGTAGAAGATCAAGGTTTTAAGACCATATTTAAATTTTCCTTTATATGCATGATAGAGGACATCTATTGTAATCATCTGGACGAGTAATAAGATTTGTGATTTGGCAATTAAGAGATTTACTGTGGTTTATTTGTTTATTTGAATTTATTCTACAAAATTGTATCTTTATTCAGAGTATTTGTCTCTTTATATTCCCTATTGGTTGGGGATATTACAGTGGTATTAGAGCCAAATTCTTGCCATCCTATTTGGCAAATTAGAGCCAAATTCTTGCCATCTTGTTGGGCAAATTAGAGCCAAATTTTGGCCATCCTTTTGGGTATACATTGAATTAGTTAGTAAATCATGATGATTTCATGTACTCAAAAATAGTGGGACAAGGATATGGAGAAGCTGAAACAAAGTTTGAAGAGGTTAAATGAATTTCTTTCATACCCTACATTCAAAGACAAATCCACACAATATATGACTGCAAATGATGAGTGGGAGTTATTATCACCTGAGGTTCAGATGAGGGTGTCTTTTGATCGCTTTGTTAAGCTAAGGAGAGAGCACTATAGATCAGTTAGATGGGAAAGCTACATGTCCCATGATTCTTATGAGATAGGAGATGGTGACAATGAGATAGTTTCAGCAACAGCTTCTTCAGAGTTAGATGAGGATGAGTCTGATGCTTGCACTCAGAGTGGGGAGGTGTGCTCAGATGTTAGTGCACTAAGGGTTGATGATCTCTCAGCTATGGCAGAGATTGTAGAAGAGTCCTAGGATTTGATTATTATAGATGACACTCAGGAGAATGTAGTGGATAGTTTTGAGGACTTAGTTTCCTCGATAGTTTATTTTGGTACGGAGGAGTTAGACAGCGATGCTATAGTTCTTGATACTTTGTATGTTGATATGAGCTATAGAGTTGATTCATAGAGTATGGATGTTAGTATTATAGAGGTCAGTGATTCTGAGTCTACTCTTTTGGACTGTGCATCAGTGGAGGATTGTAGGAGACAATCTAGCCAGTGCCATCATGTGTCTAGTCTGTTGAGAGTTAGTGAGCGAAACATTGCTACCGCTTGCAAGCATTTTGACCACTATAATACCCCAACCAATAGTGAATATAAAGAGACAAATACTCTGAACAAAGATATGATTTTGTAAAATAAATTCAAATAAACAAATAAACCACAGTAAATCTCTTAACTGCCAAATCACAAATCTTATTACTCATCCAGATGATTACAATAGATGTCCTCTATCATGCATTTAAAGGAAAATTTAAATATGGTCTTAAAACCCTGATCTTCTACAAATCTAGAAATGAAACCTAAATTCTAGAATGGCTCAGGTTTTTTTTGTTGACACACAGTCACCGACGTCGGTTATTATGCCATCATTGGTCGATATACTGCCGATGTCAGTCTTCAGTCGGCCAATGTCGGTCACTAGACTGTCAATGTCAGTCTCTGAGTTGCTTGCGGCTCTGTACACCCTGATGCAAAACTATACGAACTTGCATGGATTGGTACAGATTCTGTATAGAAATAAGATAATATGCTGTGGCCTCTATGTTGGATACCAGATCTCAAGAAATATGGAACTAATACAGAAAATCTCTATCTATATAATTTATTGAATCAAAACTTATGAAATAAATACCTGGAATACTGTGATAACTTCTGTATGAAGTTATCTCTCAAAAGACTTGAAATATTGTGATAACTTCTGTATGAAGCTGTCCCTCGAACTGGCAATAGATCGGCTGATATCTCACAACCTCTGAATCACACACATTGAAGAGTTGACGTTCTCCAATGCAAATGGAATCTTGGAACCCTTGGCTCAGTCTTCACAGAAGAATTATTCAAAATCAATAGTCAATAATCAATGCATAATCTCTAATGGCCTCCCATGAGAAACCCTTATACCCTCAAAAAGATGTGCTTGACCTAATTCTTAAATTAGAATTAGGGTTTCACAATTAAAAATATGCTAAATAATTAATATTTGATTAAATCAATCAAATATTAATATCTCCCTCAATATATGTCTGATCCTCGAACCGTTCAAAGCTGGTGAATCAGGGAATGATTCTACACATGACCATACCAAAATAAGGGTTCTTCGCTGTGTGTCAGAAGTCCCTAAATAATAGGAGCTCAGGCCAAGTGTGTCTGAAAAAGCTTGAATGAAAACCAACTATTGAAATTCTGCAAATCAAAGCCAAGCCAAGCTCCATCGCATAATAGGCTAATCATCAAGTCTGTCAATGTCCACTAAAAAGGGGACATGGCAGCTTCTTCATGCAAACTTACTCTATCAAATTATACAAGGAGTTTCAACCAATTCTCATACCAAAGCCAAGACAAGCCAAGCCAAGAATAAAGTGTAGAAAAGAATAGGTGATTCCCACATGTAGAGTCAAGCATTGATAAATAATTTCACATCTACAAGGTGATCTCAATCGCTTTAGACTAGTTCTCAATAAAATATTCTAAGGAGATATAAACATTATTTTTATTTTTAATATGTATTTCTTGCTTGTCTTAAGATGCTATTTCTTCAATTTCATTTTGATTTTATTCACTAACAAATTATCTAACCTATCTTAGATTTATAATCTAAATAATGACATGCCTAATGGGACTCAAAGAATTAGACGCACCCCAAGATATTTTCTAGACCATTTAATTTAATCTAATTACTAGAATTGGCCTTCCAAATAATCTAATTCACTCTTTTTTATTCAAAATTATGTTCAAGTTCATTCTAAACCAAATAGAGAATTCGTTAATGTGCAACTATGAATTAAGAGAAGTCTTCAGTGAAATCACCTTTAGTAGTGATGAAACCATTGGTTCTAAATTTATTTTTATTCAACATAGGTCTAAATTGTGAAATCATAGTCATCTTTAGTGAAATCATGCATTGTAATGACATAATCATATTTACCTGTTTTTTCCATTTTAACTAATTACAAAATCAATTTTGTTGTAGTGATATCATTTGAAATCTATGAAATCATTTCTGTATAATTTTCTATTTTGACTATATTTCCTATAGAATTATGAATTCAGTGACAAGTTCAACAAAATCATGCTATGCATTTATGAAAATGTCCCTTTTTATTTTATGATGTGTTTATTTTCTATCTTTGCAGGTCCTAATCATGAAATTGGAAGAAACAATAGCAAAATCATTTTCACTGCAACAAAATTGTAGCTAACTTTAGTGAAATTATTACATTTAGTAACAAAATAGTTCTATCTTTTCTACATATTTTATGTGTAGATAAACATTTGTGAAATCACTGACACTAATAGTAAAATCATCATTATCAATAGCAAATTTTTTTTCTAAATTTTGTATGTTTATGTGTAGGTTACCATAGCAAAATTAGAGGATTGAGTAGTGAAATCACACTATAAATTTGTGAAATCATTTTCTAGCAAGGCTGAGTTATTTCAAGCTCCTTGTTCGATTAAGACCACATTTATAAAACTTATAATCATTTATGCTAAAGGATCCTAGCCAAATAAGTGGTATTTTGAGTTAAAAAATTAATCTTAAAACACATTTTGATTTGGGCATTAAAATGAATTCACATTTCATTTTTGTTATAATAAAAACCTATTTATTTACAAATTTATTTACTTTTTTATAAGTTTATTTGTTTCTTGATTGTATTTTGGGGTTATTTTGTGTGTATGCTCTCCCCTTTTTGGATGAATCAGAAATATAAAAGTTCATATTTGACTTTTACTCTATTTTTGTTTTAACTGTGTGAGGTGGAGTTCATCATCTTATTACAAGTCTCAGGGGTGAGTTTACTAGGAATCCACATCCTATCATTGTAACAAGTCCCATTTATATAACACGATATATAAATTGAGGAACATTACCATCATGAAGGCCTAAACTTGTGGTTGCACATCATCACTAAGGAAATAAACTCAAGGACTTATTTCCAATACCTAAGGCCAAGGTGTGGTACCATTGAAAGGAAAAATCTTGGAAATAAGATTGAACTTATTTATTAATGGTTTTTTTACCATGTACCACAAGGTATATAGGGACCATCTAGAAATCCAATTAAAATATTAAGCAAACCATAAATCTGGTAGCACTTTAATGCAACCCCTATGGCTTAAGTAGTTATGAAGGGACAAGACCCTCTCATGAATGAATTGATCTTGGATTGCTTATTAGATGCTTCTTTTATCACAGATCATTCATTAACATAAGGGTGCAAATGTACTAGACCCTAAATATTCCCTTAATTGTATGAATCTTTTGAGAGAAGGGTGGGATTAAATTACCCTTAATTATTGTAATAATTTATTTAATGAAAATTTAAACTTTATAATCCTCTCTCAAGGAAAATATTTCAAAGCTTTAATGGATGTGATGTAAACCTACATTAGTTACTAAAATTACCTTATAATGTTTATATGCTATTTCTTGATGGTTGTCTCAAACCCTTGTTTATACTTGATAAAAAATCAAATAAAGTCCAAACCTAAACCATTTTTATACACACACAATGAGGATTTACTCTACCAAAATTTTGGGTCAAACAATAATTGCATATTAAAACTTGTCCCAATACCTATATTATTTTCCCAAACCATTATTTTAGGTTGCTTATTTTGAACCAAAAGTCTTGTCCTAATCCAAATTACCACTTCAAACAAAGGCTAAAATTCTAACTTATTATCCATGTGATTTTATGTCATTTGTTTTGGATCCAACCTAAGTTCAAATCCAAAGTGCCAATTCTAATCAGTCTTATTTGCAAAGTCAAACCAATTCCAATTCCAAGACCAAGTTCTAATTCTAGTCAAATTGTGCCAAAACCAACTCATTTTAAGAGTTAAAAAGTTTAAGTCTTAAGTTAAAACTTATTTCACCATTATCAACAAGAGCCAATTATTGTGCCCATTTTCACACATTTTAAGGTCCCTAAGGTGTCTCAAATAAGTCAAATTTTCCTTTCTTTTCTCACAAAGTCAAGTTTCAAAGATCCGAACTATATACACATAATATTTTAAAACTTTATCAATTACTAATACTTTATCTCTTGTAGGAACCCATTGAGCCTCAATCTCTCTACGTGCATACCTTAAAGGGTGAAATAGAAAAAGGGTGGGTAAACCATTCATGCTATATAGGATTTTTTTCCCCTATACTACGACTTGTTATATACACAACCTTCTCCTATACACTACCCTAAGATTTCACACCTATTGTATACATTATTGGCCATTTTGGCCCACAAACAAAGATTCACCTAGACCTAGAAAGAAGTCTAAAAGGGTCTTAAATGAACAAAGATAAAATGACTTAGAATAAAAATCAATAGTGCAAATAGAGGGGTTCAAATAGGTTTTTATGGTGTTTGAGTAGTTTCAGGAACAAGTCCAATAGAGCTTGTAAGCTTAAAAGACTAGCTTACACTTGGAAAAGTTTTCAAGGTTTATTCAGCTAATTGTTGGAATATTTTTGGGAAAATTATCCTGAAGGCAAAGGAGCTAAGTGAACTTGTGTCATGGAAATTATTGAGTAGTTTTTCTAAAGACAAGATTCTTTCAAACATTTTCTCCATTGAAAAAGGCTAAGTAAAAATTATTTTAGACATTTTGTCTGAAATAAAATACCATAGACATAATTATTTTGGGGAAAGTGTCTTTGAAAAAATCCCAAAGGAAATGTATTTGTAAAAAGGCTCGAAGACAAAGTGCTTGAAATAAAAATTAGAAGGCAAAATTCTTTTGGGGAAATTGTTTTACAATAATTTCCCCAAAGACATAATTACATAAACCAAATTATTTCAGCAAAGTTGATCTAACAGGGTGGTGATAGGTGTGAAAACATCAAAATCAAGCAATATAGTCACCCATTGGGGTCTAAAGATAGACAATAACATGAACATCAAATACATTCATGTAGACATCAATTGATGGGTGCACGATTGCCAAATTTAAGCCATGAAAATAACCCTCAGGGCTTAAAAATCTAGTTATGATCATATGAATATCACATACATCCACAAAGATGTCAAATTTGAGCCTCGTGAGTTATCCATTTGGGTTCAAATGGCAGGTCTAGGAAAATCCAATAGTTGGAATTTATTTATATCAAGGGAGATTAATGGTGTGAGATAAGTTAAAAGGTCAAGGAGATCAAGAGGCCACCACATGACATAAGCATGTAAAGCAATAAATTGAAAACAAAATCCTAAGATCAATGCATGATTGATAAGTGGCATGAGCACATTCAAGCTGGTAGAAGATTTATGAACCACATTTTATCATATAAAGCAGGATCAATGATGCAAAATCGATAAATGTATTAATGATTTGAGTTAGTTTTTGATGGATAATCAAACAAAGACAATCCTAGATGACTTAGATGAAGGTTGACAAAGTAATTTTTGATGGTTAAGGTAAATAAAAAGTATGGAGTTTGAGCATGGTCCATTTTGAACTAGAGCCAACATTTTGAAGGATATTACCAAAGAAAACATGTAGACTTTAATGGTTTCATCACCAGATCCAACTGCATGAAAGTGACCCTTTTCTCCTCTCTTACATGCCTCAATGAATAGAAAAGAGTAGTTAGCACCATGACAAAACCCTAATAGACTAATTTGATTATTATAACTACATTGATGCTAAAACCCATCTCAATGAAACTTGATCCCACTATTGTAACCATAAAAAAGAATCAGTGAAGGAATAATGTAATGATGCAACTATTTGAAGTGACCTAGATCAATTAGAAAGCTTGAATTAGCATAAATGTAGAGGTAGTTGTAACTATGGTTCAAATGGAGTTGTGCTCATTTTAATTCCCTTTTTAGTGCCAAAATCCTTCTCTCTTTCTCTCCTTTTCTATAAATATGGCCTTTGAGATATTATTGAACATCCCTCAGGTTGGTATGAATAAACTCTACCAAAAATTGTATTTTGAACATCTTGGAATAATGAATAGAACATTTTGCATTTGTTTACCATTATGTAATTGCTATTGTGTATTTGTTTGATATGCAAAAGTGTTTCATCTTCCATTTATAGGTTCAAGTTCAACCTAAGTATTGATAAACTTTCCTTACAGGTCATCTAGTGTATCTTAATGTTGATGTCTCAAGTATATATTGGATTTTTGACTATAATCACTTTTAATCGGGCCTTACATTCATTGCACTCTATCTTAAGTCTCATAAATTGACCTCTAGGTGAAATACTGTTGCTTAAAAACCATAGTAAACATTGTATTAGTCCTTTTCCTAGTGTATTAGTGTGGTAATGAGTTCAATCTTGAGATTGGATTTGTGAATAATTTGGTGCATCACTATATGTTAGAATAGGTTCTATTTTATGAAATCTCTCAACTCTTTTCACCCTAGCTTATTTAGGTCTTAGAAAGAGAGGTCAAAAGTATAATATCTGAGGAGATAGCCTTATAAAAAACCCTATAGGTCTAATCTAGATATAAGCATCCCATGGACTTAAATCATTCCCATGTTAGTCCAGCTATGGGTCAGAATTGAAAATTTTAACCTCTATTAGGTGCTATTTGGATAGCTAACAGTTTTAGCACACTAGGTGGGACTACTTATTTACATAATTTTGCATATCTAAGTATAGTAGAAAATTCTAGGGGTTTTATTTCTAGATTTGCATATTTTTCATGACCCCAAGAGTTATCACAAGATCCTCTATAAAAGAGAAAGAGATAGATTTATCTAAGACATTTTTTCAATCAATAAAGAATAAAAAAGCCTCTTAGTCAAATCCTACACCTATACCTCTTGTTCCCCATAATGTTATAACTACATTGATGTTAAAACCCAACTCAAAGCAACTTGATCCCACTATTGTAACAATAAAAAAACATCAGTGAAGAAATAATGTAATGATGAAACTATTTGAAGTGACCTAGATCAATCAGAAAGCTTAAATGAGCACACATGTAGAGGTAGTTGTAACTATGGTTCAAATGTAGTTGTGCTCATTTTAATTGATTTTTTGGTGCCAAAATCCTTCTCTCTTTCTCTCCTTTTCTATAAATATGGCCTTTGAGATATTATGGAACATCCCTCAGGTTGGTACAAATAGACTCTCCCAAAAATTGTATTTTAAACCTCTTGGAGTAATGAATAGAACATTTTGTAGTTGTTTACCATTATGTAATTGTGATTATGTATTTTTTTGATATGTAAACTTGTTTCATCTTCCCTTTATAGGTCCAAGTTCAACTAAAGTATTGATAAACATTCCTTACAGGTCATCTAGTGTGTCTTAATGTTGATGTCTTAGGTATAGATTGGATTATTCACTGTAAGCAATTTTTAATTAGGCCTTACCTTCATTTCACTCTATCCTAAGTCCATCAAATTGATCTCTATGTGAAATATTGTTTCTTGGAAAACATAGTAACCATTGTATTAGTCCTTTTCCTAGTCTATTGGTGTGATAATGAGTTCAATATTGAGAGTGGATTTGTGAATAATTTGGTGCATCACCATATATGTTAGAATAGGTTTTATTTTATGCAATCTCTCAAATATTTTCACCCTAGTTTATTTAGGTCTTAGAAAGAGAGGTCAAAGGTATCACATCTAAGGAACTAGCCTTATAAAAAACCCTATAGGTCTAATCTAGATATAGGCATCCCATGGACTTAAATCATTCCCATGTTAGTCTAGATATGGGTTAGACTTGAGAAATCTAACCTCTATTTGGTGTTATTTAGATAGCTAATAGTTTTGGCATGCCAGGTGAGACTACCTATTTACATAATTTTACATATCTCTATATAGTAGCAAATTCTAGGGGTTTCATTTCTAGATTTGCATATTTTTTCATGCCCCCAAGAGTTTTCATAAGATCCTATATAAAAGAGAAAGAGATATATTTATCTAATACATATTTTCAATCAATAAAGAATAAAAAAGCCTCTTAGTCAAATCCTACATGTACACCTCTTGTTCCCCTATTATTACACAAAATCTCCCTATTCAAGCCAATATTTTTTAGCCAAAATTTATTATAAATCCCATACCTCAAATGGTTATTCCTAGAAGACAAGCCTTTGTGCCATTCAATGGTGGTATTCCTTTGAATCTTACTCAATGGGATGATATTCTAGTCTCATCTTTGAAGGCTCTTCCTTATTTTATAGGAGGAAATCTAGTTACACCTATATAACATATTATAGATATTGCTAACCATTGTTAAATGCATCATGTGGCTTAGGAAAATGTAGAAATGAGATTGTTATCAACCTCTTTCAAATGGAAAGCACTTTAATGGTATAGAGGATTTGCTCTTTCATCAATCAACAACTGGGATGAAATTGGATAGGTATTATGCAAGCACTTTGAGGACAAAAGTGACCACTTCTCACTAGTGGAGCAACTTACAACAATAAAAATATATAATTATGAATTCATGTGGATTTAAATTATAGGTTCTAAAAGAAATGGGATAGAATTCCTGTTGTGATCAAGCCTACACCCAACTATGTTTTTTTTACTATTTGAAGGCTCTCAATTTAGATGTAACTGTGATGATTCAATCCATGGGAGGGAACACTCTACTTGAGGCTTTTGAAATAGCAATCAAGGCTAATAATTGCCTTATATAAGAAGGATAGTTGTCTCTAAGGCCACCAATGCCTCTTTTTTCTAAAATCTACCCTCCTGCTCTAACTATTACTCCACTTCCACATTCAACAAATTTTTATCAAATAGAAGGTGATCAAGATGATAGATAGGGGAAGATAGAGAGTCTTCTCAAGAATCATAACAACAAGTTTGTTGTAATTAAAAGACAATAACCTTCACCATACAAGCCATATTATAATACTAATCAAAATTATTAGTATAACATGCCATCCTATTAGTCCAAAAATTAAGGACAAGGGTATAATTCTTAGTCAAGGCAATACAATCCTAATGTTCCAAGCAATTATAGAGATATTATGCCAACTTAGAACAACTATGCTTAGGAAGGGAAATGGAAAAATTAATGGGATCAATCAAATATCATGGTAATGGTGCCAACTAGTGAGATCTCACATCAATCTTATATGCAACAAAGTTTAGCTCCTAGTTCACATGAAAACTAGTCAAATAAGGAAGCCTCTCTATTACATGGATACATTCTTTCATTCACCCAAGTAGAAGTGCCAAATCAAAAAGGAGGAGAGAATGATAAATCACCTATTCAAACTATATTTGTGAACTTTCAATAAGGTGAGGATTCTTTCAAGCACATAGCTACAAATCAAAGTCAAAATATGCCTAATGTTGATTATTCAGTTACAACTCATACTAGATCTAAGAAAAGGGAAATTGTTGATGGTTTAGGTCTTGATAAGTTATCCCCTCAACCTTCTTAGCAACCATAAAGGACCAGAACTCATGAGCTACCTCAAAAAACATCAAATCAACAAGTTCAAGACCCAAAGGGATAGAATGTGATAGGGCATTCCATTCCTTAGTTTACACAACATCTAGGATCCCCTCCTAATCATAAATTATATTCAAGGATAGTTACTTATCCACTCAATATTTTGGATCACATGAAGAAAAATTTGGTATCAAATTTAATGTGAGATACACTACTAATCCCAAGATAAAAGGAGTACCTACAAGAGGAGTTTTAAAAGCTCAATATCTCTGATGGACCACCTAAAAAGGAAAGAGTAAGTGATGTTATAACTAGATTTAATCCATTTTTTGAGCCTTAAGCTCCTAAGGTGACTAATCATCCTCCATTATATCTTTTATTTATCATAAGGGATTGTCTTGTCGATAATTATATGATTTATAGTAGAGATAGTACTTCTATCATGCCTAAATCCATAGCTGAAAAACTGGGGCTCAAGTATGAATCTCATGAAAATGGAGTGTTAAAATTAGATGGTTATAATAATACTATGTGCATCCTCCAAGATCTTAATATTTTACTTGTTTATTTTCCAAATTTCACCATTTCATAGGATATAGTTGTTGTTTATTTACATCCATACTTTGCATTATGCCTATGCAAATATTTTACTGCTAAAATAAGAGGTTACCTTTCTTCAGATTGGTCATACATGGTTTTTAGAACCAAATATGGAACTAAAGTCACTATAAGATCAAAGCCTATTTATAAATTACACTTTTAACCTTATATGCTAGATATGTCTAATATGAACTGCAGTAGTTTAGAAGAAGATGAGGATATTATTGATCAAGAACCTTCTAAGCCACTTGAAGGCATGCTGGATATACTTTTAGATGAGTGGGCTGATGATAACCATGGGTGTGACCCATACAAAGGTATTTAAAAATTTGGTTTTGGTGTCTATTTCATGCATGAAGAGGGTAACTCATTACCTAGTCTCACCAACTCAAATCAAGATCAAGAGGGAGTATGGAATCTATACTTTGATGGATCTAGAATAAATAATGGGAGTGGGTTTTGTGAAATGTTAGTTTCACCTCAAAATCAAAGGTACTATTCTTTAGTTATATTTCAATTTATTTTTACATAAAATACTATAGAATATGAAGCTCTTATTCATGGAATTCAATGGGCTAGAAAGAGAGTTATTAAGCTTTTATAGGTGAAAGGTGATAGTGATTTGGTGGTGCGACAAGTTAGATGGATAAGTGAAAAAAATAAACCCCTCCTAAAGGTATATAAACATAGAGTTTGGACTTCATATAATATTTCCTAGCATTTAATATTTGCTTCATTCCTAGAGGAGCCAATCAACATGCAGATAGACTTACTACCATAATATCACAATATGATATAGTGGACCATCTCAAAGATAATATAGATCAGACCTAAATCAGGGTTGTATATAGGTCTTCAGTTCTAAACAATGAGGTAAGTTGGTAAGTCTTTGATAGTGACAAACAAATAGCCTATTTTCTATAGAATGAGGTAGAGTTCTGCTTAAAAAATCAAAGTAAATTACAACATCAATATGAGGATCAGATTGTGAAATTGAGATCAAACAAGATGCCTAAAGGTTTAATAGCTTTGGGGATAATTTTCAATGAAGATGAACAAATTAGAAAGGAAAAGGCAAGCATCTCTTCCAAGGAAGAACATTATGTGTAGTGCACATAGCTAAAGGTAAGCAACTCAAGTGGGGAAAAATGAAGACTAATTATGAGAGTGTAGCTTTCATTTCATTATGTAATGATTACATGGATGTATTTTCTTGGGAATACCATTACTTGAAAGGGTTTGACCCTAGATTAACACAATATATTATTGAGTTTGAATAGGATGTAAAACTAGTAAGATATAAGCAAAGGCCCATCAACCCCAAGGTTGAAATTCTCATGAGAAAGGAGATTACCAAGCTGATTGAGTCAAGTATAATATTTAATATCAAGAACTCAACATGGGTAGCAAACCTTGTACCATTGAGAAAGAAAAATGGAGAGATAAGACTATGTGTGGATTTCAAATATTTGAATAAAGTGTCACTGAAAGACTACTAGCCTCTTCCCTCTATGGATCAAATATTGCAAAAGGTATCAGGTTCACAAAGGTTCTCCTTATTAGATGGGTACTTTGGTTACAACCAGATATTAGTGAAAGAGTAAGACCAGTATAAAATAACTTTCACAACCAAATGGGGTACTTATGCCTATCAAAAGATGCCATTTGGGCTCTCTAATGTTGGATCCACTTTCCAAAGGGTAATAGATGTTGACTTTCAAGGTATTTTGAGTAAAATGATCTTAATTTATCTTGATGACATTATTGTATTTTCAAAGGATCCTAATGATCATATAACACACTTGAGAGTTATTTTTGATAGATGAAAAAATTTGGATTTTCATTGAATCTAAAGAAGTGTATCTTTTCAGTGCATGAGAGGAGACTGTTTGGGCATGTAGTGTCTAAAGATGGTCTTTCTATTGATATAGAGAGAATAGAGTAATCCTTGCTCTATCCTTTTCAAAACATAAGAAAGCATTAAAAATCTTCTTAGGCAAGATTAATTTCATTAGAAGATTTATTCTTGGATTTGTAGAATTGGTAAGGCCACTCACTCAAATGCTGAAGAAACATCAAGAATTCACTTAGAGTAAGGAGGTAAAGAGAAGCTTTGAATCCATCAAACAATAAATCAACCAAGCTCATAATTTTCTTAATATATATTTTAGTAAGGATTTATTTATGTATGATTTTTCCACATTTAGTATAGTTTCAACCATGCTTATGCAATAGAATAGTGAAATACTAGATAAACCCATTACTTTTTCAGTTAAGATTTGGAAGACTATGAGGAGAATGTGAAGGATTTCATCCTCAATAGAGAATTAAGTGAAAAGAGAGATGGATGGGTCATTATGTTCATGGAATATGATATTGAAGTGAAGGTAATAAAGTTGGTCTAAGGTAAAGGATTGCGTGAACATATTATAGAAGATGTGAAATAAGAAAAGGAGATGGTTTTGACACTTCAAGACACCCAATAGGAAGCTAAAACTACTCCTCCATCCAATTAGACACAAGACATTGTTATCCATAGGGTAATGGACTAGATGAGTCCACTAACAAGACCCTAATTTGGATCATCAAAAAATACTAGAAGATAATCAGAGATCTTCGCATACAAAGATTAATACTAATTTATGGGATTGTAGGATCACCCATAAGAATTTAATTGGTCATTCACATTATATTTTAGTTTATAGAAGAGAAGAAAGGCTATCTATCTCATTGGAGCTCCCAGCTTTAAAACTTGTAGATCAGCTAGAGCTTCTATAAAGTGATGCAATGGAGGTAAAGATGAATGAACTAAGAGAATTATAAGAGGTAAGAGATGATTTCAAGTGTACCATGTGGTATAATTAGTAGTAATTAAAGAAATATTTTGACAAAATATCTTCATTAAGGACATTCCAGTAAGGTGACATAGTCCTCAAATGGGATAAGTATCATGTAAAGATAGGGAAACATTCCAAGTTTGATAGCTTTTAGAGTGGATCTTATGTCATCACAAGTTACAAGGAAAGAAATGACTTTGAGCTTTCTAGATTGAATGGAGAGAGCCTTCACATCCCTATCAATGAGATAAATCTTAAGTTTTGATATTAGTTTGAGCTCTTTCTCTTTGTACATAAGTAGATAAGTCTATCTTTTCCTCTAAGTGGCTTTGTAGAATGTTGTTTTTAGTTGTTTAGTTAGTTTTGGTCTATTTTGTTGATTTATTCTTTTTTGTGGGTTCCCAATTGCTCCAAAGTGTTTCAAGAATCAATCAGAATCCTTTTTTATAAATATTACCTTATTTATTTAGTCATCATGAGCAAGCTTGGTTAAATAACTAAGTTCCATGACCAACAAGTTGATTAAGCCAGCTGAGTCGCTAAAAATGTTGGCCATTTTGGCTCACATACCAAGCTTCACCTAAACCTAGAAAGAATTTGAGTAGGGTCTGAACTAAAGAAAGATAAAATGACTTAGAATCAAGTGTAATGTTGCAAATTGAGGGGTTCAAATATGTTTTCATGGTGTTCGACCAATTTCAAGAACAAGTCTAGGAGAGCCTCTAAGCTTAAAAGACTAACTTACACATGGAAAAATTTTCAAGGTTTATTCAGATAAGTGTTGGAATTATTTTGGGAAAATTGTCCCAAAGGAAAAGGATCTAAGTGTAATTGTGTCAAAAAATTATCTGAGCATTATTTCTGAAGATAGGATTCTTTCAGACATTTTGTTCACTAAAAAGGCTAAGTACAAATTATTTTGAACATTTTGTCTGAAGCAAAAAAATGCATACATAATTATTTTAGGTAAATTATCTTTGAAAAAATCTTGAAGGAAATGTATTTATAAAAAGGCTTAAAGACAAACTACCTAAAACAAAAGGTACAAGGTAGAATTCTTTTGAGGAAATTATTTTTCAATAATTTCCCTAAAGACATAATTACATTAGCCAATTTTTTTTGGCAAAGTTTATCTATAAGGGTGGTGAAAGGTGTACAAACATAAAAATCAAGCTTAGCAACCACCCATTAGGGTATGAAGATCAATGATCACATGAACATCAACTACATTCATGCATACATCAATTGATGGGTGTATGAATGTTAAATTCAAGCCATGACAAATAACTATTGGGGTTTAAAAATTTAGTGGAAGTCACATGGATGTCAAATGCATTCACGAAAACATCAAATACATCCACATATACATAAAATTTGAGCCTTGTTAGTCATTTGGGTTCAAATGGTGGGTCTATGTAGATCTAATGGTTGGCATTCATTTGTATTAAGGGAGATCAATGGTGAGAGATAAGTTAAAAGATTAAGGAGATTGAGAAACCACCATGTGGCATAAGTACATAAAGTAGTAGACTAATAATAGAATTTTGATATCAATACATGATTGACAAGTGGCATGAGCACATTCAAGCTAGTATAAGATTGATGGACCACATTTTATCATGCAAATCAAGATCAATGATATGATATTGGTTAATATATTAGTGATATGAGTTAGTTTTTGATGGCTAATAAAAAAAAAGGCAAGACTAAGTGACTTAGATGAAGGTTGATAAAGCATTTTTGATGGGGCAAGGTATATAAAAAGCATAGAGTTCAAGAATCATCCAATTCAAAGTAGAGCAAATATTTCAAAGGATGCCACCAAATAAGACATGTAGACTTCAATGGTTTCATCGCTAGAGCTAGCTGCATAAACATGACCCTTTTCTCCACTCTTGCATGCCTTAATAAACTAGCAAAGAGTAGTTATCACCATGATAAAACCCTAACATATTGATTAGATTGTTGTAACTGCATTGATGCTAAAAACTATCTTGGAACAACTTAATACCATTTTTACAACCATAAAGAAGCATCGGTGAAGGAATAATGTAATGATGCAATTGTTTGAAGTGACCTATATCAATTGGAAAGCTTGAATCAGAATAAATGTAGAGGCAATTGTAACTATAGTTCAAATGGAGTTGTGTTCATTTTGATTCCCTTTTTAGCACCAAAATTCCTCTCTCTTGCTTTCCTTTTCTATAAATATGGCCTTTGAGCTATTATTGAACATGTCTTAGGCTGGTAAACTAGAATCTGCTAGAAATTGTATTTTTTGCCTCTTAGAGTAATTAATAGAGCATTTTTCAATTGTTTACCTTTATGTACTTAGTGTTTTTTATTTGTTTGATATGTAAAAGTGTTTCATCTTCCCTTTGAAGGTCTATATTCAACCTCAGTATTGATAAACCCTCCTTGTAGGTCATCTATCATGTCTTAATGTTGATGTCTTAGGTATAGAGTGGATTATTGACTATAAGTGATTTCAATCAGGCCTAAACCTCATTACACTCTAGCTTAAGTCCATCAAATTTACCTCTAGGTGAAATACGGTTACTTGGAAACTATAGTAAACATTGTATTAGTCTTTTTCATAGTCTATTAGTGTGTTAATGAGCTTAATCTTGAGAGTGGATCTGTAAACAATTTGGTGTATCACCGTTTATTAGAATAGGTTTTATTTTATGTAATCTCTTAACTCTTTTCACCCCAACTTGTTTAGGTCTTAGAAAGAGAGATCAAAACTATCATATTTGAGGAACTAACCTCATAAAAAAACCTAGAGGTCTAATCTAGATATAGGCATCCCATAACCTTAGATCATTTCCATGTTAGTCTAGGTATGGGTCAGACTCGAGTAATCTGACCTCTATTGGGTGCTATCTAGATAGCTAACACATACTCCTCTAAGCAATTCAATAGCTTACTTAAATCTTCATTTTTGAGATTTATTACACATTATTGTCCTGGGATGACCATATATTATTATTGATATTTTCACATTACGGGTCTAAGTCAACCTTGACTAACTTAGACAAGGACCTAAATTGTTTTTATCAATTAATGATATAATTTTGAATTGGTCCAACCCTATTAGCTAAACTTTTAGAAAGGTTGAGGGTTAGATTCATCTATATGTACACATCTATTTCCATCATTTAAAGAGAAGAGAAGAAGAATAATATTATAATAATATATGCTTCTTCACCATTCTACTTGATGATCATTTCTTAGGGTTTCAATA
The DNA here is from genome assembly GCA_037957365.1 of Torreya grandis. Classification (NCBI taxonomy): domain Eukaryota; kingdom Viridiplantae; phylum Streptophyta; class Pinopsida; order Cupressales; family Taxaceae; genus Torreya; species Torreya grandis. The sequence continues at coordinate 863,006 of JARHVA010002885.1, read as the reverse complement.
CTTTATTTGGAGATATGGATATTATCTCGTGGATAAGTCTTTTGGATGCATAGAGAAGTTATGTAGCCTAGAGATGACTTATCCTTATTATCCTTACATACCACAATAACCTCTTGAAAATAACCTTGGCCAAGGGAGATATTGAGGCTCAATAGGTTCATCTTCAAAGTTAAGTATTCCTAACATTGTTTCTCTTTTTGTTAAAGTAGATAGATTAGCGTTTGTACCTCTCTCCCATGCATTAGGATTTACTATAAGTTGAATTGAGTATAGATCTTATATGCATGTTTAATTTTTATGTTTATTAACCTCACTTTGTGCATAATATTTGGTGAGCATTAGACTAGACTTTACTTGTTATTTATTTTGTGAAAATGAAAACATAGGACCTAGTTAGGTTATTTCATAGTGTTGCTTGACTAGAGGCTTTGTAACCCTCTCTAGTGATGTTATTGTTGTTAGATATCCCTTGGTTAGGTATAGTAGATCCATCTTGGTCATGACCTCGAATATCTAATGAATCAACAAATGGAAGCATAAGTAGTAATTTTCTTCTCCAAGTTAGTATTGATTAATATGTCAACTAAATTTCCTTTATATACATTCTGTTAATCCTGGTGTGAATCAAACCCTTGTAGGTTTTATTTCATGTATTTATTTTATCATTATATTATTATTTTTAGTACTATATCAAACCTATTGGTATAGATCTAAAAGTCTATGTACAGGTTTAATACATAGTCACCCAAAAATAACTTTGTTTTATCTGTGAAAGTCTTCTTCAAATACAATTGATTGGATTAATCAGCTCGACATAGTCTTCTTATTTAGTTATAAGATTGTATACATAGTCAATCTAGTTGACTCTATTCTCAGTTATTTTTTAGCATATAGGTTTATAGACATAATCAAGCTAGTTGACTCTATTCATAGATTATTTTTTAGCACATGAGTTTTGTAAACTCTATCAAGACAGTTGAATCTATTTGAAAAATATTTAAATCATCATTTGAGAAACATAGCATACAAATTTTCAAACTAAGGATCTTCAAAAATACAAAGGTTTATTATTACCTTCTCTATCATTTTAGTTTTTCATTTACAATATTATTTTTCACAAATTTGGAGTCTATAAAACTAGAACCCTATAATAAATTGGGTCAACTAGTTAGACATAATTTTGTAGTATGTCCTCTATCTAGAAGACATAGTTGATATGTTATTGGGACCAACACACCCCATTAATTTAAAATTAGGGACCCTTGAGATATCTATGTATCCAAGTTTGAAACATCTAAACATTGAGGTCTTTTGATATAATTTAAATATTATCCACTCAAGGATGGAGTATATTTGTATAATTTAAAGCCTCTTGTTCTAGACTAACCTTGCTAATGAGTTACATGAGTCATTTTGTAGGTTCTATGTAAAATTTAAGGTTTGGTGTTCAAAAACCTTGAGTGGCCCTTAATTCAAATTCAAATAATAGTGGGAGCTAAGTTGGCAAGAATAAATGAAATAAATTTGTGAACAAAGGGTTTAAGTCATGTTTTTAAATGTGAATCGATATTTTATTTTATCCTTTCCCTTATTTTTCCTTGGGTCTAAATTAATGTATTCATGAGGTCCCTTTTACATTGCCAAACTTATCCTAGGTTATTAATATTAAGGCCTCTATATTCATCTCAACCTTAGTATTGATAATTTATGCTATGTAGTTATGTCCTCTGGTCTAATAGTTATCTCCCTCATCTTTTGAAAGATCCTATGATCAATGATTTCTCACCATATTTTATCAAAAAAAGTGTATTAACTGAGAAGCCCTCACTTAAATGATGTGCATCAGATTTATATTAACGGTAATCACCCAGTCACTAGATTTGATCCAATATCATGAAGTAGAGGAGGAAAAGTCAAAGGAATGCAAGGCCCTGAGTGTCAGATGTGTGGTGGATTGGTAATTAAAGGAAAGAAAATAAAGGTACCCACTTAATAAAGGCATCCAATTTATGACTAAATCCCCCATGAAGATCAATGGTTATCACTCACTCGCTAAATTTAATCCAACAATGTGAGAGGATATTTGATCAATAAATAACCCTGATAAAGATCAACAGTAGTTGCTCACTTGCTAGATTTGATCCAATGGTGTGAAGAACTTGATGAATTTTTAGGGCTCTATGAGCTCGACATGTGTCTGATGCTCAAATAAGGTAGAAACTGACAAGAGATATGCAATATGCAAAATATATACAAGAATTCTAAGTGTCATGACTGTGAGCTTGGAGATTAATAGACCAATAGAAACATGAGGAATTAAATTTATATCAACAAATCATGTTAAGCCTAGGATATTTATCTAACAGATAAAAATAAAATAGGCTTTTAAAATTCAATAGCTAGTATCCTAATGGTAATTATGAAAATTAACATGAAAAGCCTAGAATGATGCCACATGGACTCCACATAAGCATAAAAGGTCAAAATTAGAGATATTCTAAACTCAAAAATGGAAGGGTATAAGTAAAAAGGGTTTCTATAAAATACAAAACATATATGAATTTAAAGTCCAAATATCTCCTACCATTAAAGCTTAGAACCCTAAACCCTCTATAAAGAGGACCCAAATTGACTCAGTCAGTTATAGTTCAATCAAGATAGTGTAACTATGGCTATAAGAGCAAGTGAATTAGTAAAACCATTAATAATCCTATGAGAATAATTGAGTATCATCAATGGTGGTTAAAAAGCAACAATTGAAGATGGAGGCAAAGCTCTATCTAACCTTTGACAATGAAGGGAGTGTTTTTAAGGATACAAAGATACACTTGGTAGCCCTAAATGTTTATGGAGTAAGAAACTAGCGTAATTTATTCTTCTTGGTGGATTAATTTCAACCCATCTCTCAAGAGGAGAAGAGAAACACCACAACACATCAAAGGTACAATGACCTAGTCATAATTCAAATGGCCAACCTCCACTATACCACAACAAAACCAGAGGTAATATATTGTATTGATGTCCTTACTCTTATCTTTTTAGATTTTAGGATAGATGGAGAGTGGATTATTCGAGAGGGTAACACCAAGAGAGTAGCATATATCTCCCCCATGTCCTTCAAGACCTATTATAATCTTCCCTTACCCCATCTCAATCTCCTTGACATGAGGAACTAGGCAACACCCAAGACCTTGATTCAGTCCTTGTGCCTTGGTTACTCTAAGGACCCCACAAAATTCCTATAGTCCAATTCAAGGAAGGAATTAGAGTATCCATGACCCTACTAAATAGAGCCTTTGGTGTCCTTTCCACCACATATGTAAGCAAATTATATGTATCCTATGTCCACTTCATGATAGAAGATAAATTAATCCATCCAATGGGAGACCTCATAAGCTTCTTCCTGGCCAAGTAATTCAAAGGCCATTAAAATATAGACCTCCAAATAATTATTTATGATCTCCTATCTATTAGATTCCCTCTTAGCCTCTGTAACCTTCCCTAGCATCATAAATTGGTTCCTTGGTGGTAAAACCACAATTTTCAACCATTACTCTAAATTGCATATATTTAAATATAGGAACCACATGCACTTTATCTATTATGGTGTTTTCCTAGCCATATATGAGGCTATCACAAGCATTCATATGCCAAGGATACATCCTCTCATTAAGAAATAGGTGGAGACCATGGGATATGTGTGGTACTACCCAGATTGCACTATTATAAGAATAGAGGGGATCCTAACCTAACCCTATAGGCTACCAATCCATGTCCTAAAAAAACTTGTAGAGAAATAAATTGCTTCTCAAATCATTCAAGGTGTGGATAGAATGTGTAAAGAAAAGAGGAAAGCCCAAGTTGACCCCTCCCAATGGGCATTGGTAGCATCATAATCAAATATTAGAAGTAACTGGAGGTCATGTCATGTATATAAATTCTTTCTATTTTCAGTTAGATGACCTCAAAATATAAGACCTTAAGAGTAGAGTAGTCGACCACATCAGGGACAAAAAGATCCCAAAAATTGAATATGGACATCAACTAGGTGTTGGTGATGACATCTACATCAGAGTAAATAATTTTAAAGAGTTTCTCTCTAGAATCAAGAATTACAACATTGTGTTAGATCACAGGTTGGTCAAGGATAACAAGCCCTCAGGGGAAATATGGAAATTTCACCCTTTACAGTATCACTTGTTGTCAGGTCCATATAAGACTATTCATGAAGAACCACCTATTGAATGATATTCATCTGAACCTTAACCTTTTGAATAAGTAGAACAAGTAGAACAAACATAGGCTATGTAGGCTTAGGGTGTCAAAAGAAAGGGTAAGCCCAAATCTAAGGAACCAAGAATAGAGAATAGACTTGGGGATGGCACTCCACCTTTAGAACTCTTACAAATACCTTATTCTCTAGTAGAATTCATTTCTATGGTTAACATTGAACTAGGAGAAACATTGTAAGGTTCCCTTATTGATATAGCAACTATATATAGTTCTAATAGGGAGGAGGATCCCTTTGGTGAAGTAGGTAAGGAATTGATCCCATTGGATGGGGAGAAAAGGAAGTTATAATTGGCCTTGGTGCCTGTAACACAAAGGAAAAGGCTTAGGTTGATCTTCACTTACCCTACTAGTGAAATCAACCTTTTCAGTGATGAAAATCCAATCCATGGACGTGTCATCCCTAACTAGTTTGTTTATGGAAAGCTAAAAAATATCCCATCCCTCTCTCTTTCCTTGTCCTTAACACATATTGGCTTGATTGAAGATGACAACATCAATCCATGGATTATGGATATAGTTAAAAGGCAAGAAGAAAGGAGGATACAAGTCCATCAAGATCGAGGACAAAGACTTGACACCCTAAGAACTTTTGGAAGTATAAGTGTGGAGGTGTCTGATCCTTCAAAATTCAAGGAACTAGAGGTTAAGGTGAAATTTAACCGAGATACAATATCCTTGGAAAGAACCACAACAAGGGTGGCTATGGTGGGTCAAGAAGAATTCACCTTTCAAAAGGTGGAGCCATTCATAGGGTTAACCCCTATTGGAGGACAACAACTTGGAGAGGCTCCCATCCATGAAGAGGATGTGGAAATTTTTATTGAGGCTCAATATCAACAAGCTAGGGTTGGTGTCCAGGGATTAGTGCAAATAATTAGGAACCTAAAGAGATAAAAAGAGAATTTATAGACTCAAGAAATTCTCTCAGTGCCAGATTCCATGATTAAAATGTTGGAGTAATTCCATGACATGTTCAAATTATTAAAGTCTATGAAATTGAGGCAAATGCATTAGAAAGCTAGGCCACCTTAGCCAAGGAGCTGGTTACTTAATGGAAAACATCCAAAGATAAGATTTCCCAGTTTCTTAACATTCACATTAGGAAGAAAATCTCAAATTTCAAAGCCATTAGTATGGGGAACCTAAGTTCTATTTTGGTAATTATCATGGACAAGGTCTCAGCCTTGAGTGCTTGGCATACCAAAGTGGAAGAACTTATTGAGGAGGAGAAAAAGCTCATGAGTAGAATTAAGAAGCTCCTAAGAACTATGCTTGAAAATCTTACACAACTCACTACCCGGGGGATTATTAGTGATGAAGAATTCTAACACATAGCCACTTTGGTGACTCAAGAAATAAAGGGTAAAAGTCATGAACAATCAGGGTAAGATAATAGCATAATATTAGACATAATAATGAATGCAGTGGAGAGGATCAATGAAGATAAAATTATTAAGGAAGTTTTGGCTAGGAATGATAAGGATTTGATGAGTTGGATGATCAAGAAGAGGAGCATATCATAAGGCCTGCCATAGACTTAGGCTTAGTGGATGAATAGCATTCAAGAACCATGAGTATCCTTCAACAGAAAAGGTTCCCACATCCAATGTTCTAATTATGGTTTTCCTTAGAGATGGCATATTCATTTTTAAGGGTACACACTAGTTTGTTAGCATGATTGCCTCTAGGTTAGTAGGATTGTAGAAGACACAGTATTATATTTGTTATAAAGACATTTGTGTTTGATACACCTATATTTTGTAAAAATTGACTGGTATATTTCTTGGCTTTCTATAAAGTCATGTATTACCATTTGTAAAGGGAGAGAATTTAAGATATTTTTGTACCATTTTGATTGATTAATACAAGAGATCAAATAATTTTATAGGAATTATCTGGTTTGATGTGTTGAGTTTATAAGTTTCTCAAATTTTTGTCTAAATTTGAATATGAATGGTTTCAAGAAATACTGAGTTAAAATCATTAATTATAAGGTTGTTAACTTATGTATGCTAGGTTAGTTGAAAGAATTGAATTTAATTTGTTTCATTTGATCTGCAACAAAGATGTGATGTAACTATCTAAATTTAGTGTAAAAATTTAAAGTAAATCCAATTTTTACTTGTATTGTCATACTACCTTTATAACTAGGCCTAGTTTGTAGTGAAATGTGAGCTTAAGCTATATTAGACTATATGCTGGTTGAGATCATGCTTAAGAAATATTGAAATATTGTCAATATGTTCATCATAACATATCAACAATCACTATTTCTTTCTCACTCTACCCTCTCCTTTTACTCCTTTTTTAAAAATAATTCACATTAGCTTAAATATATTGTTCATAACCATTTAGTTTAGTTAGTGGTCCAAATCTAGGTCAGTTTGTCTGATATTAGCATCAATATTTTCAATAAAGGTACCAAGATGATTCCCTACCATCAAATTTTATAAATATTATGGAACATTCCATATTGCTCTACTGCTATTTTCACCACAAACATCTTAATTACCAAACACCTACAACTCATGCCTTGAATCCTCAAATTATAAAATGAGAAGCATTCTTTAAACACTAGAGAGAACTTGTGTTACACTTGGAAACATCAACAAGAGAAGATCCCCTAATGCTAGAAAGAGGGCCTATATTCTTGATCCATGTTAAATCTGACCCATGGTTGCAAAGGTTACATATATTGACCTTCTATTATTCATTTGGGGCTATTATAGGTTGGGGATTGATGTTATTTAAGGTCATAACTATTAATTATAATATATTTTAGCAAAAAACCATGGGAATCCTTGAAATCTAAAATTATACATCTTATTTTGATCAAAGGTGCTATGTGTGAGGTGTGCATGGGATCTTTCAAGCATGGGTGCATTAATATAGAACATATTCATGAAATTGGGTACATATTTGATAATATCTAAGAAAATATTTATGTTATTTATACAACCTTTATAGAATAGAGCCCTAGATCCAAGCTTAAACCCCTTTCTTAAGTAAATTTAATGTGGTATATTGTATCTTAGACATGATCTTCACATTTCACACTAGAGTTGCCTAGGATCAGGACAAGATCACACTTAGAAACTAGAGAGCCTTTGCTTGAGCTTCAAGAACACAAGAAAGCTAGGTGGGAAAAAGGTAGATGCATGAAATCCGAATCCCTCCCAACATCACCTATTCAAGGTACTCTTAGTTTTAATCTTTATATGAGAATGGCTTGGTTACGTGATTCTTCCATTAACATGTGTGGGGTGGTCCATGACCTCCCATATAATCTAGAGAAATATTTGCCTACATTTAGTCTCATGGGCATAATAACTCTTGAAGAACATATAAAGTATTTTAAGGCTTCCTTAAGACTACTCAACATTGTGCATGAGGATGTAGCATGTAGGTTGTTCCATTTTACCTTTAAGGATGCTGCATATTGATGGTTTTTGAACTCACCTAATAGCTACATTACTAGTTGGGAAGATTTTAATAATGTGTTCATAGATAAGTTTGTAAAAAAAATTAATCCTTGCATCATTTAGAATCAATTTACAACTATTAGAAGAGATGCTAATGAACCTATTAGGTCCTTTAATGCTAGGTTTCAAAAGAGGTTCAGTAGAACCATAGATCCATACAAGCCAGATGAGATTCTAGCTTTAGAGATATACAAGGATGTAGTAGATCTTATGACCTTAGTGTTCTTATAAAGATCCATACCAGTCATAACCTCACTAGCCAAGGCTTATTTAGCATCAATACATATCAATGATCAAATACAACCCCAAGTATAAATGGCTTATTATGTGCCAAATGTTAACCCCCACATGCCAGTGATGAACCTATTTCCTAACAATAATAAAAACATGCCTATTGTAAACCAACTTCTAAACCTCACTCAATTGCCCTTGAATCATGCTACCCCTAATAAAAACTTAGGATTCTTAAATCAACCCACTAAAAATGGCTTTAGAATATGAGATTAGATGGTGTTAGTACTAACTGCTAATGTTATCAACAACCAAGTACACAATTCTGAGACCCAAAAAGTTAAAATGAGTCTATCATAAAAATGGTCTAGAAGCTAAGCACTAATTTCCTCTAATTACAAAAATAAGTGGGGAATACTGCTGAGAGTTTAGGAAGGAACTTCTCATTTTAAATATATAACATGCTAGGTAATAGGTTTCAGAATGATAGTTTCCACAATAATAAAAACCATGACCCCTCCTCAAAGATGAAAACCATGGATATCAGCATCATGGATATTGTGCTACCTGACTATTGTAGGGTGCATTATACAACCAAACATGGGGAGATTGATTGCATCCAATTCCAAGAGGAGTTGGACATGCTTGAGGTGGTTTCCAATAAGGATAACATGTTAAAGCATTTAAGATTAAGTGGGATTATTGAACCTTAGCCTTGGTAAAGTTATTAAATAATAATAATATATTATTTATTAACACAAGGTGAAAACCTTGTGAAAATAAATAATAAAGTTATAATTATTTAATGAGTTACCAAAATTTAGTTAAATGACTTTATCGAGATGGATGGACTCATTATTTCTAGAATAGTCACCTCCCTTGGAATTTCACTGTAAAATAGGGTTTTACCCCTATTGTGAATACAAATCTAAATATGACTTATTTTTATCATATTCAACCTATGAGTTTTGTGAAGGCCATTTTATGAAGAAGCAAGAAGGTGGAAGAATTTGTATTGGAGTTATTGTTCTCAATTATTAAATATCACTCATGGATTTTTACCTCCTAGAGGTTTTACCACTTTAAAATATCTATGTCATTTGTCTCATATGCTTTGCCTATTCATTTACACTTCTACATCTCATCTTGTGTATTTCTATATATATGTATACATGAAATCTTTCATGAAATTAGGGCCTATGGAGTGTAGAAGCTTAGGAAGTAAATTATATTGAATTAAATATCAATATTTGATATATTCAAATAGTTTTATTGAAATATTGGGATGCCACTGGCCTATTGTATGGCCTATGCCTAGAAAAACTTAAAAAAATGATTTTTTTAGTCAAAATTTAATTTTTAAAATTCCTTCATTATTAAAAAAACCTAGAAGATTGGAATAGATTTCAAATTTATTGGGTGCCTGTACAAGTTTATAGGCTCTCCCAAACATTTATAGGGGCACCATACTTCATCTTAGACAATTTAAAATATTGAATTCTTCATCAAAAATTCCATTTGGAAGGTCCAATTATGTTTATCAAACAAAAATAGGAAGGTTGCTGAATTTTCAAACAAATATGAGACTTGTACAAAGAGATCTGAGCTCTTAAAATTCTATAGGGGAGCCATGAATCTACACATATTTTAAAAAAAATCATATAGCTTTGAAAAAATGTTTAAAAAATAAATTATTTATTAGTTTATTTTTTAAACCTCAGGTCCCACCTTTGGAAAAAGAAATAATTACTAAAAAGTTTTTTTTTAAAATCTTTTTCACTTATGTTATTTACATGCACATAATATATATATATATATATATATATATATATATATATATATATATATATATATATATATATATATATATATATATATATATATATATATATATATATATATATATAAACTTGAATTAGTTCATGTAAAATCTCAAGTAAACGCTTAGAAGTGTCGGTAGCTTTCATTTTGTTAAAAACTTGTCACAAGGGAGGTCTTGTGTTCAAATGCCCCCTAATTTTATTTATTTATTTATTTTTATTTTTTAATTTTTTTTCAAATTAAGTTAAAATTAAATTAATTTGAATTTCAAATCTTTGTTAACATGTTATGTTTTATGCATTGAAAACCTTAGGTAAACCTATCGACCTTCATGCAACATTTGATCTAGTCAAAAGCTAGGTAAGCATAGCCATGTAACCAGTTAATATTAAGGTTTTGGCATGTTTCAAACACATTTTAGTGGTCCATTTTTTGTGTTGAATCTTTATAATATTGGTTTTACACCCTTTTTAATGATAGTGCCTAGGTGGTCATTTTGGGTGTGACTCTTTCGACACTTAGATTTGTGCATTTTGAATTAACATGTAAATTATGTAATTAAATATATTTATACTTTTGATTTAAATTATTTTACAAACTTAAGTTAAATTTACATTAAAAATGGTTTCATTTTAAACATATATTTGTTGTCTTATTTAAAGGGAAGCTATTGCTTCACCTCATTTTTCATTAGATAAATATCAAATGATTAATAAAAATAATTAAAATAAATGGAAAATTCATGTTAAAGTTTAATTTATGGCCTATAAATTATGGAATATTTTTTTTGGGACTAAAAAAGCCCCTTCTAGATGACATGTAACCCCTAAGCTTACCAATGCATTTCAACAAAAATCTCAGGAATCTATGTCCATTATCTTGAGGAGTGTTAAGGATGAATTCTTTCTCCACATTGGTAATCAAGAGTCTCCTAGTGATGCTTGGAAACTCTTTGAATACATTCATGAATGCACTCACCTTTTAAAGATCATTAAATTAATCTTTGAATTGCTAACTACGCCTATGAAGGGTGATGAAAAAGTTGTTAATTTTATTTATAAAATTAAAAACATTAAATCTTACTTAGATAGATGTAATTTTATTTTGATTCAAGATTATTTGCTTTATTTTATAATTTAGTTAAATATTCAGGAAAATTTTAAAAATTTTATTGCAATTTTGAATTCTAAGTATCAAACTGAGTAAGATATCCCTGATCTTACCACTTTGTCTACTCTCCTAATTCAAGAAGAGAAAGTTATGAAAAAATTTGATTCTAAATAAAATACCACTTAGGCATTTATCAAATTAAATAACATTTTTTATAATACTAAAAACCATAAATCTAACCCTAATTTTGCTAAAAGCAAATATGGGAATAAGAATTCTAGTAATAAGAATCATACACCTAAGTTTAATGAAAATTACAATTTGTGTGGTAAATTTGGTCATTAAATGGAAACCTACTATAAAAAAAGGATAAAACTAACAATCAATCTTGTAAAAATAACAAAGGGAAGAAAACCAATCAAGACAAGCATAAGAATCAAAACCCTAATCAAAAGAAAAATTAGGATTCAAATCTTATTGCTTTATATGTTGATTTATGTGCTTTGAATGAAAATGAATGGATTTTAGATAGCAGTGCATCATACCATATGAAATTTTTATCTAATATTTTATGTGATTCTAGAGATATCTCTAAAATAATTTATTTAAGAGACAATTCTTTTTTAGAAGCAACTAAATAGGGAAAAGCAAAATTTTTAAATATTGTTATTAATGATCTTTTCTATGTACCTAAGCTTAAAAAGAATTTGATATCTTGTTCTCATATTACTAATGATAATTTAATTATAACATTGTTTAAAGATAGTTGGTCCATTAGAAATCAATATGATTCCTTTATTATTGAAGGTATTCAAAAGAATAGTTTATATATCTTCCATCCTTCTTCTACATGTTTAATTTCATCGCATAATACGAATGAATCTCAATTATGGAATGAAAGATTAGGACATGTTAATTTTATAAGTTTACATGATATGTCTATGAACAATATTTTTGTTGGAATTCTTTCTAACCCCTCATCATGAAACTTGTGAGGGTTGTTTACATAGTAAATAACATATTAACCCTTTTCACAAGAATCATGATGCAAATTTTTCTCATCCTTTAGATTTAATTCATAATGATGTTGTAGGACAAGGTTGTATCTCTTAATGGTTCATTATATATTGTTATATTTATTAATGATTACACTATAATGATGTAGTCTTATTTTATTAAAAAAAATCTAATGTTTTGTCTAAGTTTGAAGAATTTAAAGCTTATGTTGAAAATGCATCTAATTTTTATATTAAGAGATTAAGAATTGATAATGGTCGAGAATATGTTAGTAAATAATTTGATTCTTTTTTAATTAGTTATGGTATTCAAAGGGAACTAATAACTCCCTATTCACCTCAACAAAATGTTATTGCTAAAAAGAAAAATTGCACCATCATAGAAATGGCTAGGACTATGTTACAATCTATAAAAGTTCTTAAGTTATTATGGGCCAAAGCCATGAACACTGTTGTTCATATTCTAAATTAATTCCCTACCAATGCCTTACATCTTTCTACCCCTTTATAAATGTGGAGTAAGAAGAAACCCAATGTGTCTTATCTTAGGATTTTTGGTAGTCCCGCTTTTATCTTTGTCCCTAAACTTAAGAGGAAGAAGCTTGAACCCACTTCCTATTCTTGCATTTTTGTAGGATATGGAGGTAAGAAAAAAGTTTTAAGAGTGTATGATCCCTCTAAATTTTAGATCATTGAGAATAAGAATTTTTTTATTCTCAATTTTTTTTTTGAGCTCTCTATGGATCCTCCTTAGTGTTTTATTGATGAACTTGACTCTCATGCTTCTCTTTGTGATGAAACATATGCCCTTGATGAAGTTGAACTAATTATGGATAACTTAGAGTTTGAGGAACCCCTTGAGTTTCATTATCAATCTAAAAGACCTAAATTGTTAGAATCCCTAATTCAATCTTCTAATGTTGATAACCTTAATAAATTAACTAGAAGTCAACATTCTTATCATGCATTAATGACTATGTATGAATGTGAATCTCAATCCTTTGAGGAAGCTACTCAAGATGATATATATAATTTTGCTATGAAATATAAATATAATGCCTTAGTTAAAAATAAAACTTGAGACCATATCCATCCTCTACATAAAAGGCATATTGTTAGTTATAGGTGGTTGTATAAGATCAAATTTAATTTAATTGGTAAAATTGATAAGTTTAAAACTAGATTAGATGTTTGTGGGTTTACTCAAAAATTTGAGATTGAATATGTTGAAACCTTTGCTCCTATAGAAAAAATGAGTACTATTACACTTCTTATTTCTCTTTCAACCCAAAATGGTTGGGTTATCTATCAAATGGATGTCAAGAATGCATTTCTAAATATGGTTATTTAGAAGAAGAAATCTATATGACTCAACGTAAAAGTTTCACTAATCCTAACAGATAATATTATGTATGCATGTTAAAAAAATATTTTTATGGCTTAAAATAAGCTCCTCGATCTTGGTATTCAAAGATTAATTATTTTTTTTAAAGAATTAGGTTTTTATAATTGCTATTTAGATAATGATCTATTTGTTAAAATTGAAACTATTCATTTGATTCTAGTTGTATTATATGTTGATGATTTATTGATTACTAGTGATCTAACTAGTTCAATTAATAAATATAAGGATAAACTAAGTCAAATGTTTGAAATGACTGATTTAGGCATTTTATATCATTTTTTAAGAATGACTATATTTCAAGATAAAAATTCAATTATTCTATCACAATCTCAGTATGCACATAACCTTCTTGTTAAGTTTAACATTCTTGATTGTAAATCTTCTTCTACTCCTATTAAAGTTGGTATTAAATTTGATACTAAACCTACATGTGAAAAATCTAACCCTACTTTATATATACAACTTATTGGAAGTTTGATTTATCTAAACATTACTAGGCTAGATATTTCATATGTTGTTAGTATTGATTATAGATTTATTCAGGATCCATATTTAGATAATTGGAAATTAGCTAAATGAATTCTTCATTATATCAAAGAAACAATAATTTTGGTTTATTTTATTCTTCCATTGATAATTCTAATTTATATGGTTATTGTGATGTTTACCATGCTGGTGATACTATAGATCATAAATCTACTTCTAGATAGGTGTTTATGTTTGGTGTAAGTGTTATCACTTGGAGCAACAAGAAACAACCTATTGTCTCTCTTTCTTCTACAAAAGATAAGTATAAAAGTGTTATGAAAGCTACTAAACAAGCCATGTGGCTACAAAGTTTGTTAGGATAACTTTATTTGGATGTTTCACAAAGTCCATCCTTCATTGTGATAACCAAAGTTGTATAGCTCTGACGAAAAATCCAATGAACACCAAAGAACTAAAAATATTAAAGTTCATGTGTATTTTATCTAAGAGAAAGTCCTCAATGGTGACATTAATATGATTTTTTTTTCTATGGATGATATCTTCATAAAACCACTTGTGCTACCAAGTTTTGTTAATTTCATGCAATGTTAAGCCTCTCGAAGTTGCCATTGAAGGGGAGTATGTGACAATGGCACTTCCTGATGGCTATGTGTTTCTTATCCTTCTCTGCACTTCTTTTCATTGTAAAGCATTGTAAACTTTATGTGGAAATTATGTTATTTAATTAATTTTCATGTGGAAGTTTTACTTGTGTACCCCAATATATTTAAAAACATAATTTGATATGGAGGTCCTTATGTTATAAAATGCTATAAATATGCTTAGTGATTATTCATGAGAAATAATGAGATATAATATAATAATCATTCCAGCCTAAAATTACTTTTGAGTAGATTATGGATTATAATTTTTTTCTTTTAAAAGGTGACTTTTGACATGATTGAAGTTTTTAAATCCTTCAAATTTTGTACATAGTATAATTCATTTCTAAGGTGACTATGACATTTATCCCCACTTAGCATTAAGGGGGAGTGTTAGAGCATTTAATCATAAGTGGACTTATTGACCCTTAGTATTGGTAAAGTTATTAAATAATAATAATATATTATTTATTAACATGAGAGGAAAACCTCATGAAAATAAATAATAAAGTTATAATTATTTAATGAGTTACCAAAATTTAATTAAATGACTTTATCAGGATGGATGGACCTGTTATTTTTATAATGGTCATCTCCCTTGGAATTTCACTTTAAAATAGGGTTTTACCCCTATTGCGAATACACATCTAAATATGAATAATTTTTATCATATTTAGCATATGAGTTTTGTGAAGGCTATTCTGTGAAAAAGTGAGGTGATGGAAGAATTTATATTGGGGTTATTATTTCTCAATTATTGAATATCACTCATGATTTTTTACCTCATGGAGGTTTTCCCACTTTAAAATCTCTGTATCATTCATCTCATATGATTTTACTATTCATTTACACTTCTACATCTCATCCTATGTATTGCTATATATATGTATAAATGAATCTTTCACAATAGTGCACATACATCTAGCCTAAAGCTTTCTGACTAGGCTTTCATGGTAGAAACCTTTGATTTCCCCTTTCAAGAGTAAAATTAACTAGATGAGATCCATAAATAAATCCATGTATTTAAATAGTTCCTAAAAAATACTTACCCATTGAGGAATAAAGGACAGAGGTATCTCTTGACTACCTCAACCCCCCCAAATAACTTTGTAACTCCTCTAGATCCTTTTTCAAGTAATAACCATAAGACCCCTTGAGGTAGCATTCCCAAGCACATCCTTGAGGTCCTCAGTCCTCCCAAAAATAGTTACAACATAGTTAAGTACATGAATAAGATAAATGATAATATCACCATACATGAGTTAACATAAATCATAGAACAAAGGGATTTATTGTTGGAGTCCTTAAAATTCATTAAACCTCCCAAGATAGATCATGCTAATGTAACAATGCATAAGGATAAATCTGAATCTCCCCCTTTCTTACTCACAATTAGAATATTTGGCAAAAACTTTCACAATTGCTTGTTAGACTCAAGTGCCTCCAAAAATATAATGCCTACTGACATATGTAAACAACTTGGTTTAACCCTCAAAAAGTCTAATAAGATTGTCACCTAGTTAGACAAATCAATGTTTAAAGTAATTGGGTAACTCTTAAACATCCACATACAGATAGCCTCTGAGCCCAGGGTACAATGATTCATTGACATTTAGGTAATAGACATGCCAGATGCCTATGGGATCATATTGAGAAAAGAATGGACTAAAGCCTAATAAGGGTATATGTCTACTAATTATTCCCACTTGTGGCTACCTTGGTAAGGAGTGCCAAATTAAATAAGAGTTGAGATGGAACCAAGGATGAAATATATGATAATGGAGTACAATTATATTAATGAAAGGGTTAACATAATCAATTCAGACTTAGGTGTTTTCACCTTAGAAGTTGATAAATTAGATGATCCTAAGGACATGGAGACTCCTTCTGGGATATGGAAATTGCACTTTGATGGTGCTAGATGCAAGGCTAAATTAGATGTTGGCATTATCTTAATTGATCTAGAAAACAAAAGGTATCATGCCTCTTATAGAATCTAATTCCTCTACACTAATAACCTTACTTAGTATGAATCTCTCATCCTTGGTTTGAAATTTGCTATCAAGAATAAAGACAAAGAACTACTAGTTTTTGGAGATTCAAAACTAGTAGTCAACCAGGTTAGGAGTAGGTATCAATGTAAACTCTAATACCTAAAGAAGTATAAGTTTAGAGTATGGGACTTAATTGAGTATTTTAATGATTTTAACACCACCTCCATTCCCCAAGAAGAAAACCAAGCTATAGATGAACTAGCATCAGTTGTAGTGAATCTCATGCATAATCTAGACTCCCCTAATTTTAGTATTGAATTGGTCCCATGTCCATTAGTGCTTGAAAATGTTAACCATTTCCAAATCTTTAATGATGACCAATAGATATTAGATTTTTAGACCAATTATAGGCATTTAAAGCCCATATCATCATTGAAGGTGATGAAAATGTAATTGGAAGAAATAAGTTTGATAGCAAATTCATTCAACTAAGTGATAATAGAATCCCTATAGGGATGATTACTTTAGAAAGATTGTTTTATCAAGACAAACTAGTTGAGGTTTCCAAAGATCCCAAGGTAAGTGAAAAATTATTGCAATACTATGGATCTTAGTCTCCAAGGACAACCCCAATTGGTGAACATTGAAAAGGTTTGTACAACTTCTAAAAATGAGAAATCCAAAAAACTCCTTACCAAGTACAAGGATGTTATAGCATGGTCCTATGATGACCTAAATATTTTCAATCCAAGGGTTATTACCCATACCATACCCCTCAAAGAGAGTTGTAAAATTTTTAGATAGTTTCAAAGACTAGTAAATGCTATGCTAGAATTGATGATATTCAAGGAGGTCAAAAGGTTATTAGATGCTAGGATAGTCTTTCCTATCAAACATTCAACTTGGGTGGCTGATCTAATACCAGTCAGGAAGAATAGTGGTGAGATTAGGCTATGTATTGACTTCAAAAATTTGAACAAAGCATCAAAGAAGGATAATCATCCTCTCCCCTCCCTTGATTAGGTAATTCAAACTATTTTAGGTTTAGATGTGATGTCCTTCCTTGATGGATTTTGAGGTTATAGCCAAGTATTGGTTGATAGAGAGAACATGATGAAGACAACATTCACAACAAAGTGGGGGACCTTTGATTACAAAAAGATGCCTTTTGGACTGATCAACATAGAAACTACCTTTCAAAGAGGCATGGACCAAACCTTTCAAGGTCTAATTGGTAAGTGCATCATCATTTATATGGATTAGCTAACATTTTTCTCTAAAAATAAGGAAGATCACTTCATGCACCTACAATAAGTTTTTGAAAGATGTAAAAGGTATGGCATTTCTTTGAAACCTAAGAAAATAATATTTTATGTAACTAAAGGTAAACTATTAGGACATTTATAACTAAAGATGGCATCTCCATAGACCTTGAAAGAGTAGACGCCATATCTAGATTTGAGCTCCCAAATAGTAGGAAAGAACTGAAGTCATTCTTTGGAAAAATAAATTTTGTATGAAAGTTTATTTTTCATTTTTTAGAAATTGTCAAGCCATTGAATGACATGCTCAAGAAAGATGCCAAGGTAATTTGGAAGGAAGAATCCAAGAAGGATTTCAATGACATCAAGGAAGCCATTGGCCAAGCCCTAGTGCTTATAAGTCCCAATTTCTCAAAGGATTACTACCTTTACTCTTTTGCATATAATCATACTATGGCTACTATATTGACTAATAAATTTGATGAGTGTGTATCACCCAATAGCTTTCATGAGTACCAATTTTAAGAATGTTGAGCTAAACTATTCTATGATTAATACGTAGGCATATGTATTATTAAAGGTAGTGAAGAATTTTAGATAATACATCCTCAAAAATAAGGTGCATGCCATCCTACCTGACCTTGATACTAAACTTATGTTGAGTCAAAGTCAGTTGGGAGAACATAGAGGTAAGTGGATTTCAGTTTTCCAAGAATTTAACTTGGAGATGAAGGTAGAAAAGTTGGTAAGATGCCAAGGTTTGATCCAAATGATTTATAATACTAGCCCTAGGCTAAGTATCATGCAAGTAAGCCATCAAATTTTTAAAAAAAATGAATGGTATGATTTAATCATACACTTTATAATCAATGGTATTTGTCCTGAAAGCCTATTTAAGGAGAAAAAGGGAGCCTTAAGGATTAAGGAAACTCACTACCTGATCAAGGATGGAGTCTTGTATAGAAATAACTTTGAAGGAATCTACATAAGCTGTGTCTCAAAAGAAGAAGCCACCCAAATTATGGTCACCTTTCATGAAAAGATAGGTAGTGGAAATCCCTTTGGAAGAACTACAACTCACAAGATCTTAAGAGTTGGTTACTATTGGCCTATGATGTTCAAGGATGCTCACAAGCATGTGAGATAATGCCATTATTTCCAAATTTGTAACACCAAAGAACCAAAAGCAACCATGCCTCTCCAACCAATCATTGTTGACAAACCATTTGCATAGTGGGGTCTAGACTTTGTTGGATTAATCAATCCCAACTCATATGAGGGTCACAAATATGTCTTGACTAACATAGATTATTTCACTAGGTGGATAGAGGCAGTGGCTACCAAACAATGTAGAATGGAAGAAGTGATCAATTTCCTAGATGAAAATATATGTACTAGATTTGGGACCCTAGTTTCTCTGGTGTGTGACAATGGGTCTGCATTCATCTCAATTATGATGACTAAATAGGATTACGATAATGGTGTCACACTTAAGTTTTACTCTAATCATTATCTTTAAGGGAATGGCATTTTTGAATTCACAAATAAGAACCTAATGAAGGAAAATAAAAAGTTTGTAGAAGATATGCCTAGAACTTGGCATAAGTTGCTCAAATTTTCACTCTAAGTTGATAGGATAAGGATTAAGCAAGCCTTGAAATCTTCACCATTTACATTAGTATATGGGTAAGAACCCATATTTCCCATCACTCTCAAATTTCCTACATACAAATTCATGCAAGAGTACATTGAGGAGAGTCAAGAACATGCAACTTCTAGGTTATTAGACATCATCTAGATGGAAGATGCTAGAGAAAATAATTTTGCTAATTTTAGAAGACACCAGGCCATGGTGAAAAGATGATTTGATAAAAGGTCTAAGGTCAAGGTGTTTAGGTAGGGAGACTTAACCTTACTTTGGGAGAAAACATCTAAACCCAAAGGAAATGATGGAAAATTCACACCCCTATGGATTGGCCCATACCAAATTATAGAGATAGTGGGGAACAATACCTTTGAACTCAAAGATTTACAAGGTGTAAAGTTCATATTGCCTACCAATAGGGAATACATAAAGCATTATTTCTCTACCACCCCTCCTAGGGTCTTTATGGAATAAGGTTTAAGGTGATTAGATTAGAGTAGGTAGGTTAGTTAGTTTGATTTGAGCATCTTTTCTTTCTTATCCCTAGTTTGTACATAAGTTTTTTCATATTTTTTTGGTTCCTTTATTTTGTTTTTTTTAAAAATTTCTATTGTGTGTTGCTTGATTGTATATTTTTCCCTTGATCTCATGATGTATTTGAAGTTATCCCTAAGGTTATAAGTTATGAAATTTGCTCAAGATGTGCCCCTAAAATAAAGGTAAGACCTCATGCAAAGGAAATCATGGTCTTGGTACATAAAATTATAATACAACCTAGAGAAATTGAGTACAATAGATAGAGGGGAAGTAATTCCACAAGATCTAAGTCATGACCTTGGATCCACGTTAGTTTTAAGAAAATTTACACTTAGGCATTTGAGGCCTAAATTATCAAGAGCATGCCAATAGTTAGCACTTAATCAAAATCCATGCCTAGGAAAAGAGTTTTAACCCTGAGTGATCCTCCAAAAATCAAATATTTGACCAAATACTAAACATGGATATCTTAGTTCCCAACCTTACTCAAATTATAAAGATCTAAAAATACAAATTATATGATAAGAATACAAGGGAAAAATTGAGGCTTTCATACAAAGATGATTTAGGCAACCTCCATTAGGGATATAGGTACTTAGATGGAAATGGAACACGTCCATGAGTGGAGATAAAGGTATATTTTTTAGGGCTATGGATGCTTGGTTAGAATTAGAGCAATGCCTAGGACCTCCCTAAGCCAAACCATGATTCTAAAAAATGTTCAGTGTACCCTAGGTGAATGTAAATGATTGAAGGTGGAAAGCGAAGGACTAATTCTTGAGCCCTATGGTAAGAAGTAAGTGGAATTAAAGTACACACATAACTTAGGTATGTCTTGGTAGTTAACCTTAAATTTACTAGTATAAGGTTTATTTCAACCATAATTGAATCTAGATGGTAGTTTCTTGGGTCAAAGGGAATAGTGACCTCAATGTTTGTTTGAACTTAGAGTCTATAAGTTCTAACATATTACTATGTTCCCCAAGAAGTTTCCATTTATTAGTACCAACATACCCCATCCATTTAAAATTAGGGACCCTTGAGAGATTTGTGTATCCAAGTTTGAAGCACCCTAACATTGAGGTTTTTTGACAGAATTTGAAGATCATCCACTCAAGGATGAAGCATATTTGTATAATTTAAAGCCTCTTTTTTTGAACTAACCTTGTTGATGAGTTATGTGAGTCATTTTTTAGGTTCCATGAAAGTTTTAGGGTTTGGTGTTTAAAAACCCTAGGTGGCCCTTGGTTCAAATTCGAATAATGGTGAAAACTAATGAAAGAAATTTGTGAAAAAAGGGTTTAAGTCATGTTTTTAAAAATGACTCAAGATTTTATTTACTCCTTTCCACTTTTTTGCCTTGGGTATAAATTGATGTTTTCAGGAGGTCCCTTTTACATGCCAAAATTATCCTAGGTTATTAATATTAAGGCCTCAATATTCATCTCAACCTTAGTCTTGATAATTTATGCTATGTAATTATGTCCTTGGTTCTAATAGTTATCTCCCTTATCCTTTGTAGGATCCTACAATCGATGTTTTCTTGTTATATTTGATTAGACAAAGCATATTAATCAATAATCCCTCACTTAAATGATGTGCATTAGATTTAGATCAATGATAATCACCCATTCACTGGATTTAATCTAATATCACGAGGTGGAGGAGGAAAATTCTAAGGGATACAAGGCCCTGAGAGTTAGATACATGGGAGCTTGGTAATCAAAGGAAAGAAATGAAAGGATCCACTTAATAAAGGCATCTAATTAATGACTGGGTCCCCCATGAAGATCAATGGTTATTGGTCATTCACTAGAATTGATTCAATGGTGTGAGAGGACATCTGATTAATAAACCAGCCCCACAAAGATCAATGATACTCACTCACTCATTAGATTTGATCTAATGGTGCAAAGAACCTGATGAATTTTTAAGGCTCCATGAGCTTGACACATGGCCAATTCTTGACCAAGGTAACAATTGATAAGAGATACGTAATATGGGAAAGATCTATGATAATGCCAAGTGTCATGATCGTGAGCCTAAAGATAAATGGACTAATATAAATGTGAGGACTCAAATTTAGATCAATGGATCATGTGCCTAGGATTTTTATCTAATAGAGGGAAATAAAACAAGATTTTAAAAGCAAATGGCTAGTATTTGAATGGTTATTATGAAAATGTAATGAAAATCCTAGAATGATGCCACTTGGACTCCACGTAAGCATAAAATTTCAAAACCAAATATCCTCTAAACTCAAAAATGCAAGAATATAAGGCAAAAAGGTCTCCATCAAATCCAAAACATGTATGAAATTAAAATAATAAATATCTCCTACCATTAAAGCTTGGAACCCTAAACCCTCTATAAAGAGGACCCAAATTGACTTAGTTGATTATGGTTGGGACTATTCATGAAGAGGTACTTATTGAAGGATAGTCATTTTAACCTCAACCTCCTAAACAAACAAAACAAGCATAGGCTATACAGCCTCAAGATGTGAAAGGCAAGGGTAAGGTAAAAGCTGAGGAACCAAGACTAGAGCATAGGCCTTGGGAAGGTCCTCCACCTTTAGAAATCCCATAGAGACCTTCTTCTCTATTATATTTCATTGGTGTGGTTACCCTTGAACTAGGAGAAACATTAGAAGGTGACCTTGTTGACATAGCAAATGCATATGATTTTGATAGGGAGGAGGATCCCTCTAGTGAAGTAGGTAAGGATCTAATCCCACTAGATGAGGAGAAAAGGAAGGAAAAATTGGCCTTGGTGCTTGTAACACTAAGGAAAAGGCCTAGGTTGACCTTCACTTACCTTACTAGTGAGGTCAGCCTTTTCAGTGATGAAAATCCAATTCAAGGACCAATCATCCCTGATTGGTTTGTCTATGGAAAGCTAAAAAATATCCCATCCATTTCTCCTTCTTGGGCCTTGACATAGATTGGCTTGACTAAAAATGAAAACATTAAGCCATAGATTAGGGATATAGTTAAAAGGCAAGAAGAAAGGAGGATATAAGTCCATCAAGCCCAAGGATGACAAAGACTTGACACCCTAAGAACTTATGGTAGTACAAGTGTGGAGATTATTGAGCCTCCAAAATTCAAGGAACTATAGGTTATGGTAAAATTTATCCTAATTACAACATCCTTGAAAAGAACCATAATAAGGGTGGTTATGGTGGGTTAGGAAGAATTCACCTTTCAAAAGGTGGAGCCATTCACAGGGTTAACACCTATTGGAGGACAATAACTTGGAGAGTCTCCCATCTTTGAAGAGGATGTGGAAAGTTTGATTTCGGCTCAATATTATCAAGCTAGGGTCAATTTCCATGGATTAGTGCAAATAATTAAGAACCTAAAGAGGGCAAAAGAGAATTTACAAACATAGGCAATTTTCTCAGTGTCGGATTTCATGATTAAAATGGTAGAGGAGTCATTCCATGACATGTTCAAAGAATTAAAGTATATGAAATTAAGGTATTATTCATTAGAAAACTAGGCCACCTTAGCCAATGAGTTAGTTACTCAATGGCAAACATCCAAAGATAAGATTGCCCAACTTCTTAACATCCAAGTTAGGAAACAAATATCAATTTTCAAAGCCATCAAGATAGGGCACCTATGTGCCATTTTGGGAATTGTTGTGAACAAAGTATAAGCCTTGAGTTCTTTGAATACCAAATTGGAGTAAATTAATGAGGAGGATAAATAGCTCATGATCAGAATTGAGAAGCTCCTAGGAACTATGCTCAAAGATCCTACATGGCTCACTACCTTAGGGATTATTAGTTATGAAGAATTCTAGTACATAGCCAATAAATAAAGGGTAAAAGTCATGGAAAATTAGATCAAGATAAAAATAGAATATTATACATAATATTCAATGTAGGGGAGAGGATCAATGAAGCCATAAGTATTAAGGAAGCTTTGGATAAGAATGACAAAGATTTTGATGAGCTCGCTGATCAAGAAGAGGAGCGTATCACAAGGCCCATCATAGACTTGGGATTAGTGGATGAACAACATGAAAGAACCATGAGTATCCTTCAACCATAAATGGCCCCACTTCTAATGTCTTAGTTATGGTTTTCCTAAGAGATGGCATATTTGTTTGTAAGGGTACACACTAGTTTGTTAGCGTGATTGCCTCTAGGTCAATAAGATTATAGAAAACATGTTTATTATAGTTGTTACAAATAAAATTATCTTTGGTACACCTTTATTTTATAAAAAATGACTATTATAATCCTTGGCTTTCTATAAAATCATGTATTACCATTTTTAAAGGGAGAGACTTCAAGATATTTGTTTACCATTTTGAGCAATTAATACAAGAGATCAAAGAATTCTATAGGAATTGTTTGGTTTGATGTGTTTGAATTGATAAGTTTCTCAATTATTTGTCTAAATTTGAATATGAATGGTTTCAATAAATACTACATTAAAATCATTAGTTACATGGTTATTAACTTGTGTATGCCAGGTTAGTTGAAAGAATTGAATTTACTTCATTTCATTTGTTCTGCATCAAAAATGTGTTGTAGCTATCTAAATGTAGTGTAAAACTTTAAAGTAAATCCAATTTTTACTTGTATTATCATACTACCTTTATAACTAGGCCTGGTTTGTAGTGAAACATGAGATTGGGCTACATTACACTATATGATGGTTGAGATCATGATCAAGAAATATTGAAATCTTGTCAATATGTTCATCATAACAGATCAACAATCACTATTTCTTTCTCACTCTACCCTCTCCTTTTTCTCATTTTTCAAAATAATTCACATTAGCTTAAATACATTATTCATAACCATTTAGTTTAGTTAGTAGTTTGGATATGGGTCAATTTGTCTGATATTAACATCAATATTTTCAAGAAAGGTATCAAGATGGCTCTCTACCACCAAATTTTATAAATATTGTGGAATACTCCATGTTTCTCTTTTGGTATTTTCACCATAGGCATCTTAATTTACAAACACCTACAACTCATGCCTTGAATCCTTAGATTCTAAAATGAGAAGTGTTGTTTAAACACTAGAGAGAACTTGTGGTACAATTGGAAGCATCAACACCTGTTTGACTATGTTCTTATAGATATTGATTTTATAGAATATTAGTGACCATGTTGACTCTATTTTATATTGTTTGCATACAATATTACTTGAATTGACTTTGTACTCTTCAAATTTAAAGGAATTAACCTAATTTTGTTATTAATTAGTTTACTTTTCATTTTAGTTACTTACATGCTCAAAGTAAAAAACATAGATTAATTTGGTGGTTTTTCAATTTATCGATTTAGTCATACTATTTTTATTTTTTGCACACACTTCCAAATCACATTACACCAAAAAAAAACATTAAACAAATTTTCTTTCCAAGGCCTACCTAATTGGATTTCATCATCAAGTGGGAAGCCAACTTGGTTTTTTGGCCAATTATAAACATGTGGTTCATGGTATATATTGGTAAATCCCCTGACACCATTATTAATATGGGATTGTGA
This sequence comes from Torreya grandis, assembly GCA_037957365.1. NCBI lineage: Eukaryota > Viridiplantae > Streptophyta > Pinopsida > Cupressales > Taxaceae > Torreya > Torreya grandis. The sequence continues at coordinate 837,563 of JARHVA010002885.1, read as the reverse complement.
AGTGAGGTAGTAGGCCCCAATACCAAGCCAATACCATCACCAATACAAATACTTTTTAGCCTAAACTACGTAAAACTATCTATAGATTGATTTTTAGTTATTTACTATAGCCAACTCCCATCACATTAATTTCAAATTTTATTATAACTTAAAAACATTTAAGAATGACCAATTAGTTAGCATTTACATTCAAGTTACTACTTGATATTTGATCATTGTATTTTGTATTGTAAAACTTACATTAGCTAGTGTTATTGTAAGGTTTGTGCTGTGTGTTTTAATTAGATAAATTGCATTGATCCATTTGCTTGTGTGATTCATTCTATTTACTTAGATACTATATTTTTAAAAATATCTATTTTTAGATCACTATCGTCTCTATCGACACAGTCTCTTATAGACTATTCATCTTGTTTGAATTCAATACACAATCACCCTATCCAACTATGTATCTTTGTCAGCCTATATAGTTTTTCTTGTCTAGAATAGATAGTCGACCTATATGATTGTGTATATTATCCTCCTATTCTATTTCCTATTTAGCAATACATAGTAGACTTCTATGACTATGTCTTCTTATTCCCTAGTTTGTTTCCTATTTTACATAACACTATCGATCTATCTGCTTTTATATCCCATCAACTGATATTCTTTACATAAAATCTTTAGCCTATTTTATTCATCATGAATTTCCTATTTGAGGATAATATATAGTTAAATTAGACAAACATGATGAGTCTTACCAATCCTAATAGGTTTCCCAAGACATATCTTATGGTTCCCACTTTGGATGAAAGCAATGTTCATGTTGCCACTCACACTACTCATTATGGGACTCCTCCCCATTCATCCTAAGTTTATAATCCTTTATTCTCATTAGAAGATGAGTGTGATTCATAGTACACAACTAAAATGATCTTCTTCATTAATGAATTTTATCAACATAGAGGAAAGGTGATAAAAAATTTGGTTCTGATAATGGTTTCAAGTCAGAGTTGCAGTGGTGGCACACTGTAGATCTCTTTGAGAGCTTTTTGACGCATTTTTTGGAACATAAATATGAGTTTGAGAGCTCCTATTATGGCCATTTGAAGATTGGTCAAAAAATGAGAGTTGAAAGTGATGTGGCACTATTGAAATATGCCAAGTGGACCAATAGCCATTTTAAAAATGGAAAATAATTAGGTGTAAAAAATTTGGTTTGGTGTTTTTTTATTTACATTTTATTTGAAAATTTCAAAACATTTAAACAAGGCGCCAAAGGCCAACTTGCACAAACTGCAACGTCACCCCACCAAACATGCATTGATCAAGTCTAAGCGGTGGCCTAAGTTGGAACCTAAGTCTTGGCATTTGAAAAAGGAGCGGATTTATCTATTATAAGAATTGAAAACTGAATTCCCAATAAATGTGGGACAAAAGAAAGACAAATGCACCCAAGAAGAAGTCAAAGCACGCCCAACAAGGAGGAGAAAATTTCAAATTCATCCCAAGTGCCTAAAAAGGAGGGCAGAAATTTTGAACCCTTGACCTGCTGCCCAAAAGGGATAGGTCTTGACCACTTGTGATGTGGGGGTCGAAGTGCTATTAAGGCCACAGATTTCTACTTGAAGTTATCAAATTCTGGACTGTGTTTTTATTTTTAAGAGGCCAAGACTTTGTAAAAGCTTTGGGAAAGATTATGTAATGGATTTTTATCCATTTTCCAGCCATAATTCACAGTATTAATACTCTTTTATCCAATTTTCATATTGGAGGAGTATATTTCAGCCCATAGAGGAGATTTTTAGGACTTTTGAAGCAACTTTGTAGGTGTGAAGACTCATGAAATTTGAAGGTGCTGGGCTTGATTATTAGTCACAGTGAAGGTGAATTTTTGCATTGAGAGATTAGCTTGCAAGAAAGTTGTTTATTGTTTCCAGGTGTTTGAAGTGCCCTTAATGGAAATGGCTCACTCCTTTGGAGAACCCAGAGATGTAGGCATAAATTTTTGAGATGAACTCCGTTATCACATTTCATGTTTTTGGTAATTGTCATTTGATGCATGATTTAATTTTAGTTTGTTGATTTGATTTTAATTAGTAAATGAAATAATGCAAGTAATCTACAATTTGACAATTATAACATTACGTTATTAAAAAAAATTGGTTTTAATTGGTATATGGAAGTAACAAGTCTTTTGACAATTCCAATCCATCTCAATAACCGAGAATGTGTTTGCCAAAACATTTTGCAAGTTATTTTGAGTTTTTAGAGAATTTGTTAAGTTTTGAGAATTTTTAGTATTCATACTTAAAACTTCACTTTGAGTTAAATCAGTGTAGTTTACGAATCAAGTTCGTATCAAAGTAGTTAAAAAGTTGGGTTAACTTTTGATTGAGTTTTGATAGTTGCTTTCATTTTATTGGTTTTCAATATCACTTGATTAGACTACAGTGTGTAGTTGTGGAATCAGTGTGTTTATAGGAAACCATGGTCAAGTTGTCACATAAAGCCAAGATAGAGGAGCTTAAAAGCATCAATAGCTAGATTTAGGTTGAGAATGCATTCCTGAGATGTAAGCTCTATTACCTTGAAGAGCAAATTGCAAGTTTAAAATCAGAGCTAGAATCCAAGGATGAACTCTTGATTAGATTACAAAGTGGTGAGTGTGAAAAGGTAAAGCCTTCAAATTTAGATGCAAAGACTATGACTGAGTGTAGTGTAAGTTTTTCACCACAAGAATATTCATCTTCTTCTACCATTTTAGATTCAGATTCTAGTAATATTATTTTTGGTGGTTTTGAAAGATACACTAAGGGCATAGGATCTAAATTGTTGTTTAAAATGGGTTATAATGGAGGACTTGGTAGAAATAACCAAGGCATATCTAACCCAATTCAGGTTGAGCATAGACCTCTTCATGCAGGTTTGGGTTATACTAGTGTGCAGGTGGATGATGTAGAAGTTTCTTCTATGGCTAAAGGAAGATGAGATTTCAATAGCAAAGGTTCTAGGTCACTAGTTCAAAGGTGTAAAGGTATAAGAGGTATTGATATTCCACCTCTTGATTCTTACACTAAATCTTTTGATCTAATTGATACTTTTAATAAATTTGGATATAACGTACATAATATAATGCAATCATTTTGATGCACTTTTTGTGGGATGACTAACCATAGTGCTAAGACTTGTTAGAAATGAAATGCCTTGTTAAAGCATATTACATGTTTGAAAGACCATTCTCATGATAAGATGGGAAATGGCAAAAGGGGACCCTCACCTAAGAAGGATGTTTGTACTCATTATAAAGTGAGTGGGCATAGGATTGATAGATGTTTTAAGCTTCATGCATCTTCACATTCAGGTAATGTTAGAACTAAGATGATTTACAAACCTCTAACTAAGGTTAATGAAGATAAATCAATCCATAATGTAGTTGACAATACGACCCAGGATAAGGTAAAACTTACAAGTGAAAATCCATTTAAGAGGTTAAGTCAACAATATGTAATTGATTATGAATCCACAGAGACAATCAATTTCACTAGGAAGAAAGAAATGGTTAAGTGGATAATCACTACATTCTTTTTGTAAAGCATGGTTAAGAATTCACCTAAGGGAATGAACAAGCTTTGATAGATTTAGATTACAGTCGGTGGGAACACTTCAAGATATGTTTACCATATGAAGTTTTTCAATTCTCACTTTTTGATAACTCTAAGTTCTTGATCTCTAAAATATGCTGCATGGTTAGTCTAATAATGGATAAGACATTAACTCATTTGAAACAGATGGAGATAATAGCATAATGCATGTTTTATGTTGAGTTAATTCCTTACAACACTTATTAGACTGCTATTTTGAATGTATCTATTTTTGGCACATAGATGTATAAATGCATTGAAAGACCCTTTGGGCATGTTTAGATCTTAGGCAACATACACTTTTGGTTGTTTGCATTTGCTTAGCATATAAGTCCCATACTAGGGCATTGTATTGCAACATGTCCACAAAATTTATTTTATGATGTTGGCATTATAAACTTGTCTTGCAGTTACATTGGGAGTTGTTTCAATTTTTGGCAATTCACTGCTTTATAGGATGTGACATTTGGGCAGGCAGTTTCGGTATGTTGTAATCACTTTGGCAGTTGAAAATTCACTTACTCATGCCTTTGGATTAGGATTTTTTTAAATTTGATTGTGAGTCATTTTAAAGCAGTTGTTTATACCTCTTGCTATGATTGGGTTCTATTTTCATGGATGCAGTAGACTAGTTTGTAGTTTTAGGGGATATTAGACTTTTGGAGACCAAAAGCCCTCCATTAGGGAGGTGTGATTAGAAATTTGGTTTTTATAATGTTTTCAAGTTAGAGTTTCAGTGGTGGCACACTATAGAGCTCATTGAGATCTTTTTGATGCATTTTTTGAAACGTAAATATGAGTTTGGGAGCTCTTGTTATGGCCATTTGAAGATTATTCAAAAAATGAGAGTCAAAAGTGACATGGCATTGTTGAAATATTCCAAGTGGACCAATAGCCATTTGACACATGGAAAAATAATTAGGTGCAAAAAATTTGGTTTGGTGTTTTTTTATTCACATGTTATTTGAAATTTTCAAAACATTTAAACAAGGCACCAAAGGCCAACTTGCATAAACTGCCACATCACCTGCCATGTCACCCCACCAAATATGCATTGATCAAGTCTAAGCAGTAGCCTAAGTTGGCACCTAAGTCTTGGCATTTGACAAAGGAGCAGACTTGTCTATTTTAAGCATTGAAAACTAGATTTCTAGCAAATGTGGGACAAAACAAAGACAAATGCGCCCAAGAAGAAGTCAAAGTATGCCCAACAAGGAGGAGAAATTTTCAAATTCATCCCAAGCACCTAAAAAGGAGGGTAGAAGTTTTGAACCCTTGACCTACCACCCAAAAGGGATAGGCCTTGACCACTTGTGCTACGAGGGTTGAAGTGCTATTAAAGGCACAAATTTCTACTTGAAGTTATCAAATTCTGGACTTTGTTTTTATTTTTAAGAGGTCGAGACTTTGTAAAAGCTTTGGGAAAGCTTATGTAATGGATTTTTATCCATTTTCCAGCCATAATTCATAGTATTAATACTCTTTTAGGCAATTTTCATATTGGAGGAGTATATTTCAGCCATAGAGGAGATTTTTTGGACTTTTAAAGCAACTTTGTAGGTGTGAAGACTCACAGAATTCGAAGGTGCCGGGCTTGATTATCAGTCACAGTGAAGGTGAATTTTTGCATTGAGAGATCAGCTTGCAAGAAAGCTGTTTAATGTTTCCAGGTGTTTGAAGTGCGATTAATGGAAATGGTCCACTCCTTTGGAGAACCTAGAGATGTAGGCATAAATTGTTGAGCTAAACTTCATTATCACATTTCATGTTTTTGGTAATTGTCATTTGATGCATGATTTTAATTAGTAAATGAACTCATGCAGTTAATCTACAATTCAACAATTATAACACAATTTTATTAAAAAAAATTGGTTTTAATTGGTATATGGAAGTAACAAGTCTTTTGACAATTCTGATCCATCTCAACAACCGAGAACATTTTTGCCAAAACATTTTGCAAGTTCTTTTGAGTTTTTCAAAAATTCGTTAAGTTTTGAGAATTTTTAGTATTCATACTTAAAACTTCACTTTGAGTTAAATTAGTGTAGTTTACGGATCAAAAGGACCCTTAAACCATTTATAATCTTATGATAGGTCCTTAAGTAGCATAACCTTTTTCACTATCCCCTACTTTCTCTCATGGATTTAGGGGAACACTTTCTTTGCTTCTCAACATTTTCCTTCTATTATGTCTCCTCTAGACACCATGACATCCTAATATATGAATTCTTCAACCTCCATGCCATGTATCTCTACTAACATGGTAGGTTTAACTTCTAGTAGGATTTTTCCAAATATCCTTCTCCTTAATCATGCCATTAGTGCATATTTTTATACCAATGTTAATCATGATACTAGTGTTTATTTTTCTTCAAATTCTAATCATGATACTATTGATTCTTTTTATACCAATGTTTCTCACACCAATAGTGTGCCACATACTACTACTCATAGTGCAAGTCAAGCCATCAATACCAATATTAATACATCCCATATTGTGCACACTAGTCAAAATACTACCCAAACTCACCAAATTTTATTACAAATACTCAATCAAATTAATAATTTTCAAACAAATAACACAAATCAAATGATGCATATGTAAAACCATCTCATTAACCATCAAAACCAACCCTAATAGGTTTCATGGGGAATGTAAAATATGAATTCCCCCCACCCCCCTTAGGGATTCCCATGGTAACCTTATTCCAAACCCACCCCTCATTAATAAAATAATTGAACATCTATAGAATTTAACCTATTTTACCTCAAATTAATAATATAGATATAAGAGGTATCACACCTACCATCACCTATAATGGGTCCACCGATCCCACTATTGACCAATTTTTGACCTCAAATCAAAATTGGTCACCCCCTCTAGGTTTAAACTTCATAGGGTTGTCAAAATCTTGTAATATTCTTTAAATGGTATTAAATGGTTTCATTTGGTCATATTTGTCCTTGTCTAACATGATCCAATTTTTTATCTTATGTTCACTTGTTTAGTCCTAGGGGTCAATCTCAAGGTCTTGATGTTGTAAAAAATGGTTAAAGGTTTAGTATGGTTTAATGTAATTTTAAAAGGTTATTGAGGTTTCATTAAGATAATATGATTATGCACTAACCTTTTATTTGACTCTCATATGTAAAAATCACATTTTTGCCACCTTTTGGCCTATTTGGAAGAGTTGCATGTACCATTCTAAGAAGAAAATGTTTAATGAAGATTACCAACATAAATTATGTTATAAATTGGTCATATAATATTCAAGATGGTTAGAGACTAAAAGCATCTATAGTTAAATGCCTAAAATAAGCTAAAAAACACATTACAAACACTTTTGGGCACTTGTACAGCCTTGAAAGATCATATTTCAGTTGGAAATGGGTTTTAAGTGTTTTTTGGGATCCCTCAAATAATTTTAAAACTTTGGAGTAAGTTTTAGGTGAAACTGATACTTTGGGCACTCTTTCTCTTCCGTCACTACCTTCACAAGCTTAAGAAGGCAAATTTGAACTAAATTGTATGACTAGGAGAGAGAGAGAGAGTTAGGAGATTAAAATTTGTCCATTGTTAGGGGTAATAGTAATATTAAAATTAGTTTCATTATTTTTCATGTTTATATTCTATTATTTATAATAAAAAACCACTAAGAGTGACATAAGGTCACTATGTCCTATCCATTTGAGTAGGGTCTATTCTTGCATCTATTTCTCCATCTCAAAATTTGATGGATAATAATGGTTTTTATGGATTATTTTAGAAGTAAATTTTCTCCTTTTAATGGAAGTTTCATCATCCAACTCATCTCTATGAAGTGTCTTCACTTGGAGGGAAAATGTCTTGATGTACAAGATATTGCAGTCAATAATGATATAAGTCTTGGTTGCCTAAGGTGTCAGTAAATTTTAGGATATTTCAAATGATTCAACACTCATGAAATATCCCTCAAATTCATGGAGTTCATGTCTAGTTCTCTGAGATGTGATTCTTGTTAATAGTTTTCAAGTGTTTGGTTTTTGGAGACATGGTCTATGTTTGAACAATTTACTATATGTTTGATTGACATTTTGGCTCAAGTATCAAAGGTATATCATAGTATAAGGTTATTATATAATATTAAATTATTGTAAGTATGATAAAATTAGGATAGTAATCCAAATATACTCTGCAATGATATTTATAAGTGTTTCTCCTATATACAAGCTTGTACAAATTATAGAGGTAGTTTGAAAATGCCATAATGGCGGGTTAAGAAGAATAAGACATGGAGAGAGATGAATTTGACATCTAATTTTTTATGAGTCTACATAGGTTTATTAAATCATGAATGATGTCATAAGAGATTCTAAGATTACACACAAAGCTTATGCATTGGTTGATTGTACCTATAAGCCTATATGGACTATAAGGTGAGTTAAAGGTGACATGATGCCTTTAGAAAGACCTATAGGCCATTTAAGGAGTGAAAATTAGAAGTTGTGAAGTTTATAGGTTTGAAAAGTTTAAGAACTCAAAGAAGTGGCTCTTTTTAGCTCCAAACAACCAAGTAATGACCTACAAGCTCTAACCCTGTAGGTCCTCATTTTAGACCATGATTAACATCAAATCAATAAAATAAAAATCTAAATATAATAAATTACTAAAATATAAGATGAAAAATCTTTAAAAAATATGAAAGTACCTAATTGTGCTTGAAGAGTTGATGAGATGGTTAAGGAACTGAGTTGACAAGTCCTAGAAGGCACCTAAAGGATTGTGTACAAAATGAGCAAGTGAGAAGTTGCTTGAAAATGCCATAAAAAGAATTTGTAGACATTTTTATAAATTTAAATTAAATACTTTGATTTTAATCTTTCAATAATTATGGCAAGATAGAGGACTAAGTTTTAGGCTTTATGCTCAAACCTAGTCCTAATGAACACCTACAACCATACCTTGAAAGGTATGAGCTAAAAGTGTAGAAAATAAGGGGGAAGAGTATGTATAAAAGATTATATGAGTCTAATGGGGATTTGAAACAATTTCAAAGAGCCAAAATAGGATAATAATGTGAATGGTGAGGTCTTAAAATCAAAGTATATAGTCAAGATGACCCTAAAAGGCCACCTATAGGTCTACTTTAGGATCAATCCATTTTCAAGTTGAAGAGAGGGTAAAGGTGTTTGAAATGTGATTTAAGCTTAACTTGGATTATCAATACAAATTAAAAATCCATGGAGAAGGTATTTGGTGTGAGGGTGAAGACTTGAAACACAAAGAGTATACTCATGACCCTAAAAGGTCACCTACAGGTTGCAAGCTCAAGATAGGTTGGTTCTAAGCCTAAAAGGAAGAATAGAGGTGTATGAGATGCTCTAAGGTTTATGTAAAATAAACTATTAGTTCATAATTTCATGTTTATATCAAATGAAAAATGAAAATATTGATAAAACTAAGTTTCAAACCTCCATACACAGTCAAAAGCCAACGTACATGTCTACTTGCCCTTGAATAGTGTTTTTTCTTGGTTTGAAAAGGGTAAAGGACTATGAATAGGTCTAGAAGAATGAAATTAATTTTAGAATGGTTTTTAATAATATAATCAACATATTATTTGAACTACTTAGACTTGATAATAAAACTGAAAAGGTCAAAATTCAAACTTGACTTAATGAAGCTATTTCACTAAATTTTCAATCTATTTTCTATTTAAGGAGAAATAGAGATGAAGGGTAGGGATTAGAGATTAGAGAGAAATTATATTGGTTACATGCCATATCTAGATGATGTTGAGAACTCCTCTTTGGCTAGGAAGGACTACTTGTGAATAAGAAAGTACTACCACCAAAAATATTTGTTAGTAGATATATGTGTTATGGTCCTAGTGGGCAAAATTCACTAATGCCTCGAGGTTTTGGTGTAGCAGTTCATTACATGTGTTATCAAAGCCTCCACCTAGGTTCAAGTCATAGAGTGGGTGGCTAATCTAGCATGGCAATGTTCATCTAAGGCTTGTACACATAGGGAACTCTAGTGGTATGGATGCAAATCCAACCCAGAGTTTGGGCTTCAAAAGCGTGGTGGGATGTTATGGTCCTAGTGGGCAGACTTCACTAATGCCTCAAGGTTTTGGTGTAGTGGTTCATTACAATATGAGTGGGATGCCAAGCTACATGCTTATTCTTGGAAGTGTCAAACCTATTTAGGGATGACAATCCATTTTTTAAAACAAAATTGATAATGAATAATAAATGAAAGAGAGAGTAAGAGAGAGATGTTAGTACTGTTCTTACAATTTGAGTTCAATAGAGAGTGACATAGTGTAGGCAATGTGAGTTATTTATGTTTTTAGAGATTATTTGAGTAGGTTTAGTGAGGTTAGTGGAAATACATAGTCACTAACATTGATTAGGCTGCTGATGTTGGTAAGGAGATATGATCAATGCCAATTATGTGACCGATGTTGGTAGGGGTAGTAGGTTCTCAGGAGGTTGTAGTGGAATTTTTTGAGCTGGGAGGTAGATGTTGGTTAGGTTTAATGAGGTTGGGAAGAGTTATAAGGGAGTGGGTAAGACTCAGGTGGGTCTAGATAGAGGGTTGGTATGTTTTAAGTAGAGGTAAATGAGCAAAGGATTTTTACAACTCCTCCATAGGAAGAGTCAAAACATTTATAAAATGATAAAAAAATAATTTAAAGTAATTATAAAGCATAAAGATATACTTAGATGATGAAATGGATGAATCACGGGTGCCAGATAGATGGCTCTGATGAGGCATGTTAAAGCAATAGGTGAATATAAATACAAGCAAGTGATGTTGGTTTAGAAGATTCCAAGATCTATGGAGTATATCAATTCCTAATTTGGACTAATTTTTGTAGAGTAACAATAAGCATAGATGTAGAAAGTCAAATACTAAAGCCTGTATACAAATCACTCAATTTTTCTAATTTTTGCTAAACTAAACATTAGGTTGGAATTTAGCTTAAGTAAATAATGTCAAAAATCTTGTCAATGCCAATTATTGGTTGATCGATGTTGATGGCATGAGAATAGGTAAAAAGGATATTTCTAGCCTTTTTTCTATTCTTTATCATGCCAAGTGTGGTATCCATTAGGAAATGGTTTAAATATGAGGTTAATAAGGACGTAGTTAGTTAAGAATTTATGTTTGGGGTGAGAATAAGCCATGGGTAGTTAGGATTAGGGGACTAAGTCTTAAGGTGAATCAAAGGGTGAGAATTAGATTTAGGATGAGGTGGCTAGGTAAGGTGGAATAAATAGTTTTTAATTAACTTAATTAAATATTTTAAATTAATTAATGTGTGAGGGGTAAAATCACTGGTTAGAGGGCTAATTATTAAAAAGAGCAAAAGGGGTGTTTTGACATAGGGAGTTATGCATGTGTGTGATGTAATTTTGGTGTCTACATTTACCCCTTTTTATCTTGTAATTTGTACTAAAAAGTTGGAAGACAAAAATAGAATTGGATGCTCCAAGTATTGGATGAGGTATCCCCCTTCAAAATGGGAACCAATGGAGGAAAATCTAGAATCGGGTACCAATTTGATAAAGTGTTAATTGGGTTGGTGGATGTTGAGTTAGAGTGTGGTATCACTATTTGTAGGTATAATACAATGATTTATAGTCAACACAATCAATAACAAGCAAATGTCAGGACTTGGATAGAAATAACTAAATCATAGCTTGTAAGTGATAGTTGATAAGGTTAAAACAATCAAATTTGTATCTCTAATAGTTTATGGGTTCTCAGTATCCAAGGTAGGAAGTGCTCTTGGTAAACATAAAAGGTTGTAAGTGACATGACTAGTTTGGTTGCAATCCAAAATACTTGATATAAATGCATGTGTATAGTAGCCAACTATAGTGAGGTACCATAAGCGATCAAAACAAGTAATGCAAGGTTGGTTCAAAGGGGTCAATGGTCAAGGAGATATTCATGATCTCTAGTCAAAGTCATTGTGGGTGGGAGATTTAAGTGATCTCCAAGGTTGGTTGTCATGGTTGGGGAGATATATGTGATCTCTAAGTTAGTTGTCATGGTTAGGGAGATATACATGATCTCTAAGTTTCCCTAGATTAATGGTGTATTCCAAAGAGTTGTGTTTAGGTTTGAAAAATCTAATTTAAGGGTGCCAATGTTGGTTATGCCACTAATGTCAGTAAGAAGTATTACCAACATTAGTGGCTTAGGTCAAGGCTATCGATGTTGGTGGGTAACTAAACCCAATAAAAAGGGGTTTGTTGGCCCAACAAAACTCATTTGCAAAATTTTATTGGGGAAGACAAGAAATTTAGGTGCTAGTGAGATGGCAGAGCTAGGAGGGGACCTAGCTGGAGGTGTGCCACCATAAGGGCTAGCTATTCCAACCCAAAGGATATGAAGAGATGAGGTAAGATCTTCTATCAGTTGAATTTGAATTTCAGTTTATTAATTTGTCATTATAGGCTAAATTTAAAGTTTTGGGGGGAAGAATGCTATTAAAGGGGTAGGAAATGGGGTGGGGGTAGGTTTAGGTGAATTTAAGAGGGATTCAAGGGTAGTTTTTAGGGAAAAAATCAAAATTTGGAGATAGGTTATTTAGCCTTAGGGTTGAACCAGTCACCAATGTTGATGGGGTTCACTAATGTTGAATGACATAAGCACCAATTTTGGTGGGGTTTGTCAATGTCAGCTGACACTAAGCACTGATACCGGCATATAAGACTGACATCAATAACCTTGACAAACCCAAAATAGGAGAAAAGGCTAATTTTAGATCCTTAATTGAGTTAGTCAACTAGCCTAAATGGTTGAGCTAGCCTTAAAGGACCTCATGTCGACTGAGTACTACCTACATAGCCTAGTTGAGGGCTTCAGGCCAATGTAGTTCTCCCAGTGCACAGGGAAAAAGATATGAGTTATGGTTAAAAATTTATTAAGGGAAGTGGTTAGGAAAAGGTAGGTTAAAATAGGTCATGGGACCTAGGTTTAAAATATAGGTCATAGGGTCAAGGGTTTCAGATATAGGCCATGGGGCCTAGAGTTTTGATAGGCATTGGGCCTAGTGTGGAGAGATAGGCAATGAGGCCTAGGGTGGAGAGATATGTAGTGAGGCCTAAGGTTTAAGTAGGTGAAAAGGTTAGATAGTTAGGTGGGTATATGGCTAAGCTAATCTCAAAATACCCCATGTTGAATGAGTGCTACCTACATAGCCTAGTTGAGGGCCTAAAGCTAATGTAGTCTTCCTAGAGAGAAGGGAAAAAAGGGTGGAGGGTTATATTATAAAGTATGTGACTTGAGGTTTGTGTGTGTGGATGTAGGCTAGGTAGGAGTTAACATTATGAGATCAAATACCTACATTATTGATGTGGATGAGGAGGGATGTCATCCTAGATAAGTGGGAGTACATGGAAACTATAGGATTAGGAGGAGTACGATGATATTATAGAGTTTCATGTGATGTTAGTGTGATGATAACATTGATAGAGAGGTGGGATCACACCACCAACACCTTATATTTGTTAATCAAAGAGTCAACAGTGACACAAGAGGATGTGTATAAGATTTTATGGTTACCACTCTAGGGTGAGGATCTCTTCTCTTATTTGAGAGAGAAACATGATATTCACATGGTTACATTATTTAGAGAGAATGTCAGTGAGGTGATCTATCACTTAGTTAGCTTTACATATGAGTTGTTGTACACTATTGATAAGGAGTAGCACCAGTTGAATATCTTGATGATAATAAAGATTACAATACATGCACTACTAGAAATGGATGGAGGGAGATTTCTTATTGTGTTGATAGGTGTTTTGGCATAGATGGTTGAGCAGCAGACAGTGTATGCTTGGGGACTAGCTTTTATGGCATAGTTATATAGAGAGTTATGGGGGTTAAGGCTGTAATGATGGTACAATTTGTGTATTGGTAATTTAATCCATTATTGGGAATATGAGCACATCATGGTGACGTGGCCATTGGATCTACCCATCATGATTGTAGCTAGTTTCAGGGTCAGGTTTAGATGGTGGAGAGATGGTATGACCTAGATAAAAGTAGATGACATAGTTTAGAGCATTGATTATTATAGGCATATGATAGAGGGATTGATTCCCAAATATATTATTTGGAGGCCCTACTTGACATACCCTACATTTAGAGGATAGGTAGAGAAACTTGTCAATTTATAAAGCACATTAAGGGTTAGAAGGAGATGAGTGAGAGAGCTAGAGATGATACACATGGCATGGGTTAGGAGATAGTTTGGTTTATTACAAGACATGCCTCCTACCTTTCGTTGATATAAGAGGGGTTATATAGACGTACCCCTACCCTTGCCTAAGGAGATAGATGGGCCAGATTTTGAGGAGCTGTCAGCATGCTTAGGTGTGGTAGATCATAGGTACATAATGACTTATCTTACATGGTGGATAGGTTTACATCCTATGATTTAGGTCAAGAGGTCACCACTAAATGTATAGGGACTGATGAGAGAGAGATGCAAATTTATAAGCTTGAGATGTAGTAGTGCAGGCCTAAGATGTAGCACAAGCATAGGTATTGGTCTTACAGGGGTAGGTTATGGCATTATAAGGATAGGTTGAGGCATTATAGGGCTAGTTCAAGGCATTACAGGGTTAGGTTACTACACTAATAGTATAAAGGGATAGTTTGAGAGTAGTAGGATAGGCTACTCCTCCTTCTCCACCATAGGGACAAATACAAGGGTCTTCAGTAGGTGTGATGGGTCTACCATAGATTGTATCTCTAGTGATGTAAAACACTGCTCTTGATGAGATTGATTACTATGAGAGGGCCATTAGGGAGTTCCCATAGATTCAAAGGTATTCTAAGTTTAGAGAGTAGGAAAGATTAGTGACATATACCATAGATTCTAGCTCATGCAGATGTAGATAGGTAGAGAATGGTGATGACACTGCTTCTTCATGACCATGACTATAGCCTTGAGGATTTTGAGTGCCATATTTTGTTATATATGTTTTATACACACTAGCCTATGAGCTAAAGATGAGAGATGTATATTTTGAGGGAGAGATGATATTGATATGATCTATTGATATACATTCATATTCAATGCATATATATATATATATATATGAGATGTGTTATTTTGAGATGTGTTATTGTGATGGTGATGATGTTGATCTTACTATAATGATGTGGATGTTTATATTATGTGAATGTTATGTTAATTTTGAGCATGTTAATTGAGTTAGACTATCATTTCCCATATGTGTGATGGTATATGCATATTTGATTTGTTAGCTTCATCTTAGTATTTTTCCATATTTGTGATGGTGTATGCTTAAAATAAATGGAGTGGGCTTGATAGTTTTTCTATTTATTATTGTTTAGAGAAACTATGGTTGCATGTTGGGTAAATTTCTCATGAGCAATGGTTTGTTATTTTTAGTATGGTTTGGAGTATCCTTGCTTGAGATGGATGTGTTAAACCCATAACTCTAAGAGTCAATAACAATTGGCAGAAAGGTGAGACAGTGATTGAATGTTTTTGTGAGATTCGATCTCAAAAGAGAAATTGACATGTGATTGAGATGAGAACAAAAAGGCACAATGCTCACTTATTGGAAAAGACCATAATCACAACATAAATAGGCTCAAAAATATGAGATTCATTCATACTTTGCATCATTTGACCATTTTATTTGTTAGAGAAGTATCATACTCACTTGTATCAAGTGATTTAAAATTCCCTTGAAAGAGTATGAGGGGGAAAAGGTAAAAAGAGTGAGTGTTTGGGTAGGGTAACCTTCTTAGTGGGGATAGTATGCTCCTTCTATGGGTGGCTCGATAACTACTATAGGAAATTCCATGACTTAATTTTTTTTTTGTTTTTTTTGTGTGTAAGCTATTCAATATGAGAAGCTTATAATGGGATTTTGTTTGTGTTGAGGTCATATGAAGCTGATCAATATGAGAATATTTTTTTAGTCATTATTTCCCTTGATAAAAAAGCTTAACTTAGCCATCCTTGAAGGGAGTGGTCTAAGCTTTTGTTGTTTTTTATTTTTAATAGATGTCCTTCAAGGGAGCAGTTCATTTATAGTATCAAAGATAATTTATGTATCTATCCTTAAAGGGAGTAGTCTACATTGAGAATCATGACCTAAGAGATTATAACTTGTCTATATATCCCATTTTTTAAAAATAATTTATTCATGTACAAGACTATAGAGGCTCAGGGGTTTTCCACTTTGAGGGCAAAACCATAGCACTTTATAGGTTAACTAAGTGTGTAAGAGTAAGGGTTAAGAGGAAGGGATATGAATGTAATAGGGTTGCTCAAGGGAAAATCTCAAGTTAAACATGAGGTGAAGTGTCACTTAATTAACAAAATAATGGTCATAGGTGTAAAGCATTTAAAGGCTTGGGTTCTAACTTTCCTTCAAGAGAAGACAAGTGATAAGTTCTTGAGCCATACTTGTGAGTTATGATGTAGGGTCTAAGCCAATTAGGATAAAATTTACCCCATTTTCTTTTCTCTATGTTTGTTACATGTTGATTTTATTTTAATATGAGATATCCAATATTTAAATCTCACTCTTTGAGGTTTTTATTGTAAGCACATTTAATACGCTCTTGATAGATTTGGCGGTAGTTGAGGGATATGAGATGGAGTTCATCAAGAAACTCAAGTTGAGCCAAATGTTCTTGGCAAAATTCATCATTAGTATGTCTTATAGAGATATGTGAAGAGAAGGAATATAGACCTCAAGAGGAAAAACAACTTTCATCCCATAGACCATGTAAAAAGGCATAGCACCTATAGGGGTTCAAATGCTAGTATGGTAAGCCCATAAAACAAAGGGAAAGTGAATATGCCAATCCTTACCAGTATCATTGGCTACTGTCATGAGGATTTTGGTCAATATTTTTTTAGAAGCTTCTGCCTGTCCATTTTCTTGTGGATAGTATGGTGATGAGAAACTTAATTTGATTCCAAAGGTGTCACAAAGATTTTGGATAGTCTTATTTTTGAAAGATTTACCATTATCTATTATAATTTTATGGGGGATACTAAAATGATAGATGATGTGATGGATGACAAAGTTAAAATTTTTATCAACCTTAGTAGAGATGAGAGGAATGGCCATGACCCACTTGGTGAAGTATTTAGTAGCAGTAATGATAGAATAGTGACAAAGAGATGAATGAGGGTTAATCTAATAGATTAGATCCAAACCCCATTAGGAAAAGGGCTAGAAGTCTTTGGTGACTTGTAAGTCATGGCTTATAACATGAAGGAGGTTAGCATGTTGTTGACATTTGATAAAATTTTGAATGTAATCATAATAGTCTTAATGGAGTGTTGGCCAATAATGATTGAGTTGAAGGATACGCTTGGAAACTATGTTACCATTAAAATGTCCACCACAAATCCCATCTAGACTTCCTGAATGGCAAGGGTATCTTAGTAGTAGTGAGGCATCTAAGGAGGAGACCATCAAAACCTCACTTGTAGATAAGTCCCCCTATCATAGTGTAATGAGTGGCATATTTCATGAAGGCATGTCTCTCATTATTAGAGAGATCAAAAGGGGTAATAGAAAAGGAAATGTAATCCATGAGTTTCTTATACCATAATTCATGTGGGTTATGTGTTACATTGCCAATAAAAAGGATGTTAGTTGATACATAGGAGGGAAATGTTAAGTGATGCACAATGAAATAGATTTTTGAGGAAGAGAGTTAAAATGGTATGTGTGAAGTTAGTGAAGACATTGTGTTAACAAAATTGTTTGTAGATCAAGTAATAGTTTGCAAGAGGTAAGAGTCAAATGATTCCAATAATGTATCTACATAGTGTTTATATCACTATAAAATTTCATTTTTGCATAGGTATGAACCATTACCTAATTAACCACTAGAGAGCATTGATGATATTTCCTATCATCAATAGAGAGCATTGTGATGGATTCATTAGGGAATTTGAGGTTGGAAGGTTGGTTGTTAAGTAAAGGGGTAGTAGCTAACTGGTCAATGATCATTATCCCCTTGATAGACTTTTTTTGAATAAATTCCAAGTTAAATTCAGTAAGGAACATGAGCCACCGAGCTACACATTAGTTGTGAAATGGCTTGGAATGCATGTATTTGAGGGGATCAATGTGGGCGATGAAATAGGTTTAATGATTTAAGAGGTAATGATGTAGCTTGAAATCTATAAGGACCAATACGATAAAAAAATTTCAGTATGGGTATATCGAGTTTCATAATCAATAAGTGTGTAGCTTATGTAGTAAACTAATTTTTCTCAATGGCGATCATCCTAATGTGTAATCATAACACTTAGAGAATGGTATACTGTAGAGATGTAAAAGTAGAAAGGCTGATTTTATTTAGATGGAATAAGAATTAGTGGGTAAAGAAGATATCATTTGAGTGCATCAAAGGCTTCCTAGAAATCTATATTCCAATGGAAGGAGACATTTTTTTTGAAGAGACGGTGAAAGGGTTGACAAAAATAAGATAACTAGGAGATGAAGCAGTGGATTGATTGGAGCTTGCCTTGTAGGATATAGAGTTGTTTAATATTAGTAGGTGGAGGCATCTCTAGTATTGCTCAAACCTTAGCAAGGTCAACTTTAATACCATGGAGAGAAATTATAAAGCCTAAGAGCTTACCAAAAAGGACACCAAAGATGCATTTCTTTGGGTTTATTTGAACATTATATTAGAGGAGATGAGAGAATATGATTTTGAGAATCATCAAGTGATCTTGGCAAAGTTTAGACTTTTTGAGTAAGTCATCCACCTAGGATTTCATAATTTTTTGTAAAAGATCATGGAAGATGTAAGTTATGGTGCATTTGTATGTGGCACCAACATTATTTAGACCAAAGGGCATGACCCAATAATATAAATTCCCCTATGGGGTAATTAAAGTTGTCTTGTGTTGATCCTCAAGAGCAACCAAGATTTGATTATAACCTAAGAACCCATCCATAAGTGATAGCATCTCATGGCTGGCTGTTAGATCAATAAGTTGGTCAATACTTGGCAAAGGGAAGTCATATTTTGGACAAGCAAGGTTTAATTCGTGATAGTCAGTACAGATGAAAATTCCCCTAGTCACTTTTGTGATAGGAAAAATAATGGAAACCCATTGTGGATATTCAATGGGTTGAGTAAAGTTAACATAAAGGAGGCATTAGAACTCTTCTTTGATAAAGAAAACAATAAGAGTGAGTATTTTGTGAAGCTTCTACTTCAAATGTTTAGCATTTTGGTTGGTGATAATGTTGTGGGTGATGAAAGAGGGGTCACTACTAGGCATGTCATTATAAAACCAAATGAAGGCTTTGCTATGGTCATTAAGGAATGTGGTATAATTTGCTTGCTCATTATAGGGGTTATCATGAGAGGGTAAATGAATGTCAATGATTGATTCATTTAACATAGCCTACATTTTAGATGGGAGAGAGCATTAGATATAGGAATCATCTGCACCCATGTATGTGAGAATAGCATCACCATCTTAACATTGGATAGTGTTGATAGTGGGAGAGTATTCATCAATCATTTCAAGATGAATGAGAGGAAGGGACCTTATTTCCTTACCTTGGTGATAGGTGAGGGGCCCCAAATGGATGAAATTTATTGAAAAAAAATTAGGAGGTATAAATACCTCCGATTCAGTAGGTGATGGTGGGTGAGAGGATGGATAAGGAGAAACTAGCTCTTTGATAATTAGTACATGAAAAGTTTTAGTGAGTTTAGTTGGTTCTTCAAAACCCACTCCATGCTACTTTTTGTCATTTTCAAGGGTTTTATTGGTGGGATATTCAATGGGTGTCTGAACATCCTGCTCACAATGACCTAAACCAAATCCTTTCTAGGCACACCTATAAAAATAGGTGTGATCAAAACTAGGCTTTCTCAGGAAAGTGAATTCATAGGTAAATGGTTGTGGTAAAGAGGATGGATTGCCGATAGTAAAATCCTGATCAATTCCCCCATATGTGAAATTAGTTTTAAGGTTAGGGGGTCTATACAAGATGACCAACCCAATATAGGGATCATAATTGGGGTACAAATGAAGCTTTCCATACTCTTGTGGATTATGGAACATGTCAAGTGTCAACAAATGATATTCTCCAAGCGATAGAAATTTAAATGGGAATTTGTATTACCGATATCTATGTAATCGAGGTAGTGGAGCTTGTAGAAGCTTTAGAAGTATCATGCAAAGAAGATGATATCTTTAATGGAATGAGAACATCATTAGGGCTATAAGTCATGTTTCATGTTTTGAAAGGAGGTGGGTTGGTAGGAATAACATGCACTATCCCATTATGCTCAAACTTGACATAGTGGTACAAAGTCAAGGGCACACATGCCATAACACGTATCACGTATCGAAGGTTGTCCAAGCAGTATGTTGTATTAGAACTCTCCTTCTACAAAATAGAAGAGATCAAGAATTATATGGGGACCCACATGGATATGTAAGAAAATAGTGCCCACCGTAGTAGCTATGGTATCATTAAAGGAACATATCACCACGTCGGTTTGAGACATGCAATTATCAAGAAGGGCTAGCTATATATAGGCATGGGTGGATATAATACTAATACTAGCTCCTCCATCGATCATGACTCTTTTAACATGATTTTGATTGATATATGTGGTGATAAAAAGGGTAGAATCCTAATCCTTAGGGTGTTAAAGTGGAATTATTGAATCACTGAAGGAAATTAGGGAGATGGTGTTAAGAGAGATGACCAAAGTTGCAAGAGGTTAGGGATCATTAGGTTGTACCTCAACCACATGCAAGGCACTAATAAAAGCTTGATGGTGTTGGGGTGAGTTTTGTATTAACTCATATAAGGACATTTTCATAGGGATTTGGTGAAGCTATTTCACCATCAAGCTTTAAATAACTTTTAAAGATGTTGGTTTCAGGATACCTAAGATGGAAATCTTAGGATTCAGAAGAGTGTCTTTAGAGAAGGGATGAGCCTAAGGGTAAATGACCTTTTCCTTACCTTTATCCTTTTGATTTTGTGACCATGTGGCCACATTAAGTATGTTGATGTAAAACATAGGTGAATGAGGTGGTAAAGGGGGTACGACAACATCTTTGGGTTTGAGTTTAGGGGGAACAATATGAGGCATTGTGGATACTAGAGGTGGAATAGTAGGAAGGTTAATGGGAGTATCAACAAAGAGAGTGTTAACATCAAAATGTTTCCAAATGACTACTATGATAGCTTTACAACTCTCAGTATCATGTCCAGGTGAACTATAATATAGACACACTTGTGAATCATCAAACCAAGATGTCTTCAGTTTAAGAGGGCTATAAGGCTTAATGGGAGGAAGAGTTATTGTAGAATATTGAAACAACTATCATAGGAAAAAGATATGAGAGCCTAAGAGTGGGCTATCACTTGTTTTTATAATAAGAGTGGACACCTTCTTTAATTTATGGGTCATAGGGGTTATTTTATATGACACCTTTATAGGTGGAAGCGGAGTCACATGTTTTGCTAACACTTTCTTGGTGTTAGGTATCATGGTGTTAGATGTGAAAGTCCTAATAGGTGGTAGAGGTAGTAGTGGAGGTAACTTATATATATTTTTTTACTTAGATTGGTGATACTCTAACTAAAGTAGAGGGGTGTGGTCCTAAAATTTATGGCAAAGTTGAGGGTGGAAGAGGGAAGGATCAATTAGATCTAGGAAGCTTAACAATTTTTTGTAGTTTAGGCCATGAAACTATAACTTTTGGTTGGAGAGTTAGATATAATTTCACCTATGGATGAATTAGATTAGAGATTATATGTACACCTAAGACCGAATATGCTTTAATGTGGTAGACACCTAAAAGGGTGAGGGCTCTGACATAGAAGGATGAGCTTCTAGTGATTTTGGTGAAGAAGCTCTGACTTTGTCAAAGACCTTGGGGTAAAGGGTAGTGAGAGGGTTGGTGGTAAAGGTTGACACTCATTATGTAGGATAAGGAGTTTTAAGTCAGTCCCAAAATGTCTCATGATCTAGCTTCATGGAGTTAAAAAAATTAGACTTTTCACTAACTGTGAGAAGGGTTTAGATGAAGTTGATGCAGGCCTTATAGTTACTTCTTTAGAAGGCTATGGTGATTGAGAAAGAGGGAAATTATTGGTCTCTACTACCTCAGGCCAAAAATGAGAAAGATCCACAAAAAGGTCTTCTTAAACAAAGATAAGAGAAGAGGCATGGTTATCCATAATAAGAGAGGTATGTGAAGAAGGCTCTTCAAGGGGGTATAGCATAGGTATAATTTCTCCCTCAACATGTGGGTGAGGAACATGTCAAGTATGATCCTCCATAGGTAAAAGAAGTGGTAAAATTGGTTGAATCAAAGTAGGCATAATAGGTCTCTCATATAATGTAGTAGTAGATAACAATGGCTCTTCTAGGTGCAAAAGAGGAGTGGATGGGGTACTACTTTCTATCAGTGAAGGAGAGATAAGTGAAGAGGGATATTCAAGAGGATATAACATAGGAATGATATTCCCCTCAACATTTAGTTGTGTAATGGGTAAGGCTTGGTCCTCAAGTGGTAAGAGGATAGGTAACATTAGTGCAAAAGGAACTAGTAATACAAGCTCCTCTTGTGGAAAAAGGAGTGGTAAAGGAGTCTCTTCCTCACATGGGAGTGGAACAGGTGAAGTAGGATCTTCTACCCAAGGAGAAAGAATGGGTAAAATAAATTCCATTGATTATAGGGGAGGGGTAGGTAAAATTGGTGCCTCATATTATGGGAGAGATTAGATTAGATGTAAAGGAAAGACCATATTAACCATATGGATATTATGATCACATGAGTTATTAGTCATGGTCTGAAAAATATTTTGATTGGTTGAATGGTTAGGAAAAGGCTATTTGAACACATACATATTTTAATTAGTAGGTGCATTATGGTTATCCAAGATGAGTTCACCCCTGTCAAGCATGTCTTGAACAATGTTCTTGAATTTTTTATAGTTAGTAGAATTATGGTCTTTGACTCGATGGTAGCCTCAAAACTCATCCTCCCTGTACCAAGTTGGAATAAGATGGGAGGGATCAAACTATATAGGAAACTTTATTTGAGGAAGGGTTATGTCTCCTTATTGTAATAATTTTTCCAAAATGGAAGTATATGACTCCCCAATGGGAGTGTATTGTCTTTGTTCATACTATTTTTGGAATTGCTTGGTCAAAATTTGGGAAGTCAAGGAATTAGGTTAGTTTGTGGTTACGGAAGAAGTTGATTTACTGACCACCATAGTGGTGGAGCCTTTATATTTTTGGTTAGAAGAAGAATTTTTAGAAGAAGAGGAGTCATTTAATTTAATAGTGGCATTCTTATTGCACAACTTGACTCTATCTTTGTCTATATCCCATATCTTGAGTTTTCATGCCATTATAAAGGCTTCATCAAATGTGCAAAAAGTTTGTACTCAGAGTGTGGATGAAATGTGCTTAACACATGCTGTCAAGAAGAGTTCAATAATCTTAGGTTGGGGTAAAGAGAAGGAGAGTTGATTGAATAAGCCTCTCCAGTGAGTGACAAAATCTATGTTAGACTCATCATCAAATTATCTAATAGAATAAAGGTTCATAATAGAAACCTTTTTAGAAATGTTAATAGAGAAATGGTCTAGGAATATTTGTACATGTTGGGTAAATGAGAAAATGGAATGCCAAGTTATAGAGCTATACCAATCTAGGGCATCACCCAAAAGAGACACAGGGAAGGTATGAAGTAGTAACACATCATCATGCCCTATTGTATAACAAACATGTATAAATGATTACAAATTCTATTATGGGTCCTCTTTACTCTAGAAATAAGTAAATTTGGGGAGTTCCCATTGGCTTGGATAAGGGAGAATAGGCACAGAAGGGTGGATGGGCTCATTACATATCTGATCATAAGATAACACATTCTTTGAACCTAACATGGATGCCTCTAGCTTAGACATCTTATCCATCAACATCTTAATGAGGTCTAGTGGGGGATTGGTTTGGGAGTTACCCCCTAAGTTATAGGGACTTGATAAGAAGTAGAGGGAGTGTATGACATAGTTTACTATGGTTATGTTGATGCAACATAGGGGTAGTGAGTCATAGGTTGGGGGGTAGAAATGAAAGGGGCTTGTCCCACTAGGTTGGATGTTGTTATTGTAAGTTGGTTTATTGGCATGGTTATACTAGGTGAAGGGTGAGTCATAACTCATGCAATTATAGGTATGAGAGTAGATGGGATGGGTACCACCAAATTCTAAAATGGGTTTAGACTTGACTGAACTACTTATTGTGAAGATAGGGAAGTCATGCCAAGGTTTAGGTGAGATTGGGAAGTTAGTGATGCTAACCTTTGGACATTATTTATGGTTGGGTTACTTGTAGAAGCGGTGGTTTGAGTAACCATAGGGAACATAGTGGAGACAGCTAAAATTGAAGTTGTCTCCATCAGAGAAGTTGGCATACCATATAGTGGGTCACCTGAATAATTGTAGGTTTGGCTCATGCAAGGTAATGTTAAAGGGCTACCACATTATGATAAATAAATTTAACAAAATCTTGATCTCTTTTAGGAACAATAGGAATTTGTTTAGGGCTAGGAGTATGCTCTATATCTAAAGTATGCTCTATGACAAAATCATCAAATGAGGGGAAGGTGGAAGTGGTTGCCATCTTGCGTGATAGGAAAGAATTTTGGCTTCACATTAATACCATGTAAGAAGAAGTATAAACAATCTTAATACTTTTTATTAGTGATAGAATAAGGAAAAAATAGGTTCAAGTGTATATAATTAGGTTATTTTAACTTGTTGTTTTGAGTAAAATGAAATTACATGGTCACTGATGTTAGTCACTTGATCGATGTTGGTAGGTTAAAGTCTATTGATGTCGGTGGGTTTAACTAATGTTGATCATTGTGATATCCTAGGAGATGAAAAATCCAACATTTTTGAAACCTATAGGTAAAATTTAGGTAAAATAAAGGATGCAAGAGGTCTATAGAAGGAGAATGAACACTTAGAAAACCTAATATAATAGGTTATATAACCTAAGTATTATAAATGGTGTTGATTTTTTAAACCAATGGAAAATGTCCTTACCAACTCCAAAATATAGAAGACAATAGAAAAGTAGAAAAAGAACATACAACCACTAATTATTAACTGCTAAAGATTAGTTTCAGTCTCATGTTAGATTATGCCTTAATCAGATAGTGAGAAGAGAATTTGATTATCAAAGGTACTAAAAAACAATCTAGAGTTGGTTTTAGGTTAGTTTTGGTGCTCAATTAAAAATTTATCTTAGACTAGGTATGTGGCTTGTTATAGGAGCTTTCTCCCTAGACTTCATGGAGCTGAAGCCAAGTTAAGCTACTTAGCAAAAATATACCTTCTATCTAAAGTTTATACTCCACTAGAGAATGGAGTGGGTTCTCCTCTTGTTGGTGAAATCCAAGTAGGATAGTTGACTAGGATAAGGTGATCCACTAGGTGATGAAATCTTGATGGGCCTTGTCTCATGTGAGTTTAGATATTTTTTTTGTGACTTTGATATGGTTATGTAACATAGGTGTACTACTATTTATTCATAATGCTTGTAATTAACTAGGTGAGTTAATATGTAGTAATCTAACAATGAAGTGCAATAAGTTTTAAACTCAAATCTTAAATGTTTTGATTCAAATGAAAACAATGATAAAATAAGAGAAGAGATTGAATTTCACTATCCTAGTGTGCATGTAAGAAAGAGATAAAGGAGATATTATTTTTACCTTACAAGAAAAAAGATAAGTTTCTTTTAGAAGCAAAAGAAAGAGAAGAGTGGCAAGGAAGAAGAAATTTTAGTTTATTGCCTTTAAATAGAAAATAAAATGTTGAATAATTCATTTTGAGGAAAAAAAGAGGGAGAAAGTTCAAAGAATGAAAATTTCACTATAATTCACCTATATGAACACTTAAAACAAGCAATTAACCCAAAGAAAACTCTAGGGTCCCACCGAGTGTGCCAAAAATGTTTTACTAAATTTTGAATCTATTTGATGTTTAAGGAGAAATAGAGATGAAGGGTAGGGATTATATATTAGAGAGAACCTAGATTGGTTACGTGTCATATCTATATGATGTTGAGCACTCTTATTTGGCTAGGGAGGACTACCTATGAACAAGAAAGGACTATCACCAAAAATATTTGTTAGCATATATATGAGTGGTTTGCCAAGCTACGTGCTTGTTCTTGAAAGTGTCAAACTTCTTTAGAGATGATACTCCACTTTTTGAAAGAAAATTGATAATGAATAAAAAAATAAAAGAGAGAGTAAGAGAGATATGTTCATACCATTCTTGCAATCTAAGTGTAGTAAAGAGTGACACAATGAAGGTAATGTGAGTTGTTTATGTTTTTAGAGGTTATTTAAGTAGGTTTAGTGAGGTTAGTGGAAATACATAGTTGTCGGCATCAATTAGGTTACTAATGTCAGTAAGGAGATATGAAATTTTTTGGTAATATGACTAATGTTAGTTATGTGACTGATGTTGATAGGGGTAGTAGGTTCTCAGGAGGTTGCAGGAGACTTTTTTGAGCTAGGAGGTGGATGTTGGTTAGGTTTTATGAGTTTGGGAAGAGTTGTAAGGGAGTGGGTAAGACTCAAGTGGGTCTAGATAGAGGATTGGTATGTTTGAAGCAGAGGGAAATAGGTGAAGGAGTTTTACAACTCCTCTATAGGGAAAGTCAGGATGTTCATAAAATAATAAATAATATAATGTAAAGTAATTATAAAATGACTATTTAAAGGAACTACAAAGCATAAAGATATACTTAGCTGATGAAATGGATGAATTATGGGTGAAAAATAGATGGATATGATTATTCATGTTGAATAAATAGGTGAACAAAAAGACAAGTTTGTGTTGTCAATTTAGAAGAGTCCAAGCTCTATGTAGTATATCAATTCCTAATTTGGACTAGTTTGTGTAGAGTAATATTAAGCCTAGATGTATAAAAGCTAAAGCCTATATGTGAATCACTAAGTTTTTCTAATCTCTACTAACCTAAACATTAGGTTATAATCTGGTTTAAATAACCAACATTGACAATAGTGGCATGATAATAAGTAAAAGGGCTATTTTAGCCTATTTTTTTGTTCTTTCTCATGCCAAGTGTGGTATCCATTAAGAACTAGTAGAAATATAAGGTTAAAAAGGACATAGTTAGTTAGGAATTTATGTTTGGGGTGAGAAAAAGTTAAGGGTAGTTAGGATTAGGAGACTAAGTCTTGAGGTGACTCAGAGGGTAAATTAGTCTTAGGATAAGGTGGCATAAATAGTTTTTAATTAACTAAATTAAATATTTTAAATTAATTAAATGTGTGAGGGGTAAAATCATGGGTTAGGAAGGCTAATTATTAAAAGGGGTGTAAGGGGGGTTTTGACATAGGTATTTACACGTGTGTGACGTAATTTTAGTGTATACAGAAGCATAGGACATACATAGGCATATCCAACTACTCATAAGAGATATAGAGTTTTGAGGCCCTCATAGGAATAATCACACTTTATGAATGGATACATGGGATGGTTATGATTGAACAAAGATATTAATGCTCAACTCAAAGCCATTAAGCATCAAGTATACTCCTTATTTTTTCTCAGACCTTACTGACTCCATTGACAAGGTGTAGTCTTGAGACCAAGGGGTTTATTTGAACCCAAAACATAAGATAATCATGTCAAAACCCTATGGATAGCCCTTGAATAAATACATAAGCACATATATGATCTCAATATAATTTTAGGTGTCACAAAACCTCAATTTAAATCCAAATTTCCTTGAGGGCTAGTAAGGAGGTGTCATGATTTAAACCCCAAGTTACCTAACCAATATACCAAATGCATACAAAATAGTGATAATCATTTATAAAGCTTATGAAACCATGAAAAAGATAATTTTTGATGTTTATGAATGTATGCCAATAATGATATTGAGTTTTTAATACCAAAACTCAAAATTAGACCTCTCTTAAGTTCAAGAAAGGTAAGTCTGCCACTCAAGTAGCAACTTCATACACTCACACCATCTATCACACTTTGTATGGGAAGATAATAAATTTGGAATAGGTGGGGTAGGGGGGGTAAATAAATAAGTTTTTCCAAGTGTAATGAGGCTAATTGGTATCATGTGATTTATGAATGACCGTTAAAACCCTAAATAGGTCTTTAACCCTCCTAAAACCTCAATAATGACTAGACAGAAAACATTCACCTATAAAGCACATATAATGACATAGTTTTATCCTAAAACTTATTGTATGTTATTGAGGATTGAAATGAGGATATCCATATGCATTTATTCCATACTTTTAGTTGTATAGACTACCATAAATTCCCTATTTTGCATGTTTTTTGGTGTTTTACAGGTGTTCTGAGAAAGGGAGAACTTCCAAATCATTGCATGAGGTTAGTTTTGACATGTCCTAACTATTAAATCCAAAAAAATTTCATAAGATATTTTGGAGTTGGTTAAATAAGGTTCATTTTCCAAGGTAATCTTAAACATGGATAAAATGAGACTAGGTGATAAGGTCATTTCATGGTTCTCACAACACTTCTACAGGGTTTTAAGACTTAAAAATAGACATGGAGGTTGGTGATATCCTAGGGAAAGTTAATAAAACTATTTTGTGTGATTTCACATATGTGGGAGAGTTATGGAGAAATAAAATATGCTCTAGGCAAGGAGTCCTAATTGAGGTTGAATTGAGGAGAGAGAAAGGTAGATACATGGACTTCCACTCAAATTTAGAACATGAAATTGACATGGATATGTAAGGACATAATGGGTACTATAATATGTCATTGGTTTTTAATTACCTTCCATACATTCTCTTACATGATGAGGTTTACAGGGTTTTAGGGCTATAAAGAAAATAGGCCTAGTGAGGGCTTGAGTATCAAATTAGAATCTTGGGAGTTGTTTCAAGAACTAAAATGGTTTGTTTCAAGTCTGATAACATATTTGAATACCATCCATGGAGATATAGTGATTTTAATAATATGAAATTGAGTTTTGGGCCACTTGGATCAAGCTAAGCATAGGAAATGAAGAGTTTTAAGACACAAAAACAAGCATATACATTTGGGAGGTACTCCATCTACCTGGTCAAAATGAGTTCAAGAAAAACTATCCCAAATCCATATTTCCACCAATGATAAAATAATATTTGTTTGGCCCTAAAAAATTCACTGAATAATTTTTTGAAACTTCCAATAAGTTTGAAAAACCCCCACCTTTCTATCTTACCGTCATTATGGGAAACAAACTTGTCCATAATTACATTATGGATAGTGGGAAAAGCACTTAAATTATGCATAAACTAGTTGAAAAAAATTTATGCTTGAAGTATGAACCTTATAAAAAAGGAGGTTTGTATCTTTAAAAACCAAGCAAGTATATAAGGCTCATCAAAAGTTTGAAAGTGTTCTTGCATGACATCCCAATTTTCTAATTCTATAAGACATAGTGGTGGTGGATCTGCCTTTACACTTTTCCATTTGCCTATCAAGAGACTTCATTGCCAAGATAGGAGGGTATGTTTATGATGATTGGTATTTATTTTATTTTAGTATGAGGTATGGAGATAAAGTGAAAATAATAACATATTCATTGGCCAAGTTCCACATTGAACCATATTTGGAAACTAGTTCCAATGTAAATTGCACTATCAATGAGTAAGAAAAGCATGTTATAGATGATGGAACATCTTCCAAAATTGAAATTATTTATGATCTATTCTTAGATATATATAGTGCTAAGACCTATGAGTATGATCCATATTATTTCATTGAAGAGATAGGCCTTGGCACATATATCATTCATGATGAGAGTGATGATCATACTGATGTAAATCTTGATGACTCCCTCATATAAGTTGCAATGGGTAACTACTATCTTCATATGGATGATAACAATGAGTTTCAAAGTGTAATAGAACATGGTAATGAATATGGTACAATTATGCCTACCCAAAAATAAAAGGTTCATGCGTGTGATATCAAAAAAAGAATGTGATTTATGATAGTAGTTCCATGCCATAAATCAAGAATTTGAAAACGTAAGTGGCCCAACTCTCCTTCCTAAACAACCTGAGCTTGATAATGAGGTCATTGGTGGACCTAATGAACATGAAGAATAGTGTCAAGTCATTGTCAAGTAGGTTGAAGCCTTGGAATAATATAATTAGGCAAAGATAGAACTTTTTATGGTTTTAGAGTAGCCTAAGCCTCAATCTAATATTGATTCACTTATAGACATCTTTAGCCAACAAGAGGGAAAATGTGATGGTTCTAGACATCAAACACAATATGGTATAGATGAAGGTGCAGCTGAAAAGGTTCCCATGACTCCTAAGAATCATGTTGAGAAGCATCAAATGAGAATGAAGGAGATCAATCAAACTGGACTATCAAGCATACCTCAAAGTGAGTTAAGAAGACCATTCAATGGAGTTTCAAGTGGTGTAATTGCATCTAGAAGAGGTCCCACAAGTGCTAAGTCCTTTGATCACCTTCAAAAGAAAATTTTATTTGAAAAACATCCATTCTATGTTGAAATTTTCTCATGAATAATTTGTGACTCAAGAAATATTGTTTTTGATCCTAGTTGAAGCAAAATGAAGTGTTTCATCACCTCAAACATGTTTTGAGGTATGTACATAGTAGGTTAGGTGTGTTGTTTTATGTCTTTTATGTGTGGTTTACCTAAATTTCTAAAGAATAGTGTGTATTTTATTTTTATTATGTTTTTGGTGTGAGTTTAAGGTATTCATAAGGCATATAAGTTTCATATTGTAGCATAAGAGTGACTCTATTGCCTAATGGAATGATAAGGCTATTGGTCCATTAGCATTACATGTATGCTGCCCTTATGAATCACCAATATTATTGATCAAAATTTAACCTTAAATCAAAATTGGTTACCCACTCTTGGTTTAATTTCATAGGGTTTTCAATATATTTTCATAGTATTTCCATGGTCTTAAATAGTTTCATTTGGTCAACCTTGTCTAGCATTAGCCAAAGTTTGGTCTTATGTTCACTTGTCTAGTCCTAGGGGTAAATCTCAAGGTCTTGATGTTTTAAAACATGGTAAAATTTTTATAATGGTTTAAGTTCATTCAAAAAAATTATTTAGGTTTCATTAATATCATAATATTATGTGCTAACCTTCTATTTGACTCTCATATGCAAAAATACAAATTTGGCCACCTTTTGGCCTATTTGAAAGAGCTGCATGTACCATTCAAAGAATAAAACATTTAAAGAAGTTTAAAAAAGTACCTAATTTAAAATATTGGTCAAATAATGTTAATGTATGGTTATATAATAATATAATATGTAGTTTAATGCATAAACTAATCAAAAGGACACCTTAATTTTGGGCACTTGTATGACCTTGCAAGATCAAATTTTAGTTGGAAATAGTTTTTGGAAATAATTTTTAAGTGTTATGTGGCATAAATAAAATAATTTTATAGCTTTTGGACAATTTTCAAGTTGAACTGACACTTCAAGAATTCTTTCTAGTCTATCACTACCTTCACAAGCTCAGGAAGGCAAATTTGAACTAAATAGTATGACCAAGAGATAGAGAGTTAAGAGATGATACTTTGTAAATTTTTATGGGTCATATTAATATTTAAATTATTGGAATTATTTTTTATATTTATGGATTCTTATTTATGAACAATCACTGAGAGTGATAGTAGGGCACCATGTCCTATCCATTCAAGCAGGGTATTTTCTTGCATATGTTTATCCACATCATAATTAGATGGAGAAGAATAGTTTTTAGGGATGATTTTATACTTAAATTATCTATTTTTTTTGTGGTTTCATCATCCAAATAATATCCATGAAGTGTCTTCACTTGGAAGAAAAATGACTTGATGTACAAGATGTTTCAGTGAATCCTACTACAAGTCTTGGTTTCTTGAGGTGTTGGTCACTTTTAGAATATTAAAAATGCTTCACCACTTATGGAATATCCCTCAAACTCATGGATTTAATTGATAATTATTTGAGATTTGATTCTTATTCATAGTCTTCAAGTGCTTGGTTTTTGGAGACATGGTCTATGTTTGAATAATTTACTTCATGTTTAATTGCCAATTTCACTCAAATATCATAGTTATATCATAGTATAAGGTTATTAAAAAAAATTTCAGTAATAGAAGTATGAGAAAATTAGGATAGTAATCCAAATATACTCTCCAATGATATTCATAAGTGTTTCTCCCATATACAAGCCTATACAAACTATAGAGGTAGTTTGAAAATGCCATAATGGTGGATCAAAAATTATAAGCCATGTAGAGATATGAATTTAAAATTTAAACATTTGTATGAGTCTACACATGTTTCCTAAAACATTATTGATCTCATAAGATATTCTAAGACTACACATAGACCTTATGCATTAGTTTATTGTATCTCAAGTCTATACAAACTATAAGGTGAGTTGAATGTGACAGAATGCTTGTCAGAAGTTTTATAGACCATTGAAGGAGTGACAAGGAGATGTGTTAAAGTTGAGAGGTTTGAAAAGTTTAAGAACTCAAATAAGTGGCTCTTTGTAACTCCAAACAACCAAGTAGTGACCTACAAGGTCTAAGCCTATAGGTCCTCATTTTGGACCATGATTAACATTAGATCAACAAAAGAACAAGACAAATAGAATAATTAAATGAAATATAAGATGAAATATCTCAAAAAAAGATGAAATTACCTAAGTGTGCTTGAAGATCCAATGAGATGGTTAAGGAACTGAGTTAACAATATTGGGTGAATATTTTATCACCAGCTAACTGATGAACAAAATAGGTCTCTTCAACCACAACATAAGGAGATTGGTCATATCTAGATGTCCAGGTTTACCACATCAAAAGGGGAAAAATTTCTCCTCTCATCAAGGGGAGGTTCCCTTATAACTATGAGGAGCTATATACTATATATATGTAGAAAATAACACTCAGGGGTAGGATAGCACCATCCATCTCCCTTTTTTCAGAGATGATGTTCAAAAGCAAAGGAGAAATCTTGGTGAAGACATTGAAGGCACTTCTCTTTTTTCAAAAGTGGTCTGGCATGAAATAGTAGGAGGTCTTTTAGGTAGGAAACAAGTAACTGGTAACAAGGGCATAGTAACCAGTAGACTGAGGTGTAGCACAAAGTCTCCACCTTGACTCCCAAGAGTGAAATATGAAGGATAATGAGGGAACAAATTTATCCCAAGGTCCTTTACATAAGAACAAAAAATAGACAAACACACTAAAGGCAATTGTATATAGCACAAAGTCTTCCCATAATTGGCTTTAGGACACCTTCTTGATTACTTCCACAAGTTTTACTTATTTCATTAAATAGACAAGAACACATTTAGAAGATAGACATAAGAACAATATCCTAAAATGACACAAGCTATAACAGCACAAAGTTTGAAAGTAACTTGCTTTCTCATTCAAATAAAGAAATATGATTAACAATCTGAGCTCAAAGTCTCAGTAATCACCTTTCAATTTTGGTAGAGTTTTTTCTTCTATAACTGAGAGATCTCCCCTACATAAAATAAGAGATTACATTATATAGTATCCAAGAAAGGATTGGCACTTTGTTCCATAAAATGGCCCATACTGCATTCCATGCCTTGAATGCATTTTTAGTTTAGTCAAAGAGGGCCATGACGGAATAGGGTCGCTGCCTTAACTGTGGCATGTCAATTCATCTCAAATGTCTTCTCTTGGGCTTAAGTCATTTGGTCTATCACCTAATGTCTACGCATTTGTCCATTTCATCTTTACTCTAAAGGAGACAAATAGGCTATGCCTTCAATGTTTGCAAGCCAAAATATTTGCTTGGTGGATTGTTCCACCTATTAGAATAACTTTTGTGTAGATATTTCTAGCTTTTCCCTCTTTCTACTGTAATTTGAGGTTGTTTTTAACTTTTGTCTTTCTCCAGCTTTATCTCTTCCTTGAATTTGAGCTCTTGGGGCTACATTTCTAGCTTTACTGGCTCTTTCGGCTCCTTCTCTTAGTGGTTCTTCCTTTTGGCCTTTAGGCCTTTGAATGTATTTAGGTCTATGCTCAATCCTTTTAAAGACCAATGCTTATTTCATTGCTATGAATTTGATGGCTTTGGGAATGTCCTCGAATGTCTGGATCCCAATAGATAGTTCATGGTGCTTAATCTTGATGTCTTCAGGCTCGTCACCCTCCTTGGTAATTCCTTCAACTTTCTTATTTTGATCCTTCCTAAAGGGAGGAATCCCTTCAGCTTTGGCTGAGAGTCCCCCACAAGGGAACCTACCCTTTGGGGTCCTTCGGGCTTCTTGGTCTGTCTTCAGGCAGTCTTATTCCTTCAAACTTTTTGTTTGAAGCAATTGCCTTTGTATTTTTATCACAGAAAATCTTTTCAAAGGAATTCTTAGCCTTTCAAACTCTTAAACTGTCCATTTTTCTCATTGCTTTCCCTCTGCAAGGGCTGTTTGATCTCCAAGATTGCCTTTCAAAAAAGTTGTAAGGGTCCTTTTGGCTCTTAACTGTCCTCTGCAAGGGCACTTGTCCTTTAGGCTTTGGGGTACTCCTTTGAACTGTTTGATTAAACCAACCATTTGAACCAACTTTGGTTCAATAGTTTAATCTTATGTTCCACTCATTCACTTAACCATTTGAGCCAACTGTGTTGAACCAACCGCTTGTTGAACCATTGAACCATTGAACCTATTGAACATTTGAACCATTTTGGATCAAGGTTCAATGGTTCAATGGTTCAAGCCTTCTTCTTTTCGCTAAGTCTTTTGAAGCCATTGAACTTGCTGAAGTGGTTAAACTTTAAACTTTTGCTGAAGCGCTTAACTCTCTAGGCTTATCGACATCGTTGAACCTTTGAACCTGTTCAACCCTTGAACCTTTTAGAAGTGGGGTTCAGTGGTTCAATGGTTCAATGGTTAAATCCTTTGTTTGAAGCTTGCCAATGAACCTTTTTAGCTGAACTGAAGCATTAAACCAGCCTTTAAAAATACTTTAGTGTTGAGAGATTGTTTTTTTCTTAAAGAGTCTATAGAAATGAACCTACAGAGTCTGTAGAAATGAGTCCATAGTTCCCTTCCTACAGAGTCTATAGAAATCAACTTGTGAAGTCCATAGAACTGAGTCTATAACTTAGCCTATAGAGTCTATAGTTTTCTCTAAGTCTCTCGAGCCTTGAAAGAGTCCATAGAATCTAGCCAGTGGAGTTTGTAGAAACATATCTATAGAGTCCATAGAAATAAGCCTGCAGAGTCCGTAGAAATGAGCTTGTAGAGTCTGTAGAAATGAGCCTACGAAGTCCATTAGCTACAAAATCTTAAAAAATGGAGAATTTGAATGCCCAGAATAACTTTTTTGAAGGGAAGAGATAATTTTTGGCCTGTAGGACCAAAAATAGTTCATGTGTTGTCCCAAAAAGGAGTGACACATTTTGGGAACAACAGCTGGCTCTAGTTGTGGAACTTGCTTCAGTTGAAATTTTGAAGCAGCTAAGGGGAGTAGAAATCAGAATCTCTAGTGCCTTGAAGTATGCCATTGGGCTATAGAGTCATGCTACCCAAAAAATAAAGGCATCAAAAATGAAAATGAAAAGCACATAATAGAATTAAAGACTATACAAATATGCATATGTATAGATGATCTTATCTGATGCTTCAAGAATTGAAGCACTTCAGATGCCACCCACTATGAGATAGTGAAAATGGTGGTCCATCCTGATAAACTAGTAAGAAACCATTTTCTCCCCAAAATAAATGATGGGCAAATGGAACTCTCCACCAGAAATCACATTTTCTGTGCATTCCTTTTGGTTCTCTCTTCTTACCCCATGGCAAGGCATGGTCTCCAATCTAAAAACCATAAATCTTTGTTCTTTTGGCATAAAGTTCCTTTTCCTAACTTTGGCACGTAATATTATGGTCCACTACCATAGCTTGTTGCTCTTTTGGTTTAGTCTAGCACATGATTTGATTGTCAGCATCAAACATCTACCAATGATTGACATTGTCAGGCATACTTGGTCACAAGACCAGTTTGATAGTGTACCCATTATCTTTGAAATTAGGGTGAGGAAACATGAAGGTTACACAGATAACCAATGATTTTACATGATTATGAGGCTCTCTAGGCACTATATAAATATTGAAAGCCTCAAAACTTTCAATATAGTCCCATATCAGATTGTGCTATTGGTGCAATCTTTTGTTCTTGGTTTGACACAGGTTCCTTACCTGACAAACAATCAACTTAGTATCTCCTTGGTAGTGTTGTTGGTGTTGCTGAACTACAACTTGTATGAAGAAGGAATAATATCTCCCAAAGGAGATATTAGAACAATCTTAGTTCCAATACTGGTAGAAGAGCAACTACCATCAAATTCCAAGATCCAAACATCATCAGAAGCTGATTGTCTATCAAATTTTTATTTAATAGAGAGGGAAGATCCTTTTTCATCTATATTTCACCCTACCAATTCTTCTAATGTCTTGTTTGAATTAATTTCTAGATCACCACCTATAGGAATTTCATTTGATGAAACATAAAAATCCTCTGTAGATATGAAAAAGTTACCCATTCTTGAAGACTCAAATAGAATTAGAGCTTCAGGCACTGATGTTGAGTGACAACATATTGTGCCTCCTTTTCTGAGAGCAACCTCTTCATGATGACTTTGACAGGGATCCTTGCCTTAGATAGGTCCATGCTCAATTCTCCTCCAACATCCTTGTAGAAATTTCATCCAAGAAGGATGCCATATGTGGCTGGGACATCGGCCACCAAGATTGTCATCTTGATTCTCTTGTCTAGGAATGCTACAAATGCAAATTGGGCATTTTTGATTTGTCCCAGTAGTGGCACTTATTTGTTCTCCATGGAGAAACATCTCCCAAATGTCTTGGTTAGTGTGAGACCAAGAGATTCTACCACTTTGGTAGGGATGACATTGTTAGATGCACCTGAGTCTATGATGTAATTGTTCAACTGGTGACCATTTATCAACAGGGAAACATAGAAAGGCTCTATTTTCCTAGGGGCAGTAGGAGGAGTAATGACAATATTGTTTGGGATGGACATGTTCCTTTAGGGATCATGAGTTACCTTCTTAACATCTTGTCCTATAGGGACAAATTTATTCTTCACACACTCAACCAACTTGTCCAACTACTCAGGGTTGGCTTGTAGGAATTCAAATTCAAACATTTGAATTTTTGTTTTCTTGACATGGTCAATTATGTCAAATGTCTGAAATGAATTAGGAACAGGGGAATGTAGTTCATCCTTTTGGTTTTTAGGAGGGGGAAGACTAATCTATGAAATTAAAGTTGAAGGTGTAGAAACATTTGGGATACTTACTTTTTAAGCAATCACCAAGTCCTTTGGCTAGAAAGGTAGAGAAGTTCTTTGTTTGGTAATTGAAATTGCAGGTTGAGGTTGCTCCTCTATTTTTTCTATATTAGCTTGCTAGGCTAACTGATTCTTAGACTAGGTGAAAATAACATATGATCCATCAACTGCTTTACCTTCACTTCTGGATTCATCCTGGTAATTCAAGAAACTAATGTTGGAGTCACTAGCTAATTCTTCTTCTCCCTCTATGAAGAGATTAGCATCATCTTCTGGGTTCAACTCAGGCTGGAAGGAGAAATCAGATTCTGCTTCAAGATATCCAACTATTGAATTGGTTCGAGGTGCTTCAATGGCCAATTTTCCTTGAGGGGGAAGAAGATGATTCGATTGCCCTTGACTTTTGGTAGCATTGCCTTGATATGACTGGTTCTGAAATGTCCTCCTTCATCTATCCTAGTAAGGAAGAGAAGACATACCTTGGGCCACTTGTCTTTTCAAATCTAGCATTTCATTTGCTAACTTTTACACTATTAATCAGTGGTGCCTATAGATGAATTCTCAAAAGATGAAGAAGATTTGACTCTCCTAGGATCTCTTCTTATCTTCCCTACCAATATGTGGTCATCTTCCACCTCAGTGGCCAAATCTTGAGCAGCAACAAGGTCTATGTGGCTAGCACATCTCAGTAGAAAACTTACTTTAGGCAACTATGAGTTGATGAAAAAACACTTAAGGTTCTCAGGTGTTGGCTGAGCAATTATAAGAATCCTATTCCTTAGCTTGTTGAACTTGGCTATGAAATCTCTCATTGGTTCATGAGGCTCCTTCTTCATTTGTGTGAGCTGAGCTAGCAAGGCATGCACATCTTATGTAGGCTTGAACTTGGCTTCAAATTTGGCTTTGAGAGTGTTCTATTCAGTCACTGACTGAGCCTACAGATGGTAGAACCAATCTACAACAACACTTTGTAATGTCTCTATGATAGCCTAATTGCTACATCTTCATACTCCACACCTATCATACTGTAGGCTATGCTGAAAGTTGTGATGTGTTCATCAAGATGAACTCTCCCATCACCAAAGAATTTGGGGAAATTCTTCCTTGAAATATGTGGTAGCTCATGTAGAGGTGGCATTAAATTAAGTGGGCCAAATAGTTACCCTAAGGGCCTTGAATTGCCATTATATGGCTATGGAAAGGGGGGATAACAAATATTAGTGGGGTATGTATGGGCAAAGCTCTACTAGTAGAGGAAAAAGAAGATCTACCTTGTATTGGTGACCTGGTGTTGGTAGGAAGAAGACTCCTAGTTCATTGAAGGTGAGGTTGTGGAGGAAAAAAATCAAAATTGCACTGTTGTACCAAATCAAAAATAGGGTCAACAACACCTTGAGCTTTCTAGCTTCTTGTATATCATGAGCTACCAGATTGTAAAATAAAAATGGAAAAGAATGGG
Source organism: Torreya grandis (assembly GCA_037957365.1). Classification (NCBI taxonomy): domain Eukaryota; kingdom Viridiplantae; phylum Streptophyta; class Pinopsida; order Cupressales; family Taxaceae; genus Torreya; species Torreya grandis. The sequence goes on along the minus strand of JARHVA010002885.1, from coordinate 799,023 downwards.
CCCTACTTTAGCTTGGATCTTGAGGCTCCAAACTACTCATTCTTTCTAATTGGCATGGAGCTACTAGAGAATTGACTTTTAAAAGTGAAACATTTGATCCCCAATAGCTTTGGTTCATAGCTCAGAGTATATAATGGAAATGGATAAGACACAAGTGATGCTTTAATCTAAAGCTTGATGCTTCAAATTGCACAAATTTTTTTTGTCCCCAGTAGAGAAAATGGATAAGGAAAAGAACTAAAATTGCTTGTTCTTCCCTAGCAGAGTCACCAAAAAAATGTTGGCATGAAGTTGGCAGTGTTCTTTCCTACTTCACGTTGTTCCCCAATGGAGTCACCAAAAATTGTTGCGTGAAGATGGGAGAAAAATTAACAATGGGAAAGAATTGGAACTGCTCATTCTTCCCCAGTAGAATAAATGGATAAGGCTATAATGGTAATGGGTAAGACATAGGTGATGTTTCAATTTGAAGCTTGAGGCTTAAAATTACACAAAATTACTATGTCCTCAGTGGAGTCACCAAAAACTATTGGGTGAATATTTTGTCACTAGCTAACTGATGAGAAAAATAGGTCTCTTCAACCACAGTATAGGGAGATTGGTCATCTAGACGTGCAGATTTACCACATCAAAAGGGGATAAATCTCTCCTCTCATCAAGGGGAGGTTCCCTTATAACTTTGAGGAGCTATATATATATATATACTATACATATATATATATACATATATATATACATATATATATATATATATATATACATGTATATACATATATATATACATATATATATATGTATATATCTATATGTATATATATACATATATATATGTATATATCTATATGTATATATATATATGTATCTATATATATACATATATATATATATATACATATATATATATATGTATATATATATATGTATACTATACATACACACACACACACACACACACACACACACACACACACACACACACACACACACACACATATATATGCAAAAAATAACACTCAGGGGTAGGATATCACCATCCATCTCTCTTTTTTTAGAGATGATGTTCAAAAGCAAAGGAGAAATCCTAGTGAAGACACTGAAGGCACTTCTCTTTTTTCATAAGCGGTCTGGCAAGAAACAATAGGAGTTATTTTAGGTAGGAAAAAAATAACTGGTAACAAGGGCATAGTAACCAATAGACTGAGGCGTAGCATAAAGTCTCCACCTCAACTACCCATGAGTGAAATACGAAGTAAAATGAGGGCATAAAGTCATCCCAATGTCCTTTACATAGGAATAGAAAATAGACAAACACACTAAAGGCAATTGTAGACATCACAAAGTCTTCCCACAATTGGCTTTAGGATAGCTTCTTGATTACTTCCACAAGTTCTGCTATTTCATTAACTGGACAAGAATGCATTTAGAAGATAGACATAAGAATAATCTCCTAAAATGACACAAGCTATAACAGCACAAAGTCTAAAAGTAACTTGCTTTATCATTCAAACAAAGAAATATGATTAACAATCTGAGCTCAAAGTCTCAGTAATCACCTTTCAGTTTTGGTAGAGTTTTTGCTTCTATAACTGAGAGATCTCCCCGACATAAAATAAGAGATTACATTATATAGTAGCCAAGAAAGGCTTGGTACTTTGTTCCATAGAATGACCCATGCTGTATTCAATGCCTTGAATGCATTTTTAGTTTCGTCAAAGAGGGCCATACTAGAACATGGTGGCTACCTTAATTATGGCATGTCAATTCATCTCAAATGTCTTCTCCTAGGCTTGAGTCATCTGGTCTATCACTCGATGTCTGTGTATCTGTCCATTTCATCTTTACTCTAAGGGAGACAAATAGGCTGCACCTTCAATGTTTACAAGCCAAAATATCTACTTGGTGGACTATTCCACCTACTGGAATAACTTTTGTATATATATTTCTTGCTTTTCCCTCTTTTTCCTATTATTTGAGCTTATTTTTAACTTTTGTCTTTCTCTAGCTTTGTCTCTTCCTTGAATTTGAGCTCTTGGGGCTACATTCCTAGTTTTACTAGCTCTTTCAGCTCCTCTCAGCGGTTCTTCCTTTTGGCCTTCTGGCCTTTGAATGTATTTGCATCCATGCTCAAGCCTTTAAAGATAAATGGTTATTTCATTGCCATGAATTTGATGGCTTCAGGAATGTCACCGAACGTCTAGATCCCAATAGCTAGTTCATGGTGCTTAATCTTGACATCTTCGGGCCTGTCACCCTCCTTGGCAATTCCTTTAGCTTTCGTATTTTGATACTTCCCAAAGGGGAGGAATCCCTTCAGCTTTGGCTTATAGTCCCCTACAAGGGTACCTACTCTTTGGGGTCCTTTAAGATTCTTGGTTTGTCTTTAGGTGGTCTTATTCCTTCAAACTTTTTGTCTGAATGAATTACCTTAGTATTTTTGTCATGAAAAATATTTCTGAAGGAACTCCTACCCTTTCAGCCTTTGAAATGGTCCATTTTGCTTGTCACCTACCATTTGCAAGGGCTGTTTGATCTCCAAGATTGTCTTTTAGAAAAGTTTCAAGGGTTCTTTTGGATCTTAAGTGTCCTCCGCAAGGGCACTTGTCCTTCGGGCTTTGGGGCACTCCTTTAAACCATTTGATTAAACTAATCGATTGAACCAACTTTGGTTCAATGGTTCAATCTTATGTTCTACTCATTCATTTGACTATTTGAACCAACCGCTTGTTGAACCATTAAACCGTTGAACCCATTGAACCATTTTAGATCAAGGTTCAACGGTTCAATAGTTCAAGCCTTCTTTTTGCTAAGTCGTTTAAAGCTATTCAACTTGTTGAAGTAGTTGAATTTTGAACTTTTGATGAAGTGATTAAATATTTAAGCTTGCTAACATCATTGAACCTTTGAACCCGTTGAACCCTTGAACCTTTTGGAAGTGGGGTTCAGTGGTTCAATGGTTCAATCCTTTGTTTGAAGCTTGTCGATGAACCTTTTTAGTTGAATTGAACTGTTGAACTAACCTTGAAAAATGTTTAAGTGTTGATATCTTATTTATTTCCTATAGATTACATAGAAATGAACCTGTAGAGTCCATAGAAATGAGTCTATAGTTCCCTTCCTACAGAGTCTGTAGAACTTACCCTACAGATTCTGTAGAAATCAACCTGCAAAGTCTATAGAACTGAGTTCATAAAACTTAGCCTACAGAGTCTATAGTTTTCTCAAAGTCTCTCAAGCCTTGAAATATTCCATAGAATCCAACCTACATAGTCTGTAGAAACATATCTGAAGAGTCCATAGAAATAAGCCTGTAGAGTTTGTAGAAATGAGCCTGCAGAGTCCATAGAAATGAGCCTATGAAGTCTGTTAACTACAAAAGCTTGAAAAATGGAGAATTTGAATGCCCAAAACAATTTTTGAGAAGATAAGAGATAATTTTTGTCCTGTAGGACCAAAAATAGTTCATGTGTTGTCCTAAAAAGGAGTGACAGATTTCGGGAACAATAGACAAGTCCTAAAAGGAACCTATAGGACTGTGTACAAAATGAGCAAGTGATAAGTGGCTTGAAAATGAAAAAAGGAGTTTGAAAACCTTGATATACATTGGAATGAATTACTTTGATTATAATATTTCAAGAATTATGCTAAGAGAGAGGACTAAGTTTTAGACTTTATGATCAAACCTAGTCCTAATGATCACCTATAACCATGCCTTGAAAGGTGTGAGATACAAGTGCATAAAATGAAGGGGTAGAGTATGTATAAAAGATTTTTTGATCCCAATGAGGATTTAAAACAATCTTAAAGATCCAAAAAAAGATTTTTAATATGAATGGTGAGTTCCTAAACTCAAGTATGTAGTCAAGATAACCCTAAAAGGCCACCTATAGGCTTAGTTAAGGATCAATCCATTTTCAAGCTAAAGAGATGGTAGAGGTGTGTGAAAGGTGTTATGATATTAACTTGGATTATCAAGTAAAATCCAAAATCCATGGATAAGTTATTTTGTGTGATGGTGAAGACCTTGAAACACAAAGAGTACAGTCATGACCCTAAAAGGTCACTTATAGGCTATAAGCTCAAGATAGGCTAGTTCTAAGCTCTGATGTCTACCTCAAATAAACCAATGGTTCATAAGGTCATTTTGAGATCAAATTAAACATTAAAATATTTATAAAACTAAGTTTTAAACTTTCATACACAATCTAAAGGCATCTTATAGGTCTGTCTGCCCTTCAATAATGTTTTTTCTTGGTTTGAAAAGGGTAAAGGATTGTGAATAGGTATAAAATAATGAAAGTCATTGGAGAATGGTTTTAATAATGCAATAAAAATCTTATTTAAACTAATCAAACTTGTTAATGAACATGAAAAGGTCAAAACTCAACTTGGACTTAATAAATCATAGGACACACATAGGAAGATCCAACCAATCATAAGAGAGATGGAGTTTTGAGGACCTCATAGGAATGATCACAATTTGTGAATGAATATATGGGATGGTTATGAGTGAACTGAGATATTCATGGTCACCTCAAAACTGTACAATCAATAACTATACTAATTTTTTTCTTCAGACCATGCACACTCCATTGGCAAGGTGTAGTCTTAAGACCAAGGGGTCTATTTGAGTAAAAAACATAAGATAAGAATGTCAAAACCCACTGAAATATTTTAAGGTAATAAATAAGAACAACTAGGATCTAAATATACTTTCAAGTGTCATAAAACCTCACTCATAAATCCAAATGCCCTTAAGGGCTAGCAAAGAAGTGATGGGCCTTAAACCCCAAGTTCCTTAACTAGTATACCAAATGAATAAATTTGGGTGATAATTATTGATAGATAATATAAAACCATGAATAATATTTTTTATAGGTGTTTTAATCTCTCCTAGAAATGAGATTCAGTTTTGAGGCCCAAAACTCAAATTAAACCTCTCTCATGTTCAAGAAACATAAGTCTTCCACCTAAGGAGAAACTTCATACACTCAACCATATCTCAAAATTTACATGGGAATATGATCCACTTTTAATATGTTGGGGGAGTTAGTCAATAATATCCTCCAAGTGGAACGAGTCCAATTTGTGGCATGTGCTTTATGAATGATCATTAAGATCCCAAGTAGGTCTTAAGCCCTCCTAAGACTTTGATAGTGAGTAGGAAAAACAAATAGACCTATACATAAATAAAATAGTTTGTTATTGAAACATATTACATGTTTTATAGGAATCAAATGATGTTATCCACATGTACTTACTCTATACTTATTGTATAGACTACCATAAATGCCCTAATTTACATGTTTTTTGGATTTTTACAAGTGTTTTGAGATAGGGAGAAATTACCAATAATTGGATGAGTTAATTTTGGATGTTTCCTAACTATCCAATCCAAAAAATTTGAATATGAGATTCAAGAGGTGGTCTAACCTAGCTCATTTTCCAAGCCAGTCTCAAACAAGCCTAAAATGAGACTAAGTGGTAAGGTCATTTTTATGGTTCTCACACTTCCACAGGGTATCAAGACATAAAAATTGAGATGGATGTTGATGAAAACCTAGGGAAATTTAATAAAATTATTTTTGGTGATTTCACATGTGTGGGAGAGGCTTGGATCAATAAAATAGGGCTCTAGGTAAGGATGCCTAATTGAGGAGAGAGAAAGGTAGAAAAATAGACTTCTACTCATTATAAAAACATAGAAATTTACATGGATATATAAGGCCATAATGGGTCCTATAATATTTCATTGGCGTGTCATTACCATATTTAAATTATCATACATAAGAAGGTTTACAAGTTTTTAGGGCTCTAAGGAAAATGGGCCTAATGCGGGCTTGAGGAGCAAAATAGAATCTTGGGAGTTGTTCTAGGAACCAAAATGGTTTGTTTCAAGTATGATAAATATTTTTAATACCATCCATGGAGAGACAGTTACTTGAATAATATGAACTTGAGTTTTGGGCCGCTGAAACCAAGCTAGGCATGGGAAATGAAGAGTTTCAAGACACCTATGCACATGAATGATGGAATGTCAGATCAGATGAGTTTATTAAGGTATTATAGGTTTCTAATGAGTTTAATAATATAATTTTATGTCAAATTCATGATGTATAAGCCCATTTTTTACTCTTCTTATGTAAAGAAGGGCAGTTTTCATGAAGCTAGTCAAGGTGTCAAGCCAATTTATAACTCCTACACCACATGGAAGGTTGGAGAATATTCAAGAGTGAGACACATGGATTTGGAAGTATATATATGAATATTACATAACCACCTTTATTTTTTTAACTCACATGGACACTTTTCAATCTTCTCCTACTATGTCCCTCTCTCTTCACAATTTTCTATATAAACAACCACTTTTGGCTTTGTAAACAATTTACATCTTGTATTTCAAAGCTCTTCTAGTTTGAGTACTATTTTTTCCTTTGAATAAAAAAATTCAAATTAGTTTTGAGTTCTCAACTTCTTGTCTAAGTGTGTGAAAAAGTGCATATTTGAATGACAAGTGATAATCATCTATCCTTGTGTCCACCGTAATCTTTCATGTTGTTTGCAAGTAGTCTACCCTCTAACAAGTCAAATGAAGTGGAGTTAGTTTTCTTATATGTATTTAAGTTTAAGGAAGAGTACTAGTGCCTTACATCATACCTCTTATTTATCCACCTTGAGAAATGCATTGCATCTTACCTCCATGTTAAAATACTTATGTTAGAGAAACCTTGGATGTTAAGATCAATTTTGTGAATCACCCTTCATATTGCAAGTTCATGGTAGTCTTGTGGAGTTAAAATTGGTGAATCACCTAATTAGGTTAGGTTTATTTCATGTTTCTCTATCCTTTTTCATCCCATCAAGTTAGTGGTATAGGTGATGATCTTAATTAGATATATCAAGGGAGTTAGAACTCCAATCTAGAGGTTTAACCCTATGATAGACAACCCAAAGGTCTAGGGGTAATCCCATTGTTTCACTCAAATATATTAGGCTTGAACTACCTTTCTTAGGGTGCAAAATTGAGTGATAACACCCACATTGAATTTAAATACATCTGGTAACTTTTATAAATATTGGATCAAACTTAATACCTTTGTTGTTACCAAACTATTAGCTAAAAAATTCTTAAGAGATGATTTATATTGGTATAATAAACTAAAAACTCATTTTATAATTACTCTTGAATACTTGGTTAACTCACTAGTACAATAATTTCAAGCTAGTGATCCTCCCAAGAATAAATTAGCTCACTTTATAAATTGTAATCAACTTGAAACTAAAACAACACAAGCCTTCATCAAATGATGGAAGAACTTGTCTAAAAAATGTGAGCATAATATGGTAGATGACAACCAATTCTACCTAATCACTAATGCTCTCTACCCTAAGTTAAAATATTAGGTTAGGACCCTCTCTCTAATAATTTTATAATAATCCCTTGATGAAGATAAGTGACAAGACTTTCTCATGTGCCAATTTGAACCATTTCAACCTACCACAAACACTCGTATTCTCATTAAAAAATATCATGCAACTAATGATGGCATTCCCTATACCTATGAAATTATTCACAACATTAAATAAATCATTCCAAACAACACTATGGAACATGCCCCCCTTACAAACAACATTAATATCCACAAACTATTATCCTTATCCAAGCTTCAAAATTATCTTCCAAGACCTCTACCATGATATATTGACCCCACTTATCCAATGAAATCATGGTATGATCTGAATTTTTTTTGTTGTTATCATGCCAATTGGGGCCATTCTCATGAGAATTTTAGACAAATACACAATTTAGCTATGGATTTTCTTCTTGGCCCAAACTTTGATAATGAATCACTCATTCACAAGCATCAACAAACATATGACATAGCTTTTAAATCCCATGAAATTCAAAACAAAAATAAAGCTTTAAATCAAACTAATGCTCATCTTGCTATATAAAAATATCCTCTTCCCAATCATTAAGATAGCACTGATAAGCCTACTCCTACAAATAATGTTGAAAGTTTTATAGACCTCATTACTAATAAATAAAATGTGGTAAATATTACTAACATGCAAAGAGTTGTCACTTTTATCAACTCTAATCCAATACCCACACACCAAACCTCTCAAATGTTCTACATCATTTAAGACACTTCCCCATCTCATCTAATGGATTTGGGGCAAGAGCACCTTATAAAATTATAAGAAACACTCTAAAAAACTCAACTTGATCATACTTCTCACACTATCTCTACTCTTCCCCCAACATCTACACACTAATACAATGTTCCTCAACCTTCCAATAGTATTTATTTAACCCAACCACAAAAAATACCTCAATCAACCATCCCACCACCTAAATTCAATCAACCTATTTATCATCAATTAAAACCAACTACACCCTATCAATACAATTTTAATTTCACTTCCAACCCTCATTCACAGGAGATATTGCAACAATATGTGCTTATATTTAGCAATCCCCCATGGTTTATGATGAATGGGACCCCATTATGGAACTTTCTCATCTCCCATTTGAAATACCTTTCCTTGAATTAATGAAAAATTCCCCCCATCATCAAAAATATCTAAGGCAATTTTTGTATGAAAAGAACATCCCTCATCCTACTCTAGAAGGACATGAATCTACCTTATATGGATATAAAGATAGTTTCCTTCATCAATGTGAAGAAATGTCTATATATGTTGATGAAAAAATGGAAACTTCTCTTTCCCTTAAGTTTCCTATTGCTTCCATAATTCCAAACAAGATTCTACTATGTGAAAATGATCCTAATCTATTCATTAGCATCCAAATTGGTTATATCCAAGTAAAGCATGCCTTAATTGATAAGGGTTCAGTTACTTGAATTAACTCCCTTGATTTAATTAAAAATCTTGGATATTCTAAATGTAATCCCAAGTCCATATGTAACACATGTCAAGGCTACGATAGAAGGCAAATGACTCCTCTAGGTTACATGTGGCTTCCCATTATTGTACCTCCTATCACCATTTGTGTTAAATTTATGATCCTTAAATTTACCTTCTCTTATAACAAATTATTTGGTAGACCTTGGACTCATCATATGAATTTTTTTTCCTCATCCATGTGCCAATGCATCAAATCCCCCTATAATGGTTCTATTTAAAATATTACAGGTGACAAAACCTTAAAATTTAGAACAATTCCAAGAATGTGGGATCTCTAAAATTCCTACCCTTGACCTTTTCCTAGTATCCCATTTAGGGATTCTCAACTCTTTAATTACCCTATCAATCCTACCTAAGGATATAATGATCACCCCAAACTCATTGGGAATATTCCACCAAACCTCCTAGATTGTGATGATGATGAGCCGAATGAGAATATCCTCAAGATCAAAACTTACAATCTATCCCCTCATATCATCACCCAACTTACTCCTTTATAACCTTGATCTTGTTAACCTCCTATCAATGATAAACCTATGATCTTAATTAAGACTAGACATTCTATCCATCATGAAACTTTTGACAATAAGGTCATACTTACATATACCATTGACTTGCATACACCTAACTATGATTATGGTTATGCTTTAGAAGATCCATTTTTAGGTGGACTTGTACAAGCTAGAAATACTGAGATTCTTTGATATAGTACTTTTTTCTTTCATTATTTTCACTCATCTTTTAACATTCCTTCCTTCATAGTGATTAATTATAGTCTTATTATTATTTTTTGTAGGGTAGAAATGGAGAACTTGTAGGTACACCTCCAGTTTCATCAGATACTCTTAGAAGCATGCTCATGGATCATGCCATGATTAATGCATACCATTTTTATATATAACAAAATCCTTCTAGTTTTTTTATACTATAGATGTTAGCTACTACTCTTAAGCCTTTTGTATTACTAGCCTCACCTTTAATTGAGCCTAGTTCAATTTCTACTCCCACTCTACCTTTAACTAAGTCTCATTTGATTTCTACTCTCGATCTACCTTCAATTGAGCCTTATTCATTTTCCACTCTTTACGTTTATATGAGCCTAATCTAATTTATAATTTATACCTACCTTCCCTTGGTGATGGCCTTCTTCCTTTGCTTTAGATTGATCCCATGCCCTCCCAATGGGTTAATCAACCTCATTGTGATACCAAAAGAATTTACAATCATTAAACTAGAGACTATTGGTTATATCATCCATACCTAATTTCTCCTTATACCTCTTCCGTTATTAGGCCCCTAAAGTCTACTAACAAGTATATATGTTGTTTCCATGAGATAAATAATCACTCTTCCACTTATTTTCAGAAACTTCAATAGTATATAAACACCTTGTGTCCCACCATTTCTCAACCTAAATACAAGGTTATACCTCATTCTATGTTATTACCTAAATATATCCCTAAATATGGAAAGGTATACTATATTTGTCACTAGTGTGATACCCATCACACCAATCATTGTCATATTATCCAATAACACATTCATGATTAACCTTCATCGATACCTTCACCAACTATTCCTTCAGTCATAGGTCTCCTACACAAGATGATTCATCTTTCTTTATCTATGGTGCCTCCTCCACCTGTGGATACTTATTCTCCCTCGATGGTGCCTCCTTCTCACCACAAAAATACCATTCTTGCTTAGGAACCTATTCCTCTCCTTGAGTATTCTACATAGGAGATCCCTCATGAGCATGATCCTTCAACTACACCTACATTTTCTATTGAGGATATTTGGACAGAAGTCTTTGCAAAAATTTCCATGAAGATTAATGAGACTCTAGCTACCATCAAAATCCAACTTCATTGGGATGTTTTAGATGTCATGGATAATATTTGTGGAAAAATTTATAAGTATTTGTAAACATGACATGGTGTTATTTCACATTATTCTTCATTATGATTTTGGATTGGATTTGTCATCCACTTTTATATATCTTATACACTTGACCATGTGTCAAATTTGGTTTCACCTATCTATTTTACATGGATATTTATATTATGTATTATGTGTGTTACATGGTTTAATTTACATTTCTCTTTTCTTATGGCTTCTTATCATTCTTTTCATGATTGCACATTTATTCTTATGAGTTCATTTCTTTCATGAATTCTTTTTATTTTCCAATGTTTGTTTTCTACCTCATCTCAATTGAAACTTAGATAATTATTATTGTGACTTGGTTATACAAACCTTGACCCCCCTATTAATATTTATTTACCATATGATCATTTAGCAAACAAGACATCTCATTATGCTTCTATTTACTGATCTACTCTGGATCTCACTTTATTCCTTTATTTACTTTCACATACTAAACATACATATGGTTGAAATTTGAGATTACATACTAGTTCATAGGTAAGCCTAAGGATTTAGTTATTCATATCTTTAGATACTTATATTCCTTTAACCAACGTTTGAAGCTCATTCATGTGTATCACTTATATCACTCATGTTGGTTATTCCAAATCTGTATGGAGGAGAAATCTTAAAATCCATAAAAAATTTAAAATCTAAAGCTATTAAAAAAATGAAATGATATAAAAGGAAACATACAAGTTAAAAATTTAAATCACACTAAAAGATGTGATTCATAACACATCTCTTAGTTCTAATCAAAGATTAAATACCACACTTGGCCTCAAAATATATTCTATGTCCATTGGGGTGTGGTAGGCCAGTAGATTAGGATAGGATAAAAAAAAATTTAGTGCTACCTACTTGTTAAGCATGAAATATATTGAGAGGGGGGGGTGAATCAGTATATTATATATCTTATAAAAATTTCCATTTATCAAATTCCACTTAATCAAACATTCAAGATATGCAATAAAACTGAAATAATAAACATCACACAAGATAGAGAGAGACACCAGATATAACGTGGAAACCCAATGTGGGAAAAACCATAGAGAATCAATCTCAAATATATTCATGAGAACAAACCCATAGGAGCACCATACCCCTTTGCTGAGTATAAACATTAGCTACAATTTATGAGTACCAACCCATAGGAGCTTCAAACCCCTTTGTTGAGCACCAACCTAGCTATTATTCGTGAGCACCAACCCAACAACAATTCATGAGAACTAGCCCATAGGAGCACCAACCCCTTTGTGTATACCACACACCTATCTCTCAATGTTTCTATCTCAACAAATAATAGATAAATACAACATCTCCTTCCTCTCTCTATCACCTTTGCTCTTCTAAGCTAGATATAAAAAATACAAATCATATTCATCTCTCACAATTGCTCTTCTAAGTGAGATATTACAATATCAAATCAACCTCTCACTTCCATATTACAAATGGCTTCTCAAGCCTTTATTTATAGCTTTCCAAATGACCTTTGGCCTTCCCCCTTTGTGACCCTTCAATCCTCATGGAAAATGGCACCAATCTTGGATGACCCTTCATATTCAAGCCTTTGAAAAGTCATCTGGTGACCCTTCATGACCAAAAACGTCCTTCCCACTTTTGTCCTTATCTTTGGTGACTTTTTGTATTCCTTAAAGTATCCCTTCATGAGAAATTCGCCCTTACTCTTTTGTCTTCACTTGGTGACTCTTGGTATTCCCAAAAATGACTCTTCATGGGAAAATGCATCCCATCCTTCTTTTATCTTTACCCCGTGGCTCTTCAAATTATCCATGGGCCCTTCTTTTGTCTCATATGCAACCAATAATATATTCATTAATATTAAATAAATATTAACTCATATTAGCCAAGATATATTTATTAAAAACAACATTAAATGCAATGGGGCCTTTATCACCAATAATGCTAAACCTTTGACATCAATGACAATATTTCCAACAATCTCCCCCTTTTTCGTTGATGGCAACCTCAATCCTAAAATTACCACATCCCATCACCTGCACATACTATCATCTGAAAACGTACAGTAACTCCCCCTTACTGGTAGCAACCTGTACCAATTCCCTGTACCTATTTTTTGCACTTGTACATGTAGCTGTTATTCTCCCCCTTTGACATCATTGGCAAAGGGCCTACCTGGAGCTAACACTTATCTCCCCCTCAATTGATGCTGAACATCAATGGTAGGAAGTAATAGAAATTACTTCCAACTCCTCTCTCCGATCTTTGAATGTATCCTTTGATCATGCCTTTGAGAAGATATCTAACAAAACATATACATTGTTCTCTATCCTTTGAGCATCTGCAATCAACTCATTTGAATATTCTCTTCTAATCTCACAACCTTCATCATGAAACTTTAATGTGTATCCTTGATCATAAATTTGACTAACACTCAATAGATTATGCTTAAGACCTTTTACATACAAAAAAATTTTTAGTCTTAGTTCTACCATAATCCAAACTCAAAGTACCTTTTTCAGATATCCTAGCAGTGGTTTTATCTCTAAATTTCACTATACTACCATTGATCTTATTTAGAGTAAAGAACTTACTTCTATCACCTATCATATGCCTCAAACATCTGCTATCAATTAACCATGGCTAATCTTTACCTCTTACATGCAGAGCTGTCTGCACCATCATTGAATCTTCAGATTGTTTCTTCTGCCATGAACATGTTTGAACCTTCTTCCTGATGAATGGATCTTTGACACTCTGATTCTTCTTCTTGATGAATGGAGCTTTGAAACTCTAATCCTTCTTGACTGACTCAAACATGCTTATGCAATACTGAGCTATGTGTCTGAAGTTGTTGCACTTGTAGCATACTATGGTATCTTCATCAAAGCTTGATAGAGGAGCAAAAGATTTGTGTCTTCTACTTGACTCTACTTGACTTTCCTTCTCCTTATTTTTGAAATTGCTAGCTCTTTTTCTACATTCTAATTTCTTGTGACCATATCCATTATAATAAAAACAATAGCCATAAAAATAAGACATGTCTGTATATCTCTGACCTAATTGCCTTTTATAGCTTTGTTCCTTCCAACCTTCTCTATTTGGAATGTCCTCTGTATTCTTCACTTCTCCCCCTTTTTTTCCTCTTGTGTAAGAGCTTCATCATAGCTCTTTTTCTTTTAAAAACCAATCCCTATCTTACATGAATATGCTTTTTGATTTTCTAATATCTTATTCAGCATGTTAGTGCTATCTTCAAATTTTGAATCACTGACTGCTTTCTTAATATCTTCTTTTAAAGAGGCAATTTTAATAACATACCTTTCACAATATTTTCTTGATATTTCCAACTATGCTTTGAGATCTTCTTCATTTTTCTTGGCTTCTTCAAAGTATGCTTGTAGATCTTCAATCATTTCCTTTGACTCTTGTTCATTTTTCTCGATCTAGCGCTTTAACCTCTGATTCTTCTTCTAAACAGCTTCTAACTCTTCTAGAGCACAATTGAGTTCTCCTTCCATATCTAATTTAGCTTCCTTCTCTTCTTCTTCTTGATTATCATGTATGGCCATGAATAGAATCTCTTCTTCTGAATCACTGACTCCACTATCTTCAACTAAGCTAGGATCCTTAGAATACAGGCTCTTCTTCTCGAATCCCTTCTTGGATTTGCCTTTGAAATTCTTCTTGTATGTAGGCTTTTATTCTTCTTCATCATTAAACTTATTTGGGCATTTAGCTAAAAAATGTTCAATCTTTCCACAATTAAAACATTTAAAAGGTAATTTTCCTTGATATTTACCTATTCCTCTTTTCCGCCTATGAATGAAAAGTGCTTCATTATCATCTTCATAATCATTGGAACTATCACTTAATTCTTGAATATTATCTTTTTCCTTCTTTGATGTCTTGAAATATGCTTCTCTCTTTGAGGGTTTATCTTGTTTTGTTTGCATCTCATATGCCATGAGAATACCATGAAGCTCATCCATCTTTAGCTTGGCTAAATTCTTCATCTCCTCAATTACTGAAACCTTTGCATCATATCTCATTGGTAGAGATCTCAAAACCTTTTGCACCACTGTTGACTCTTCTAATGTTTCTCCAAGACCTTGAATCTGATTTACTATCTGATCAACTTGCAAGAGATAACTTGCTATATCTTCTTCTTCTTCTATCTTCAAACTTTCAAACTACCTTCTAAAAGTCTACAACTTAGCTTGTTGAACCTTTCCATCATCTTTGTAAATATTCTCAAGTTTTAACCAAGTTTCATGAGTAGATTTACATTGCATAAATTTAACAAATTTAGATTCACATAAACCACATAAAATAGCATTTAAAGCTTTAACATTACATTCACTTGCCTTCTTTTCTACTGGAGTAATTGTAGATGTTTGTGGCTCTTCATATTCCTCCACCACTAATTTCCATATGTCAAATCCAAGGGCCATCAAATAAACCTTCATTCTCATGCTCCAAAAAGCATAATTCATCCCATCAAACAAAGGTGCCTTATTTGTAGAAAATCCTTCCTGTGACCTAGCCATCATGCTTTCTTGATCTACCTTCAAGTTGTAAAACTTTTCAAAAAGGAACATGCTCTAATACCAATTGTTAAGCATGAAATATACTGAGAGTGGGGGGTGAATCAGTATACTATATATCTTATAAAACTTTCCCTTTATCAAATTCCACTTAATCAAACATTTAAGATATGCAATAAAACTCAAACAATAAACATCACAAAAGATAGAGAGAGACACCAGATATAATATGGAAACCCAATGTGGGAAAAACCATAGAGAATCAATCTCAAATATATTCATGAGAATAAACCCACAAGAGCACCATACCCCTTTGCCAAGTACAAACCTCAGCTATAATTCGTGAGCACCAACCCATAGGAGCTTCAAACCCCTTTGTTGAGCACCAACCCAACTACTATTCGTGAGCACCAACCCCTTTATCGAGCACCAACCCAGCAACAATTCATGAGCACCATCCCATAAGAGCACCAACCCCTTTGTGTATACCACACACCTATCTCTCAATGTTGCTATCTCAACAGATGATAGATCAATACAACATCTTCTTCCTCTCTCTCTCACCTTTGCTCTTCTAAGCTAGATATAACAAATACAAATCATATTCATCTCTCACAATTGCTCTTCTAAGCTAGATATTACAATATCAAATCAACCTCTCACTTCCATATTACAAATGGCTTCTCAATCCTTTATTTATAGCTTCCCAAATGACCTTTGGCCTTCCCCCATTGTGACCCTTCAATCCTTATGGAAAATTGCACCAATCTTTGATGACCCTTCATATTCAAGTCTTTGAAAAGTCATCTGGCGACCCTTCATGACCAAAAACGTCCTTCCCACTTTTGTCCTTATCTTTGATGACTTTTCATATTCCTTAAACTGTCCCTTCATGATAAATTCACCCTTACTCTTTTGTCTTCACTTGGTGACTCTTGGTATTCCCCAAAATGACTCTTCATGGGAAAATGCATCCCATCCTTCTTTTGTCTTTACCCCATGGCTCTTCAACTTCTCCATGGGCCCTTCTTTTGTCTCATATGCAACCAATAATATATACGTTAATATTAAATAAATATTAACTCATATTAGCCAAGATATATTTATTACAAACAACATTAAATGCAATGGGGCCTTTATCACCAATAATGCTAAACCTTTGACATCAATGACAATATTTCCAACACTAATATCTCACACAAGTACCCAATCTTCATAGTAGACCAATGGATCTATAAAAGGTCAGAATAGGGAACATATTGTGGGAAGATAGGTACATTTTACTTTTCTTGATCATATAATCAACATGAGTTGATCTTAGTTTCTCACTTATTTGCATTTACAAATTTATGCTTATTATGAGTAGGTATTATTTGTATTTTAATGGTCACTAGACTCTTAGTGACTACCTTTTATACCTAGTATGCCTCATGTTTTCTAAGGTTTTCTCATAGATGCCTATGTCATACATTTTACATTCTCTCTTTCATTAAAACATTCCTAATATTTCCGATTGAAAAATATTGCTTTGTTAGCTGATCATTCCACCTAAGCTTTCCCTTTATGAGTTGTAGTATAAGACCATGGATAGGACCAAGCTTTCCTCATAATAAAACATTTCTTTATTACCATTCACCTCATTGGTGTTCCCCTTGTGAGTTAAAATGTAACACCATGGATAGGACCAGGACCTCCTCACAAATTATCACATTAAAAACATATTTTAAAATCACTCCCATAGTTAATTCCACCTCACTGGTGTCCCCTTTGTGAGTTATAGTGTAAGATAATGGATATGACCAAGCCCTCCTCATAAAATATTCCAACACCTAGTTCATATTATAACCAAGTGATAATGAAATTACATGCATCAAATTTGAGATAAGTAGTGTTTGATTATGAGTTACTTGTCATTGACATACTTCCCATCTTGATTTAGTATGTTTTATGCTTAATTAATAAGTCTTTCACTTTTGTCTTATTATTCTATGATTTTATATATTCTTACAACCATTTTATTAAAATTTTCATACTTCTCAGCTTGAATTAGTGTGATTAATTTAATTTCCTCTTACATTTTATCTTTCTTATTATTTTTCTCATCTTGATTTAGTATGATTGATTGACTGAATTATTTTTGTTTTTTAACCATTGGTTTTTCATGTGTCTTTCATTTTATAACAATATTTTCATAATTCTCAATTTGATATCGTGCAATTTTATTTGTTTTGATTTGGTATAAATCTTTACATGGTTTGAATTTTTTTTTACCGTTTCTACCATCTTTGCTTTATTATATTTATTCATCTTATGTTTTTACATATTTCCCATCATGATAAAGTGTGTATTACATTTTTTTTGATTACTTATACTTTTCTGAATCATTTTTTCCTTTTTATTTTTAACCATACATGTGCATCACATAATTCTAGAAAAGAAAACATACATCACATATTTCCCATAACATATACAACAAAATCCAAATACATGTACTCTAAAGGAAATATATCTATTCATCCACATCCAAATCCAAATACAACTCATCAAATAAATGAATTATCCACACACGCACACGCACACACACACACACACACACACACACACACACACACACACACACACACACACACACACACACACACACACACACACACACACACACACATCATGTGTTTTACATAATACAAAATAAAATAGCTACATATCTAAGGTTGTGATACATCATGTCTATCTTATGGCCTAACCATGATACCCATGAACATGTATGAATGACCCATATAAATAGTCCATTGTAAAGAGGTAGTCCAGGATCTCAAACTAGCAACATGTCCTTGTGGATTAGCCTCCTGGGCC
Organism: Torreya grandis; assembly: GCA_037957365.1. Classification (NCBI taxonomy): domain Eukaryota; kingdom Viridiplantae; phylum Streptophyta; class Pinopsida; order Cupressales; family Taxaceae; genus Torreya; species Torreya grandis. Next base: position 780,784 of record JARHVA010002885.1, on the reverse strand, counting down.
TATACCTATCCTAGATGGATGGTAGTTTCCATGTGTGTATCTTAACCCTATGCTAAGGCCTACCAGGCTCAAGCCTCTCTAGTTATAACCACTATCAGTGGATTTAACCCATCACCATGCACTTTTAGTTATCTTATGGGTTCTTTCACTAGTCTAAACCATTCCACCTAGGCTGGAGTAGATAGAACCTTACGATCATACAAAGTGGTAGGGTTATATGATAATAACACCCCATCCAAAATTCCATGATGTGAATCCACAACTAGGGCTCCCCATTTGAACTCCTCTATCATAGGATCTATTAAAACAAAAACTAGATAGGCATTGAATCACACACACACACACACACACACACACACACACACACACACACACACACACACACACACACACACACACACACACACACACACACACACACACACACACACACACACACACACACACACACCTCAAATCATATATCTAATCAATAATAAAACTAGTGTTCTATATCAAAAAACTTTAATCATATTACAACAATTATCACTAATTTTGCTATCACTAACCATGGTCTCACCACCTACTCACTCATTGAGCACCTCCTCCATCAACCACCTCTACACCAAGGAAAACCTAAGAGTCACCACCTAAGCTTACTATGGGCCTCTCTTTAGTGATCTTCTTATAGCTCAAATTTTGACCCTTGAGAGGGTGATTAAATTTCTCTCAATTCGAACTATTAAATGGGATTGGTCCTAGGTTGTGAGTCACTTTTAATTAGACTAAACCTTTATATTATAGGGGTATATCCCTTTCATGTAATAATTAGGCTCTACTACTAACTTACAAAATAAAAGGGTAAATGAATAACATGAAATAAAACTAAGGGGTGATACACGAAATGAGTTTATCAATACCAACTAGTTGCATGTGTACATGTATACCATGAAACTAACCTTAACATGCACTACTCCTAATTTGAATATCTCACATCAGAATTTCAATGTGGAGGTTGTGATAGATGCCTACTTTAGGTGGACTAATCAAGAGGTTAAATATGAAACTAATGAGGAGACATAATAAATCAACCCATGCACTACACTGAAACACTTCACATGACCTAAAAAATAAGATTTTAAGCTACATATAGGTGTTATAATAGGACAACATGCTAAGGAAGATTAAGTAAATCAGTTGAATAGATCAACCATCCATGCACAAACATTAAGTAAAATTATAAAAGGAAGTAAAAATAGTAGTATTTCATTGATCAAAAGAATAAAAATGATCATGGATTTTCCATACTCATGTGGAGGATGCTTATAAATCCAAACAAGGCTACATATATAGATAATGAGAGAAGGAGAGAGAGAGAGAAGTGGAGTAGGAGAGAATCATTAAAAATTGTCAAGAAAGAGTTACAATCAAGAAGGAGATTGAATAATAGTTTATTAAGGTATTCTATAACATGTGTTATCTTCTTGATCATGTTTCATCTTGGAAATGGCATAGGAGTTTCTCTCTTTTCTTGACACATCTTGTTTCTTCTTCAAACTACCCTCTTCTTGGCTTGGAGAGTGACAAGTGGCACTCCTTGGTTATTAAATCACCTTGAAATTCCCTTTTCTATTCTTTTTGACACTTTAAATTTGTTGAGGATCTCTCCATACTAATATTTTAGTGATAATCATACCTCCTTAGTTGTTTTGAAATTGTAGTCATATAAAATATCCAAATTGGTAGCTTGAGTGTGGCTTATGACACCAAATCCATAGGTCCTTACATGATTTAGTGACCTTTCTAGATGCCATTTTGCTCATAACCACCCATCCCTAGACTTCTAGATGATCATTCCAGCTCAGTCAAACTCTATTTCCTAGACCAATTCTATACCCCTAGATCTTGAATATGTAGGATAAGAACACCATACCTAGATTGTAGCACTATACCCTAGGGTGTCCCTTTTTTGGATCTCTTATCCAATCACATTTTGAGCCCAAATGACCATTTCCATTTTATTCATATTATTCATTATGTTCACCTAGAATAAATACATTTAACCCATGACCAATAGATTCCTATAAAATTCCATTCAAAGTTTATTTATAAAGTAGGTGACAAATATTACAAAGCAAGCAAGAATATAAATAAACCACTAAGGTAAATTCCTCTATTCTCTACATATAGTCACCCAACACAACTACAAACATATTCAAAACCTCACACCAATCCCTAGCCACCTCAAGCACTCTTAGTTTGGAATTTTTGCATTTGCATAACAATGTTTCACAAAACACATCAAGTGGGAGAACTACATATGACTTGATCCCTCTTCAGAGTATTGGTATGTAGGTAGGATGCCCACACAAAGGGCATGTATACATGTTCAATGCATCTTACACATACTAAACCCCCCTATTTCTCAAAATTTATTAAGAACAATGAAGGTTTAGGGTTTTCAAGATTAAATCAACTCTAAAAGGATCTCTATCAACATTCAAGGCTCAAAATTTTATAGACAAGCTCACACAAGGACAACAAATAAAACCTAAAAAACTTAGATCTCTGTGACTAGTTTGGACAATAACAATAAGACCTAGACTATAGTCCTAGACCCTAAATTGTCTTATTTTTGGTGCTCCTATCCTTTCACCAAATGAAATCCACATCTGGGTTCATGACATTATCCTAGTCCTGCATAACTAGTCTCAGCTGTCTTAGTCTAGTTTTAAGATATGTTACATTTTTCTTATTTAATTACTATTTTTAGAAAGATACAAAAGGCAATAAATTATAAAAGTTAGTACTATAATTATTTATATATTATTTGCTAATTTATTATTCTAGACCCTTAACTAAATTAGGAATATAACTCTATTGGTCCCAAAATTGTTAAATTATTTGGTGAACCCAACTTACTTTGTTTGCACATAAAAATTCTATAAACCCTAAGAAAAATTTCCTTCTAATTTTTCCAATTTTTTTATTTTTCCTAAATATTTAAATCAAAATTATACATTTAATTTTTAAATTTACCTTAGTAATTTTTAAAATCATTTTCTCTCAAACCCTAGTTGCATATACTAGGTCCTTCTGCATCTTGAGGTATCACCTTACATATATATATATTTTTATTCTTTATTGAATATTTAAATTAGAAATATACATTAAAGTTTTTAAATTTACCATAGTAATTTAAATAATCAAATTATTTTAAACCCTAGTTGCCTATACTAGGTCCTAGTGTTTTTCCATTATTTTTTATATTTTTCCTGTATATTTAAATTAGAATTTCCTAGTTAATTTTTAAAAGTCTACCATAGTAATTTTGAGAAATTATTTATCTCAAACCCTAGCTAGATTTACTAGGTCCCTTTGTATTTTGGTATTACCTTACATATTTTTTACATAAAAATTACAAATGGATCTTACTCATTTCAAAACATTTCTTGCAAATAATAAGGAATTCATACTAGGTCCTATCATGTATATGAATGATGAATTTTATCATATGTTAATGCAAAACTTCATTATTTTATTTTCATGCTTAATTTTTATATTATGAGATGATATTATCAAATTAATTGATAAACATGTTAAGATACATCTTGCCTCACCTCCCTTAGAGCCTTTATCCCATGTCAAGTTATGTTGCATGGTCTATTTTACTCTTCCCTAGGTCACTACCTATCGCCAAAGGGCCCAGTTGACACCCTTTGTCCCTCCACCACCTTGACATGTCGATTATATATGGTATCCTCCCATAGCTACTACTAATCCTATATGACTAGTAGATAATGTAGTTAAATCTATTACTCAATGTGCCACCATGCCCCCCACTTAGTCAGGAGACATGCCATCCTCCTATTTCTTCCCATCCTAGGCCCAACCCACTCATATAGGTAGATCCAAAAAAGGCATATGATATTATTGATCAGTTCAGAAACACACTAGCTAAGATTTATATGTTATAATTACTTTAAAAAGCTAATGTGTTCAAGGACATTCTTTATCAAGCACTCACTTAGACTTCTATGCCCATTGATTTAAAGCCTTCTTATTTTGCATTAGTGGTCAACACACTAAAAACTATAGAAGATGTTATTTATTTTGATTTTGAGGACATGTCATCTTAGATAATTATTGATCAAAATTTACCACTATTCATACAATCTGAAGTCAAAAATAGCATAGTTAAGAGAGTTCTAGTTGATAGTGGTTCTAGACTTAAGATATATAATATTACATTCTTACAGACCATGGATGTAGATATAGCATATATGCAAAAATCATATAAGAATCTTAAAGGTTTTTATGATATACCATGATATAAATTAGACGCCATTGCTTTGGATGTCATGGTAGGGCTCAAAACCCTCTCTACATAGTTTTAGGTCATGTTAAGTCCTCTTCATAATAATATTTTTCTTGGATGACCTTGGATACATGCTATGGGGGTAGTTCCTTCTACTCTTCATCAATGTGTTAAGTTTATAAATGAAATATACCTATACACATGCATAAAAGATGATCAACCATTTAAATATTATTAATTTATAAAGCCATATTCAACTATTTATCTAGATGGGACACCTCATATCATTGTTCAGTCACCACCTCATTACATTTATGTTGATCAGATACATACTTATGAGGTGGGAGAGACTATGACATCTTGTACTCCTCCACTTACAGTTGTGTCCTTAGCTCTAGATACTTAATCATTCATATCAGCTTTAGCTATTATAGCTACTCCATTAATCATGGCTCTTATACATGTTACAATTATACAATCACTAATAGCAATTCTAATGGTACTAATTGATTCTATCGATACAACTCCTTTGATAGTTATAGTTGCTCTAATAGTTACAAATACTTTCACAGCACTATTGTCTTCTACTACTATAGTTTATGAGACTCCCATATCATAGTTACCCCTTATGGTAAATTATAAGTTACCATATGTACATGATGTTGATACAAATTCCCAAGCTACTTAAGATAATGATACAACACCCACACTCATAGATAAATATTTATATAGATTTAACTTTACACTAGTTGGCCTAGGAGAGTACTGAGATGACTCTAGATCTCTCATTACACATCCTACATCACTTTTAGCATCTCACACTACACTTTTAGAGTATACTCCACATTTTTGGTGATAGACAAATCACTTGGCACATACAATTCACATGGTCACCTCTATGGATATAGAGCCAATCATTCAGATTCAAGCAGACATCACACAACATCAACCATAGATTATACTACAAATGTTACTTGACCATGGATTAATGACACTACATAGAGTATGACATAAATCTATTAGCAAGTTATCATAAAAATATGGTCACCCATTTTGCATCTTTCACAGGATCATAGGACATGATACAAACTCATGTGTAGCTTTATAATAGAGATTAGATAAGCTACAAGTTCAAGGTACTATTAAGATTACATCACCACCAACACCAATTGTGCCACTTCCACTAAAACCATCTACTACTAGAGATAAACATCCCATATGGGACTAAGTATCTTCACCACTAGAGAAACTTTTAGTTTATCATCGATAAGATGACAACATTATGAGTGATAAATCTCTAACTACACAAAGAACACAAAACTTACTAAAATATGAGGGGATGGCCACCATGCATACATAATCTATGTCATATGATAATAAATATGATGATGATATTGATGAATTTGATGATGGCCATGATCCCTTCCTCCATCTTCATCCCTAGCGGGATCCATCCTTGAACCCTTTACCCCCTCTAGCCTAGTCTTTTACATCATTTATGTATATATTGCTTTATTCATATTATTGTATATAGTTTATTTTTGCTTACTTGTACATAGGTTCTCATTAATTATTGTACATAGTCTCTTAATACTTAATTATATATAGATTCTTTTCAATTACTTGTACATAGTCTTTTTATGACTGATTGTACATAGCTTATACCAAAAATACCAAAAACATTGAAATATGTCAAAATACCAAAAACATTCAAATAATTCAAAAACACAAAAAAAATTTCAAATTTATGCATTATCCATGATTTACATTTCTACTACCATGCTAGACTTTATTTGTTATTCTATGTTATTCTATGTTGATTTATTTACATTACCATACTTCATCTTCTTTGAGTGTGTGTAGTGACACCCAGATCCTTTATTGCTTCACTCTATCCATTGAGGGACATCCTACTTATACATTTGAGACATACATCAATATATCTACCCACTAGGGGCATCTTTTACATGACTACACCATCCAAGTTATGTCATTCCTACACCACACACTCTAGTTATCATGATGATTTACATTACTTAATAAATTACTTAGATTATTCTATCGACACTCACTAGTATATAGCACTTATGTATTTATTATCATCTACCTAGTCTTATACTCCATGTCTTACATACTTTTACTTCTTGCTTTGATTAATTAAGACGTGATTGTATTTCTAGCATTTACATGATTTCCATTTTTACTTTTCATAGCTAGATGTGATTGCATTTCTTAGTTCCTACTTTTTCTCTTGTATGTGCCTTAGGAAATTTTCGAATGTCCTTTACTTCTATTATTGTGTGCCTTAGGACATCTACCAATGTCCTTTGATTTTACTCTTTTATGTGCTTGTGGCCCTCCTGCCAATCTTGTTTGTTTTCAATTGTATGTATATTTGGAATTTGAACATGACTTATATGCTTACTTTCTAGTTTGAGTGACATGTGACCATGTCCCTTTTTTTATTGGCCCCTTGGCCATAGTATTTTATGCTTCTTTCCTTATGTGCTTGTTGCTTATTTACTTCTCACTATTTTTAATGCCATGATCTACATCATGCATTATCTTGCTTTCTTGGATGCCATGATGGACATCATGCTCCATCCCTCCTTGACAACTAACAACTAACATTTTTAGTTTCAATTTATTATATTACACATGTTATTACATTTTTATATCTATCTAGGCATACCCCTATTGATCTAACAATCTCCAATATAAACTATGATATATCTTGAGACATCTTTTTGATTATCATTGCTATATCATGTAATTTACAACATAACACATTTATATGGCTATTTCTTCTAAGGGTAGTCATTACAGGGTCTTCATTCCTACCCTTAAAAGATGGCTCAATAAATAAGGGTTTTCTCAAAGAGATCAAAGCTCTTACCAGTCAAAAAAACATATTTTAGAACACTTAGAACACTAATCAAAGGTCAAACTAGGAAGAATAGACTAGAAAAATAGTGACAATTATAGAACAATGATCAGATTTAGAAAATGACAACATCACCTAACTTGGATAATAACACAGATAGTAGGGTGTCCTATTTTTGGTGCTCCTATACAAACAAAAAAACCTAGATTTTATAGAAAAAAACATAAAGGTAAGCTCAACTATAGTTTTTTCAGATATAGATCAATTCAAATTCAATAGTTTCAATACATTTTTTCTCAAAGAATCTAGATATAGGGGGCATCAAGCATGACATAATGGATATCACTTTGAGTTTTAGATTAGGTAGTTGGTATAACTTCTAGATCAAAATCAATGTTACATATATTAGTGATTAAGGGAAATATGTGTGGCACATTTGACTTCTTTTCTTTCTGATTTTAGTATAGTACCCAGGCATTCTCATCAATTACATACCTTACTCTATTTTTAGGTGGTTGGCATCATTTTGGAGTGGATTTTATATAGGTCTAACCTCCACATTATCGAGTGGCTTCCACATAAGCCCAATTCCTAGTTTTGGAGTAGCTTTCATACAAGCCTAATCTCCTTCTTTTAGAGTGGCCAAGATTGGCCTTATTTTTAGTACACATTTAGTTATCTATGCCATATTTTTAGATTTCAAAGCATTCATGGGATTCAGGAGCCATCTCATATGATGCACATTCATACCAATATCAGTACATAGCTTAACATAGTGGGAAAAAGATGGAGCCAAAGGACTAGCTAGCCTTTGTATTCTTGAGCCACCTACTCAGAGGGATTGGGCATATAGTCCAAACATTGATTAACACATGCATGATCACATAGATTCACATAGTAGGTGATGATAGATCCAAAGGGATAACCTTTACATTCTTAAACCACTCTTAGGGAATTGAAAACTCAACTTTATTTATGATATTAATCTTAGTTTAGTATATATATAACACACTTAGCACCACTCAACATCATAATAGGTTTTGTATTGGTTCACATACCCAGTGAGGTGTATTCATTTCTTTCTCTTCCTCACTCTTTTATCTAGATTTTATACATTCTTATTTTAGACATAGAATTTCTAGTAAGAACTGATATAATCTTTGTGTTATCTTGTAGATTTACACTTCAAGACATGCTTTCTCTATGCACACTTTGCATCCCATAGCTCTATGGGATTTACCCTTATAGGTAAGTTCATGTATGCTTTCTACTTTCCTTTATCTTAGTATTTTGATTTTATACATCACTATAACAAAGGGGGGTAAATGTAGTCATATAAAATTTCTAAATTGGTAGCTTGAGTGTGGCTTGTGACACCTAATCCATAGGTCCTTATTTTATGCTCTAGTGACCCTTATAGACACTTTTTTTCTCATAACCAACCATTCATAGACTTCTAGATGATCATTCTAGCTCAGTTAGACTCTATTTCCCAAGCCAATTCTATCCCCTAAGTCTTGGACCTGTAGGATAGGAACACCATACTTGGACTATAGTGTCAAAGCCTAGGGTGTCCTATTTTTAATGCTCCTATCCAATCACATTTTAAGCCTAAACAACTATTTCCATTTGATTCCTATTATTCATTATGTTAGCTTAGCATGAATACATTTAACCCATGACCAATATATCCTTATAAAAGTACATTTATAGAGGAGGTGACAAATCTTACAAAGTAAGCTAGAATATAAACAAACCACTAATGAAAATTTCCCTATTCTCTGCATATAATCACCCAACATAGCTGAAAACATATTCAAACCCTCACACTAGTCCTAAGCCACCTCAAGCACTCTTAGTTTGGAATTTTTGAATCCACACAATACTATTACATAAAACACATCAAGTGGGACAACTACATATGGCTTGATCCCTCTTCAGAGTATTAGTATGTAGGTAGCATGCTTGCACAGGGGTATAGATACACGTTCAATGCATCTTAAACACACTAAACCCCCTTCTTTCTCAAGTTTTATCAAGAAAAATTAATGTATATGTTTTTAAATATTAGATCAGCTCTACAAGGAACACAATTGACATTCAAGACTCAAAATTTCATAGGTAGGATTACACAGGGACAACAAACAAAACCCAAAAAACTTAGATCTTTGTGAATAGTTTAGACAATAGTAACAGGACATAAAATATAGTGTTGGACCTTAAAGTGTCCTATTTTTGTTTATCCTATTCTTTCACCAAATTAAATATAGATCTAGGTTTATGACACTATCCCAATCCTGCACAACTAGTTTCAGCCTTAGTCTCAACCATCTCAGTCTAGTTTTAAGATAAGTTACATTTTTCCTCTTTCATTACTATTTTTAGAAATCTAAAAAAGTCAAATAAATTATACAAATTAGTACTATAATTATTTCAATATTATTTACTAATTTATTATTGTAGACCCTTAACTAAATTAGGAATAAAACTCCATTATTCCCAAAATTATTAATTCAGAAACCCATTAATATCACTATGCCTTTCTTGCTCAAATATCTCAAATATTAATTTAATATTCATGAATGAAACCTATTTCCATGGAAGACCTCTCTCTATCCTAAAAAACATATATCATCCCCTTTGGATGCATCAACCACTCTCGAAGACTTCATTTCATACCCAAAGCATATACTTGCCTTCAAGTCCTTGTAGCCCTCAAAACATGCAAAGATCCTTGTGTATAAAATTATATAGATTCTAATGGAAAAATAATCATGTATTTGAGTACCCAGTATGGTCTTATAACTATGTATAAAATTTCATGACTAGACACTAAGTGTAAAAATACTTCACTTATTTCTCTCTCTAATTAACCCTTAATTAGGTCTGTAGGCCTAGAAACTAAGATTTGATTACAATAAATGTTCACACATATGAAACTCCAAGTAAATATTTGATTCAATTCAAAGACATATTGATCAAATTCCATGTCTAATTTAAATAACTGACATAACATTCCATGCTTTGAAATAGTTTGAAATATTTATTTTTAGCCCTTTTATGTACACTTTATACCCTTCACGTGCTAAATAATGGATTTATAAGGTTATAAATATATTTATGGAGTTTTTTTAGGTCATTTAAAAGGTCATACAATCCATTTAAGGTAGTTAAGAATCTAATTTATCTCATTGGGTTATTTCTAGTCTTTTTGACAGCTTGAGACATGTTTATCATCTTAATAATGATTCATAAAGCATAGGGCCTTAATCAATGAAAAAATTCCATAAATTAAAATTATAAAAATCCCCCTAACATTAAAAATTATATTTGGATCCAATACAATTCCTCCATATAATTATAATCAAGAGAAGATGCCTTTCAAGCTAGTAGGATCGTAATTGTGAGGTTAAGAGAGAAGAAAATGAGTGAAAAGGGGAAAATGCTTAGTTTTGACTTTGAATACCATATTGAGGTTTATATCTCATATTTTGACCTATTAAAATTATATTTCTCACCATTCCTCTTCTTTAGACCATCTTCAACATCCATTATCTCATACTAGGGTTTACAAGCATTCTTGTACTCTTGGCCCTAATGATTTATATAAGAATTTCCTTTCTTAACTACTGATTTAAATCTCATGAAATCACCTTATAACATGTCTCTCATCATATATATTCTTTAAATATTCAAACTTTCTTCAAAACATGTAATTTATCCACACATTCATGCATAGGTCTGTGAGTGTTTCATTTATTACTACTAAGCCTAATTAACTTTTTGGGGTTATCACTGCCTTCAAGCATATTGTTAACTAAGGAAAATTTTAATAGGTTTTTTACCATCCCCATGATACTATCATATATTATCCATATGCCTTAAGGCCTCATGTTGCTCATCCTTGACCATTCTACTTATAGGTGCATGAGATTATATGACTACAAGATTAAGATGGATTCCCTATATATCACTCTCTAATATTATTGAAGATATTATTTAGCCTCTAGTGACCCCATATAACTTTATTAATCATATAAACCCTAATTATGGTGCACAAATTATATTTTATTTTTCAACCATGAAAACTAACTTGAATTTATCAAGCAAGCCTGTATATTATCATTTAGGTCTTTTAGGCCTACCGATCACTTCATTACCTCCAATCACCTTTTAATTGGAAATTTGATGTAAGTGAGTTATTTTATCATGATTTTCATGATTTTATAAACCCTTTGACATACCCTTGGGCATATCTTAAGCACCACATAGACAACATCTTCATTTTGCACATAAAAGCCTGTGTATGCCTACTAGACCTCTTGGCCTTAGTTTCCTAATAGAATGCATCTATTGGATTATTAAATCCTTATTACTAATATATTATTTTCCTCTAAAATCTCTCAACACGTCATTATCTCTCTTCATCCCTTAGTATTCCATTATTCCTACAAGTGGACCTTTCTCAAATCTATCCAAGATAGGACTATAAGTGACAATTTAGGTTGATTGAGTATTAGATTTGAGACCACACTTTCTTAATTTGTATTGAAATTATCAAAGGTATGAAAACCTATATGAACCTATTTTATTCTTCAAATTCATCCCTTAAGTATGCATCTCACATGAAAAAGAGATCTATAGGTCTACAGACTAGTAGGTCTATATTTTCATTGCCTAAATCTTGTTATGATACCTATCTTGATCTTCTAAAACCCAATAAATTTATCAAAATTATTATGAGGTTATGAACCTCATAAATATTTTATGATTCAAGGTTAGGCCTTTTCAAACCATTTTAGTGTAGGCAATTTATATAGTCTTTAGGTTGAAACCATGAATACTACTTGAAGGGACTAGTATAGAAATGATAAATCATGTTGGAGAGATATGAATGGATTGAAAATGTGGTGTGATATATTTTTACACATAATTTATACTATTAAAAAATTTAGAGCATTAAGAGACCATGGGTTTTAGCCTACAAAATATGCAAAAGTGAAGTTTCCTATTTTCTTGGGCTCACACATGCCAAGAACTATTTGGAGAATAGTGGATGAAGATTTTTTAGAACTTATATAACCTATCTTATTTATAAAATGCCTATGACATGTTTCAAACATCCATTTTAAGGATAAAATTGAGCCTATGGGGTTTGTATAGGGTTTTAGACCACTTTATAGTCTTAGTGATTGTTCATAAATGAAGGGGCACACATATCAAAAAAATGTCACAAATATAAAGGCCATTAAACCCCCTTATTTTTCCTACAAGATCATTTCATAACTCTCTGTCCTTTATCCATACCAAGCACATGAATTTGACCATTACTAATCTGCCAAGAAGTTGATGGAGATTCTAATGCAAATTTTGGCTTATTAGGACCTATACAAACTTTTTATTCATGTAAATGACCTAAGAATGGTGAATAGAGACTATTTAAATGTTTTCACTTGAATATGGATCCTCCAAGTCTATATAAGTTCCTAAAATTTCCTTGTTTAGAGTGATTCTCTCTCTTTTGAATGTTGAACATACAAAATTTACTATGATCTAACATTCCTAACATAAGTTAATGTTAAATATCTCTTTCATATTATTTGGAAAGTATTTTTGTACATAAATTTAATCTTATTATCTTTGACATGCATTGGACTTGGCAACATGCACCTTTCTCTTGCATGGCATTGACCTTAAACTTTATAAAACAACCTTAACCTCTCCAAAAATGCATATAATGTTCATGAAATGTGGTCAAATGGTGGGATGACTTGAGATACATTTATGAAACTTTGACACATTTTGGATCAACATTCTCATATCATGTTATGGCTATACTAGCATAAGACTATGAAGGATTATTACCTTAAAATTGTCAAAATAACCTTAAACTATATTAGTAAGACCTCAAAAAGACCATTTGAATACCTCACAAGGCATAAAATGGCTATGAACAAGGATATAAAACATGATTTTTTTTGTGAACCCCTCTAATCATAGAAAAAAATTGGCTAACATTTTTTGGCGATCTCTTGGGGATGCATGATTACTAAGAAAATTAGACAAGTTGCCTTGTAAAACCAGTGGGTTATGAAGTCACTTTCTATAAAATTGAGACAAAATACTACTTTGAAGAATATGACAAAATAAAAAAACCTCTCAACACACAACACAAAAAAACAACTCATAAAATAAGATTAAAAAAATACACTTGGACTCATAAAACACTTAGGGGAAAAAAAGCATAAACAACTATTATTTTATTATTTTTGGGAATCTAGTATTTAGATCCTAAATAATAATGGTCTAGAATAATAGGAAAAATATAGTTTAATGGGAAAAATATGGATTTTAAATAGGTAAGTTTTCAAGAAAAAGAATAATAAACTTAGCTTAAATCAGGCTAAAATAAATGATTCCATACTTGGCAATTGAAAAGTAGGACTAAGACACTATCAAGGATATAAACCTACCTTTCATTTTCTAATTGGATAGGAGCACCAAAATAGTAAACCTTTGTGTTTGATTCTATAGTCTTTCCTAGTGCTATTGTCTTAAGGATATAAGCTTTTTGGGTTTTGTTTGCCTAGTTAGTATGAACCTGTGTACCAAATTTTTGGGGGTTAGAAGTGAATAGAGATCATTGTAGGTCCATTTTATTCTTCAATAATTGTATCCATCTACAAAAATTCAAAAAAAAAATACATCAAAAGTAAAAGAGGGGAAAACTAGGATAGGGGAAGAATGATCGCATGATCGAGAACCCCTATTATTCTGATTGCTACCTACATTAACCCTCAAGCTAGGGTCTTAGATAAAATTTAGTTCTCCTTTAGGGAATGTGCATAATTAACATGAATAATATATGTAGGAATGAATTTCACTTAGGCCCTTCCTTAATGTGCCAAAATAGTAAGTGATAGATATAAAATGCCTTGTGTAGTCCTTTATATAGGAGATTCATTATTTCAAATTTGGGAGATTTATTTTTATTTGGCCAACATTGGAAAATTTAGGAATGAAGAAAAGAAAGGGGTAAGATTCATCTTATATAAGAAACTAACTATTAGAACTCAATTTGACTTTAGATAGGAGTGCTAAAAACTAGAAACCCTAGGTTTCAGTGTTGTAGTCCAATCCCAACACTCTTGTCCTATAGGCTAAGGAGTAGGGGGATGGAATAAGCATGGAAAACCTAACCTGGTTGAGGTATAATTACCATTATAAAGGCTCAAGGTGACTAGGAATGGGTAAAAAGGTGACTAAAGCTTATAACCATACCCAATTGGATAAAATAAAAGACATGGCCAAATTTGAACAAATCTCATATTATCTAGTCGAAGTCTCCTATAAAAGGATTGTGAAAAGACATGATATGTGTGGTTGCTTGACTAATTTAAGTTTTATACATTTTCCCCCATTTTAATCTAGTCATGCAATGAAATGAAGTACTAGAGTAAAAAAAGAAAGAAGATGCATAACTAAACTTACCTATGTGGAGATATGTGTGCTAAAAAGGGTCTAACTTCTTAGCTAAGGAAATGGATAAAGAGATAAATAGTGTCTAGAGAAAGAAGGGTTCCCTAAAATAGATACCCCATCTACTAAATATGAATATTGTATGGAGAAATAAGGAATCCTTGAAATGGATGCCCCCTATACTAAATCTAACTAGAAATGAGAAATGCTCAGGTGCCCAAAACAAATGTCTACCCTTTGTCCCACATAAACTCATGTAATCTAGAATGTGTGTATAGAATTTATTTTTATGAAGAGAAAAATCAATCATGCCCCCATTTTTAATATACTCAAAATTGGAACTGAGAAGTGCTCGAAGGTCCAAAACCATTGTCTATCCTTTATCCCACATAAACTCTTAGATCTAGGTAATGTTATGGACCAATCACTGCAGTCGATCATACTATCCAACCTGGTGACAACCTAGGTATGCCTATGTGTAATCTAAATATTTGATAAATGTGTAAGAAGAAAATAACATGTCTTGTCATTCTAATATGTATAATCTTAGATGATGAAGAACGTGAACATTTATGCCATGCCCTTAAATATAGTATGTGAGTGATGCATATATATAGTTTGGTAATCTATATAACCATATATGAAATGAGCTATCCTATCATGTCCTATGTGCAAAAATGGAGATCAAAACAATCTACTCTACACTATGCCTATAATCTACTATCTAGTTTGTACTATCATGTTATATGAAGCTCTATGTGTGAGACATGTAGTGATTTACATGCCTACAAATTTGATATTTGGTCTAATTCTATATCAAGGTCACTATGAATCCATATGATCTAAACCACTATATATCTAATTAATCTATGTATTTTTAAACTAAAGGTATGTCCCTCTAAATGTCCTGAGTAATGTTGAATGACCCATGTAATCTGAATCACTGTACACCTTGACCAATCTAAGTTGAATCTAATAATTTTGACTATTGGAGGTGTAAAAACCATGATAAGTGACCCATGTAGTCTAAATCACTATATATTTTGACTGATCTAAGGTAAATCTGATAATTTTGACTATTAAAGGTGTAACAACCATGGTGTATCCAACTATGAGAGTGGATAGGTGTGCTGGGTAAGTGTAGAAATAAGAATAGTAGGAATGATGCCCCCTTTTAGGGAGAGGGACAAATTTTTTAATAGAGGAGGTTGAGCCAAAAGTGATGAATAGTGGCATAATACTAGGAACAAGGTTGGTATAGTTTGGACTAATTTGAGAAGTTGATTGATTGGTTAGATAAAATTATTTGAAAGTTGAATGAGTTTTTATTGGTGAGGACCAAGTTGTAAAACAGTTGAATAAGTTGTTATTAGTGAGAACCAAGTTGTATGTCTAGGTATGAAGTTGGTATAGAGATTCATGTGCTATAGTATGCAAATGATGTCATAAGAGATCAAGGTTTGCTAGATATCAAAGGTATTGTCATCATAGTTTCATGGTCCAAAATGGTTTGTAAAATGGAGATATGAGGTTCAATTTATGGGAAAAATGGTATTTTTATTTGAATGAAAAGTCATTTGATATAGGAAAATTTGGATTGATTCTTGATTCATTTGTGAATTGACTAATTTGATATTTGGAGCTCTAGAGTAAGAGGTGTTCCAAGGAGATGAGTACCTACCGTGACCTGATTTGAGTAATTGGCAACCTAGATTAATGTTGGTGGGAATGTTACCTTGGCAAGTAGATAAAACACATGATATAGGCCTATTTAAAATCCTATTTTTAATGACTTTGAGTTTTTTTGAAGTTTTTTATAATTTTTTTACTAGGTTTAGTGCTCCTATCCTTCTTTCAATGTTGTTGTCTGGGTTGTAGCACTCCTGTCTAGTGTTGTTATCCTATACTTAGTACTTTTGTCTTAGATGCTAGCTATTTTAGGTTGATATTTAGTTTATTTGTTGTCATTTTTATTTGTTATTGGTTTAGTATGGTTGATTGATATACATGTTGTTTTTGGTAATTTTTAGGGTGAGGTATGTGTTGATGCAGTGGATTGCACTTGGGGCAGGAGGCCGAGCTCCTACCTTCCACATGTCAAAATGGAAACTCCCCTCTCACCTATGGGACTGGTGAAGCTAGAGGGGAGAGTCTCTAGGTTAGGGATAGCTCCCTTCGATGCATCTAATTTATTCCAATAAGTGCTAATATAGGTATATAGATATATAATTGGGGGGGTGAAAAGCGAGAAGGATTAAAGGAAAACAAAACTGCTCTAAAAAAGGTGATGCACCAAATGATTTGACCTACTCACACTCATGTTTGAAGCTAGACAAACACATACATACACTTCAAACTGGAAAAAGGACCAAGCTAAAAGAAGCTTAATAGGGAGGCTTTAATGGAATACATAGAAAACATGGACTCACCATAGGTGCTATGGAAAGGGCACACTATATAGTAGCTTATTTTGTCTTTGCACTTCCAAATATAGCTCTCCTTGTCACTTGTAAGAATGACACCTTATAGACACTAGGTGTGTTGGTGTTAAACCTATGGAAGCATTAAGAATAAATGACTAAACATAGAACTAACACTCAAACACATGCAAAGATATCTAACTAGAATAGAGGTAAAAATGCATTTATTGATTTTAAGTGAAAATTTGCTAGGGCTTCACCTTACAAATGTGAAAGATCCTTTTCCAAATTATAAGTCTACAATATATAGAGGAAGGAAGGAGGCCTTTTATCACCCCTTTTTACAAATGACCCATGTGCACTCTGATCATTGGGAAGAGCAAGCCGCTTAAACATCAATGAGAAGTTATGATCTGCACTATTTGTCTGCTTATAAGATCTATCTTTCAAGGCGATTACGCAACTTGTCTACTCATTAATGTGAAATGAAGAAAAATGGGTTGGACTGTTAGCTGCTTGCACCTCTTAATGGTCAATTTGTAGACACTATATCACCTGCTAGAGTAACTTCTTGAATCGGCACCTCCCTTTACCACTTGGACTATTTCCCTGTTCCTACACTTGGCACTTTTCTCTCTTTGTTCTCTAGGCTCTTTGTCTTCTTCATGCTTTGTCTTCTTCTATCTCCTTTGGCCCTTGGGGCTATCTTCTGATGGGTCGCTACATTCCTTGGGCTCTTTTTTGGTTAGCATTTAGGTAATTTAAAAGCAAATAGCTATTTCACCATCTTAAATTTGACGTCCACACACCCATCATCATTTGAAAAATAATGACTAATTAATCTTCTTAAAGTTGATGGATTTGAGGATGTCACCTTCCTTGGAAAATTCCTTCAAGCCTTTTCTATGGGCTTTTTCTTTGTTTCGGACCCTCTCGAAGGGGAAGTGTCCCTTCAGATCTAGAGAAATTCCCTTCATTTGGCTGGCTAAGAGCCCCCTACAAGGGCACCTACCCTTTGGTGGCCTTTTTTCTCTTCAGCCCTTTCTGTGGGCCCCTTTTTCTTTAGGCTTTTTCCCATGGACAAAAAGTTTGTGAGAATTGGCCACTTTGACTTCCCCAGGTCCTTTCTTCAGGCGGGTAGCCTTCCTCCAAATTCCTTCAGACTTTTTATCCAAAGGAATTCCTTTAAACCAAAAATCCAAAAAAATTCAGAGCCTTAAGACTTTCCATGTGTTCCTTGAACACCTTTGACTGTCTTCAAAGTGCTCCCTACCCTCTGTAAGGGCTTTTGAACCCAAAACTACCCTCCACAAGGGCACTCATCTTTTATCCTTTTGGGATGTTCCTTTGAACCCCCCAGTTGAACTAAGCCATTAAACTGACCAATTGAACCAAAAATGGTTCAATGGCTCAACGGTTCAACACTGCATGCCACTCCTTTATTGCACCAAGCCTTTGAACCATTTGCTTGAACCAAGGCATTGAACCAATCCATTGAACTGGTTCAATAGTTTAAACAATTGTTAAACCAAGGCATTGAACCATTTGATTGAACCTGTCGATGAACCAAAGCGTTGAACCAAGGTGTTGAACTAAAGCATTGAATTGGTTTAATGGTTTAAAGGTTCTAACTCTTTGAAAGATCATGTCATTGAACCACTTTAAGCTCACTTTCCTTATGAATTTATTTAGACAAGAGTCTGAAGAAGCTTTGTAAAACCTTGCACACTCTCAACTGGTTCTTCATCTACCAAAAGATTACACCTACAGATTTCATAGAAAATCTCACTACTGAGTCTGTAGAAACCCAAGCCTTACAGAGTCTATAGAAAATCAAGCCCTATAGAGTCTGTAGAAATAGACTTGTAGAGTCTATAGAAATTTAATCCCTATAGAGTCCATAGAATATCAAGCCCTACAGAGTCCATAGAAAATCAAGCCCTATAGAGTCTGTAGAAATAAACCTACAGAGTCTGTAGAAATTTCTTAGACTTGTGCAAAATTAGAAATGAATTGGCCTAAAACAATAGAGGAAGAAGGGGACCAATTTTTTGGCTTGTTAGACCAAAAAAAGGTCAACAGTATGGACGAGGGAGTTTCATAGAGGCTAGGTGATGGAGACTTTGAGATTGTTGCCTTTATCAACTGATGAGAGGGTTATGATAGATAGGGTAAGGATAGGTCATGTGTTTGACCTAGTCACTATGTAGTGGGATAGGCATTTTATTACCACCTTGTGTGAGAGGTATAATGTAGACACCTATACTTTTTGGATTCTTATTGGAGAGATGACTATTATTCTAGAGGATGTGTACCATATTTTATATTTATTAGTTAGTGGATAATGTGTGAGTTTACAGGATGATATGGGTGTAGATGCCATTAATCATGCATCCTTTTATTTTGTTGGTATGCCCTTAGGAATACATAGGAGAGGTAGTGATAGATATTTACTATTGTCAATTATTATTTGATTGAGTGTTCTACATCTGATGCAGTGGTTGGTAGTATTGTTGGCTTATTTTATTATAGTGGATGGGAGTGGTATATCAATTACATATACGATGCATAGGATTGTATGTAATGTAGAGGTATATGGATCTATTTTCTTATTGGATAGGAATATGCATGCCCATTTATATAGATATATACACAAGTTTACTTAGGAGGCATTGAGTGGTGGTTTGAGTGTTGCTACTTTATTGCATTGTTGGGCCTATGAGCACATAAAGGTTTTACGATCATTGAGATTACTGAGAGAGAGAGAGATGGGCACCTCCACAACCATATAAGGAGTGGTGGATGAGTTCATTGGCTATCAGGTCTCTTGGGATGGATCACTATAGATGAGTGTTAGACATACTGGTGGCTTAGGATATCATATGGAAGCCCTATAAAGGATTTCCTAGGTGGCCTAAGGATGGAGTGTAGTTGCATTATATTAGGGTCAGTTATTAGTTACATGACCATTGGCCTGAAGTGTATGAGTACTTTCAGTATGAACACATGACTAGATATCTTGGGGTTCCATAAGATGTGCCCCTAGTAGCATGGGTGTGGGCGAGGAGTGCATGGGCATCGATGAGAGTAGGAGCTCATGGTAGACCCACTGAGGCTAAGTTAGCACCATTACCTTTGGATGCATGAGATGTGGATATAGATATTATTGAAGTAGATGATGTTATATGCATAGACATATTTACTAGATGGTGGGTGAGACATTGGTGGGCTCTATTATATCTTGTTGTTAGAGGGTATGCCCCTGAGTATGAGGACCCAACTCCAATTTAGATGATGGGAGGTTATTATCATTTGTATTTGAGTTGTGTATAAGTTCAATTTTTTTCATGTTTTAGCTTATTTTGAAAATGTATATCTAACATAGTGTTGTACTTTATGTGTAGGTAGAGTGGGAGGTGCTCAAGATGAATCACCTACTGGGGTAAAAGGTGGGGATGATGGGTTCTAGGAGACTATTATTGAGTCTACACTTTATGAGCTCACATGACATGTTCCTGATGATGTGGTGGAGGAGGGTTTGATTGAGCGAGTGATAGTTATAGTTAGCATTATGCCCATTTATTTAATAGGGATGTTATAGTTACAACATATGTTAAGGTATCAAGAGAGAGAGATAAGCTGAGAGCTGAGAGAGATAAGAATAGGATGCCTCCTCCTGATTATGGATTGGTGAGTATATAGATTATGGATGAGTATAAAAAATTATAGATATGGTATTTAAACTTGCATGAGGATCATGGTCAGTTAATAGAGCAATGTAGTTGACATAAGAGGCATTTAGGAGCTCAAATAGCTGTGGAGATATTGAGCATGAGATTGAGAGTGAGGGCATGATTATGGGATTATTACTAGAGGAGGCTGTGAGATTGAGAGTGAGGGTATGATTTATATTCATGATTGATTTTATTTGATACCATGTGTACGTATTTGAAAAAAATTATATGTGTGTGTGTGTGTGTGTGTGTGTGTGTGTGTGTGTGTGTGTGTGTGTGTGTGTGTGTGTGTGTGCGTGTGTGTGTGTGTGTGTGTGTGTGTGTGTGTGTGTGTGTGTGTATACTAGTTTTTGGTTTTTTGACTCATGCATACTATGTTAAGGGATTTGAAATATATTTTTAAATTTGGTGGAAGTTGTTGATTAGATATAGTTGATTTAGTATTGATGTTGAAGGTTGTATATGTTTGGTAAAATGATACTTGGGATATGTGAGTTGACTTTTTTGATAAATTTGGTAAGATAACATTTGGGGTGTGATTTAATTGTTCATGATATGTTTGGATGTATTGTTTTAGGTTTGATTTGTGATTATATGCAAGTAAAAATTTATTGGTTTTGTAATTTGTAAAATTGATTTGGTAGAGTGAATTAGTTTTGGAACTAGAAAAAGTAGGATATTGGTAAGGTTTAGATTCGGATAAATTGGTTTGGCTAGGGATGGATATATATAATTAGGAATGTTAGTTGTTAGTATGAGGGATGTAAGATATCACTGTGTATGTATTACCTCCCTGAGAGTGGCTCAATAATACAAAGGTTAGCTAGACCTTTGGCTCCATCATTTCCCTATTAAGTGAAGTTTATGAACAAAAATTGGTATGACTACATTGTATTATTCTATGTTATATCACTATCTAATAATTGTTGGCCAACTAAACAAGTGCCCATACTACTTATGTTGTGTAAGAATGTGCTATGTATGTGATACTATCTATAGTGTGCTAACTATAGTTGTGTGTGAAGATTTTGCAAAATTTAAATTTATTAGTCATGTAGTTGAAATGGTGTGCTATGAAGAAGGCTCATCTATCTGTAACCAAATACCATGTGGCATTTGTTGTGATGTATATGACTAAGTAATATATCGAGATGGAGTTGAAACCTATGATGAGGGCTCATTTAATCTTAATCATAATGGGTTTTTACATGAGATAGGACCTAGAGAATCTATTCGTAATGAATATTTCTCATGACAAATACTCTATGGTGTGGATTCATTTAATTTTAACCATAGTGGATTACTAAGTGAGATAGGACCCAAAAAATTTGCTCATAGTGAATATTTCTCATCAGTAGGACTCTATTTTAGTGCTTATGAATCTACTAGATATGTATATGGAACTGTAATATATATTCCTTAGACTATTGTGTAATATGTAGGTTATTCTCACTATATTGGTTTCCAAATCTTTGAGCTGGTGGAATAGGAGATCTCTTGTGAGATTCTATCCTAAAACCTACATTGCACTCATGATGAGTGACTGATGATTCCCATAAGGGAATCTCTTAGGATGACTCAATCATGGAGGAATGAGGTATAGGTTTCCATTATGGAGGAGATCTTAGTTCCCCCTATGTGAATTCTATAATGCCATTATCAACACATATAGTAATGCAATCCTTAAGTCTATAAGAATTAGTATCTCTATGTCCATGGATACAATGATAGTTACAAAAAGGTTGATGTGGTTGTCTATGTAAGAGACATGAATCTCATTGATGAGTAGAAGATAGTGTGATTAACCTCATATCTAGTAGTGTTGATAATATGGTAAATGGGCTATCTCACTCTGAATCAAATTATAGTGGTGCCTTGTTGTTGTTATTTGTAGTGCATAATATAGGTTGTGCCCTGGAAACTAGCTCTTTGTTCTTAATTAGTTACTTTTCTAATTTTGGTCTCCTATCTTGTTTAGGACATGGTGGATGTTGAGTGATAATAGTTATAGCTAAATATGCTACTATGAAATATAGAGTGATTTGATCAACTGAATCTACCTCAATCAATCCCAATTTTTTTTCCAAATATAAAACTATATAACACAAGTGTCTAAAAGAAGACTCTATCTGATATAGTATATGCTCGAGTAGAGGTTGGTGAAGACTCTTAATAAATATATGTTGAATCTATAGATCTAATATTTTGTATATCAATCTTAACATGTTAGCCTTTAATATTAAGACATACTCACTAACTGGTTCTAAATAATTCTAATGTAGTGTGGCATGTTTCTCATATGTAACATAAGGGCCCATGTTTATGATGTAATATCTGAGAAATGCCTCCTCTAAGTCATCATATATATGCAATGAACCAATGGGGAGTAGATGAAAGAAATAATTATATACTTCCCTCACTAATGTTTGTTGTAATAACTTGAGTATAATCAATGAGCTCATATGAGATGGCAAAGCCTTTTAAAAGGATTGAAGGTGTATAGATGGATTTCTAGTTCCATCAAAGTGAGGTAATGATGATATATAGAAATACTTATGCAATGAAGCTTTTATGAATATATTCAGAATAGGGTTACCATGTAGATCATTAGTATCCATCCAAGACTTGTAAGCTTTGTTTTCCAAATTAAGGAAATGTACTTGGTGTTGTAATTCACTAACTACATGCATCAAAGAGATGATCTCCTGGGATGGTACATTAGTATCTTGAAGTGGTTAATTTAATCATTGAATTTGATTATTAATTTTAACCATAAGAATGCTACATTTAGAAATTGGATCATAAAGAGGTGATGTGCTCACTTGAACCTTGGGAGTAATGGTAACTTGGCCCTTATTGGAGGGATGTGGGCTACCGTTCTATTTAGGTGAAGAGTGAGAACTGGGTTCTACTATAATGAGGGGTGGATTTAGAGATTCATTAGTATCTTTATGTTTTAATAAATCACATTATAATTGAGTAGAATATGTGTTATTAGCATTTAACATGTGCATTATTTGAAATAGAATCATTCATAGAAGTATAAATAACATTTGGAAGTGCATTATGTTTGAGACGAGTGAGAAACATGTGTTGCATATTGTTCTTCACTATGTGTATAATTATCATCATTATTATCATATATGTAATATTGTTCATAATCACTCTCATTTTCATATTCATGGGCATGCTCACTATCATATTAATTATCACTTCCATTAGTGCTAGGGAGATGTGTAAGAGAAGAATTTAATTCTTTTCTAATATGTAGTAAATTATCTTTTGAAAGTGGAATATCATGTGCATCTATGTGATCCATGGATGAAAGACATGCATTATTTTCATGTGCAATATGAGAAGTAAGAGAAGGAGATTTTTGGAACATTATTTTGATAAAGTAGAGTTAAGGACATGAGATGAATCATTTGAAATATGCATTGGTAATTTGATTCTATTGCATTTATATTATTTTAATTTGAGCATTGAATTAGTAAAAGAGAGAGAGATTAGGTTCACATGGAAGCAAATTATCACCAATAAGAGGTTCAATTGAAAGTGCATGATAATTTGTTCCTTTGGTGTATTGTGCATAGGAGAATGAGGTGAGAAGTATCTTTCCCATTTATCAAAATTAATTTATTTAAAAGAAGGAATAAAAGAAATGGGATTTAGAGAAAAATATTCATCTATTTGTACTTCACCCTCATCATTACGTATATCATCATATCCTTCATTAAAAAAATAGTCATTATCTTCACTGTAAATGAAATCATTTTCTACAGTCTTAGCTAATTTGTAATTTTGAAAAATTGTCCAATCATTGTCATAATTATAATATGGGATGAGAAGGAGGAATTGCTTTTGTGACCATTTTATTTCATTCACCAAAGAGAATTTTGAAAATTACTATGAAGCAAATACATGCACAAAGAACTGTTATCATCACAAAATTTAAATTACTTTTGATAATCCAAACCATTTATAAAAAAAATCAAATTATTTTTCTCAAAATTGTAAGGGTAGAAAACTTGAGGTTTGAGGACCTAGTTTTGAAATCTAGGGTTTTTAGCTAGGGTTTTATGATTTTGGAAAATTATGCAATAATTTTAAATTCTAAAAATAATTTTGAATAGGAATAGTGCACAAAAATTTATACAAAAATCAGAATTTGGAAATTAAATTTTTGCATAAGAAAACTACTGATTTTGAAATTATTTTTGACAATGTAATCAATTTACAAAAATTCCAAAATAGTTTTCTAAAATTTCTAAGGCTTGAGATTTAAGGACCTAGTTTTGAAATCTAGTGTTCTTAGCTAGGGTTTTAGAATTTTTGAAAATTATGAAATAATTTTAAATTATAAAAATAAATTTTGGATAGGAATAATGCAAAAAAATTTATACTAAAATAAAAATTTGGAAATGTACAAAAATATAAAGGAAAAACCATAAGTATAGCTAGGGTTTTAATTTTATTCAAAGTAAGTTGGGTTCACAAAATGTTTTATTATTTTTAGGAGTCTAGTATTTAGATCCTAAAGAATAATAAACTTATCTTAAATCGGGCTGAAACAAATGATTCCAAATCTAGTAATTGAAAATAAAGATTGAGACATTATCAGGAATCTAAACTTGGATTTCATTTTCTAATTAGATAGGAGCACTAAAACAACACATCTTGGTGTCTTATGATATAGTCCTTCACAACAATATTATCTTAAGGATGTAATATTTTTAGGTTTTGCTTCCCTAGTCAATATGACCCTGAGTACCAAATTTTGGGAGTTAAAAGTGAATAGAGCTCGCTATAGGTCCATTTTAGTATTTAATAATTGTATCCATCTACACACATATAAACAAAAAATACATCAAAAACAAAAGGCAAAAAAAATGGGTTAAGGGAAGAATGATCACATGATCTAGAACCCCTATTATTTTTACCACTACCTACATTTACCCTCAAGATAGGGTCTCAGATCAAATGTAGCTCTCCCTTAGGGAACATGCATAATCAACATGCACAATAGATGCAAGATTGAATTTCACATAGACCTTTCCTTGATCAAGTATGGAAGTCTATGTGTGGATACAGAGAAGTTGAGCTATAATATTGACTAATTTTTATTATGTCTAATGTGCAAAAGTAGTAAGTGCTAGATATAAAATGCCTTGTGTAGTATTTTATATAAGATACTTGTTATTTAAAATTTGGGATCTTTATTTAAATTTGGTTGACATTGAAAAACTTAGGAATGAAGCAAATAAAAGGAGTAAGATTCATCTTTAGAAATAAAATGATTGTTAGAGCTCAATTTGACTTTGGATAAGAGTGCTAAAAATTGGCACCCTAGGTTTCAACATTGTAGTCCAAACCTAGTGCTCCTATCTAAAAACTAGGGACTGGGGGGGATGGAATGAGCATGGGAAACCTAACTTGGATGAGGTGGGGTGACCATTTAAAAGGCTCAAGGTGACTGGGAATTGGTAAAAAGGTGAATTAAGCTTATAAATATACCTAAATGGATAAAATGAAAGACATGGCCAAATGTGAAAAAAGCTCATATTATCTAGTCAAAGTCTCCTATGAAAGGACTATGAAAAGACATAATATGTGTGGTTTCTTAACCAATTTAGGTTGTATACAACTACACACAACTAACCTCAACATATCTCTCTCCTCTAAGATCAAATAGGAAGCTCTTGAGATCACCATGGCACCATGAAATTAAATTATCACATGTTGAGTTAAGTCTAATAAGTTATTCTTCATGGAGTGAGAGATTACACCTACTTTTGAAGATATTAACATGCTCATGGTCTCTTTGACTATCACCTGAGCCTTCTTTTTTCATTCTATTTTCCATGAGATGACTATGTGGTCAAGGAAAAAGCTATACTAGTTCCAAACATGGCTACTTTAGATAAAAAAATATCATTTATATCTCATCAATAGGATGTTCTTAATCATGCTAAATAATCTTGGATGGATCTTATGGCATTATTGTAGAGTTGGCCTCAAGGAGAAGTGCATATTAATTTTTGAGATCTTGAGACCAATGAATCTTAGTTTCCCTTTTTGAGAGTGAACAAGTACCAAAAAATGGATTGATAATTTGATAACATTCCTTAATAATATCAAACAAGTTATATTCAAATAAGTATCCTCTTAGAGTGTTAAGCTTGGATATTTTCCTTCCTCTTGCTTGGTGATTTGCTTGACAAAGCTACCTTCCTCAATATAAATCAGAGCATAACATCCCTATAAATGATTGTCATATTCTCTTATAAATTCAAACAAGTCCTCCCATTGAACTTCATCTAGTTCTAGCTCACCTAGGCCTTATTCAAGCTTGATAAGAGCTGTTATAGAGGTTGTCATAAAATAATTTGATGAGTTAGAGTTTATACCTCTTTGACCATGCTATTGGGACTCAAAATAATTTTTTCCACCTCTAATGGATCTTTAGGATCTTCTTCTTCTACTATAAAAACTTTATCAACACCTTTTTCACATTGGGAAAGACCATCTATCTCCAGGTCTATTATCACTTGATCAACTTGTACTCTATCAAGGTTACCTTTCTCTTCAACTTCAAAGACTAATTTTCATCTCTCTTCACTAAGAGGTGTTCTAATGTTAATTTATTCATCACATATAATTAAATTATCCTATTTATATCCTTCTTTATATTTATATTTAGCTATAATTTGACCATCTTCTTCAAGGAGGGGATGCTCATCTTCATAAACCACTTTTGAGCTCCTATGTTCAAACATCGTGTCTCTCTCTTATATTAACCAATGAATTCATCAAAATTTGAAATGTTTTGTCTTTAAATTTTCTCTACAAGGAATTCATTTTTCATTTTTCATTTTAATTATCTTTTTAATTGATTTTGATGATGGGAAAGTCTTAGGTTTTTAATTCTTTTCAACAAAGATTTCTTGCTTTCTTTGGATTCCTTCTTGAATTGATTTCCAAGATGAGAAGGAATTAGGTTCTTGAAGAGGGATGGGTATGGATTTAATAGTTTTAGGTTCTTCCTTGATCTTAATTTCCCAATCTATGCTTGTCCTACTTTGTTTATCCCATGATTTCACCACTTGATTAAAACTTGGAATCTTAAAGGACTTATTGGGGGGTTTTGAGGAAGGATGGAGTCTTGTTCCAAGATAGATTCATTAGCATTAAAACTATCCAATTCTAATTTTTTTTGATCTTCGTACCTTTAAATAATAACTTATTTATTATTTTAGATGTTGTCTTGGATTTATTTCCATGATGGGAAGGCTTGATGGGTATGTGAAGGACTTAGGACACTTTAAAGATACTTGACTCAATCTTTTGAGGAAGAATGGGTGGAAAAAAAGAGGGTTGAGGTGGTATAGGATGTATCACATGAGGCTTATATCATTGAACTTTTTTCCCTTAATGGACTATTATTTTTTCTTCTATGACTTGAATTAGGCTACATATGTCCATCATGTCACTTGTAATTTTTCCAATTTTCTCTCTCAATAGGTTCCCACTCTCTCTTTATCAACTATAATGAGTCTATCACATTCTAAATGCGATGACTAAGAACACTTTGATGATTATATCCTTGTGTGTTGACCCCTACCATATACCTTTGATATCCCAAGAGAGTTTTATTGAATCTTGGTATATACTGATTTGAAATGTGGCTATGTTAACTAAGGGTATCATGGTCTTGACAAAGCTGATTAGAGGGATGAAAGGGATGCCAAAGAGGTGAAATATCTTGGTATGAATATTAAGGAAAATACGGATGGTACTAATCATGATAAAATGAATAATAATAATCAACATATTATTGATAAGGGTTAACAAAATACTAACAATGATCAACATGAGTTTGATATATCTCATCAACTTATGTAAATTAAAAATTAACATTAAACTCAGCTATGAAACCTCATGGGAAAGGTAGAAATGAAAGAACATTTGATTAAAATGGTAATTGGGATTATATAACTAACTAAATACATTCATAATCACCATTATTATTTTTTTGAAATTCCTCTAAAGGCTGGTGCATTAAATAACAATTATTTCTATCTAATTTTTGCTTTTTCTCAAGTGTGAAAAGAAGAAACTAGTTAAGATGGGTGTTTAGAAGAATAACTATTGAATGTGCATGTTTTGAATATATAATTTGTGAGAAATCCTTTATGGCTAGGGAATAATTACTTGTAATAAGAAGTAAATACCACAAAATTTGTTGGTTAGACAAGTAGCTAGGTGGATTGCCTAGCATGAGCTAGATCCTATAAGCGAAAGTTTTCTAAGACATTGCCAATCCACCTTCTTTGAAACACTTAAGTGAAAATGTTAAAATAAATATATTTGGGTTAAATTAATATAAAAATAAAATAAAATATATAAAATTATAGTTAATTAATTGAGAAACTTAGATTCTTTTCGAAGTTAACTAAAATAAAGCAACTAGTTTGATTATACTAATGATAAAAATTGGTTAAGGTTGTGGTTTTGGGTTTGGTAATTTGATAAGGGTCAAAAGAATGGTTTGGTTGGGGTTGATTTATATAATAAGATGAGAGGTATGGATGGTTTAAAAATATAAAATATCAAGTAACTAAGGTAACAAAAGGATGAGGAGGCAAAGAGGGTGAAGGTGGAAAAGGAGGTAAATGAGATTAGAATGGAAAAGGTGGTAAAGGAGGTCAATGGATGAAGACAAAAAGTGGATTAAGGGGTAAATGTCAACATAATACAAGGAATAAATTGAATAAATAAATGAAAAAAAATAAGGTTGCCTTGAGGCTTGTTGATGTGGTTGATATTGTTTAATGATTATATGGAAATTTTGGTAGAGTTTTATTTCTTTGAATTATTTTCTTCCAAGACGTGGATGACCTCCAAAATGATGACCTCTTTTAAATACCTAGAATAGGATGCTAATAACCAAATAATAACTTTCAAGTTAACCTTGGGTGAAGGATAGGGGGTATTTATAGCATTTAATGTCAAGAACCCATGTCAAAAGAGGGAATAGTAGAAGTATGGTTCCATTTCCCATGTGGTGCACGAATGATTAAAATATGAGGTTAATGGGGATTCCCATTTGGATTGGTGAGTCTCCAACCTTAAAAATAAGTGCAATTTTGTATGGGAAGCATGCACATGGGTCTAAATGAGGCTAAATACTTTTCACCACCCTTTCTTATCTTCATCCAAGAACTTAAATAGATGGCACACAAAATGTGGTGCCATTTTCCATGTGGTGCATGAATGAGTTAAATATGAGGTTGGTGGGGATTCCTATTTGGCTTGGTGAGTCTTCCATTGGGTTAAAAAGTCAAAAATGGTTTCCTTTTATCTTTACCAAAGAACTAAAGAGGTCAGTATCTCATTTTGAAGGCCACTTTCATGTGTGAAGGCAAAATACATATTGAATGATGGCCCCTTAAGGGGAAATTTGCCATATTTCAAGGGGGGCTAGTGATGCTTAAATGAGGTATTTAAGCACCTTGGAAAAGGGTATCAGGTGGGGTATGATGTGCCACATCATTCCACCTTACTTCTAAGCCATGTCACTTACCATATCACCTTCCATGTCACTTTATATGTCACATGCCATGTCATCATGAATAGTGATAGTGGGTCCCATAATGAATAGTACTTTCAAATAGTATATTAGAATAGGATAATCATGATTTAGTTAGGTTAAGAAGGTTGGTTGAGGGTTAAGAAGTTTTATATGGCCTTTAGGGGGTCTTAAGCTGTTTAGTCATCAAAAACTATAAGTGTGCAATTTTATAGTGTCTATATTTTGCCCCTTTTTATTATGTAAATTTGAATTAACAAGATGCAAAACAAAAACAAATCACTTGGTTGAAGGTCAATGTGACTTAAGTATGGGAGGAGGTGTTCCACCTCAAGCCAACAACCGATGAGGAAAGGTTGAATTGGGCGTATGGTTGATAAGTAGTTGGTGGGGAGGCACTAGGTGGTGCCATAAGGTAGTTGGGCATGTGAAATGCCAATAGGTTTATAAAATGTGACTAAGCACAATAGTTAATATTGTTTAGAGACTAAATCTACCAATGTTGATAAAAATAAGGTCAGGTTCTAGATGGACATATGATAGGGTAACTGCTCCACAATGTTAGTCATAATTGATCAAATTAAGCTTATCAAGTCATCTAGACAAGGTTGGTGTTGTTCATAGGTATTTAGGGTAGGAAGTGCTCCTAAAAAATAATACAAATAGTCTAGTTTCACATGAGGTGGGGCATAAAAAAGGGTAACACAACAAGCATAGTCAGTGTGGTCAAAAGGACCAAGGCAAGGTCATCATAAAACGTATGAAGAGGTCAAGTCAAAAATGGCCAATGTCAAGGTGGATGTCGACAAGTGGGTTGATTGGTTGGAATGGCGTGGCTGAGTGAAATCTATATGCCATAGGAAAGTGGATGCTACTTACATAGTTATTTAGACATGATGCCTAAAATGAACTTTAGTCCTAATATAGTTCTTCTAAGTTGGTGAATGTTGGTTAACTTGGTTTCCAAAATTCGATAGCATGCATTTAGGTCTGGTTAAAGGACGTTGGAGAAAGGGAATCTCTAAAAGGTGAAAAATATGGGTATCAAAAAAATTTGTAATTATTTTGGTAGAAACAGTGGATGAGATTACCTAGGATAAATTAGATGTTTGCTTCAAATATGCAAAAGGAATTTGCAGCCATGAATAAGTAGGTTCAAACATGAAATTTCTTTCACCATTTTAAAAAAGGGAGAAATATGCTTTACCAGGATTTAGAAAATATGACACTACTATAATTACCATGGTGACTCGATGGGCTACTTTATCACCATCCAAATAAGCCAACATTGTGCACACTCTATAACAATGTCATTAACATGATATGGAAGGGTATTATTCAATGATTCAGGGAAGCAAAGTAGTAGAGTGAGTAAATGAGAAGTGGTGAAGATTTGAACCCTTGACCCTTGAGTTAGTGGGGTCCCAAAATAAGTAAGCATTGAGTTTTGAGGGAATTAAAAAAAAGAATTTTAGGGGTATTATAATATGGAGCGAGGTGAATAATAATAATAATAATAATAATAATAATAATAATAATAATAATAAT
Organism: Torreya grandis; assembly: GCA_037957365.1. Lineage (NCBI taxonomy): Eukaryota > Viridiplantae > Streptophyta > Pinopsida > Cupressales > Taxaceae > Torreya > Torreya grandis. Next base: position 748,833 of record JARHVA010002885.1, on the reverse strand, counting down.
AATAATAATAATAATAATAATAATAATAATAATAATAATATTAATTAAATGAGGGAGTAGGTTCAAAAATGAAGGAAAATAAATGGTATAAATGGAAAATCAAGAGGGAAAATAGAATAATGATGTATGAAGATAGATAAATTGGGGAGTTGAAAAGGAAGGTTATAAAAATAGGTTCAAGGAAAAAAAAGTTTGGTAAAAGAGGCAACTTCTAGAAAAGGTTACTAGGTGGAATGTGATTAAAGAGTAGGGATATTATAGTGCATAAGAAGATGTAGGCTAGGTAGGGAGAATCAAGGTAAATTATTGGTTGGGAGGTAGGTCATGTGAGAGTGTATAGCTAGCATCCACATGTGGGTACCCCAAATATTATAGTTAAAGGTGGTTTTAATTTTGATTCTGACATCTATGAAGGTCATAGTAGAAGGGGTTTAAAATAGACAAGACTAGAATGGTGGGGAAGGAATTTTCATTCTAATGGCTTAGCAGTGCTCAGGATTGCTTATTGGTCATATCTTGTGGTCTTGTGTGTTATAGAACCATAGGATCAATATATAACCCAAAGTTGAATGGAAGACCTATGAGGCTATAACATACTATATGTTTTGATCATATAAGATCAAAATTGGTAAAGGGTTTAAAATGGAAAAAGGTGATAGGTAGGGTGAAGGGAACAGCTAGAGAGGGATAAAAAAGAGGATCTAAGGTCAACATGCAAAGGCATTAAAGGAAGAAATAGATACACCTAAAGTAACAAACATGACTATATTTCATGCATTAAATCAAGGGTGTGAGGACATAAGGAAGAAAATAAGGATATTTACATAAAAGTGATATAATTAGTGACCACACTTTGAGGAGATAGAGTTGAATGGGAGAAAATAAGGGAGATCCAACCAGGGATGAAGTGAAGGCAAAATGGGAGATGGATGAAGAGATATGTAGAGAAAACAATGAGGTCATGGATAAAGATAAAGGTGGAGAAGGATTGAAGGAACCAAGCATGGACATATAGGTCAGGGAGAACAAGTAATGTCATCAAGGGAGATGAAAAAAATGACATTAAAAAGAAAAATGAGAAGAAAAATAAAAGGTAGAAGATGGGGTGTGCAAGATGTACTAAAGAATGACAAATTAGAGAATTGAAAAGGATAAAGAGGTAAGGGGAGGATGATAAATATGGGTGGCCATGAAAAGTTTGAAAATAAGTCTAAAAAAAGACTAAGGAGAAAATAGTTTGCTGATGAAAATGGAAGACAAGGAAATAGGAGGGAAAATGAGTGAAATGAGGACACAAAAAAGATGATAGGAGAGTGAAGAAGTAGGTGGTATCTTGACCAAGTAAGCATGGATGATGATAGGCAAGGTGAGGAATAATGAACCAAAATAGATGGTGGTTTTGGAGATGATAATGGGAAAGGGGTTAATAAAAATGAGGGGACACAAAGTATGGGTGGACAAAAAGGTGAAGAGATAAGGTAGGCATCAATCAACTTGTTAGAAGAGGTTGACAAGCTAAAAAGGGGTGAGCAAGTGAAGAAATAAGGCAACATAATGAAAGGGAATGAGATGAAAATAAGGGATGAAGATCAGGGATGATAAGAATAAAAAGGAAGAGTTGAAGCAGGGATATAAAGCATAGATACTCACATAGATACAAAATACAAGTGAGTATTAAGAGGAATGCGAAAGGTAAAAGGCAAGAACTAATAAGAATAAAAGGGGAAATTATGGAAGGCTTCTAAAAATATAAATATCTAGGTAGAAATTAGTTGTGGAGGAAAAAAAGAAGACAAAAGGGATGAAAGGATGAAAATAAGGCAAACAAGAAGAATAAAAAATGGGAAAGGTGGGAAGAGTGGCAAAATGATAGAGAATAGTAGTACATGTAAAGAAAAAGTGTAGCAACAAAAAAAAAATATATATTGCAAGATGCATAATCTTATGTGGAATTGGTGAGGAAAAGAGAGTGATAAAAAGGGTATAACAAATAGCCAAGGGTGAGGGGAGATGTTGAAGATGGTGAAAGAAGATAAAGGGGATAAAGGGCAAGGTTGGTAATAAGTGGAGAGGGACAAAAAGCATGAAACATGGGTGAGAGAGAAAGTTATAGAGCATGCATAAGGAGAGGTGATGAGGAGATTAGTGAAGCATAGTAGGCAATGGCTTTATGGGAGATAAGAGGGGCTAATGAATAGGGTTGTCAATCTATGTGTTAAAAGAGATTGACAAGCTAAAAAAGTGGTTAAAAAAGATTGACAAGCTGAAGGAAGGGAGGTGGTTAGGAGATAGGTAGAGAAGTGGAGGAAGATATTTTAGGTGAGAAGGGAAAACAAAATAAAGGATGTGGTTAAGCTAACCTCAGTAACTGAGTGCTACCTACATAGTCTAAAAATGCCTCAGTCTAATGTCGTTCTCCCAATAATTGGGGAAAAATAAAGAGGAAGTATTAGGTGATGTTAAAATACAAGGATCTTAGGAAAAATCCAAAGCTTCCCTGATATATGATGCCCTAGATAAGAGGGTGTTATTATCAATGGAAGTTAATGAGAAGGAAAATGGGAGGTTAATTAGTTGTTAGTGGCTAAACTACCCTTAAAAGTCAAGCAGTGCCTACATAGTCAATGGACATTAGGCTAATGTAGTTCAACAAGGTTTGGGTGAGTGGTGTTTAAATTTGCTGCCACAATTTTAATGATCATATGGTTTGGTTTGGGTTGATGGAGAAGGTTTTGTAAAACAATGGTTTTGGGTTTTGGTGAAGGTGATGGTAAAAGCATATGGTGTAGATTGGTGAATAGTTACCATAACGATCCCACATTTAGTAAGATGAGAGACATGGATTGCTAAGGTAAGATAAATAAGAAGGTAACACAATGCTAGCACCAAAAATGACCTTCAATGGAGCTAATCCATAGAATTGGTGTTATTTTAAGGAGGTTGCATCTTATAAAATTATATAAAGGTATAAATATAGTGTTGGTAGCTATTGCTATGAGATGAGTTTTAGGAGGTGGGTGTCTATCATGATCTACATAGTCATGTTGGTGAAACGTCATCATCACTATGAGATGAATTTTAAGGGAAGTATCAAAGTAATGACATACAAAGAATTTCCTTGATGGTCATGTAGATTCTACAAGGTATAAAATTGGTAGGGTGGTGAATGATAGAGGATGGATTGTGCCTAACCTATGAGTTTCATGGGTATGCTAGATGAAAGGTGGCCATGTCTGCATCGTCTATCATAGTTCCTTGGAATCAATGACTTGGGGTTATCCTAGGTTGGGTCTAAACAAAAAGAAGCTGCATGTCTTAGGATATTAGTTACACAATTGGAGAAGGTACTGTTGATGAACTTTTAGCTAGCACAAAAGAAAAAACTACCATGTTCAAGTAGGTACTGCCAATGATTAGGGTCTAACATTTAGATCCTATAGTAATGGGCTAGTAGTAATAGGAGGGAAGAGGGGATAGGAAGGTGAAGTTATTATTATGAAATCATGGAAGCCTACCTCTGATGGAAGAGTTTCTATAATGGTAAGGATTTAAAAGCTCCCATTACTAGCAATAGTTGTAGTTTTGGGGGCATGATCATTATGGTGACACATGGCTAGAATCCAATTTACGTCAACCAAGGTAAAGGTGGCAATGATCAAGTCCACAAGGATCATAAAATAATCAAAGACATCAAATGTATATTAGATGATAAGGGTGATAAAGGGAAATCATGATGGCATGTGATAGCTTTATTGAAATGGCTAGGTGGATCAAGGGGTACGTGTCTACACAAAAGGCAAGTAGACATGAGAGTTTTGAGTGGGAAAACTATTCAAGGAATCAATGACATCATATGACCTTCCCCATCAATGGAATGGAGAATCATGTTAGTGAGGAAGAATGGTCAAGTATTCTATTTAAATAATCATGATAAGGATAAATGTCTATCATTGAGTTATTTATTTTTGTAGGTTATAGAGAGTGCAGAGAACTACACAAGGTTGAAGATGGTGAAAAATGGGAATAATGGTGTAGATAATCAACAACTCTTGTGACTTGAAATAATTAATACGGTGAATGAGTGGATCTACCAGATACTATATGTAATGGCAATGATAGAAGTACTACTAGATCAAAAACAAGAGGAAAGGCATCTATGGCCTAAGATTGAGCCTAAAATCCTACTTATACAATGAAAAAAAAGGTGATAATTTCACTATGCAAGATGTAAGGCTAGAGACATGACCACCAGCCTATCTATAGAAGGAACCCTCACTATCTAAGGAGATGTATACTAAGGCAAAAACTAGTGGTACCTATGCAAGCATAATAACTAGATCAAAGAGATGTAATGGATGTGATAGGTGAGTAGGGTGAAAGAACTAGAGAAAAATATAATTCTTGGCCTGTAGGGATGAATGTAGAAGAGGAGAACAAATTACACCCTTTAGAAACCATGAAGATAGGGGGTGTTACAGATGCTAGTTTAGGGAACAATCAAGTAGAAGGATGGTTGAACACAAATCTAGATTCATCAAACAACAATCCTAGTGCTTAGGTAGGAAAATAATATTTTTAAGGGCCTTAGGTGAAGCATGGATAGTTTGATAGCTTTATATGTGTCATGCAACTCCTCACACCCTAAATAAAATATTTTATAGTTTATTATGAATAAAAAGTGTTGGATGTCATTGGTTGAATTGTTATCATGCTTAAGGTTGTGTGTATACTTATGAATGCTATGGTTATGGTTATGATTGGTATGGTTATGGTTATTTTAATATCAATTAAAGTAAAAAGAATGATTATTATTTTTGTAACATTGGATGGTAAAAGTCATGATGAAAGCATCAACTAAGCACATTAAGAATAGGGCACGATGCTTTATTTTTGTCAAGGACTAAAAATAGACCCAAAGTGGGATTGGAATAATGAATATAAGCCCTTCAAATGATACAAATGAGTGGTCGTTGGTCGATAAAAAAAGTTTCTTGATCACAGGGTGTCATGTAAGATCTAAATCCCTTGATTTATGAATAGTCTAAATGGAAGATGGGTGATAGGTGGTGTGAAGGTTAATGGATGATATGTATGATAACCTCATGTGAATTAGTTTTCCTCTTCTATATGTAACTTAATAATGGTAATAGATAAGTCCATGTCATATGCTAGATGTAGACTAATCAATATGGGAAGTCTATATGTGAAAGTTGATTGCAACTTCCAACTTATTATGCTTTTTGAGAGCTGATTGTGGCTTTCAAGATTATTTAGAATTTGCTTTGATTTTGATAGTCAGTCTTTTGATTTTTTATTGTATATGGAAATCTAATCAATGCAGGAAATTTCCAAGAAATTTCTCTTCTTTTGACAAAGTTAACTTAGCCATACTTCAAGGGAGTGGTCTAAGTTTAGTGGCTTAATTTAATGCTCTTGAAATCTATCCTTCAAGGAGTAGTCTACCTTATATTTGAAAACTTTTATTTTGTTTTTGGGTAGTTGTCGTTTGAGGGCATAGTATACAATGCTTAATATATTGACCCAATTAGTATTTTGGTATCCAAATTGTTTCTGAATGTAATTTTTTTAGACATGGACAAGTCTAATTAGGTTCAGAGGTTTACCTTTATGAGGGTAAAATTTTAACAAAATAAGGTTAATGATATGAAAAGGCGTGGTTTTTGAGAGACAATGACCATGGGATTCCATCTTGTTAGAGAACCATGATATAGGTATAATTGTGGTACCCACATTTAGGATTAGGCTATGACAATGACAATTAATCACATGGTTCTATGTTGTAATAAATTTTCCTCAAAAGGAGAGGAGAAAGATGGGTGAATGTTAAAATATCATAATGAAGGGATGAGATTAAGCTAGACCAAAGGGTGATCTTAATCCTTCTCTAATAGAAAAATGGATGTAGATGTGAAGCACTGAGGGGCTCAGGTTTTGGTCTACCTTCAAAAGAGGATAAAAGGTAAGATCTTGATCCATAATTATGGGTAATGATGTAGGGTACAAGCCAATTGAAAGTAAATTTTCCTCATTTACTCTTTTCCATGTTGGTGATGTGTTGGTTTTACTTTAGGATGAAGTTTTTGATATTGAATTCATGTTGTTTGAGGTGCTTGTTATAAGAAAATTTGATACATTCTTGATAGATACAGAGTTGGGTGAGGGATGATAAATGATGCTTGTCAAGTATCTCAAGTTGAGCTAAATGGTGTTGATGAAAATCTTCCTTAGAAATAAACTCTTTAAAATATATTTAAAGAGAGGGGATTTGAACTTCAAGAGGCAAGACTACCTCTATTCCAAAGACTATAGAGAAAGGGTTAACACCTGTAGAAGTTTGAATGCTAGTGTGATAGACCCATAATGTGAATGGGATGTGCAAATGCCAATCCTACCCTGAACCACTAACAACTTTGGTTAGTATTTTGGTGAGGGTTTTATTATAGGCTTCTACATGTCTATTTTATTATGGTCGATAAGGTGATAAAAATCTTAAATCAATTCCAAATGCATCACATAAGCCTTGAAATTGCCCATTTTTGAAGGATTTGCCATTATCAGTGATGATCTTATGAGGAACACCAAAGTGATAGATGATATGATGGTTGATAAAGTTAAAAATATTATCCACTTTGGTTGAGATAAGAGGAATAAATTCTACCCATTTGGTAAAATATTTGGTGGTTGTGATGATGGAGCTATGCCACTTTGAAGAATGGGGATTAATTTCCCCAATGAGATTGAGCCCTCATTGAGAGAAATGCTAAAAGTCCTTAGATACCTAGAGGCTATTAGTTGGCACATGATGCCAATTAGCATTTTGTTGATATTTAACACACTTTTTTACATAATCACAATAGTCTTGGTCAAGGGTGGGCCAATAGTACTCAAGGTGAAGGATATGTTTAGTGACTACTAGGCCACTAAAGTATCGCCCATAAATCCCATCATGTATTTCTTTGATGGTATGGGAAGCTTCATGGCTATGTAGGTAATGAAGAAGGAGACTATGAAGACCATATTTTTAAGGGATTCCCCCTAGTATGGTGTAATGAGAGGTACTCTGAACAAAGGATCTTTGAGCTTTCCTAGAGAAGTTGTGAGGAATGATGCCTAGGTTAAGGTAGTTAAGAGTTTGGTTATACCAAATGTCAGGTGGGGATTACTCCACATTAGAAATGGTAGGGAGGTCAGATTATCTATAAGAGGGTGTGGTAAAATGATGGATGGTGACAAATATTTGGAATTGGAAGGCTTAGATGGGATCTAGGAAGTAAGGTAGACCATTGTATCCATGAATTTATTAGTAAATAGGGGATCAGATTGGAATAGGTAATGTTTGAATGATGTTAATAGTTTATCAACTAAAATTTTATAATTTTTCAAGACATCATTCTTACATTGATAAGATCTATTGACCTAGTTGACCACAACTGGGAATCACCAAAGACATGGATTATCTTAGTTCCTAGGTTTATAGTAGTTTATATACCTATCACTAGGGCTTCTTACTCATCCATAATATTTGTACATTCAAAGTCAAGTTTGAATGAGAGATGAATGGGTTCATCATTAAGAGAAATGAGAATAACTCTATCACCCCCTCCTTGTTGACACTTTAATCCATTGAAGAACATGGTGTTTTGGTAGGTTATGTCATCTTCTTATAAAATATTCATGATAGACTCATTTGGAAAGGCAAGAGGAGGTGATTGGTTTTTTGGTAAAGGAGCTTTAACCAATTGGTCAGTAATGACTTACCCTTTAATAAAATTATACTAGAGGAATTTAAGGCTAAATTTAGGTAGGAGCATGAGCCACTTATCCATATGCTAATTTGGTATGGTTTAGAGTGTATGTACTTGAGTGGGATGATATTAATGATGACATAGGTTTTATGGTTAAAAGAGTAGTGGTGGAGTTTGGTGACCATGAAGGTCAATGCTAAGAAGAGTTTCTTGGTATGTGTATATCGAGTCTCATATTATATAAGTGTATGAAGAATGTAGTATATGGCTTTCTCTTTGTGTTGTTCATCTCAGTGAGCCAACATTTACCTTAGGGAATAGTCAGTGGTAGAGATATATATAGGTAAAAGGGGTAGTCAACCTTAGGAGGGGTGAGGACATGTGATGAGAAAAGGTATTTTTTGAGTGAATAAAAGGCCTTTTGACAATAACTATTCCATTTTAAAGAGACATCTTTCTTTAGAAGGTGATGGAAAGGTTGGCACTAGTTTGAAAGTTGGGAAATGAAATGGTGAATGGATTAAAGTTTTCCTTGTAGGATATGGAGCTACTTAAGGTAGGTTGGAGGAGGAATGTCTAAAATTGATATGACTTTAGTAGGGTATACTTTGATTCTATAAAGAGAGATGATAAAGCCGAGATGATTTCCTAAAAAGACCCCAAAAATGCATTTCTTAGGATTAAGGTGAACATGATAATGGTTGAGGCATTCAAATATGATTTTAATAATAGTCAAGTGATCTTTTTAGAGTTTGGATTTCTGGAGAAGGTCATCCACATAATATTCTAAAATATTATGGATAGTATTCATGGCAAGTTGGTAGGTTGCACCAACATTCTTTAACCTAAAAGGTAAGACTCTATAGTAAAAATTTCCCTAAGGGATGGTAAAGGTAGTTTTATGCTGATATTCAAGAGCAATAAAGATTTGATTATAACCTAAAAACCCATCCATAACATCTCATGGGTGGCTGTAAGATCAACAAGCTAGTCAATGCTAGGTAGAGGAATGTCATCCTTAGGGTAGGTGAGGTTAAGGTCACAAAACTCCACAAAAATGCATAGACCCTCACTAACTTTGGTGATAGGTACGATATTTAAGACCCATTGGGGGTAGTCAATGAGTTAAATGAAGTTTACAGATAACTGACATTGAAGCTCTTCCTTGATGAGAAGGGCAATCTAAGGATGTATTTGTTGAAGTTTTTGTTTAATAGGCTTGGCATCATGATGAGTGACTATATTATGGGTAATAATGGTGGGGTTAATATTGGGTATATCATTGTAAGACCAAGTGAATGCTATTCTATGGTATTAGAAGAAAGAAGAAATGTCATGGAGTTACTTTGCATTCAATGATTGGTCCAATTTGACAATGTAGAGGTTATCTACATTAACCAAGTTGATATCCATGGTAGATTTATTTAGCATGGTCAAGGCCTTAGGAGAAAGGGATTTATGGATAGAAGAATACCCCCTACTAAGGTAGGTAAGAATGGAATCATCATCTTGATGTTGGATGGTGTTGATGGTAAGATAATTATTCTCTACCATTTTAGGGTGTATGAGTGGAAGGACTTTGGTTTGGCCACCCTTTTGGTAGATGAGAGGGCCGAAGCTAATAGTATTGACTAGAAAAAAAGTTAGGGGGGATGGTGTTAGGATCTTCAAGTGGGGAAAGTGGTTGTGTTGGTGAGGATGGGATATCTTCCTCTATGGTGGAAATGGGTTTAGGTGAATTGGTGGGTTCTTCAGGTGGTTCATACCCAAGGCAAAATGACTCATGAGGTTACACATTTTTGATATGGGGTAACTCATGAGGCCCTTCTTCATAGAGACCAAGGCCAAATCCTTTCCAAACACATCTATGAACATACAACTTAGTGAAATATAGTTTGCTAAGATAGGAAAAGTTATAGGTAAATGGTTGGATGGATGAAGTAGTGGTAGGGGTTAGAAGTGGCTGATCAAGTCCCCCATAAATAAAATTTATTTGATGGTTAGGGATACTAAAGGGGATGATGGCTCTAATGTTAGGGTGAATGGTTATGTCTGAGATTCCCATATTGTTGGGATTATAGAGGGCATCCAGGGTTAAGAGTCTATATTCCCTGAGGAAAATATGTTAGAATGTGATTGCCATGGGGTTCTATATAAGAATTTGGGAAGAAGGGATAAGCAAGCTAGTAGAAGCTTCATCAACATTTGGTGTGAAAGTGTCATAGTGTTTGGTTGGTATGGTTGTGAGGTGGATAAAGGAGGAATAAGGATGTCATTAAGATGATATATCATATTGAAAGATGTGAAAGGACTAAGGTCAGCTTAGATAGTCACAACTTACCCTTCATGCTCAAATTTTACACATCAATATAAGGTGGAAGGGACATAAATCATGGCATGAATCCAAAGGCACCTGAGTAAAAAATTGTATTAGAATTATCCTTATACAACATAATAAAGTTTGGTAATGGTATGGGTCCCTACATAGATATGAAGGACAACTGTACCCAAGGTAGTAGCCATGGTATCATTAAAAGAATAAAGGACTACTATGATTTCAAACATGATGTTTGTGGGTAAGTGAAGTTGGTCATAGGCATGAGAGGAGATAATATCGATGTTGACTCCTCCATCAATCATCATCCTTTTGATGTAGGTTTGATTAATTTATACCATAATGAAGAGGGGGGATCAGGATCCTTTGGATGAATAGATGGTATTTTTGAATCTTTAAAGTTGACAAGGTTGGAATTTTGAAGGGCACCAATAAAGGTGGATAGAGGTTGAGGGTCATTGGGTTGGACCTTGATGAATTTCAATGATTCTATGAGTGATTAGTAGTGATGGGGAGAGGTAGAGACTAACTCATATAATCTCATTTTTATTGAAGTTTGGTGAAGCTTCTTGAGGATAGCTTTCTGGATGGATATTGCATATGGGTTAGGGAATGGAGGGTTAAATGGGGAGGCACCTAAAAAAGACACCTTGGGATTATTTTAAGATAGAGATGGTTGGGTATTGTTTTCTTATGAGTTAAAGGAGGGGTAATTCCAAGGAATAGACACCTTAGACTTCCCTTTATCCTTGTATTGGGCCAAGATTGGGTAACTATATGAATAGTGTGGATAAGGGTTTTTTTTAGATTGGTTGGTTTATTTGGTTCTTCCTCTTTACTTTTAGGTGAGATTGAAGATTGGATGGGTTGAATTGGTGGTTGGATTGGCAATGGGGATGAAGGAGGTTTGTCTAATAATATATCATCATCTTTATATAAGCTATGAACAAGTGTTTTGAGAGATTTAATGTTTTTTTGTCATGTCTTGGTGCCCTATGATATGCACATATCAAGTTATCATTGAACCAAGAGGGTTTGCTACATGAAATGTCAAAGGGTTTGATGGGTGGTAAGCTCAAGGATGTAGTTTACAAAAACCACTAGAGAATAGTTAATTAAGATTTAGCTAAAGGTGGTAAAGATTTAGTAGCTTTTATTTTGGATGTTGAAGTGGAAGGTTGTGTGGACATAGGTTTGGTGGTAGGTATCTTGGGTAAAGTAGTGTGCTTGGTTGATAGTTTTGGTTTAGATAAGATGGTTGGTGAGCTGGAGGTAGAGGAGGGCAAGGTATGTAACTTAGGAATTGTTGTTGTAGTGAAGAAAGGTGTTTTAGAAAGCAAGTATGAAGGTGTGACCAATAAAGGTGGTTGGGTTTTAGTAAAAGTGATGGAATTCATGTTTAAAGTAGAGGGATGATGACCCAAAATGGAGGGCAAGGTTGAGGGAGGTAAAATTTGGGGTTTTGGGCCTTTTGGTGGTTTTAATTCTTTGGTTGTTTTAGTTATTAGTTTTGGAGGGGATTTGGTCACTTTATTTATCTTGGTGGGTTTAGGTGTTTGAGGTTTGATTAATTTGGAGGAGTTTTTGGTTGGTTGGGTGGAATTTTTAATTGGTTTAGAAGTGCTAGGTTGGTCTGCCAAAGAAGGTGTTAAAAGTTATAGTTTGTTTCCCTTACCTTTGTCTTAACCTCTGATAGAAGCTTATGAAATTAGAGGTTGGGTGGATGAAGTCATCTTCTCTTGTGAGATACCTTCTAAAGCGGGGGTGGATGGTTTTGTGAGAGGGGAGGTAGGTGTGGTATCCTCCAATGGAGGTGTGGGTATGGTGGCTTCCTTTGTTTGGGTGTTCAAAGGAATAGAAGGTAATTTTTTCCCTGCATCAAGGGAATGGGGAAAGAGGAGATTAAGGTAATGTTTTCTTAAACAATGGGTTCATCAGTAACCACATTAATAGTATTTGCCTCATGAGATGGGTTTGGTTTATTGTCATGGTAAGGTGTAAAAGGAGCATGATTAGGAAAAGGGTTGTATAATATATCAAGGTCTTAGTTTGATGGTTAATTAAGATTGTCTAATGTAAGTTCCCCCTTACAAATGAAGGATTGAGAAAGGTATTTGAAAGTGTTGCACCTATTGATGTCATGTCTTTTGACTTAGTAAAAGGCATAATGGTCATTCTCATTATACCAACCCGGTATGGGCTGAGAAGCATCAAAATGTTGAGGTGGTTTAATTGGTGGAAGTTGGATGATATTGGATTTTAGTAACTTTTCCAAAATAGAAGGATAGGGCTCCCCAATTGGAGTTAATTACTTATGATTATTCTAAGTTTGGTTCCTTTGGTTTTGGTTTGAATAATTAGAGGAGTTAGAGGTTTGGTTCCTTGGGTTTTGTTGGTTGGTATATGGAATTGATATGACTCTGAGGACAATAACATTGGTGGTTTATTTGTTTTTAATGTTGGGATTGGTTTGAAAGAAAAGGGCTCAGTGGGTTTGTAAGTTGAGTTCTTTCTCTTCAAATTTAACCTTCCTTCAACAATGGCTATATTCTCTAGTTTATGAGACATGGTAAAAGCTTCATCAAAGGTCTGAAAGCTTTGGACATGCAATGTGGATGAAATGTGTTTTGCACATGCCTAGGTGAAGATATCTATAAGCTCAAGTTGAGGTAATGAAAAGGAAATTTGGTTGATTAGGCTCCTCAAATGAACCACAAAATTGGTAATGGAAATTTTCTTAGATATATTGATAAAAAGTGATCTAATAAATTTTGGGATAATTAGGTGAAAGAGAGGATGGAATGTTTGGATATGGCACTATACCAATCCAAATTCTAGTTTGGATAATGACATAGGAAAGGTATGGAGGAGGAGAGCATTATCATGGGAAATAAAGTAGCATAAATTCTTAAATTCCATTAAATGTTGTTGAGGGTCTTATTTATTGTTAAAATTGGAAAATTTTAGAAGTTCCCACTTAGCTAGATAAGGTTTGATGGGGATCAAAGGATGAATAGGCTCATTGAAAATTTAGTCGTAGGATAAGATATTATGGGCTCTAAAGATGGATGACTTAAGGGTAGTCATCTTATCCATGATCAACTTTATGAAATCTACTTGAGTTTTTGGGATATGTAGTTATATGGTATTTTTTGTTGAGGTTAGGCAATGTGTGAATAACTAGTAGATGGTTGAGATGACTTTATATATTAGTATGTGGCCTTTAGAGGTTGGATGAAAGATATATATTGGTATTTGGATGTTAATGATTGGGTAGAAGTGGGTGGTTGGATAGTGTTCATATGCCCTTGTGGGTTATGAATATAGCTAAAGGTTATGTGTTGGGTCAGAGTGGTGGTTGGGTTAGTGGCCAGTGGAAGGGTAGTGAATCTTGTACTGATTAGTGGTAACATGTAGGGTATGAAAAATAAAAGGATTGGATTTGGAATAGTGTTTTATGGATTGAAGGTAACTAGAGGAAGATGGGTAGAGTTAGAGGTAAGCACTTCTATTGCAGGGGAGTGATAAGTAAGAGGTATAAGGGTAGTGGTAGTTTGGGTTGGTGGGTTAGTTTTGAAGGAGTTGTTAGTTGATGATAAAATTTGGGAAACTAAAAGTTGATTAGTTCTTTTGGTAGTGGAGGTATTACCCATGAGGTAGAGAGGCATGCCATAAGGCATATCTTAGGGTGGGGTCAAAACTAGGATTTGGTAAGATGTGGTTCCTAGGTAGTGTTGTAAGGCTACATGATTGTTATTTAGGAAAGTGGAAAAATCCACATCTCTTGAGACCACCTAGATAGGACTTCTTAGAGATTGAGGGGAGTTTATAGGTTCAAAAATGTGTTCCATGGATGAAGAGGTGGAAGTTGGTGATGGTTGATTTGGTGGTGCATTTTATTCCTCAAGGTCATTTTGTTGTTGGTGAGCGAGAACCAAATAAGAAGATAAGAAAAGGATGATACATTCTCACACCTAAAATAAATAAAAATTAAAAAAAATCAAGGAAAACAATGCATTCACTAAGAGTGCATTAAATCTTAGGATTATTTTTAATCTCTCTTTTGGTTTATGCCTTAGAAAACTGTGAAGAGGAAATTGGCTTGAATAGGTCCTAAATAAGGTAGTTTATGTTTGGTTTTAGATTATGTTTAGGCACTCAATATAATTCTATATTAGTTTGAGTACATGGGGCTTGTTCCCCTCATGTCAAAACCCTACATCTGGTGTAGGTGTTTAGCTAATATCTACCAATTTCTAGAGTTTATACCTAGCCAGAGAACAGAGTTGGTTATCCCCTCAGTGATTAAATCCAAGTAAGATAAAAGGGAAAGGGTAAGGTGATACACTAGGTGATAAAATCCTAGTCGAGACTTGTCTCAAGTGATTTTTATGTTTGTTTTATGCAAGTGGTTTGGTTGTGTAACATTTATGAACTATGGTTAATTTTCTTTGCTTAATTAATCTAGGTGAACTAGAAACAAGCAAACAATGGATGCAAGGTTTATTTTAAAGATAGAATAAAATTTTATATTTATTTAAATGCATACACAATTTATAAATAAAATCTAAATTCAAGATTAAAATTCAAGTCCTAATCTTAATATGATTTCTCTTTCTATTTATTTTTTGAAAATGCAAGAAAAATAAACTTTGACTTTTCTAAAATAACAATGCAACTAAATCTTGTGTTTTTCTTTTTTTATTAAGAAAGAATGAAAGCTTAATTTTCATAGAATGTAACTAAATTAATTTCAATAATGAAATTATAAATTTTATAAAACATATATGAACCCAAGAAAACTCAAGGGTCCCACCGGACTTGCCAAAATGTTTCTATCTAATTTTCACTTTTTCTTAATTGTGAAAAGAAGAAACTAGTTAAGAAGGGTGTGTAGAATAATACCTATTGAATACATGCATGTTGAATCCTGACATTGTGAGAACTACTTTTTGGCTATGTAAAAATGACCTTCAATAAGAAATAACTACCATAAAACTTGTTCGTTAGACAAGTAGTTGGGTGGATTGCCTAGCATAAGCTAGATCCTAGAAGTTAAAGCTTTCTAGGAGGCTATCAATCCACCTTCTTTGAAACACTTAAGTGGAAATGATAAAATAAATATATTTTCCTTAAATTTATATATAAATAAAATAAAATATAAAAAATAATGTCCAATTAATTTATAAACTTAGAGGCTTTGCTAAGTTAACCAAAATGAAGCAACTAGTTTGATTATACCAATGCTAAAAATTAGTTAAAGCAAGGTTGTGGTTTTGGGTTTGATAATTTGAAAAGGGTCAAAAGAATGGTTTGTTTGGGGTTTATTGAGATAAAAAAAAATGAGAGGTATGTATGGTTGTAAAATATAAAACAAAAAGTAACTAGGGTATCAAAAGTATGTGGAGGCAAAGAGGGTGAAGTTGGCAAAGGTGCAAAGAGGGAAAAGGAGGTAAATGGGATTACAATGGAAAAGGTGGTAAAGGATCTCAATGGATGAAGATTTAAAGTGGATTAAGGTGTAAATGTTAAGGTAATAAAATGAATAACTTGTGTAAATAACTTTAAAATAAATAAGGTTACCTTGAGGCTTGTTGATGTGGTTGATATTGTTGATGATGTGATGAAGGAATCCCGTGGCAATTTCAGTAGAGATTCGTTGCTTTGAATTATGTTCCTCCAAGATGTGGATGACCTCAAAAATGATGACCTCATTCAAAGACATATAACAAGATGTTAATAACCAATGACTAACTTGTAACTTAACCTTGGGTGAAGGAGAGGGGGGTATTTATAGAATTTGTTGTCAAGAACCATGTCAAAAAGGGAGTAATAGAAGTATGGTGGCATTTATTATGTGGTTCATGAATGATTAAAAAATTAGGTGGGTGGGGATTACCATTTAGCTTGGTGAGTCTCACACCTTGAAAATGAGTCCAATTTTGAATGGGAGTCATGCACATGGGTCTAAATGAGGCTAAAGACTTTTCATCACCATTTCTCATCTTCATCCAAACACTTAAAGATATGGCACACAAAATGTGGTGCCATTTTACATGTGGTGCATGAATGATTCAAATATGAGGTTGGTGGTAATTCCCATTTGGGTTGGTGAGTCTCCTATTTGGGTTAAAAAGTCAAAAATGGGTGTTGTTTGTCTTTCCCAAAGCACTAAGGAGGTAGGTATCTCATTTTGAAGGCCACTTTCATGTGTGAAGGAAAAAACATGTTGAATGATGGCACCTTAAGGGGAAATTATCCATATTTCAATGGGGGGCCTTATGATGCTTAGATGAGGTCATTAATTACCTTGGGAAAGGGTCCCAAGTGGGGTATGATGTCCCACATCAAGCCACATAACTTCTAAGCCATGTCACTTGCCATATTACCATCCATGTCACTTTCCATGTCACATTCCATGTCGCTTGCAATGTCACATGTCATGTCACTTGCCATGTCATCATGAATAGTGATAATAGGTCCCACAATGAATAGTGATAGTGAATTTTAATTTAAAATAGTATTTTTGAGTAGGATAATAGTTATTTGGTTAGGTTAAGAAGGTTTGGTTGAGGGTTAAGAAGGCTTAGGGTGTCTTTGGGGATCTTGAGACATTTATTCATAAAAAGTTGTAACTGTGCAGTTTTCTAGTGTCTACAACAACACCAAAAATTCTTAAATTGATTATCAATATTATCCCACTAAGCATACCAAAACCATAATGGGTACTCAAATACATTCTTAGTTTTATATAATCATCTGCATAATTTTCTACACAATGAGCTTTGCATGTTTTGAGGGCTACAAGGAATTAAAGGCAAGTATAGGCTTTGGGTATGAAATAAAGTCTTTGAGAGTGTTTTATGTATATAAAGGGGTTGATATGAGTTTTTAGGATATATAGAGGTATCCCATGGAGATAGGTTTCATTAATGAATATGAAATAAATATTTGATACTTTTGAGAAAGAAAGGCATGGTGAGACTATTTGGTTTCAATACACCTAAGGAGGTATGATTATCAGTACAATATTAGTATGGAGAGATCTTAAATAAATTCAAAGTGTCAAATAGAATATCAAAGGGAAGTTAAAGGTGAGTTTATGACCAAGGAGTTCCACTTATCATTCCCCAAGCCAAGAGGAGGGCAGTTTGAAGAAGAAACAATATATGTCAAGAAAAGAGATAAATACGTACACCATTTTAAAGATGAAGAATCATCAAAAATATAACACATATGATTAAAGACGTTAACAAACTATTATTCAACCTCTTTCTTAAAGTTAAATAAAAGAGATAAACTTATATGCCATTTCAATGATCAATCATCATAAAAAAGACAACACATGTCATTAAAGACCTTAGGAAACTATTCTTCAACCTCATTGATTGTAACTTCATTGACACATCTTATTTATTCTTCAAATTGCCCTCCTCTTGGCTTGGAGAGTGACAAGTGGATCTCCATGGTCATAAAATCACCTTTAAATTCCCTTTGCTCTTCTATTTGGCACTTTGAATTTGTTTAGGATCTCTCCATACTGATATTGTAGTTATAATCATACCTCCTTAGGTGTGTTGAAACCAAATAGTCTCACCATACCTTTCTTGCTCAAATCTCTCAAATCATGGTTTCATCTTCATGAATGAAATATATCTCCTTAGGAAACCTCTCTCTATAATAAAAAACTAATATCAACTACTTTAGATTCATCAAACACTCTCAAAGACTTCATTTCACACCTAAAGCTTATACTTGCCTTCTATTCTTTGTATCCCTCAAAACATGCAAAGCTCATTGTGTAAAACATTATACAAATGATATTCTAAAAATAAGCATGTATTTGAGTATCCACTATGGTTATAACATGAAAAGTGGAATAATATTGACAATCATTTGAAGAGTTTTTGGTGTTGCTATTTAATACACCAGCCTTTGGAGGCATTTCAACAAACACCAATGGTGACTTTGAATTATTTAGCTAGTTATAGCAACCCAAGTACCATTTTAAGCAATTTTTCTTCCATTTTTTCCTTCCTCATGAGGTTTCATGGCTGATTTTGATGTTAATTTTTATTTTACACAAGTTGATGAGCTATATCAAACTTAGCCATGAAACCTCATAAACTATATCAAACTCATGTTGATCTTTGTTAGTAGTTTGTTGACACTTATCAATAGTATGTTGATTCTTATTAGCCTTGTTATAAAAAAAATTACCCTCCTTATTTTACTCAATATTCATACCAATATAATTAACCTCTTTGGCAACCCTTTCATCCCTCTAATAATCCTTGTTAATGCCATGATACCTCTAGTCAACATAGCCACATTTCAAATCAGTCTATCTCAATCTTTAATCAAACTCTCTTGAGCTATGAAAGGTATATGGTAAGGCTAAACACACAAATGTTGCATGGTCAAAGTTTTCCTAGTCATCTCATTCATAATGTGAGAGACTCATTATAGATGATAAAGAGAGAGTGGGCACCTATTGAGAGAGTAAATTGGAAAATACTCACAAGTGACATGATGGACTTAGGTGGACTAATTCAAGGCATAGAGGACAAGATAACAACTCATGAAGGGTAACAAGTTTAATGTTATCAGAATCACATGATACATCCCATACCACCTCATCCCTCTTTTTTGTGACCCATTTTTCCTCAAAAGACCAATTCAAATAAGCTTCAAAGTGTCCCAAGTCCTTCACATACCCCTCAAGCCTTCCCATAATGGGAATCAATCCAAGAGAACATTTAAAAGAATAAAGAAACTATTTTTGAGAGGGATGAAGATCAAAACAAATCATATTTGGATAGTTTGATTGTTACTTGGAGGGAAATTAATGAATATATCTTGGCATAAGACTCCATCCTTCTTTAAAAACCTCCAATAAGTCCTTTAATATTCCAAGTTGGAATCAAGTGTCGAAATCATGGGATAAAAAAAATGGAACAAGCCTAGATTGGGGATTTGAGATCAAGGAAAAAATTGAGCCTATTAAATCCCCACCCATCCTTCCTCAAGATCGTAAATAGTTCTAATTTTAGAAATTAATTCAATCAGGAATCCAAGGAAAACAAGAAATCCTTGTTAAAAGGCTTAAAAAACCTAAGAATTTCCCATCTTGGAAAAAAATTCAAATTAATAATGAAGTATTTGTGGAGAAATTTGAAATCCCAAACATTTAAAAGTATGAGGGATTCATTAGTGAATGGAAAGAAGAGAGAGAAAAACTCTTTGAACATGGGAGCTCAAAACTAGTTTGTGAATATGAGAATCCCCTTCTTGAAGAAAATAGTCAAATTTTAGTTGAATATCATTCCAAATAAGGATATAAAGTGGATAATTTAAGTTTATGTGATGAATAAATTAGCATTGTATCACCTCTTAGTGAAGAGAGATGTAAATTAGTCTTTGAATTTGAAGAGAAAGGTGACCTTGATGGAGTAGAAGTTGATCAAGTGATAGTAGACCTTGAGAGAGATGGTCTTTTCGAATGTGAACAAGTTGTTGATAAAGTTGTTATAGCATAATAATAAGGTTATAAAGATACATTTTAGGAGGAAAAAAACTTTTTTGAGTCCCAAGATCATGATCAAAGAGGAACAAACACTAACTCCTCAAAATATGTTGTGACTACCTGTATAGACACTCTTATCAAGCTTGAATAAGGTCTAAGTGAATTAGAACCAGGTTAAGTTAAATGGGAGGACTTTTTTGAAGCTATAATAGAAGGTTACACTCTTATATAGTGATTTTATGGTTTTATTCATATTGATGAAAGTAGTTTTGTCAAGCAAATAACCAAGCAAGAGGAAGGCAACTATCTAAGCTTGCCACTCCAAGAGGATACTTCATTTGAAGATGACTTGTTTGATGTTCTTAAATAAGGTTATTAACCTATAAATCCATTTTTAGATACTTTTTCACTCTTAAAAAATGAAATTGAGCTTCATTCATCTATTAATAAGCAATATTTGCTTCTCCTTGAAGCTAATTCTACAAGCATGCCACAAGATCCATTTTAAGATTGTTCATCTTGATCAGGAGTAGGCTATTGATGAGACATAAATGAGATTGTTTGTACCAAGCATATAAGTTTGGAATTAGTATGAATTTTTCATTGACTCACATAGTTAACTCATGGACAAGCGAATGAAGCAAGAAGGTCTAGTTACTATTCAAAGAGACCATGAGCATATTAACATCTCCAAAGTTAGGTGGAAACTCTCACTCTATGAATAATGCATGGTTACACTCCACTTAGCATGTGAAAATATGATTTCATGGTGCCATGGTGATCTTAATATCTTATAATTTGATCCTAAATGAGATATATATGTTGAGGTTAGTTATGTGTAGTTGTTTATGCTTTGTTTTCCCTAAGTGATTTATGAACACAAGTGTGTATGTTTTGTCTTGTTTTGTGTGTTGTGTGTTGAGAGGTTGTTTCACTTTATCATATTGTTAAAGGTAGTATTACGTCTCCATTTTAGAGAAAGTGACTCCATAACTCAATGGATGGACAAGGCAACTAGTCTGATGTAATGTACCTAGAGATGAGTAAAATAGTAGAATAATGAATAGTGATTTAGTACCATATGCTTAAAAAGGAAGAATTGGGTAGATGGGAACTAGTATAAATAAAGGGGAATAGAATATTGTAAATAATCCAAGAAGTCAATTGTAATTGAGCATTGCTCAAAGGAGGTAGACCACTCAAAGTGGCAAGTGATTGTGGAGATATTCCTTCCCACCAAAGAGAAATATTGTAGTAATATAATCAATGTTTATGTGTATTTATGTGTGTGAGATATTACATTCATATCATCTAGTATTAGATCAATTTATAGGGAAATTTTTGTGATTATGATTTATATTGAAAGTATATTTGGGAGTTTCATGAAACAAGTCTAAGAAGTGTAGATTTTCATTTTTTGTCCAAAAAAACCTGACTATTCTTCTTCAAAGTATATTTGGGAACTTCATGGAACAAGTCTAAGAAGTGTAGATTTTCATTTTTTGTCCAAAAAAACATGACTAATCTTCTTCAAATTGATAGAAAATAGTAATAAATAGAGCCAAATTTATTTTGGGTTTTGTGCATATTTATCTCAGATTTCTAAAACATTTTAAAGTTTTTTATTTTTCAACTTATCATAGTTTTGGTGACTTCTAGTTTATAGAAATAAAATAAAAATTAAAAAAACAAATAAGTCATGGATTCTTGTATTTTATCTAAATCAATGCATTCATTAAACAATATCCATGTTTTTTTTATAGAATTGAGCTTAACTTCCATATAACCAAATAATATTATAGATAAATTAATGCATGGTTAGATTGGGAACATAACTATAGTGAATGGTATGTAGATTCATTTCCTATAGTTGAAAAATATGAAGCAAAAATAACTACATGGGTTGAGTTGAAAGACACTTGCAGAGCATGGTACGTTGATCACTCTAGAGTGATTAATTTAGTTGATATTTTCTTATCCAAATCATCCATTCACACAATAGAAACCTATTTAATTATGCCTTCAAATATTTATAGCAATTTGATGCATTATTTGATGGGGTTAGTCATTGTAAACAAAATATGTGTAAGGAACAATGCTAAGGGGGATGGCATGTATCCTCCAATTTTTCATCAAGATGACTATTTTGAGAACCCTTACTCTCATTTTGATGAGATGATCACCATTTTCAAAATTACACTTTAACCTTTGATTATAGTGCTCATGTTTAACTTGTTGATGTACATACTCATATCCCAACATCAATAGAAGAAGTGAAAGCAAAAAATGATGCATGGATGGGATTATATCTAGTCTTCAACCTATTTTAAAATGTATGGTTGAATTTATATTTGTTCATCCTCCTATTTCTTATCATTTTTTTGGGGAAAACATTTTTAAGGGAGATGGAATGTATTGTACCTAGAGAGAGGTAGAATAGTAGAATAATGAAGAGTGGTTTAGTACCATATGCATAAAAAGTAGTTGGGTAGATAGGAACTAGTATAAATAAATGGGCATAGAATATTATAAGGCATCCAAGAAGTCAATTGTAATTGAGCATTTCTCAAAGGAGGTATCCCCCTTGAAGTGGAAAGTGATTTTGGAGTTATTCCTTCCCACCAAAAAGGAATATTTTAGTAATATAATCAATTTTTATGTGTATTTATGTGTGTGAGCTATTATGTTCATATCATCTAATTTGTTTATCATGAAAACATCCCTAGAAGACTACCAAAGATGTTATCCAAATTATAGATACCATTAGAGGGGTTCACAAAAAAAATCTTGTGATGTTTTATAGCCTTATTCATAGCCATTCTATGCCTTTTGAGGTATTCAAATGGTTGTTTTGAGGTCTTATTAACATAGTTTAAGGTTGTTTTGACAAGTTTAAGGTAATAATCCTTCTTAGTCTTGTGTTAGTCTAGCCATAACATGATATGATAATGTTGATCCAAAAGGTGTAAAATTTTAATAAATGTCTCTCAATTAATCCCACCCTTTGACCACTTAGAATGGACATTAGATGCATGTTTGGAGAAGTTAAGGTTGTTTTCATGCAAGAGAAAGGTGTATGTGGACAAGTTCAATGCATGTCAAAGCTAATAAGATGAAATGTATGTAAAAATATATATATTTAAAATTTTATGAAGGATTTATTTAATGTGAATATATGTCAATAATGTTAAATCATAATCAGTTTTACAAATTCAATTTATAAAAGAGAGAGAATCACTCTAAAGAAGGCATTTTTAGGCACATGTATAGACTTGGAGGATCCATCCTCATTTGATAAAATTTTAAGAGTGACTCTTCACTTTCCTTAGGTAATTTACATGAACAAAAATATTGTATATGTCCTAAGAAGAAAATTTTTCATTAGAATCTCCATCAACTTCTTGGTAGACTGGTAATTGTCAACTTTATGTCCTTGGTACAAATAGAGGAGATAAAGTGACGACTTGAGCTTGTGGGAAAAGGAAGGGGGTATAATGGCCTTTATATTTATGGAATTTTTTATTATATTGGTTCCCCCTCATTTATGAATAATCACTAAGACTATAAGGTGATCTAAAACCCTACATAAATCCCATAGGCTTATTTTTCTCCTTAAATATGGTAGTTTAAAATAGGTTGGAGGCATGAGAGAAATAAGATATATTATATAGGGTCTAAATAAGATCCATCCATGATTCTCCAAATAGTTCTTGGCACGCGTGAGCCCAAAAAGATAAGAAACCTCCACTTTTGCATAATTTATAGGCTATAAATCATGGTCTTTTGATGTTATAAAGGTTTTAATAGTTAAAAAAATAATCACACCACATTTCAAATCCATTCATGTCTCTCTAATATGACTAAGTACTAGCCCCTCCAAGTAGCATTCATGGTTTTAGGCTAAAGATTGTGTATAGGTTGCTTGCACAAAAAATTATTTAAAAAGGTCTAACCCTACATTATAAATTATGTATGATGGTCATAAACTCATAATAAGTGTAATTAGGTAATGGTAAATGGATAATTATCTTGGGATTCTAAGATCAAGGCAGGTATCATAAAAGGCTTTATGCAATGAAAATGTATACCTACAGGTCTAGAGACCTTTAGGTATCTTTTTTATGTGAGATGCATACTTAAGGGATGAGTTTGAAGAATAAAATAGGTGAAGGTAGGGTATATTTCATTATATAAGTTAAATACAAATTTATAAAGTGCATTATTAGAGTCAAATACTCAATGAACCTAAACTATAACCTATAGTCCTTTCTTGGACACATTTGAAAAAGGTACACTTGTAGTAATAATGGAATGCTAAAGGGATGAAGAGAGATAATGAGGTGTTGAAATATTAATCAGGTAAATAATATAGGAGTAACAAGTATTTATTCATCCAATATATTTATTCTATCAATAAACTAAGCTCAAGAGGTCCATTAGGCATATGCAGGCTTGTCTGTACAAAATGAAGAAGATGTTAACTATGTGGTGCTTAAGAGATGACCAAGGGTATGCCAAAAGGTTAATAAAAAGTTTAAAATTATGCTAAAATCACTTAATGACATAAAATTTACAATTAAGAAAGTGACTGGAGGAAATGAGGTGATTAACAAGCCTAATTAGGATAAAATACCTAAATGATAATATACAAGCCTACTTGAGCAATTCAAGTTAGTTTTCAAGATTGAAAACTAAAATTAAATGCACTAGAGTTAGGATTTATATTAATAATAAAGGTGCATGGGGCCACTAGAGACTAAATAAGATATTTAAGAGTATCAGAGAGTGGTATATAGAAAATCCATCTTAAGCTTGTAGTCATACAATATCATGCACCTATAAGCAAAATACTCAAGGATGAGCATCATGAGGCCTTAAGACATATAAATAAAATATTATAGTATCGTGGGGATGGTATTAAACCTATTTTAAACTTCCATAGTTAAAAAAATAATGAATATAATGACAAACCCAATAAGTTAGGCTTAGCATGCCTAAATGAAATACTCACAGACCTATACATGAATGTGTGGATAAATTACATGGTTTTAATAGATTTTTAATATTGAAAGCCTTATGAGGATGAGAAATTTTTTATAAGGTTATTTAATTAGCTTTAACTCATTAGGAAAGAAATAAAATGCTTAGGTAAGCTATCAGGACCAAGAGTGCAATAATGCTTATAAACCCTAGTATGAGATAATGGATGTTGCAGAGGGTGTACAGAAGATGAATGGAAAATAGGACCATTGGAATAGGTCAATATAGGTGATATATACTAAACTAAGGTATTAATATTCAAAACTAATCATTTTTTCCATATCTATAGACCAACTGTGTCTAGGAGTTATTATCATATCCCCCTACGTGACATTTAGTGCTTACATCTCCTCGTGTCAATGGTGTCTATGTCTCTGATGAGCTCACAATGGACACTGATACCTATGATATGGTGATTTTTTTTCTCCTTCCTCCCCCACATCCACATTCATGTCCTCTCCTCTTATCCCTAATCCCTCTTTCTATTATGCTCAACTAGCCCATGATCTAGCTTATTGAGGCCTGATCACCAATATTTCTATAGGTACCCCTCCAACTCCTCTCCCTCTCATCTCTCTAACATGTTGTGACTAATAAGAGTGAACTACTAGAGGAGCCACTATATTGGGAAGTCTTAACTATCTAGGTATGTGAGCCACTAGATTAAGCTCCACTCATGAAGTGTAGTGGCTCATGATCCACACACATTCCAAACCTATAATAATAGTAACCCAACTAGGCCATATGGAAGCTATGTGAGTGTATGCATACCAAAATATTTTCCATTATGTGACAACATGATACATGGTCTTGCCTCCATTGAATGACTTAGGGAAACCTATCATCAAGCACATTAGGAAACCCAACTTACTAATACATAGGGAACCTCTCATATATCCATGATCTTAGAAGTATAACTAGTCTCATCATCTTTTATCCCCAAGACAACATCCCATACATATAATGCATGAGTTGGAACCAAATGATAAAACTTAAATCATATATCACTCATTGATTCAAAATTGACTTGCATGAAGCTATCACATATAAAGGTACATTGCTTCTGACATGTGACATAACACTCATGTTATAACAAGTCCTATTATATCCTTCTTGATATTTAGAATGGACACAAGATACAAATAAAATAAGCTCACCTATAACCCATGTTATATCCTATCTAGTCTTGTATCCTGCTAAGATAAGGCTTGTTTCTCATCTTATAACTTTTGTGTATCATTAATCATCGACGTACTACCTATTAAAAATACTAAAAATGCATGGATGTCCTCTAAAATAATACCCACCTTGATGGTGTTGCCCTTCAAATCTCATCAAAAATTGTTGGTTAACATTTCCCATCCTCTTAGGAACATGAAAATGAGATCAGCACTCAAAGGGATCTATCTCATCTCCATAATTTCATCAAAGCCCAACATGACTAGTTGAGACCTATCCACATCTACCAACCACTCCAATAGATATTGTATCCAAGATCCATTCACTAGGTGTTAAAATATCCAACATCTCTATAAAATATCAAACAATAGAAGACATATTAGATCTCGATGTCATAATAATTAGAATACATTATTCAATATTCTAAAGAAATTATAAATTAACTACTTTATCAAATTGCATGATTTAGTTTTATAATTTTCTTATTTTTCTATAGCATTGGCCCATTTGCTACTAAATTGACCTTGTTACAATCCTGTTATACTACATCAGCCCATTATTACATAGTCAACCCTTTTCTTTCAGATTGTATCAGCCTATTTGTTATTAAATCAACCATTTTCTAGATTTAGCATACTACGTCAAGCCTCTAGTGCATACTCAACCCCCTTTTAACATACAATATCAGCCACATATTACCAAATTCATTAGTCAATAGGTAATATGTCAATAATATTCCTATTTAAAACTATGTTGGCCTAATAATATGTAGTCAGCCACCTTCAACAATACTATGTCAACTCATTGCTATGCAGTTGACCCCCTATTCCTCTCTTACCTTACAAACTAAGTTGATAGCGTTGATTTTGTTCTTTGTCTATGGTGACTTTTTGACCATTTTTACCATAAATGCATTTGGTATTTATTGGTCCAATCATTTCCTACACATTAATCTATTCTACCCCTAGTTTACCTAAAAATTTCTTAGGGTCACTTTCAGGGTCTATATTTTTCTTACCATTCAATTTTTTATATTTAGCTTAATTCTAAATAAAATTATTCAAAAAATTAAAATTCATGCTTTCTTACCTATACTACACTCACTGCAAATACTATGTATCCTCCACATCATAGTTGTAATCTCCTCACCATGGTCACTCTCTAGGCTCAAATTGGGTCTCTTAGAGCAATGTTTTCCCAGAATACTAAAAATAACAAATGAATTGATTTTCACCCTATTTATATTTACTATTAAAAAAATATTTCCCTGTCAACCCTATCTTTGTTTCTAATATCTCTTTTTCCAAACTGTAAGATGTTATGGAATCTTGAAATTTTTTAGAATATTTTCACATTTACATGTATATTTTTCAAAAAAAAAAAAATTACTCTTTTTTCATTAATTTGTATAGGTTCACCTAATGTTCCCTACATTAGACACCTTCACATTTAATTTACTTCTTTTATTATCTAAAACACTAAAGTAAGTAAAGGTATGTGTTTTTCAATTCTATCCTTTCATTTATCTTATTTACTTATTATTGTAATTTATTTAACTTCAACATTATCTGTTGATATGTTCTTTTCTCAAAGCACCTTCCCATGTTATACCTAAGTGACACATGATAAGCTTTGAGTGGGTCATATGTATACACATAATATTTTCAAATTTTATCCAATACTAATGCTTTCTCTCTTTCAAGAACCCATCAAATCTCAATCTCTCTTAGTACACACCTTAAAATGTGTACCAAGAAGGGGGTGGGTAGAACATTGGTGCTTCTTAGGATTGTTGTCCCCTATACCACCACTTTATCTACACAACCTTATCTTATACACTCCCCTAAGCTTTGACACCTATATTACACACTCTTACAAGTAATTCACCACCTTATTTAGCCCATACCTATGCCTAAAACCTTTTTTAACATTTACCTCACATTGTTGACCTGGGCTAACCCTATTTTATTATTGATATTTTCATGTTATGGGTCTAGGTCAGCCTTGACAGACCTAGAACATGACACAACTTATTTTTATCAATTAAAAATATTAAGTCAAATTGGGCTGACCCTATTGGATAAAATTTTAGAAAGGTTTAGGGTTTGATTAAACTATATATACACATTCATTTTTATCATTTAAAGTGAAAAGAAGAAGAAAAGTAATATATTATGCATCTTCTGATCCACCATTATACTTGAGGAGCATTGCTTAGGGTTTCAATACATTATTTAGAGATACATATATTATCTTGGGGAGAAGTCTTTCGATGCTTAGAGAAGTTGTGTATCCTAGAGATTACTTATCCTTATTATCCTTACATACCAAAATAACCTCTTATGAAGCACCTTGGCCAAGGGAAAGATTAAGACTTGGTGGGTTCATCTTTAAAGTTAAATATTCCTAACTTTTTTCATCTTTTTATTAAAGTAGATAGATTATAATTTATACTTCTCTGCCATGCATTAGGATTTCCTATACATTGAATTGAGTATAAATATTCTATGCATGTTTAATTTTTATGTTTATTACCCCCACTTTGTGCCACAAGATTTGGTGGGAACTAGATTAAACTTTAATTTATTTGTCATTTACTTTGTGCATATGAAAACAGAGAACCTAGCTAGGGTTATTGTGTAGTGTTGCTTGAATAAAGGATTTGGAACCCTCTCTAATGATATTATTATGGTAATATATCCTTTGGTTAGTTTTAGCAGATCCATCTTGGTCATGACCTTGAATATCTAATGTATCAAAATGTTGGACATAGAATGGAGCTTGTTAAAACTGTGAAGTCTATAAGATAAACACATGTGTAAAGTGTTTGATTTTATATTTTGTATAATTTTGTATGTATTCAACCTTGAAAGTATAATCAAATAATTGGAGAATGTGAATAGTCTTTCATTTTGTTTCTTATATGGTTATAAGGTGAAGAGATAATAGGATTGTAAAATATTATAAATAGTACTTTGATATAATAGAATATGGTTTGATGTGTTGATAGAGATTAATATAAATTATCTTATTATGGTTTTACCTTATGTTATTATATATATGGTGTATGAACAATCAATTAATTATTTTATTTTATTCTATAACATGATGAAATAAAATTTATGGTCCCATTTGGATATATCTATACTTCATCTTACTCTTCAGTCTAATTGAAAATGTTGTATATGGATCATACTATTTCCATATCTTTAGCACCTATTTTAATCTCCACTATGCAAGTTATCCCTATAATTAACATGTTCTTGTGTAACTTTAGGAACCTCTACTAATAATGGTGCAGTGAGCATGTAACCAAATTGGATGAACTATGATGAGATGGTTTCCAGATGAGATGGTTTCTAGAGATGAGAGTTGTAGAATGATGGATAGATGAGAGAATTAAGAATTTTTCATAGGAAGAAGCATGAAGAGTTATAAATAATATAGAGGATATCATTCAAGAACACATATATGGTGAAATATTTGAAATTTTTTGGTGCCAATTATCCAAATTTTTAGTCGTGGTTAGCCAGATTAGAATACTATTAATTTAGTCTATGGAGAACATAATATATAAATTAGACTAAGGACAAGATAGAGAGATTACGCAATCTAGATACTGGCTAGTCTTGAGTAGTATACTACTGGGTGAAGACTATGATCGATGGCTATAACATAGAGTTTAGAGTATAAAGATACATAGATTTTAAGATTATGTAAGATGAATTTGTTTAAGGAATCATAGGAAATTTTTTATAGTGACTACATCAAGATGTTGGTTGTGTAAAAGGCCATGGTTCCTACTTTAGCTAATATGGAGTAGTCACTTCATGCACCATGGGGGTACACATGAGAGAAAGTGGATGACAAAGAGTTAAATAAGAAGAACTTGAACCTGATCCCATAAAATTGAAGGTGAAAAGACTCTAAGTGAAAAGAAAATTTTGGATTCAAAAGAGAGATACAATAATAAATAAGATGGGAAAAGATAACCAACCTTTCAGTAATTACGAGTAGGACTAGGAGTAAAGTAGAAGTTGTTAGAGATGAAGAATTATAAGGCAAAGATGCTAGAGAAGAAAGGTTATTGAAATAAGGTGAAAAAGCTATTGAAAGAGAAGGGTATGTTGAATATGAGGAAGGGATAGATGATAAAGAGGATTTTGGAAGTAGAGATGCTAAGGTAGATCAGTTAGGAAGTAGAGGTAGGTCATAGTTAATCGAGGGAATTTTTGATGGAAATAGGAAGGAAAGTTCCTAAGAAAATGTTAAATTTGAGGGTAGTAATATTATAGGTTCAAGTTTGATGAAAGAAGAAGTTATAAATAAGCATCATTATTTCAAGGGTATATATATCCCATAATCCCACTTTATTTATAGATGGTATAAAAAGTACAAAGAGATAAGCCAATTTAGGCTAGTTTGATTCTTTTATCAACATGTTTGGAAGGATTAGTATAAAAACCAAATGGGAATTATAACTAAAAAATTTACAAGAATAAAAATTTATGGTTACTTCTAAAAAGAATAGTGCAAATCAGCCTATAAGCATAATAACCACTACACAATCACTCCACTACACAATAAACAATGTGCACACACTGCTAGTTATAATTACTAGTATTCATACACTTGAAATAATAACTAATAATCCATCAATTATGTCACTTCATGTAGGTATGTTTGCACCTTTAATTCCATATGATGGATCTTCAGATCCTGAACAATACTTAGTTACATGCAGGATGAAATGGGTTGTAAAAGGGGTTCCATCGAATGATGTGAAGAAATGCAAACTTTTAGGAGCTTTGGGAAGACATCCTTTGGAGTTAATTTATAAAATAAATGTTAATAAATTATATTTAAAATAAGTCAAATATTTTATGATAGAAGAATTCAAAGTAAAAAATTCTCCAATTAATTGATCCAAGATATAAAGGTGATTAAAAAAAATCATGAGAAATGGTTAGAGAATATGATCATAGGTTCTATGACATAATGAATACAATTTATTTTATTCTATAATATAAAGATAAGGTTTTTTGGGTTTGTATAAGGTTTATGACCTAAAATAAGGTTTGTTATTCTACAAACCTAATTCTCTACCAAAGTTGATGCTTGATCTACTATCATCAGGGTTGAATAGATACAAGATAATGTTAATCTTCCTTCGATAGGATCAAAATTAGAAGCTAAGTTAAATGCTTTTATGAGGATGATGAATAAAATTCATGAAAATTACAATCCTAATTTAGGTTTATGGTGCATAGAGTGTGGTCATGAGGGACATCATAGGAATGACTACCAAATAATGATAACATAATTTTTTGAAATCTATAGGGTAGTTAGATATACTAAATTTAAGTACCATATCCTCTAGTAATATATTTAGAAATCACACATGTATTTCAATTTTTATAAATATAAAAATCATGATGAGAGTAGTTTCCATGCATTTGAAGAGTTAAAGCAAGATATAATAAATAATGTATTTGTAGTTATAGCCCAATAAATACTCATTATGAAGCAAAAAAATATAGGAATAGATGTGGAGATGACAAATGTGACTCAAGGTAGTGTAATATGGGTGCCTTCATAACCATAATATCATATGCCATAATCACCATAATACCAACCATAAGGCCTAGAAAGATGGAATAATACAATGTCTCCCTTGTATCAATATTTTGGTCAGTATGCCTAACTATGGAAAAACACAAATATTTAACAATAGTAGGCAACTTGGACCCCAAGTTATCCTTAGTATCAATATAGTGTATATGATGCATAAATAAATCAATAGGGAGGATATAATAGACAACAACCCAAGGGTGGGGATATCATCATAATAGAAGAGGCTATAAAAGAGGATATCAAGGAAGATATTATGGTAGATATCAAGGAGGTCACAATAATGATAATTAAAAAAATTGACTACCCATGTAATGTTATCTATGTAAAGCATATAATTAGTATGCGAGAAACTATCCCATATATCCTCAAAGGCAATTTTATTGTTTATATTGCAAGATTGAATCTCAATATCAAATTGAAAATTTACCTATTCTAAAAAAATAAATAAAGGATAAGATCATGTGAAATGTAAACATGATTAATTCACATCCAAAGGAAAGTGCATTTATACAAGCCATCATAAGGCAACAAAGGGATAAATATGGGATACCTTCATTGAGATGCCTTAGGATCTAGGTATTAAAAAAATTTAGTGGGATAAATATTTTAACCCTACAAGAATTTAATGTATCAAGTTACATAGGTATTATAATAAATAAAACAAAAACTAGCTTCCAATGAGGATAACACTTCTATTGATGCTCATGTATGGGAAAATTAATTAGATCATGGGATATGAATGATTTATGACTAATTTGATATATCTAATGAAACTAATTATCACATTTCATAATGAGGATATATCCAAAAATATCATGAACATCCTTCATAATCTTCTAGAGTGTGTACAATGAGGATAGATAAGGGCCAACAAATTAGTTTGGTATGTCGAGACCAAGAAGCATGGGATGTGGATTCATGACTAGAGATCAAGTTGGATAGATAAAAAATAACAAATTTAGTAGTATCATTAATATGATTCCTTGTTTAATATTAAAAGTCATTGGCTAGTTAGCTATGAGTTACAATCTAGTAACATTAAGCTTAGTGGATTATGGTAGAGTCAAACCTATTTGCTGACTAGAAGATGTTGAAATTAAAATAGGTAAACTTATCTTGCAAAGAGACTTTGAGGTCATTGAAATGAAGATAATAGATACCTATTACCTTGCCTTAATCAGTAATAAATGAGCCTAAGATGGATAAATAACTATTAATACTATGTGTAATCAGTTAGAAGTGCATCAAAAAGATAAAATAGTAATCATACCTTTACACAAATATGAATAGAACCATATATCATTCCTAAGGGGACAGAGTCTCTTTATTCTTATAGGGAAAAAAATGGTTTAAGGTGGGGATAGATGAAATATAAAATAGGGTGTGTATTATTAAATTTAAAAGGTGGAAGCCCAATACTACACAATAGGAATAACCACTAGTTTTCAAACCAATTATCACAAAGTCATCGATCAGATAGGTTCAAATTGAATAATGTGTTTCTCCTTCAGTATGTTTACTAAATATATATGAGGTAGAATTTTTGTATAATAATAGTGAAAATATGATGGATTAAATTGAACTATCTTTGAAAGAATTATATGATATGATTTGACATCATCTATAAGTGGTGATTTAGACACACACATCTTGAATTAGTCCTACAAAGATCATGAGTTGACACCTCTGTGCATGGTGTTCACTATAGAATGCCAAATACTTCAATATTTTTTAACCAAGGACCTCAATCCATTCATCTTAAGTCTTGAACATCATGTACTATATGTATAACAATAAGTTATATAACTTATCTATACACTAAAAGGAACTGCTAAAACATGGTGGGTTATGCATAGAAACATATATATGTATTGGGAAGATGCTTGTGCAATCTTGCATGCACGGTTTTAGCTACTAGTTACTATTAAATTAGAATGGCCTTTATTTCAAGAGGTTCAATGTATCAAACTACAAATCCATTAGTGCATGGATATATGGAATACACAAGGAGTAGAGCATCAATATTGGGCACACATCTTTAGTCACACCCTTTCACCTATTCCAATAGCCTAGTACATACATTAATATTGTATAAGAAAAACCAACTATTAGACACAACTTTAGTAGGATTTTATCCAAACTTTTGTATTTAAATATGATAATATTTTAGTACATAATTTCCTACAAAAAATCAAAAAAATTCTATGTCACGGATGTGCAAAGAATTTTAAAAATGTTACTAAATCATCCTCTCATCAAGAAGCTATGCATGATCTAGATCTCAAATTGCATAATTACAAAACTAATCTAAAAGAATAGCTCTAGATTCAGCCATGTAATATAATAAAACAGGATTTGATAGAGTCCCATGATAGTGATAATGATGGGGATCTTGATTTAGAAGGGTTCTTTAAACTATAATGTGAAGAGGAACCTAAACCAGTATAAAGCATAGAGAAGGTAGAAGAAGATAAATTGCACGGTATTGACATCCCATAATTGGAAGGCAAACACATTTTACAATATACTATGCCTAGTGGATCAGGCAAAATATATCAAGAACCATAGTAGAAGACTAAACGAAATATTGGGACAAAAGTGGCCTCTAATTTTATAATGGTGGGGGATTACAGGGGAAAAGAACACATCTCTAAATCCCTAAAACTATTAAGAGACTACCATGATGTGTTTTTAAGTAAATTTTTGGAGGTCAAAGGCATAAATCCATCCTTTTGAGAAATTCATATCGAGCTAAATGAATGTGTGTGCCCAATTAAAAAGTGACCCTACATACTCAATCATAATATGAAAAGTAAATTAAAGGTTGCACTAGATCGAATATAAGAATCTAAAATTATTTATCTAGTTGAAAAGGTATAATGGTTTATCCCCATGGTGGTACAACCCAAGAAGATGGAAAAAATATGGGTGTGTGGAGATTACTATGTACTCAATGATGCTTATGTCAATGATCCATTTCCTATCTTTTTTACTAATGAAGTTCTTGAGTTTTTGGTTGGACATGAGGTATATTCCTTTATGGATGGTTTTATTGGGTACCAAAAAATTATAATTTATAGAGAAGATTAGGAAAAACTACCTTAGTTATTTAATGGGGGTCATTTGCATATAAGGTAATGCTATTTGGTTTAAATAACACACTTGTCTTTTCTAGAGTTATCATTTAAAGAATTCATTCATGATTTACTAGAGGTTTATCTAGATGACTGGTCAATCTTTTCTCTATTTAAAGAGAATTTTTTGAAGTTAAGATTGATGTTAGAGTGATGTAGGGCATTGTGCATCACCTTAATTTTCAAACAATATCTATTATTTACCCTTTTTGGTGTCTTAATGGATCACTTGGTATGCAATTATTGAATTTTGGTTGATCTATCTAAATTTTTTGTTATAGTATGAATGCCACATCCTATAAACTTAATTGAAGTGTGCACTTTTCTAGGTCATACTAAATATTATAGAAAATTCATAAAAGGATATGCAACTATATCAACATCCATGGAAAATCTATAATATAAGGACACAAAATTTAAATAGACACCAGAGTGTTAATTTTTTTTATTGAGTTAAATCAAAGGTTGGTAAAAATACCCATCTTGGCATTTTTTGACTAGAAGAAGCTATTCCATTTACATGTGGATGCTTTAGGAACTATAGTAGGAGTTGTTTTAGTGCGACTAAGTAAAGGTAGGATAGACCATCCAATACATTTTACAAATAGAAAACTCTCAACTAAGGAAATTAATTACATAAGCATCGAGAGAGAAGCACTCACCATTATGTTTTCATTATAAAATTTTAGGCATTACTTGTTGGCTACTCCTTTTGAGTTCTTCATGTATCACCAAGCATTATGATACCTCGTATATAAACCAATGTTATGGGGATGAATCTCTAGGTGGTTTGATTTATATATAGGAATTCCAATTTCAAATCAATGTGAAGCTAGGATGAGAGAATGTGGGGCCAAATCATCTTATTTTACTACACAATAGTGAAGAACCAGAGGAACTCAAAGATGAGTCCCCTAATGCACATATATTTAGAACTACTCCATTTCCTAATAACATATAGGACATTTCAAACTTCATAAAATAAGGAGATTTTCCTAAAAATTATATAAAGATGGACAAGAAATAGATGGTTACCAGAGCTATACCATATATCCTTATTAATGGATTTTTGTACAATCTTGGTAAAGACAATGTATTTTACAACATAGCTTTAGAACATGAACGACCATAAATGATTTAATAAGCTCACCAAGGCATTATAGGAGGAAAATTCATAGGAGATTTCACTATCAGGAAAATACTTCAGAGTGGTTTATGGTGGTCCACACTTTTTTAAGATGTGCATGGATTTGCTAAAAACTATAACATATGTTAACGAATGGGTAAGCCTAATTAGCAGGATGAAATCCATCTAGTTCATATGTTTATAAAAAAACCTTTTGAATAATAAAGAATTCATTTTGTTAGACCTATATCTCCCTAAATTAAGTTTAGTCATGCCAAATACATTATCACTATGACTGACTATTTCACAAAATGAGTGGAAGTTGTTGCTACTCCAGGTTAGGGTGTGAAATATGTTGCCAAGTTCTTATATGAAAACATTATCATACAATTTAGATGTCCATTTAATTTATTAAGTGATACATACATGCAATTTCTCAATAATATTATTTAGACTCTCATAGAATAATTCATGATATTACACCACAAAATCATAGCTTACCATTCGTAGGCCAATAGATAGGCATAAGCATCAAATAAAATTTTGGGTAAGATGTGGACAAAAAATTTCAATGTCCAAAAAGATGATTGGGAGGATCACATTCC
Organism: Torreya grandis; assembly: GCA_037957365.1. Lineage (NCBI taxonomy): Eukaryota > Viridiplantae > Streptophyta > Pinopsida > Cupressales > Taxaceae > Torreya > Torreya grandis. Next base: position 712,488 of record JARHVA010002885.1, on the reverse strand, counting down.
TAAAATTACATGGGCCTATCACACACATTATAAGAGATCTACCAGATTTACCCCCTTATAATTAGTATATGGCCTCAAGGCAGTAATGTCTATGGAATACATTGTACCTAATTTGTGCATTTCAATGATCATGAGGTTAGGGGATTAGGACTAATTAAGGGTGTGGTTATTGGATTTAAATAAGATGGAATAAGATAGGGTAATATCATAATGGACATAAAAAAATTAATAAAAAAACTTAGAAAGTAGGGCATGATCGTAATCTTTGATCTAAATAGTTCTACATGGATCAAATTTTATCACTTTACTAGAGCAGATTTAAAGAATTCCTGATAAAAATGCACATACAATGGAAAAGACCCCACATAAATAATGAACTATCACCATAGGGTACCATAGTGATAAAACATTTACAAGGAATCATTTTAATAGGGTGAATTAATGGTTATAGGCTTAATCTATATCATCTTTAATCTCTATAATGCTACTAAAAATTGAGTAGGTGTTGAGTAGCACTATGTAGTTATGATTTTATTTAATGTTGTTTGTTTTATTATTTTTTTCATAGGATATAATGTTTTTTAGTATTCTCATTGCTATGTAACACATTGTAACCAACATAACAAATTATCATCACATGATGTGACTACCTTATTTAGACATCTCACCAAGGAGAACTAGCCATAACTACACCAAGTTTTGTAATTAAGTTTGGGAAGGCAACAAAAGAATAGGTAAAATAAATGGAAGGCCAATAGTTAGGTCATAACATTAATGATGCAACATCTCAAAATATTATAGTAGTTTCAAAGTATATTTGACAATAAAATTATAAATGAATGCATAAAATGAATTGATTAACTGAAGGGATAGATACTCATGAAACATAACTTCTCAAAACTAAATCAAATATCCTAAGTGCCAAATGTCCCTATCAAGATGATTTCTATTATCTAATATTAATTATAAAGAAAAAAATCATGTGCATTCATCCAATGCATTCACATGAGGTGGTGACATAAATTTGGGTGCCAAAAAGCCATAAAATAAAAGGATATGGACAATGATCAAACATTAAATCCTCTATCAAACAAGAGATTTTTTTTATCGACCTCTTGACTATATATTTGTAAATAGATTTCTCACTAGGGTGTAATTCCTTAGAATAATAATCAGCTTCATTCATTCATTGAGCCATGGATAGAGGTCAACTATTGATCCCACTATATAATGCTTAAGAGGAAATGGGAATAAGGCTAGGGCAATGACAAATGAAACACAATGATCCAAAACTATTTGATTTCATTGATGGGGCAAAAGCTAATCTATTTTCTCAATAATCCCAAGGAGTAGTATAACCAATAACTTTAACACTACAACATCCACTTTGAGGTTTTAATACTAAAAGGTTACTCAAGTTGCCTACATTCAACCATTTAGATGAAGGAATGATGACATTGTTGAGTTAGTAAAACTAAGGAGCTATTCATTTAGCTCAAGATATTACCATATAGATTAATGCTCATTCAATGTCAAGAGCAACTGGCCTACCCAATCATGGTAAATATCTAATTCCATACAAGTCTACAATTCCACCACTTCATTTAGATTTCATAGAGCAATACACCACTAGGATAGGAAGAGGAACCCATACTAATTCAATTATGGATGCTTCAATATAAAACCTAGTCTAGTGTATTATTAAAATATTTTGGCAAACCACAAACCATGCAAAGAAAATAAGAGGCATCATTAACATTGCCTATTGAATGACAAAGCTACACAAGAATTTTAATTGCCATGGAATTTTCGGTAGCCAAGATTACCACAAATATTGAAAAGGTATTTGTAGGAACTACATAGAACTTTAAATATAAATTCTTAGTCTTGATGTTATGTTTCACTCAATGGAAGTCTCCATTAGAGTCAGTAAATGTCACTACTAATTTTTATCCCAATAACACCTTTATAATTATTGCATGGACCAAAACTAAATAGTATTATGAAAAATTGGGGTGGTTTAATGCATGGTGGATAGAATCCCTCACATTAATTTGATCACATCCTAGGATTACATAAGATGCCATGTAATATCTGGTTCAACATGTCTCCATTACCAAGCTACACAATTACATGCAGATAAAGGTACATAAGTTGGCTACCCCAATTATCACCTTAATGACATTCTTCATTTTGATGGTCAAAGTAAAGTTTTAAGTCTATCAAAAAAATCCCTAGCTTCAAGATTTATACCTACATTTAAAACCATCCCTCCATAGCGCCCCCCCCCCCCCCCCCCCCGCCCCCCAACATAGGTAAAGCAAGTACCAACATAGCAACCAACACAACTAAAAAAACCATAAGATCTAACATATCTAGAAAAAGGAAAGAGGAAAGTACCTACGTATAGAGCCTTGACCCCTCCTTCAAATAAATAAATTTGACAAGTGAATTAATGGATGAAACAACTCATGGTTTCATAAATATCCACTAAGTGTGACCTATCTTAGCTAGGGGTAGAGGAAAAATAATTACTTCAATCAATGCTCAAATACATTAGCATTGATGTCTATGATGAAAAGGAGGATAAGGAGTTATTTTTTAGAAAGCAGTCTACACTTGTCAAGTGTAAACTTAGGTAAGGTAAGAATTTTGAGGGGTTGATATCACTTAACCACCTACTTCTATTCTTGTTGACACTATAGGAGAAGAATCAAATCATTAGAAGTTAGGAGCATAACTATTTTCAATAGAAATAGCCATGGGATCATCCATTATACACACCATAGACTTATCTATAGAAGACATCCCCCCACAAACTTTATGCAGGTGACTAAACACACATTCAACTATGTTTCCCTCACAAATAGTATGGGAAAAGATGGTCTCTATCAACATACCTATAGAATAAATTAGTAAGTAGCTAGCTCAATAAACTCACCCTAGGGGACAAAAAAATAAAAAAAGACACTAAAGCCTCTATCTAAATCTAGAATAAAAATGTTGGTACAAAAATATCAATTAGACAAAGCATAATCATCTGATTAGACTAAATTATATAAGGTCACTAATGGGAGAAGAGGAACCCATGGATAAAACCATGCTTGAGGAAGATGAGGAAAAATAAAATGTGCATGAAACACTTAAATTTGAGGTGAGACAATAATAGAAAAGCATGGAGGAATCACAAGAATAAGTTGCCATGCCATAATCATCACAAAATGAAGCTATGTAGATTTTAAAACCAAAGTAACAAGACGTAGCTATGTAGAAAAAAATGAGGAAGTAGAGGCTTTACAAAAACAAGATAAGGAAGATGAAGATATAAGAATACATATAAGGAAGTTAAAGCTATACACAAGTAGGATAATGAAGCATAGGTAAATAAGAAATAATAATAAGAAGAATAAAAGCAATAATAATAGGCCCAAGATGTGTAAAAGAAATAATAGGGGAAAGTATCCAAAGCTGAAGCCAAAGCTAAGGTTAAAGTGAAAGCTAAAGTCAAGGCTAGGATTGAGGCCAAAGTCAAATCCCAAGTTGAATCTCAAATAAAGGCCAAAGAGGAAGATAAATTGCAAAATAGATCTGAGAATAAGGCCAAAGTGAAATCAACTACCAAGGATAAGGATATAAAATATGTCCAAGTCGAAATAGAGGTAGCATCCACCAGTCACACTAAGGGTGATGAAGAAGCAATGTAGGTCCCTAGTCAATGGCTATGGGATGTCCCTACTACATCCACCTATGGGACTAATTTCTTGCTTATACTTGCTTAGTTTACACTTGCTCTTATGACATCCACCATTATATCTATGATACTTACCACAACTATGATGGAAACATCATTAGATGTAACCCAATTATGGATCTCCAAACAAATTGAAGGAGAATTTATTTTATAGGAATCCATTATTCAAAGGGCTTTAGATTTGGATCAAGAAGTCCCAAGGTTGTAGGATGAAAAGTTTGAAGTAGAGGAAAGGCTGATGAATGTGATGAAGTTGATCAATAACACTTGTATCACCTTATTTATATAAATAATATGTGATTAGGTTATGTTAGAAGATAAATAATTCATGTTTCTATTGACAAAACTTATAAAGAGTTGGGGAGATGCAAAAAAAAAAGACATTACACACATAAGGACAAGCCATTAGGTCAAAAATAAAGACTATGTGCCAACTCTTAAAGGAATATGAGAATGTCCTAGACACTACTGCAACACAAGCCAAGAAGATATCCTAGGATATGCTCAACTAGCGATAGAATTTGAATCAATCCTAGGCATGGTGAAGCTTAAATTTTCTATTGCTGATAAAGTTAAAGTTATGATAGTGGATTAAATGGAAACTATAGATAAAATAAGTAACACACTCAAATAACTACTAGATTCTTGAGATACTGCTATACAAAAGCTACAAGTATGGCATAATGAAATAATATGTAACACTTTCTCATCTATTCAATCTCAAAGGACAATAAACAAATTAGACAAGATGACCTTGGACATATAACAAAAACAATCTAATTCCAAGGCATTGTTTAGAATCATAAAAGATGAAGACCTAAAAAATAAGATGATGACCTAGGTACCACTACACATTATAATTGTAATGGTACGTGAAGTACTTACTGACTAGAAAATTCTCAAGAAATATCTAGCTCAAATGGATCCATCAATTACATAGATATCAGATGAGCCCCAATTCATTCCTCCATAACAACCTCTTCAATCCATATATGACAGGGATATAAAGGCAGATGCACAATCTTTGTAGATACCTTTAATAGTGGATATCTCAAGAGCCACTAGGATAATAGCTAATCAATAACAATAAACTTTGTAGTCCACCAACAAACCAACCTCCTAGACATAACAATAAGGTTTGTGATCTACAATTTTAACTTTCAACATATTCAAATTTTTGTAATATAGTCTAAACATTAGGAGTGGGGCCAATTAGTTAAAAACCCATAAAGGGTGGCACTTATTTATGCTAGTCTATTAAAAACCTAAAAGGGTGGTAGGGTAGTATGATACTTAGTTAAAAAATTGAAAGGGTGGCTAAGTAGTGTGCAAAGCATGAAAATCGATAAATGGCACCTAGAGCAATTACTATGACTTTTGTTTATGACTTATGTCTCTAGTTTAGTTCAGGTCAACTTGCACCTTTATCTTGAGACGAGATAAATAACTAAGTCTAGAAAAGTGTTGTATGTAGAATGGAGCTTGCTAAAACCATGAAGTATATAAGATAAACACATGTGTGAATTGTTTGATTTTATCTTTTGTATAGTTTTGTGGGTATTCAACCTTGAAAGTCTAATTGGATAATTGAAGAATGCAAAGAGTCTTTCATTTTTTTCTCAAAATGTTAGAAGGTGAACATATAATAAGATTGTAAATGGCTATAAATAGTACTTTGATGTAATAGAATCTAGTTTGATGTGATGATAGAGATTAATATAAATTATCCTATTATGGTTTTCCCTTGTTTTATTTTATGTATGGTGTATGTGCAATCACGTACTCTATTTTTATTTATTTTATAATCTAATACAATATGATTTATGGTCTAATTATACTATATCTATGCTTCATCTTTCTCTTCAATCTAATTGAAGATGTTGTATATGGCCTATATTATTTATGTGTCTCTAGTGCCTATTGTACTATCCACTACACAAGTTATCCTTGTAATTAGCATGTTCTAGTGTAAATCTAACAACCTCTGTTAACACAACAAACAAAATTGTAAGTATGATTTATCTTCTTCAAGCTAGGATTGATTAATAGGTTAACTAAATTTTTATTTGTATACATAAACCTTCAAGACAAGACCAACTGCTAAATATTTCTAAAAGTCCAAACATTTAACATTGCATACTTGCAACCATTGTGCCCAATTTTTTTGAACATACCCTTTGAGAAACACATCTGAAACATTTATATTGAAATACCTTTGATTAGTGTATTCCAAATTTACATTTAAGTTAACACAATCCGAACATATTACCTCAAACCAATTCCCAAGTGATATTACAGGTGAGGTCATATACCATGTCAAAACAACATTTAAATCATTCAAGACTATTTCAAAATGAAGCTTATAAACTTAGACATGCCTAAGCACATGCATAGTGGGGACATTTATAGACCCTCATTTTATGAGGAGGTAGTTTAAAATCCCTATGATTATGATCACTACATAAAGGATGAAGAATATCAACACTACCTTGCCAACATTCCATCTAATGCTGAAATTGAACATAACCCATACCTTCTTATCGTATCACCTAATATTAAACAATGTCAATACCAACCATACATTTCACATTTACTATTCGATATTGAGCATAGAACTAATCTAATTTACCTTGTAAACATTCCACCTAGTGATGAATATTGATAAGATTAGATCAATTTTTAGCTATTGCATAACAAAGACAAACATTCTATTAGATTTTTATAAATGGGTGGAAAGTTTCCCCCTAGTTTTTTCATGATGGATTTGTGATATTTGGTTAAAACACCCAAAAAACACTTATTGATATATTATACAACCAATCTACCTCTATCCAAGAATAGACTTTCAATCAAGCCCTAGTGGTGTTAGACTAAGTGTCACCTAGTTGACCCTACCACACAAAGCCAATTTATTCTTCATAAATACAACAAGCCAATTTGGCTATAACTACTTTAGCTAACTCTTTGGCTACATTAAAATTTTTAAATGCCATATTATTATATTTCAATACTCTAGTAGAACAATAATTGGATTTACCTACCTATCCCATATATAATTTAAATCCACTTACTAATAAAACATTAGTTATAGATATGTTTAATACACCCATAGTTGAATCTGATATAGTGACTAATCCTAATTTAGATATCCTTGTAGATTATACTAAGAATATGGTGGATATCTCTCAAATAACATATTTTAACCCACATTGGGTACCATATAAAATGTAACAAAACATTATTCCATCTTCTCCATGACTTCCTCCTACCAATATTTCAAGTAACTTATAACAAGTTGTAAACCCATATGAACCATAACAACAAGTTAAAAGTAGCCAACCTCGATAGGTAGAAACTAGAACCCAACCTACACAAGGGGAAACTATTCTTCCATTTCAAAAAGTGGAAATTAGTCCCTTACCTCAATGTTGTATGGTGGAGCCTGATCTTACTATAATGCCCAGCTCTCGATAGGGGGTGTGGGGGCCAATTCCCCCCCACTAGGGTCTCCATGGGGGTCTAGGGGGTGGGGACCATACTTAGAGCCCCTCATAGTATGGGTTTGGGGTTAGTGTCCTTGAAGCAAATTTTTGTTAAAAATTCATTGTAAAATATTGTAATTTCATAGTATGGACCATTCATTATTAGGTCATAGATCTAATGGTACAAATTATGTTTGTGCATTTTTCCCTAATATATAACCCTGTTTTGATATGAGGTAATTGTAATCATGGTGGAATGTTGTGTGTGAGTGAAGAAGATATTATAATGGATGTATTACAATTTTTTCCCTTTATTTATTAGACTGAATAATAAGGACTAGTTGTTTATATGTGGATGTAACCCATATTAGGTGAACCACGTTAAATTGTGTCTTTATTATGTTGTGTTTTATACATTTTATTTCTATATTTAATTCATTAATATTTATCTATGTTCTATATTACTAACAACTAGTATTAGAGCTGAAGGTTTATTTGGTAGATAAACTTACAAGAAAAGAGGGTTCATGGTTCGAGTGGGAGAAATGGTAGAAGAAGGAGAGTTTAAGGTAGACAATTTTAATGGCCAAAACTACCAGATATGGAATATGCAAATGGAGGACTCTATATATCATTAATATATTTTCCTACCATTGGGAGTAATAGCAGAGAAGTTGATGACTATGAAGGATGAAGATTGGGAGGTTCTTGATAGAAAGGCACTAAGAACAATATGGTTGTGCCTAGCAATGTTTGTGGCCTTTAATATTTCAAAATAAAATACAATAGTGGATGTGATAAAGGTATTAGATAGAGTGTATTAAAAACCCCTAGCTTCTAACAAGGTATTTATTATGAAGTGTTTATTTAATCTATAAATGTTAGAAGATGGGTCTATTACTAATCATTTAAATGAATTTAACATGATCAAAAATTAGTTAAGATTTGTAGGAATAAATTTTGATGATTAAGTTAGGGATATTTTGATTTTGTGTTCATTGTCAAAAAGATGGAATGGCTTAGTCATTACTGTGAGTAATTTTGTATCTAATTCAAACACTTTAAAGTTTGATGATGTTATTTGTATTATTTTTAGAAAGGAAATATGATGGAAAAACATAGGTGAGACATCAAGAAATGCTTTGAATATGTAGAATAGGGTAAGATAAAAGGATAGAGGAAAGGGCCTAGGTAATCACAGTAAGTCTAAGAAGGGCATATCTAAATCTAGAGGAATTTTGGTGTGTTGGATTTGTGGGAAGAAAGGACACTTGTAAGAAAGATTGTTGGTTTTGAAAAAGAAAACAAGGAGATGGACAACAAGATAAGAATTAGGAAGAAAATGTAGTAGGTGATGTGTTGCAAGATGATTTATTCCTTTTTTTATGTCATTAATGATTCTTGGGTGTTAGATTTATGGGATTCATTTCATGCTACACCCCATAAGAAATATTTTCAAGACTATGTTTAAGGTGATTTTGGATAGGTTTATTTGGGTGATGTTGAATTTTCCAAAATTGTAGGAAAGGGTAAGATACAAATAAAATTATATAATGGAAACAAATGGTTGTTGAAAGAGGTGAGGAATGTTTATAAGTTGAGAATAAATCTAATTTTAGTAGGGTAGTTGGGAAATGAGGGTTACATAATTACATTTATATAAAATTCATGGAAGGTCACTAAAGGATCACTTTTAACATCAAAAGGATAGAAGGTAGGTAAATTATATTTATCTAATGGTAATGTTGACTCTTATATTTATTTAGATTATATAGAAGTAGATAAAAAATTATGGCACCATAGACTTGGGCACATGAGTGAGAAGGGGATGCAAGTTCTCCACTCAAATAATTTGTTGTTAGATTTGAATAAGCTAGATTTGTATTTCTGTGACCACTAAGTGTATGAAAAATAGAAGAGAGTCAAATTTCTCAAATTTGGAAAGATAAAGAAGGAATAAAAGTTAGATCTTGTACATACAGATGTATGGGGATCGAATCAGGTATCATCCCTTAGTGGCTCTTCTTTCAATGTTAATTTTATTAATGATAGAACTAGAAAATCTTGGGCTTATTGCATATGAAAAAAATCTAATGTTTTTGATACTTTTAAGAAATGGAAAGCTTTGATTGATAATAAGACATGAAATAAGTTAAAGTGTGTCAAATCAAATAATGGTGGAGAATACTGCAATAAATAACTTAATAATTATTGTTCATCCCATGGGATTCATAGAGAGAAGATGGTTCAAAGAACACCAAAACAAAATGGTGTGTCAGAAAGGATGAATAGGACAATCATGGAGCATGAAAGGAGCATGCGATTACATGCAAGGTTTCCCTTATAGTTTTGGGTAGATGTTATGGATACTACTATTTACTTAATAAATAAAGGGCATTCAAGTCCTTTTTATGGTGGAATTCTATAAGAAGCATGGACATTTAAAAAGGTAGATTATTCATTTTTAAAGACTTTTGGTTGTGAAGCATTTGTCCATATTGATAAAGAAAATATAACCAAGATTGAATCATAATCCAAGAAATGTACATTTATTGGATATGGAGTTAATGATTTTGGTTACCATTTATGGGATTTTGAAAATCATAAAATCATTAGGAGTAGATATGTGATCTTTAATGAGAAGGTCATGTACAAAGATTATTTGTAGGGAAAGAAACAAGAAAAGCCAAATAATAAATATGTAGTACTTGATGAAATCACTAGAAATGAAATTCAAAAAGTTATAGAAAATTAGAATGTGCAACAAATACAAGTACCTCAAACTCCTATAAGTGTAGTTACAAGATCCACCAGAGTAAGTAGACTCCCTGAACAATACTCTCCTTCATTTTATTATTTATTATTGTTTAATGGTGGTGAGCCAAAAAGCTATGAAGAAGTAATGCAGGAAACTAAAAAGAAGTGGGATCAAGGCATGAAAGAGGAGGTGGACTCCTTGGTACATAAACAAACTTGGGATTTGGTTTAGTTGCCTATAGGTAAAAAAGAATTGCAAAATAAATGGGTTTATAGGTTGAAAGAAGAAGATGGAGGAAAAAAGAGGTACAAGGATAGACTTGTTGTAAAGGGGTTTGCACAAAAGAAAGGCATAGATTTTGATGAAATATTTTCTCTAGTAATTAAAATGACTTCTATAAGAATTGTTTTAAGTTTGGTAGTAGTAGAAGATTTGCACCTTTAAAATTTAGATACGAAGATGACATTCCTTCATGGTGACTTGGAGGAGGAAATATATATGGAGAAATCATAGGGATATGAAGTTAAAGGTTAGGATAAAATAATGTGTAGGTTGAAGAAGAGTTTATATGGCCTAAAACAAGCTCCAAGATAGTGGTATTTGAAATTTGACGTGTTTATGACATAACAAGTTTATAGTAGATGCCATTCTAACCACTGTGTTTACTTTAAGAGATTATATAATGAAAACTATATTATATTTTTATTGTATGTAGATGACATGTTTTTTGTAGGGTCGAACATGCATGATATAAATGAGCTCAAAATAAAACTAGAAGATTCATTTGCAATGAAGGATTTGGGTGCTACAAAGAAAATCCTTGGTATGAGAATAACAAGAGATAGAAAAAATATAAAATTGACATTATCTCAAGAATAATACATTAAGAAGGTGTTAGTCAGGTTCAATATGCAAGATGCAAAACTAGTGAGTACACCTTTGGGAGGGCACTTCAAATTAAGCAAGGAACAATGTATTAAAACATAGGAAGAAATAAATTACATGTCCAAAGTGCCCTATGATTCAGCAATTGGAAGTTTAATGTATGCTATGGTGTGCACTAGACTAGAAATTGATTATGTAATGGGAGTTGTCAACAATATTATGAATGATCTAGGAAAAAAGCACTAGGATACAGTCAAGTAGATTCTCAGGTACTTGAGAGGGACCACTGATAGATAGTTATGATATGAAGGGTTAGATGTTACCTTACAAGCATATGTTGATGTAGACATGGATGGAGATTTAGATTGTAGGAAGAGCACTGCATGTTATATATTCACTATTGGTGATGAAATAGTTAGTTATATTTAAAAATTGTAGAAGATAGTTGTTTTATCAACTATAGAGGTAGAATATGTTATAGTTACAAAATCAAGAAAGTGGATGATATAAATACAACATTTCATGGAAGATTTGAGGTAGAAGCATGAAGATTTGAGGTTGTATAGTGATATCCAAAGTGTTATTCATTTAGTAAAAAACTTAGCATTCTATTCAAGAACCAAACATATACAACTTAGGTATCATGTCACTCATTCAAATTTGGAGGATGGTTAACTAGAGTTGGAAAATATCCTATAGATATGCTAACAAAGGAAGTCACTAAAGAGAAATTGAAGAGTTATTCATCTTAAATAGGTCTTCAAAAATAACAAGGAAGATGATAAACATGTTAGGGTCAAATTTAAAATAAAATTTCAAGGAAGAGTTTTAGTGGTGGAGTTACAACAATCAGTCTCCAAGTGGGAGATTATTAGATGGTGGAACTTGATCTTATTATAATGCCTAGTTCTCAATAAGGGGGTGTGGTGGGGAAATGCCCCCCACTAGGGTTTCCATGGGGGTTCATTGGAATGGTGACCATACTTGGATCCCCCCTAGTGGGGGTTTGGGGGTAGTTCCCCCAAAGCAAAATTTTGTTTAAAATGCATTGTAAAATATTTTAATTTCATAGTAAATCTAGACCATTCACTATTAGGTCATAAATCTAACATTAGAAATTATGTTTATGCATTTTTGCCCTAATATGTAACCTTATTTTGATATGAGGGAATTGTAATCATGGTGGCATATTATGTGTGAGTGAAGAGGATATTATAGTGGATGTATTATGGGTTTTGTTCCTTCATTTTTTTGATTGAATAATAAGAAGGACTAGCTATTTCTATGTGGATCTAGCCCATATTGGGTGAACCACTTTAAATTTGTCTCTATTGTGTTATGTTTTTTGCACTTTATTTCCATCGTTAATTCATAAATATTTCTCTGTGTTCTATATTCCTAACACTCAATAGGTGATAACCAACATTCCATCATAACAAGTGTTGATTAACCCCTGATAAAAATTTTCTAACCAATAATATGTTTCTATTAATCAACCACTTGCCACTTCTATTCTACAAAGAGACTCTTTGAGTCAATAAGATGTTATTTCTATGCAAAATATTCTTAAGAATTAAAATTAGAATCCCCTTGAATCTCATTAAATTACATATAATACCCTACAAAATATTCCTCCATTCAAGTTTTAGTTCCCTCTAAATCACTGTTACACTTAGCAATAAGTGTCTTACCAACAATAAGTTCCTTATCAACAATATATCTCAAATCAAAGAGTGTATATTATTAGGAAAACCAATCACATATAAATTCCCTAATATTTTATACACCTATTTATCTAGGTCAAGTGAATGTACCTTTAAATACCAAAAAAAATTCCCATTTCTTCTCATTCTAGTCTTACTTTTTAGGATTTTTAAAAGGTTAAAGATGCAGTTTTAGCCATTCAAGTAGGAAATCAAAATAAGAAATTTAAATTGGCTAAAATATGATCTTATCCTTTTGATATGAGTTATCTTTAGATACCTTTTCCAAATCATTTTTAGGTGCCCAAATTTGAAAAATAAAAAGGGAAAGGTGATCCCAAGGAACACATCAAATAGTTATTTGTTGTATGTCAAGAGGTAGCATATAGTACTACTTACCTACTTCACTTGTTTCCCCATAGTTTAGCTTGGCATGCCTTAGAATGGTTTTTAGTCTACCTAAAAATTTTATAGATATTTTTAATTACTTGTAAGATATTTTCATGTAACACTTTTCTTTTAATGCAAAACATGAACTAACTTTGGCTAATTTGTGTCAGATTAAATAATGAGGAGGATAAAGATTTATTACTCATTTACAATAGTGGTTCTCATTAACTAGATTATTCCTTCATAATCTCTCCAAAAAATAATTGGCCACAATGTTCATTACCAATCTAAAGTTTGATGTGCCAATACATTTGAATAAGTTATTTCTAAGGGAATATAGATTGAGAAAACCCTCTTTGAAAAAGGGATAATCAAGCTTTACTCATAGAACCAAGCTTATAATAAGGCTTAAACAAAAACTGCAATGTAATAACAAGTAATTAAATTAGAGAAAATTAAACCATTCAATATGAATATAAATGTTATAGGATATGGGGTAATTGAATCTCATCATCTGAAAATTGTGCAACCACCACCTATTCAAGCTAACCCACATACTCAACCTCTCACTTTGTAAGACCACCTCCAAGAAGAATTAATTATCATAAAATATATTTTAGTAATATTGATGATCCTTTTGAGATGGTATCCCAAAAATTAATTGACACTAACACGATCAATTTTCTAGTGCCAGAACCATTTTTAGAAAACTAGCCTAAACCTGATTGGTATAGTGAAAATGACTTTTATGATTATCATCAAGTTAAAGGTCATTACATTCATAGATGTGTGAAAATTTTCCATCTTATTATAGATTTTATTTAAAGTGGTGAAATAGTCTTAGATAATGTGGTCATGACATCTAATCAAGATTTGGGTATCTATCAAAATCATATTTCATAACATAATGCCAATAATAATCAGAATCAGCATCAAGCTCACAAAAAAAATTAGAATAGAGGTCCTCATAATCAAAATTAGAGACAAATTCAACAAAAAAAAAATAGAATTAAGGTCAAGATACCCATTCCAATCAAGTTAATTATAAAAATGTCCCTTATAATTATAATGATGTAAGTTGTATCATTAGTTGACATATCGCTTCCATTAAGATAAAACCTAATTCAAGTGCCAAAAATACTAGATGACCTTTGATGGCCATTTTATGATCTCCACCTCCATTTTTTGATAATCCTTATTTGGATCATTAGAGCCCAAATTCAAATCAACAACTAAGAGTTACCATTTTAGACCTTCACTCCCCTTCTTATAATTATAGTAAACCCCTAATGACTTAAGGTTACATAATTGGAACTCAACACTTTAATGATACCATTAAATTTACTACAACATCTTCCTTCAAAAATCCCAGTCAAGGTCCTCTACCTCAGAAGATCGAGCCAATTTCTCCTATTAATGACAAGGCTTATGATATTATGGAACAACTACCAAAGATATGGGCATAAATTTATATTTTATATATTTTGTATATATCAAATGTCCATAAGAACATCCTTGAATAAAATTCTAAGTCACTCTAAGGTCCTAAGTGAATTACACTTGATAAATTCTAAACATTTGTGAATCATCTAGCTTCATTCTAACAACTCACCTTTGATCAAACTGACAAGTCATCCCTTAGACCTTTTCATAATAACCTGATTTACATAGAAGCAATCATTTCTTCGCATAAAGTTAAACAAGTCCTCATAGATAATGGTTTAAGAATCAATGGTTTATTTTTAAAGTTGGTCAAACACTTGGGCTACACAATAAAAAATCTTTAGCTATATACCATGACTATCAAATCATATGATAATGAAAAGTGGTAATCTAAGGGTACCTTTTGTTTAACTATTATCATTGGGTCTCTCACACATGATACTTTATGCCATGTTATTAATTTATAACTATCATATAATTTGCTTCTTGGGTCACCAGGTATTCATGAAGTATATGTTGTACTTTTTTCTCTTCATAAGTGTATCAAGTTTCCCCATTATAGATTAGAAATTACATCCTAGTGACCTAAAGTTTTGCCAATTTTATAAACACTTGGAAAAAAAATACAAAATCTATAATTATAATTTCATAATAGATCTTGTCCCCAAGAAGGACAAGGATATAGTTGATCAATCACATGAGTATAATTATGTGGATCAAAGTAACCTTGCCTCCACTTCATTTACACTACCTATTATACTATACAATGATTTTACCATTTAAGATAATGGCCTTGGGGAATTAAAAATTAGTAATGATTTCCATATATCTAATTTTCCTAAGACACATAGATCATATGGTGGACCTAAAGTAAATCTACCAAAATATAATGACATAGAAAGGATGATAACCATTAGAAAGGACCTCTGGTTTTCATCAAATCCACTTCCCAAGATAAATAATAGATCTAGGCCAGATGATGATTCACGGTTATACAATGATTATTTTTCTAATTTTTATCAAAACATAAAGTATCTTATTCCAAACATGATAATGAATAATCAATCCTATAAGGGTAAAAACTCAGAGATAAAAAAAGGACTTATTGAGCTAGTATTAATTGCCAAAAATAAAGGAACTCAAGGTATTAGATACAAACCACCTAGGAGTTACCCCTTAGATCTCAAGAGTGACACTAATTTATCATCTACCATGGATAATGTCGACAATGACATAAAGTCCTACTATAAAATTTATGATTAGGTGGATATCACAAATCTATCTAACCCTAATACCATATGTATCATTACTTATGTGTTATATTATTCCCCTCTTTTCCTTTGTCATCCCTAATTAATCAAATGGGACAAAAAAGAATCATATATACCATTAAAAAAAATTCATAATAATGTTATTTTTTTTGAATTCTTAGGCCTCAAAGATAATTTGTCAATTAGTGATCAAAAATAGGGATTTAATATTACATTAGACCCTATTGCCTATTTTAGAGAGAAGGTGAACTTCCTTAGTCATAAGTAAAATGTAAAATAAAACAAAGCATTGAGGTCCCAAAGTGAAAACCTCTTAAAGGTGATTTTGGACCAAGGAAAAAGGAAAGATAAAGATGAGTTTGATAGTGAAAACTTGTTTCAAGCATCATTGGATGGGGAATTTCACCCTCTTTTAAATGAATCCTAGGCCTCCTCTAATTCTAGAATTACATGTCACTCCTTAAGATTCAGATGATCAGAGTATTAGAGAGTCTTTGATAAATTAGCTTAAGATTTCCCACAATCCTTTACTAGACGTTGATAATTTATATTCTTTCTACATGGGTGAAATTAATGACTTGTTTGAGCCACCAAAAGAAGATGAAGACCAATGTACCACATTACTAACTATTATAGAATATGGTTCCACATTACTTGTGGAGGATAACATTGAAGTCAACATTGGAACACCATTTAATTCTAAATGGATCAAACTTGGAGCATCCCTCACCAAAGAGGAACATGAGCATTATACTTCCATCTTTCAAGAGTTCATTGATATGTTTACCTAGTTTTATTTAGATATGATTAGATTGGAACTTGATTTAGTTGTACATTTACTTATTGTACACCTTGGTTCCAAGTCAATCAAATAGAATTTGATAAAAATTCACCTTCACATAATTTTACTTGTCAAGAAATAATTATAAAAACTATGAGAGGTAGTGTGTATCCATCCTATTAATTATTTATATTAGATATCCAACATTGTCCTGGTCAAAAAAATCCATAAGGAATTTGATTATGTATTGAATTCAAATATACCAATAGAAAATGCCAAAAGGATGATTTTACTTTGCCCAGCATTGATATGATTATGTATTCGACAACAAGGTATGAGATGATATCTCTTAAGGATGGCTTCTCTAGATATAATCAGATCATAATTACACCTAAAGACCAACACAAGATAAAATTCACCACTCCATAGGGAATTTTTTACTATCAAGTGATTTCATTTGGCCTCACGAATTCCATTGCCACATACTAACATGCCATGACTATCATTTTACATGACATGATGCACAATATTATTGAAGACTACATGGACGATATTTTGTGAAAATCCAAGGCTATATCAAGACATATACATATATTACAAAGAACTTTAAAAAAATTAGGAATACAAAGGCTTAACCCTAAAAAGTGCATCTTTGGTGTTACTTCAAGAAAATTGCTAGGTTTCATTGTCTCCTCAGGGGCATTGAATTCAATCCAACCAAGGTTAATTCCATTATAGAAATACTTTCACCTTATAATCTAAAGCAACTCTATAGTCTTTAGGGAAAGATCCAATCTATCAAGCAATTTATTTCTTAATTAGTACATAGATGACATACCTTCACTCATCTTATGAATAAAGGTACTAGTTTATCATGAAATACTGATTTTCAACATGCGTTTGAGAAATTAAAAGAATATCGAGAAAATCCACCTATTATAGATGCAACTACACTTGTAAAGCCATTGATTCTATACATATTAGAAAATGAATGTGCCTTGGTGGCACTCCTAGCTCAACATAATGATTAGGGAAAAGAATGAGCCATACATTATATGAGACACACATTAGTTGCTTATGAACGTAATTACAACCTAGTCAGAAAGGCTTGCTTAGCCATGGTGTTTGCATTCCAAATGTTGTGACATTAGATGGTCAATAATAACACCATTATTATTGATGAATTAGACTCACTCAAATACCTATTTTCCAAGGTAGTTTCTACTAGTCGTATGGCCCAATGGATCATGTTGTTAAGTGAATTTGAGATTGAATTTGTTCATCAAAAGGCCTTCAAGGGGTTGGAAGTTGCAGACCAACTTTCCAAATCCTCCTTATCATATACAATGCCACTCATGTTTAATTTATTTGATGAGTCAATCATGACTTAGGATGATAATTATTTTGAGCCTCATTATTGGACCCTTCATTTTCATGTTTCATATACTTCTCATTGATCAAGAACCAATATTTTATTCATAATTCCATATGGGAATATTATTCCCAAAGCATTCCACATTATTTTTTCTTATACTAATAATATATCATAGTATGAAGTGCTTGTTTTAGGGCTTCACCTAATAGTACAATGGAATATCAATAAATTACATGTTCATGGAAATTCTTAGCTAATTATCAACTAGATCAAAAAGCAACTCTAGACCAAAGATGACAAACCTATTCATTATAATAATATGGTGGAC
This sequence comes from Torreya grandis, assembly GCA_037957365.1. Classification (NCBI taxonomy): domain Eukaryota; kingdom Viridiplantae; phylum Streptophyta; class Pinopsida; order Cupressales; family Taxaceae; genus Torreya; species Torreya grandis. The sequence continues at coordinate 694,321 of JARHVA010002885.1, read as the reverse complement.
CATATTAGACAAATATTTAAACACATTCAATATAAATAGATTCCAAGGGCCACTAATAGGACTATAGATATAGTGGAAAAAATTGGTTCACTCATATAAATTATAGATCATGTTATAGATTACTAGTTCCTACTAGACATTTCTTAAATCTAGCTCATGAACATTCTAAATCTAAAATGGTATGTGATATTGTTGGTCCTAACTTGCCTTGGTTTTATAATATATATTCATACTTTTATGATAATATTCTCCCTTATAAACTTTATCATAACAAATAAAAAGCCTTTATTCATACTACCTCTGGTTATACCATTCTCATTTCCCCACTCTATCATAGATGATATGATGTAACTCTACTTCATTATTTATCTTAGAAATAATCTAGAAGCAATTAAATAAGTACTTAAAGGGATTTATGTGGCCCACACTAGTGGATTGGTCCATACGAGGAAACTCCTATCTATAAGATTTTACTGGCCCACTATTGAGGTTAATGCTCGTGCTTATGTAAACATGTGTGTGTCTTGTAAAAACATGCCAATATCATTCATGTGCGAGTTCAACTTATTCATCTGATCACTAAACCATGGCCATTTTACATAGGGACTTAATATTGTAGATAAAATCAATCCTACTTCTTTAAATGACCATAAAAATATCCATGTTGTAACCAAATATTTTACAAAGTGGGTTGAAACCATTCCACTCACTTATGTAACCAATAAGTAGATTTCAAAACTCATCCTCAACCATTAAGAAATATGAATTTGAGGGTGAAACCCAAAATTTAGCTATATGAAATTTGAAATGTGGTTAGACATGATCAATAAATATGACTTTGAGGGTGAAACCCAAACTCTGATTATGATTTTTCAAGGTCAAGAACATTAAGAAGGTGATAGGACCAACTAGTTGGTATTGTCCATATAGTTGAATCCTAACTTGTAATAAAAATAAATAAAACTAAAATCATAGTCACCTACATATGTATAAAACATGCCTATGTGCAAAAACTTATCCTTTAAATATACACATATGACCTATAAATGACTTCTTCAAATGTAAAACCCTAATATGGATTGTAATTGATTAAAAATTGTAAATATATAGGGGTTTTAATGGGTTTATTTTACCATGTAACATCCCCATTAGGATCTACCTAGAATTGCATGATTTTTTTATTATTTAACACATACAAAATAAACCAAGAATCTAACAGAGATCAAATAATTACACATGCATGATAATAGTAACATATAAATGATGGATCTCTAACATCATGAGAGTATTTTTAGTCATATAAAATGTGAAAATTGGTAGCTTGAGTGTGGCTTATGACACCCAACCCATAGGTCCATCTTGCATGCTATCATGACCCTTCTATCCACATTTTCACTAATTCTCAGACATTTGTATAGTTATGAGACCTAATTTCAGCTCAACCAGTCTACTTTTCCCATGATAAATCCATCCCCTAGGTCCTATAGCCTCAAGATAATAACACTTAATATGGCTATAGTGCTAAACCCTAGGGTGTCCCATTTTCAATACTCCTGTCCAATCACCTTTTGAGCCTAGATGACCATTTTCTCCTAATTCTTCTTCCTCATTGTATCATCTTTGCATGAATCCATCTAACCCATGATTGATAGATCTATATAAAAGCCTATTCAAAGTTCATTTAGAAGGGGTTGGTAATTATCACAAAGCAAAGCAAAGAATACAAGAAAAAACACTAAGGTAAACTTCCCTATTCTTTGCATACAACCACCAACATATTCAAACCCTCACACCAATCCCTAACCACCTCAAGCACACCCAGTTTAGAATTTTGGATCTTTATTACACTATTGCACAAAACACATCAACTGAGAGAACTACATATGGATCGATCCCTCTTTGAAGTATTGGTATGTAAGTAGCATGCCCACATAAGGGGTGTGGATACACATTAATTACATCTTACACAAACTAACACTCCCTCTTTTTCTAAGTTTTCATTCAAGTTAAAAGATAAGGAAGACCTAGGGTTAGATCTTTGTGACTACTTTGGACAATAGTGGTAAGACCTTTACTATAACACCAAACCTTAAAGCATCTTATTTTTTATGCTCCTATCTTTTCACTGAATGAAAGCATGATCCTAATTTATGATAGTGACCCAATCCTATATAGCTAATACAAACTTCTATCTCATCTATCTTAATCATGTTTAAGCTAAGTTACATTTCTCCTCACTTATTACTATTTTTAAAAAGTTTTAAATTACAATAAAATTATAAAAATTAGTAGCATAATTATTCCAATATTATTTATTGATTAAATTAACTTAGACCCTTAATTAAATTAATAATAATACTCCAATATTACCAAAATAGTTAAATCCTTTGGTGAACCTGACTTACTTTGTTTGTGCATAAAAACACTGGAAACCTTAGGGTAAATTCCTTGCTGATTTATATAATATTTTTTTCGATTTTTTATTGGCATATTTAAATCATAAATTCACATCAAATTTTAAAATTACATAATTAAATATTTTCTACAAAACCCTAGTTGCATACACTAGGTCCCTTTAAATCACAATTTTTTCAATTTTTCACTTATCTATTTAAATTAGAAATTCAATTTAATTTTTAAAATTCCATAGTAATTTAAAATATATATATATTTCTTCCAAACCCTATTTTCACATACTAGATCCCTTGAAATCAAGAATTTACCAATAATTTTTTAATTTTTTACCTACATATTTAAATCATAAATTCACATAAAATTTTAAAAATTCCTTAGTAATTTTAAAATAAATCATTTTTCAAAACCCTAGTTACATCTACTAGGTTCCATTAATTTTTAAGGTATTACCTTACATGTTTGGGAGTTTCATATCTTTTTATGCGTATTCCAATTCATTATTTAGATTATATTTGTTTAATTTTTTTCTTCCATTATGTAAGTTGTTTTCCTTATGCCACCTAAGCTCCTTGCATCTCTTCCTTTGAGATGAAGTGCAAGACTTAGTGACAACCCTCTTGAATTCATATATATTCCTTCAACCTAACCATATACCATGGATAAACAACCAACTTAGGTTCTTGTTATAAATCCTACACATATAGATTACACCAATTTCCATGAGGATACTTTTGATAATGAGCAGTATGAGAATAACAATGATGATAAAAACACCAATGTTCATGATCCACCACGTTAGACTCTTGATCCACTTCCACCTATCATTGATAATTAAGTTTTCCTCAACAAATATTTGATCCTACCAAGTTTTTGAGAAAGATTCAGGGAACAACCTAGAGATCATACTCTTATCTTACAATCTATTGTAAAAATTAAAAAGACTAAGTAAGTTGAGTCTTCCATTCCTTTAAATTATCTAGTTACAAATGACACTACGAGGGCAAATATGTCTCAACAATCCCCTATAGAATCCTAACCTTCCTTTATGCCACCACCAACTATTTCTAGTACATCTTTATCTCTTGATGTGATAGCCCTTGTGCAAGAGATAAAATGTCTGTAATCCTACGTGCTACATCTTGAGAAAGGTGCCTCTAGACCTACATAGGCCTTGGATTATTTTAATTTACTTCATACACCACTAACACATCATATTTATTCTACACCCTTACCACAAGGTTTTTTTTGAACCCAAACTCACTCTATATGATGGCAAGGGTGATCCAGAGACACACTTGAGAGTTTTTCATGTAGCATGTTTTTATTATGTGATAAATGACTAGTTATTAACCAATCTATTTCCATGGAGTCTAAAGGATTATGATTTAAAATAGTTCTATAGTCTACCAAATCAGTCGATCAATGCATTCAATCCTCTAACTAACATGTTCCTAGCTCTTTTCAAAATTAATATTGGTGATAAGGTTTCCTATGCCCAAGTTGCACAATAGAAAAAAGGGTCAAATGAGCATCTCAAAGATTATGTTCTTTGATATAAGACTATCTTGGCTAAGATGACTAGCCCCATGGCCAATCAAGAGTTACAAGATCTCTTCAAATAGAGTCTTCTACTAGCCTTGCATGAATTAATCATGTTCAAAAGATTTTTTTACTTCACTGAGTTATGTCATATATTAAAGGAGAGAGAAGTCAAACTAATTTCAATGGGAAAACTCAAGTATACATGTATATCAGAAACAAAAAATAAGAGTAACAACAAAATCCCATAAAAATTAAACATCAATGATAGTAAGAGTTAAAATCAACCTATAGTTAATGTAACTTCAGAGCCCCCTCAATGAGTGGTTTTATCTACACCTGCTCGATGAACTTTTTCCAATCTACCAATATCTCCAACTAGAGTCTTACAATAGTTATTAGAATGTAATATCATATATTTCCCTCCTATTTTGGAAGTTGATCCAACAAAGCCTCTTATACAAGGATATGATCATAATGCATTTTGAAATTTTCACAAGGAACCAGGCCACAAAAAAAATAGATGCATCAGTTTGAAACACAAGATATAGGACTTGATAGATGATAACATTATTGATATTGGAACTTTATTTGAGCCTCCTTAGGCAAAGAAAACACAAGATAAAGCTTTGAAAATCTTTTCATATCATTTACCAAAACATTCTAAATAAGAGACGGGGGATACATTAGGTGATCACCATGCATATCATGCACATTCTCCACTAGCTACATACCAGGCACCTTCAGTTGAGTTACACCCTTTGATCAATATGGTTAGTGTGTATAGAGTTCTAGTTAGACCTTCCATCTCCTTCTTAGAGTAGGAGATAATTGAGGATGATTCAAATTATCATGCACTCTTTATCAAATCTTACATTCATAATCATCCTATTCATAGTATTCTTATAGATAATGAATCTAGTGTAAACATGTTTACTATGACATTAATACAACATTTGGGATATTTATAATAGGATATTACCTCAACAGACATAGTTATCAATGGATTTAGTGGTCATATAAAAATTTCATTCGGTGATATTATAATTTCTCTACAAGTTTCTCTGACATATGTGGACACACCATTTCCTATTATTCTCAGTGAAAGAGTTTTTGATATGTTACTTGGTTGACCATGGATTTAGAAACTTTGATTAATACCTTCTATAGTTCATAGATGCATGAAATTCATTCATGCTAATTAGGTTGTTTTAGATGGTGGAGTTCCATATGATTTACCACTCCCCACTTCATAGCCATCTACAATTTTGTTGTCACCAGTTTTATTTTTTCCACCAATTTTAGTTCATATTCAAACACAATCAAGGCCTCTATCACCAACATAGAGAGTTCATACACTTCTATAGAGGTCTCTTTTAGAGTAACCATAGTTTCAAAATTTTAGATAGCTTCTTACTATAGTGTTCATACCTAGGGTAGTCTCATTGAAGTATCATGCTTCTATACATATATCACATGTTCATATATGTTTTCCTACTACTAGATGGGTCCCTAAGAGCCCTATATTTGCATCCACCTCTTAGAGTTATAGGGAGACCCCACAGTTGGTTTCCACTATATATATTTTAGATAATTTACAACATACACAACTTTTAGAGCCACATTCTCATCCCTTTCATCATACTTCATGATCATGCATGATCCCTCTCCTTGATATAGGACACTCTGATAAGGTGTCTCCCATGAGACTCATAAGTTCGTATCATCTCTCTTCAGTCTTACTCATACATAGTCTCTCAATATTTCTTGTACATATTCTCCTTATGATTTATTGTACATAGCTCATATCCAAAATACCAAAAATAATTAAAAAAATTCAAAATACAAAAACATTCAAATGTTTAAAAACACAAAAACATTTCAATTGTGTATATTATCCATGCTTTACATTTCGAGCTACCACGCTAGACTTGCATTTGCTATTATATGTTATTTTTTATCAATTTATCTACATTACCATGCTTCACTTGATCTTATTTAAGTGTGTGTAGTGACATCCAAATCCATAATTACTTCACTCTACCCATTAAGGGGGCTTCCTACTTCTACATTTGAGACATACATCAATATATCTACCCACTGGGGGCATATTTTACATGACTACACCACATACTCTAGTTATCATTTTGATGTACATTACTTATTATTTTACATAGATTACTCTATAGAAAATCACTACTATATAACACTTATGTATTTCTTAGCATATACCTAGTCTTATACTCCATGTCTTACATAATTTCACTTCTTGCTTTGATTAGTTAGATGCGATTGTACTTCCAATATATTACATGCTTTCCCTTCTTTATTTACATAACTAGATGTGATTGCATTTCTCAATCCTTGTTTTATCTCTTGTATGTGCCTTAGGACATTTCCCAATGTCCTTTGCTTCTATTCTTATGTGTTCCTTAGGAAATTTGCCAATGTCTTTTTCTTGTACTCTTCTATGTGCTTGTGGCCCTTATGCCAACCTTGTTTGTTTCATTTGTATGTGTATGTGGCATTTGAACATGCCTTGTATGCTTCCTTTATAGTTTGAGTGACACGTGCTTATGTTCCTTATTTTATTATCCCCTTGGCTAGTCTTGTATGCTTCTTACTTCTTGGCTTGTTTGCTTGTTGATTATTTGTAATGACATGATCCACATCATGCACTCTCTCACTTACATAGATGACATGATGGACATCATACTCCATCCCTCCATGAAACTAACAAAAACCAACCAAAAACTAACATTTATAATTTTAGTTTAGTACATTTCACATGCTATTACATTGTTATATCTATCTAGGCATACCCCTGTTGATCTAACAATCTCCAATACAAATTATGCTATATCTTGAGAAATCATTTCAATTATCATTACTATATCATGTATTTCATAGCATAACACACTTGTAGGGATCTTCCTTTTGAGGGAAATCATTTAAGGGTCTTTATTTATACCCTCAAAAGAAGGGGTAACAAATAAGGGTTTTTTCATAGAGATCATAGCTCTTATCGATCAAAAAATTAGTTTTCAAAACACTCAAAATAACAATTAGAGGTCAAACTAGGTAGAATAGACCAAAAAATAGTGATGATTCTAGAACAATCTTTAGTTTTAGCTTAGGACAATAGTGCAAGACATGGACAAAATCACCAAATACTAGGGTGTCCCATTTTTGATGCTCCTATCCAAACAACAAAAAACCTAGATTTTATAGAAATAGGTAGAAAGGTAAGCTCAACTATAGTTTTACACATATAGACTAGTTTAGTTTAATAGTTTTGGTATAAATTTTCTCAAATAATCTAGATTTAGGGGGCATCATGCAAAACATGATATCTCCCACTTCTAGTTTTAGATTAGACAGTTGGTATAACTTCTAGATCATAATCCATGTTGTAAACACCAATCATTAGGGGAAATGTGTGTGAAACATTTAACTTTTTTTCTTTTTGAGTTTAGTATATTACCTAGGAATTCTCAGTAGTTGCATGCCTTACTCTATCTATAAGTGGTTGGCATCATTTCATAGTGGCTTTCATACAAGCCTAAGCTCCACATTTTTGAGTGGCTTCCATACAAGCTTATGAACTAGTTTTGGATTGGATTTTATACAAGCCTAATCTCCTCCTTCCAAATTTGGTGAAGATTAACCTAATTTATAGTACATATTTGGCTATCAACACTACATTTTTAGATTTTATAGCATTCATGGGCTTTAGGAGCCATCTCATATGACACACATTCATACTAGTATCATTTTATAGCTTCACTTCATAGGGAAATGATGGAGCAAAAGGACTAGCTATCATTTGTATTCTTGAGCCACCTATTCAAATGGATTGGACACATAGTCCAAACATTTAATATCACACACATGACAACCTAGCTTCACTTAGTGGCTGATGATGGAGCCAAAGGGACAAATTTTGCATTCTTGATCCACTCTCAGGGAATTGAGCAATCAACTCTATTCATGATATTACTCTTGGTATAACACATACCTAGCATTAATCAACATCAATTAGCATCAAAACAAGTTTTATATTAGTTTGAATACTTGATGAGGTGTATTCATTCTTTTTTTCTTCTTCTCTCTCTTACCCACTTTTATACATTTTTATTATCGATATTGTGTATCTAGTAAGAACTAATCTACTCTTTATTTTCTATTTTAAATTTACACTTCACAACATGCTCTCTCTATACACACCCAACATCACATAAATTCATGAAATTCACCCTTGTAGGTAAGTTTAGGTACACTTTTTCTTTTTCTTTTATCCTAATATTTCTCTTTTTTGCATCACTAGAATCAAAGGGGGCAAAATTAGTCATATAAAATGTGAAAATTGGTAGCTTGAGTGTGGCTTGTGATACCCAACCCATAGGTCCCTCTTTCATGCTCTCATAACTATTCTATACACCTTTTTTCTAATTCTTAGTCATCTTTAGACTTTCAAGACCTGAGTCTAGCTCAACTAGGTTTCTTTTCCCATGACAAATCCATCCCCATAAGTCTCATGCCCTCAAGACAATAGCTCCCAAGTTGGAATATAGCATTGGACCCTAGGGTGTACCATTTCTAGTGTTCTTGTGTAATCACCTTTTGAGCCCAGATGACTATTTTCTCTTGATTCCTCTTCCTCATCATGTTCACCTAGCATGAATACATCTAACCCATGACTAATAAATATCTATAAAATCCCATTCAAAGTTTATTTAGAAGGGGTTGGAAATGATCACAAAGCAAAACACATAATACAAATAAAACCATTAAGGTAAGCTTCCTTATTATCTACATACAACCATCCAATACAACTACCAACATATTTAAATCCTCACACCAGTCTCTAACCACATAAAACATACCTCATTTAGCATTTTATTAACTTTATCACACTACTTCATAAATCACATCAAGTGGGAGAACTACATATGGCTTGATCCCTATTTAGAGTATTAGTATGTAATCAATGTACTGACACAAGGGGTATGGATACATATTTAGTGCATCTTACACACACTAACCCCTCCTTTTTCTCTAAGTTTTCATTCAAGTTCAAACATAACGAAGACCTAGGGTTGGAGATTAAATCAACTCTACATAGAGCTTCATCACTAGTCAAGACTTGAAATTTCATAGGTAGACTAATATAAGGAAAATGAATAAAATACATAAGACTTAGATCTCTTTGACCAATTCAGACAATAGTGGTTGCACTTAGACTATATCATCAAATCTCAAAGTGTCCTATTTTTAGTGCTCCTATCCTTTTGCCAAATGAAACCCAGATCTTGATTTGTGATAGTGTCTTAGTCTTGCATAGCTTGTACCAACTTCTATCTCAGCTATCTCAGTCCTATTTAAGCTAAGTTTCATTTATCCTCACTTATTACTAATTTTATAAAGGTTTAAATTATAATCAAATTATATAAACTAGTAGATTAATTATCCAAATATTATTTACTAATTTAATTGACTTAGACACTTAACTAAATTAGGAATAAGACTCCAATATTCCCAAAATAGTTAAATCAGTATATTTGAACACAAATATAGAAAATAATAATAACTCAGCCACGACTAATACAATTATACATTAACCACTATCAATGTAAAATAATAAACAATTACAACTCTTCATGATGTATTTCAATAATAATTACAATATAATACAATGTAAAAATAAGATACATGGCTTCCTTGAAGCATAGTTCTCAAACTTCAAGTATCTATGGTAATCTCAAGTGTTGTCTTGATAAGTAGTACTATTGTGGAGAGGGAGAGCATCATCTCAGTGATTTTCCATACCAACCATGGACCAACGATCCCCCACACTAATCCCATTAGAGAATGTCCCTCCTTTAAAAGATGAGTAGATAGTAATAGTACAAGATTCTAGAGAGACATCTAAGTACCCATGTGATGTATGATTTCTAACTAACTAAACATGCAGTGTATCATATAAAAATCAATCTATTAAAAAATATCACACATACATGTATACCATATTAATGAAATTATAATGTCTCACTAAAAATACTCTGGACAAATATTTATGAATAGTAATATAAAAATGATATATAAATCAATCAAATTCATACACACCACTTGATCAGGCTATCTTCATCTGGGATTGCAATGTTAGTAAGCTAGTGAATTCTATATCACTCCTTACTTTACATTAGTGATGCAGATTAGTTGAATACAATTTAACCACAAGATTTAAACAAATTACATCCTAATAGAAAATGCATCACATGACATTCTAAACATAGGAGTAATAACAACATATATTTAATCCATAAAACATATTAATGAATCTTACATTATATTATATCCCATACTATAAATAATGACTACATTTATACCACACGAGTAAATACACAATTAACTATAGAGTTTAAAATATACAATTTGTTTCCAATTAACTACACCCTATGGTAACTGATATTACCATAGTTTAGTGTTTAATCATAACTACTAAACAAAGAAATTAAACTAATGAAATAGTTATAAATAAATGGAAACATGCATTGCATACAACAACTACAACACCCAAAACTTTGTTTTCCAAACATAAAAAATATATAATGAAATAATCAGTTTATATTTAGGGCTTTGTAGGTAATCATTTTCTAGGTTATCTTTAAGTAATTATTTCAATTTTTAGTTAATATTCCACCCGAGAATAATAACGACAAAAATGTACCCCAACTTTCTAAATATGTTGAATTGTGGTGGACTGCTCAAAAAAATTTGAAACTAGTTTTTCCCCACCGTGTAGGTCCCTTTAAGTGCAACCAGAGTGCTCACAGATCCAATGGAGGCTACTTCCTTTGGCAATGCCTCTAGGGACCTAAACTTGAATATGATAGAGGATATTCCCTCCACAGATGGAAGAAAGTGTTAACGGGTGAAAAGATGTGTTCCACTAAAAACATGTTGAGCCTTCCTATCAAAAATGATTCCATTGAGGGTATGGCCCTGACTATCCCAGATGATCTGGTTGAGGAAATTGTGGTGACCATAGACCTTGTGTTGGTAGGTAAGTTTTTTTCTTTCCATCCTAATATTGAGATGGTTAGGAAATGGGTAATGTCTCGGTGGAGAATTAAAGGTAGTGTCTCAATCACTGCTATGGCAAGAGGCTTATTCCTATTTAGATTTACAAATAGGGAGGATATGATAACTATTCTTACTAGAGGACCATGGCTGTATGGTCCACATTCACTTGCCTTATGCTCATAGAAATTGGGATTCTTGGAATTTTGGGATGAAAAAATATTTATGTCTATTGGCAACTCTATTGGCCAATACGTCACTATAGATCATACCACTAGAATGTAATCTAGATGTGTGTATGCTCAGTTGTGTGTTAATGTAGAGATTAATCAAACACTCCCCATGTCTATAGAGTTAAACTCTAAATATGGGACTTGGACTCAGCTGATCATATATGAAAATGCTACCACTTTTTGTCAAATATGTAGAAAAAGGGACATATAATGACCCAATGTAAGGTGAAGCAAATGAGAAGGAAAGATGATTCCCCAGTTGAAGGTGAGAATCAATCTCACAAATTCAAAAACTTTGGCAGTTAGGGAATGGGGGGTAATGCAAAAAACCCTGATAATACTGAAAAGGTTAGGGAAAAGGCTGGTCAGGAGGAAGTCTCTAGTAATGAGGAAAAAGCAATCCTAGAGGAAAATAACAAGAAGATCTTAGACAGTGATAGTTAGAAGGTTATAATAGACACATTTAACTCTTTGGATCAACAAACCAATATGTCTGAGGAAGGAGAAATATGTGCCCAACGGATAGATGGGGATGATGCAGAAGGCAAAGTGTTAAGAGATGTTCAGGTAGAACTACCTCCAAAAATAGTAGATACTGAGGGAGAAGCAACCTTACATTCAAACATAGATATTTTCCATGCTCTGGAAGTAGGTGACCAATCAGGAAATTATTTAGTAACAGGTGAAATAAGAAAAAAATAGTAGTAGCAATGAACAAGAAGAATGGGTTACCCTAAAGAAAAAGAACTGTAAAGATAAAAAATCTATAGATGTTGGCACCAATCCCAAATAAGGGAGACCAACCCTAAGAGAAATAAGACAAAGAGAGATTGCCAAGGAGATTCCCAGTGGTAAATAGAAAACACTGGAGACCCATTCCCTCAAATCCTCTAAATGAAAATTTTATCTTGGAACTTGAGGGGCTTTAATAGTCCTTCCAAATAGTTTGAGGTTAAAAACTGCATTCTAGATAATAAATTAGATATTTTATTACTCCAAGAGGTCAAGATGAATGAGGAGAGTTTTTATAAAATAGTTGACTACATATGGCCTAAGGTTTCTTTTTTCATTAGTCCAACTAAAGGGGCTTTAGGTGGGATTGTAACTATGTGATATAGTGCTAAAATTTAGGGATCTCTTATTGCTTATAATAAACATTTTTTAATTATCAACTTCTCTTTGTCCTCCTTGAACTGGTCATTGATCAATGTCTATGGCCTAAATAACAGAGCATTGAGGCAAAATTTATGGATAGATTTGAGCAGCTTCAGGATTAACACCTAACACAATAGATGGATGCTAGCTAGAAACTTTAACACTCTGTTATACCCTTCTAAAAAATAGGGTGGGATTATTGATTACTCTGACATCATATTTGAATTTTCTAAATTTATAAATGATTGGTGATTGTTGGATATTGAATTTCAAAACCAAAATTTCACCTGGTCTAATAGAAGAAGAGGAGACCAGATGATTCAAGTTAAGTTAGATAGATTTCTTATTTCTAGCAACTGGAATGATTATCATAATATGCACTTGCAGGATTTTCCTAGAACCATGTCTGATCATTTCCCAATCTTCCTCAATTGGAAATATCAGGTACACCATGGTCCTTTCCCCTTTCGTTTTAAAGCTATGTGGATCAAACATAAAGACTTCAGACAATTGGTGGACCAATGGTGGCAAATTCTTATCCAAGGCACTCCTATGTTCAGATTAGTCAAAAAAAATTAGCATATCAAATATGAAGTTTATGGATGGAATATATATAGCTTTGGTTAGGTCTTTCATCAGAAGAAAAACATAGCTAGAAAATTTGTAGATATTCAGCAGTAGATGGCTCAAGGTGATGATTCAGAAGACACTTCTAAAGAAGAGAATGTCTTGATTTCTAACTAGAAGAATCTTATAGATAGAGAAGAGGTTTTTTGGAAATAGAAATCTAGAGTTTAGTGGCACAAAGAGGGGGATAGGAACATGACCTTCTTTCATCTCTTGGCCATGAAACACAGGAAGGCTAACTCCATAACAAAGCTATGTTTGGATAATGGCAACATTATAACTAAAGATAATGAGATAGGGGAACAAGCCAAGATATTCTTTCAAAATTTTCTCACTAAACAAAATAATGATGATGGGAATGATAGAACTATGAACCAATTCATTGATAAAATCCCTTATTTGATAACTAAGGAAGATAACCTAGAGATGTTAAGGCCTATATCCAAGGAAGAATTCTATGTTGTTTTATTTTCTATGGGTTCTTTCAAAGCCTCGAGTCCTCTAATGGATTCCCTCCTATATTCTTCCAGGAATATTGGGATATAGTAGGAATAGATCTTACTACTATTGTATGTGACTTCTTCAGATTAGGTAAACTTTTGAAACAAGATAATAATACTTTTATAGTACTTGTTCCTAAAAAGTCACAACCCACACACCTTATGGATTTTAGACCTATTAGTCTATGTAACACTATTTCTAAGCTCTACACTAAAGTGCTAGTTATGAGAATCCAACATTTTTTAGATAAAATTATTTCCCTTACTCAAAAAGGCTTTGTCCTGGGTTGACAAATTCTTGATGTTGTGATCTCCACTCATGAGACTATTCATTCCATGGACAAGAGCAAAATCCTTGGTATGGCTCTTAAGCTAGACATTTTTAAAGCATATGATAGGGTCTCATGGACTTTTATATTCCAAGTCATTAGGAAACTTGGGTTTAATGATAAAATTTCTCTCCTGATATGGAACGTTGTCTTTTCTACAAATTTTTTAGTTTTGGTCAATGGGGTCCCTAGAGGTTTCTTCTCTTCTTTGAGAGAAATCCACCAGGGAGACCCACTCTCCCCTTACTTATTCATCATAATGGTGGAGGCACTAGTGAGATACATACAACCCAATATAGTCTCTAAACATTTAGTGGGCATCAAACCTGCTTCCTCCCTTCCCCCAATGGCAGTGCAATAGTTTGTGGATGATACCATTCTTTTTGGCATCTCCTTGGGGATTAAAGCTAGGAGATGGAAGAATATTTTAAATAACTATGCTATAGAGTCTGGGCATATCATAAATCTCTAAAAAAGTAATGTGTACTTCTTTAATACTCCTAATGACCTTAGACAAAAAATCATTGACATCCTAGACTATGCTGAAGTTGTTTTACCTGCTACCTATTTGGGCCTTCCCCTCATGGTCAAAGAGGTATCTCTAGGTTTTTTGAATGGAATATTAGAAAGAACTCAGAAGAAACTTCTTGGTTGGAAAGGGAAACTTCTCAGTAGTGTAGGCAAATTGCAGCTTCTTCAGGCCCCTCTTCAAGGGATTCCTACCTAATTCCTATCTCTCTTTAAAATACCTACATATTCTACTGATAAATTGGAATAGATTAAAATAAAATTCTTATGGATGGGAGTGGAAGATAAATAGAGAATGTCTTTGGTCAGATTGGAAAAAGTGTGTCTTCTGAAATCACATGTTGGCCTCAATATTCGATTTATTAGGAACATAAACAAAGCCCTTCTCTCCAAAATCAACTGGAACTTGATTCATAAAAATAATGATTAGAGGGAAATAATGTATGCCAAATATATGAATAGTAAGGATGGTTCAAACTTTCTTCAATAAGTAGGGTTACCCTAGGGATCTGTGATATGGAATAAAATGCTAAAAAGTAGAAGCCTTCTTAAGCAAGGAATTAGATGGAAATTGGGAAATGGTTAGCATATTAAATTCTAGAATGACATTTGGGTAAAGGATAAGACTCTTATCACATAGGGAAACTATGGAGAAATTACTGACATTGCTACTTAGTTTTTTGGAGATAAAGTTAGTGATTACATGGATAATAACAATGGCATAAGGAGCTAGAAAAATCTATTAGATTTATATGCTCATCAGCCTGAGCTCTTCCCTAGAGTTCTAGATATTCAATAGTTGATTTAGGGGATCAAAATCCCTCTCTTCCTACATGAAGATGAATAGTACTAGTGGCTAGATAAGAATGGATGGTTCTTTGTCAAGTCTGCTTATCAATTGCTGATTCCTGAGGCTCAAAATAAAGAGATATGGAAAAAGGTTTGGAACTATAAACTTATACCAAAAATCAACATGTTTTGGTGGGATATTGTTCATAATAAAATCTTAACCCAAGACAACCTTAAAAGAGAGGGTTTACCCTAGTCAACAAATGATATTTGTGCTATTCAAAAGAGGAAATAGTTTCTCACCTTTTCATACATTGTGATTTTGCCTAGGAACTTTAGGGCATAATACTAAATAATTTTGGTATTGAGTGGGTCTATAACTCTGACCTTAAGGAAGTTATTATCATTTGGAATCCTACCTTTTCTCCTCCCTGGCTCATGGAATTATGGAATCAAACTCTACCTTGTTTGAGTTGGATTTTATGGAAAGAGCACAACCACAAAATTTTTAGGGATACTGCTAGAAATGCCTATCAAGTGTTTCATTCTTTTTTAAGACTCTTTTGGAAAGTTTCACCATTGCTCATATCCATACTATAGAGAAACTCCTAACTCAAGAAGAAGAACAAATTGTGGCTAAATGGAATGTTCTAAATCACATTCCTGCTTATAATAATTTTAAAATTTTATAGAGACTTAATACTAAATGAAATCCCCTAAAGCCTAACTAGATGAAACTTAACTTTGATGGGGCCTCCAGGTTTGATGGTAAAGCTAGTGGGGGAAGCATTATAAGAAATGAAAAAGGGTGGATGATTGTTTTCTATGTTGGTGGAATAGGCTACCAGAGCAATAACTATGCTGAAGCAACAACTCTCTTATGGGAGATAAAATTAGCTATATCCCTAGGTATAAGGAATTTGAATATCCAGGGGGACTCTAAAATGGTTATCAATGCATTTAACAAAGCATCAAATGTGGTAATTAAGTTAAAAGATATCATTAGGGATATTTAATTTCTTATGCAGAAGTTTACCAAAGTTGATATTTCACATATTTATAGGGAGGGAAATAGTGTTGTTGATGCCTATGCCAATCTCGGCCAATAATTTTCAAATTGGTGATGTTGGAGCTAAATAGATCATATCCATTTAAACATTAGGGATCTTATCCAAAAAGAAATTACTTGTTAGGGATGAGTTAAACATATGAGAAGGATAGCTCTATTAGTCGGTCCCTTTGGAGGGTGCCGATGTGGATCTTGGAATTTGATGCCTATTATACTCTTTTGATAATCATTTCCAATTTATTATACCAATGTGTTAAGGTGAGTAGACTTCATTATGGAGATCACCAGGAAATGATTTTTAAGCATGGGAGGAGAAAATGTCATCTTTGCATGATACTCTAAATTATGTGCTATCAAATTATCATTATGCATATTTGGGAGTAAGGGCTTAAATCTATTTCAAATACGAAGGTAAAAATTGGCAATTCTCTTGGTCTGGTCTATAAATCCAAAATGGGGGGTGATAGAATTTGAATAGAACCAGTCTCTTACTATGAGTTTAAAGATAACCCATTGGTCTGGCACTAATTTAAAGAGGGTGGGATTAGTCCCTACCTGGAGAGACTCAATGGGTTTGATGAAAACTTGTCTGAACAATTCATGAGGTCTTGGTTAAATCGCGAGTCACTATTGGAGGAATTATCTTTGAGATTTTTAAAAAGGTGATAGCTATGGCTATAGGCATGTCCACACAAGGGATGAAGCTACAAAGGAAAACAAAAATCACAAACCTTTCCAGCCAAAAGCTATTTCTGGGAGAAGGTGAAGAACTTTTTCTTTACCAAGGAGGATTTGATCAAGCTAAATTACCTGAGTCGTGGGACAGAGTGTGCTTCATCCTCATGAAGTATTTCATGTTGGAAGGATGATTTATCAGGTTGTATAATTATCATCTCCCCATTTTAAATCATTTTAGGTGTAATGTTCTCATCAATTTTCCATTTTATATGCTCTCTTCCCTAAAACATTTTGTCCTTAGGGTGAGAAAAAAATTGACAAAAAAACCTGATATGAATCCTATCCCTCTCCATCAGTGCCTCATTTTTTGTTTATATAATTTCCACCGTGCCCTTGAGCCATCCAAGACTATTAGAATTGATAGTGGGGAAATTTATTCTAACCTTTTTGCTAGTGATGTTTTCGATGTGCCCTGTCCTTCCCCTGTCTCTACCAAATCTAAAGAAGTCTCCTTTTTTACTCCTGAGGAGACCTTGGTAGACACCCCTAGATATTTTATGAGTATGAAGGGCAAGAAGAGGAATTTTTGTGTTGGTGAAGAGGGTATTGGGGGGAACACTGTGGGGAGCCATAAAAATCCTTGTAGGACCATTAGGGGTCAAGGTAGTAAATCCCATATGTCCACTAAGGTTAGTAAAGAGGGCCTCTCCTCAGGAGTTTGATGGTCAGGGTAGATTTATGGCAAACCCACTCCCAAGGCTAGGCTTATTGACTATTTAGAGAGTACCTCAGAGGAAGCCACCCAAGAGGAAGAGAACAAGAAATTAGAAGTTCAAGAAATCTCTAAGGATACTGAAGGTAAGCAGGAGACAAGAGAATTTAAGGATATTGCAGAGGATGTTACTGACATTGCAAAAAATGCTAACAAAGAGGGAAAGATGTATGTGGAGGAAGCTAATGAGGAAACCAAAACCAAGATTGGTTTAAAAGCTGAAATTGCTACCCTGAAGGGTCACATCTAAAAACTAGAGTAGAAATTTACCACTGGGCTCTAGAATTCTATTCTCCTGAACATGTCTATGCTGTAGGACTTGGGTAATACTAATTTTGCTATCAATGTGGAGAACACTAAGAAATTTAATGAACTCATCAAATCTATGTTTATGTAAGGAGAGATTTCATTGTCTCTCATTTTTCCTATTCTTGTTTTATTTTAGTTTGTTGTGTCTGTTGGTACACTGAGCATGCGGTTCTTGTTGTAAGGCATCTTTTATGTTGATTTCCTTCATGGTTCTTCTACTTCTGTAAGGGTTTGACCCCTGGTCTACTGCCTTATATAATCAAAAAAATAATATAATGTCAAATTCTATATGAAGGTTTTCATATAATAAGATATCTAAAATATCCACAAGGTTTAACTCATGATAGGGGGTAGCTATATTTAACTATTCAACTATAATCATTAATCCAATCCATGTTTGACAACAAGAGTTTATAACCACATACACATTGTTATGATGGGCAATAAAACCATTAAGATTAATTATGAACTAAGAGCTAAGATCTGGGATGGTCTTGTATTACCACTCCAAAAATAATAGTCACAAACTACATGACTTATGCATATCCAAATAATTTCAAAACAAATTTCACTATAGCTACTGTGGAAATCTTTTTACAAGATTAGAGAAGTTTATGTTTAAAAATCATATTTTTATTTCTAGTCTCCACACAAATAAAATCAATAGAACCTATTCGAGTTCCACTTCAAAAGGTGAATAATTAATAAATTTTCTCTATAAAATTTACCTTAGTGTTGACCAATGCTAAACACAACAGACATGTTTACCTGATATTTTTTTAACTATGTTCAAGTTTATACAACATATGGGTCAATAAATGACAATAATTATGAATGATTTCATTTATTTAGCTAATCATGGTTTCTCTATTTTTAGCTAAAAATTCATAGTTTATAAAAACATTTCAATACCTAGATAAATCGTAGCTAGGATATTGAACTAAGCATACAACTAATTTCTAGTGATACTACTATTTTAAAATACTTATCTATATACTTGGCCATCATCACTATTATGGCTTTAGATAAATATAACTTGACTTTTATAATTTTATACTAATCACTGTGTGTGTGTGTGTGTGTGTGTGTGTGTGTGTGTGTGTGTGTGTGTGTGTGTGTGTGTGTGTGTGTGTGTGTGTGTGTGTGTGTGTGTGTGTGTGTGTGTATTCTAGAATATTTAGTTGGATGGTAAGAAAGTAGGGTGATGTCATATTGACAATATTGGTTTAAACAAAATAATTTATTTTCTCAAACAACCATAAGACCTACCCAAATGACCTAAATTATATTTGCTACAATAGTAATTTAATAAATTATATTAGGGATTAGAGGGTAAGTCAATTTCCTCACTAAGTTCTAGCAATAAATTCAAAATTTTAAAAGAAAACTAAATATACAACCAAGCATAATAATGATTTGATTGCACCAATAAACCATTATAGTTTTTAAAACATAAGCCAAATTCTTCCTAAAGTGATGCAATAAAGGTATATATCTCCTTTAAGCGTATGGCTAAAGCTAAAAATTATTTAAATGCCTTGATAGAATGGTTGTGGTTAACTTCATTGATAAAATTGAATACATTGAGTTTGTATCAAAGCTAAATTAGTGACCCAATAACCTATTGGTATAATTTATTTTTCCTACATGCTAGTTATTAACTGTATAAATTATTTTTCCTACATATTGGATACATTGAATCAAAAGCATTAAAGGATGTAGAAAGATAATAGAGTACACTAAATCTGATTAAATAGTGATCCCAGATGTGTAGGGACTTACATAAGGAATGCAAACACTCAAAAGGTTTTTGTTTTAGCTATTAAAATAATCTACAACAAGATTTATAAACAAGGAGGTCAAGGATATCATTTGGATAAAGATCTAGGTGCAATATGGAAAGATAATGGTAAGTCAAAGTTCTACCATTATTTTATTTTTTTCATACATATTTTTCTATCTACTATTGTTTTATATTTACATATTATGTATGTGGCATGGTACCTTCATAAGGAATTCTAAAAAACATAGATAAACTAAAACAAAGAAATCTATATCTATATAGTTTTAGCACAATAGCTTATAATGAACATACTAAATATCAACAATGTATGTAACTAAAGACATCACCTACTAAATAAATCTACCTATTGAACTTTTGTGCCTCTCTGCCTCAATGTTGTGCCCCTTTCTCTTTTTTTTCTCCAATGCTATCTTAAAATCCTCCTTCAACTCTTTCCTTATGTAAAGGTGGGAATAATTTTTCTCTCTTTTTAACAAGTTTTTTATTTTATCATGGTTTTATTTTTATTTAGTTTTTTTTGATAAATTTAAAACATTTAATTTTTAATTTTTTTCTAATTTTTTAATTTGTTTAATTTGTTTAATTTCATTATTTTTTCCTTTTTTTAGGATAATTCCCCTTTTTTATATTTTAATATGAAATACCCAATTTTCATATTTTTAATTAAATGAAATTAGCATCTAAATATATCTAACCAATTTAAATAACAAATTTCAAAATTCATAAATAGCCTGTATTTTAAATTTTCCTTTGCTAAAGGTGATCCCACCATTATCAATGGAAAAACATAAAAACACACACAAGGGAATTCACTTCTATATTTTACCAATTCTGGTAAACCACATAAAATAACACTCCAAACAAGTATCAAACACACCATAAATAATTATTTTATAATGCATTTCTACCATGACTAACTATTATGGTGTGTGAAGGGTTTCCCGAGTTCTCTATTGACCTTAGACATCTCCATCTACATCACCCTCTCTAAAGATGCTCTCCCTTTGGTATGTTTAAGGGTTGAATTCTCCTATGTACACCTCACAACACATAAGTAATTAGATCATATCACATGATAACCATAAATCAATAATATAACTGAAACAATACATTAATATACTTTAAAAAATGTAAACACATATATTGATCACCTTATAATAATCAACCATGTATCATCATCTAACTAAATAACATTTTACTATCTCATAATAGCATAAATCTTAAGCTTAGTTAAAAATATAAACCAATATCATATGTGTCCACTATAAATATCCATGAATAGTCAAATAATTGGCTTAGCAAGGAATTAGGATACAACATCCTTCCCCCCTAAAGCTAGTCATCATCCTAGATGAATCTTATTCAAACATATGTTCAATAATAAATAATATTGTTAAGCTTAAAATAAAATAGTATAATAGTATTTAATAAATAAAATAGAAGTGGAAATATCCTAAAGAACTCATCATAGTCCTCTTGTGTAGCACTATCCTTAGATTATTGTTCTCACTAGACCTTTCACTGTGAAATCTCCTTGTTACATAAATGAAGTTTACATGTGTCAATTAACCTGATTAGTTCTACTAGTACCACCCTAAGATCTATAACTTGTAAATCATTTCAATCCAAGACATGTGTAGGATCAACTATATATTTATTAAGATAAGAAACATGGAAGATATTATGTAAAAGATCTAGGGATGGTAATAATGTAAGTCTATATGCAATAGGATTGACTGCTTATAACACCTCAAAGGGTCCCACATATCTTGGTGACAATTTTTCATACTTCCTAAATTTAATCAAGCTCTTATGTGGCTTAACCCACAAAAACACTTTATCACTAACTATACTATGTCTTTATATCTTCTTCAGATCTACATAAGTCAACTATCTTCATTAGCCTCAGCCAATCTTTGCCTGATTAGTCTAAATTTTTCTTCCATCTCTAATAAAATCTCAGGTTTGAAGACTACCCTATCCTCTAACCTATCCTAACTAATGGGTATCCTACACCTTCTCTCGTAAAGTTTCTTAAATGGTGCCATCTTCAATTTTGACTAGTATGAGTTGTTATATGCAAAATTAACCAATGGAAGATAATCTTCCCACTTATACTATTGGTCCATATAATATATTAAAATAATATCCTCAAGTACCTAATTAACTCTCTTAGTCTGTCCATCAGTGTCTGAGTGGTTAGCTATATTGAAATTAAGTTTCATACCTAATGCTAAATTTAGAGTCATCTAAAACTTCAAAGTCATATTTGGATCATGATCTGAAATTATATTTTCTATAAAACCATGTAACCTATACACTTCTTTTATTAATATTTTCATGAGGGTAGGTGCATCATTTGTCAAATTGGTAGGTATGAAGTGAGCCATCTTGGTTAGTTTGTCAACAACTAACAAGATCATATTGTGCCTATTATATGACATTGACAATCCTTGGACAAAGACCATATTGATCACCTATCATTTCCATTCTAGGATACCATGTGGCTATAATAATCCAATGGAATGTACATGATCAACTTTCACTTGTTGACACTCTAGATAATGTGACACATAATAAGCTACATCTTTCTTGATTCTTTTCCAAAAATATAGTGTTATAATCTCTACCATGAGCTTTGCTATACTTAGATGTCTATAATAAGGGCATTGTGTAATTCCTTTAGCACTATTATCCATAGATTATTTCAATTTAGCACATACATCCATCCATTATAATGTAATAGACCATCACTCTCCAAATTAAATCCTTTGTACTAAGGATTCTAAGCATTATATGATAATGTTTTTCTAACTTGATCATAAAATTTATCTCTTGGAGATATCTCAATCACCCAATCCCTAAAGGTAATCCTAATAGTATCTATAGTTGTTATATACCTTATGTGACTAAGGGAATTAACTACTCTATTATCCTTGCCTTTGATGTAACTAATATCAAAATCATAGTCATACAATAATCAAGCCAACATCATTGATGAGCATTCAAATTAGGTTGGGTGAAAATATACTTGAGTCCCAAGTTATCCATCTTGAGATTAAAAGGTTTTTAAAATAAGTAATGCCACCATACTTGCAAAACATGAAAAATCATTGTAATTTTTAAGTCATGAGTGGCATAATTCATCTCATATGGCTTTAAATTTTGTGACTCATAAGCCACTAATAGACCATCCTGCATAATAACCCCACCTAGTCCATCCTTTGATGCATCCATGACTACTAAGAAATGATCATTGGGGTCTAGAACTCTTAAGACTGGTGCAGATATAAGCCTTCTCTTCAACTCTTGGAAATCTAGTTCGCACTTCTTTAACCAAACAAACTTATGGTTCTTTTGTTGTAAGGAAGTAGTTGGGTTAGATATCTTGGAAAAGTTTAGAATGAAATTCTTATAGTAGCCTACTAACCCCATGAAGCTCATAACCTCATGCACATTCTTTTGTGTTAGCCATTATATAATGGCTCTAATCTTTCCTAGATTTATAGAGATACCATCTACATAAATAATGTCTCATAAATACTACACCCTTTTCTATAAAAATTCACACTTAGATAACTTACCATACAACTTATGCTTCCATAGCTATTTTAGAACCAATTTTAATTGCTAAAGGTGGTCATCTTCATTCCTTGAACAGATAAGAATGTCATCTAGAAAGACTAGTATAAAGTGGCCAAGATTATCTCTAAACATGCTATTCATGAGATTCATGAATGCTAATAGAGAATTAGTTAGTCCAAATGGTAACATTGTAAACTCATAGTCCTCATACCGAGTTTTGAACACTATTTTCAAAAATTTCTCATCTTGAATCCTCAACTAGTGCTATACCACTCAAATATCAATCTTATAAAATACTATTGATCCTTAAATTTGATCAAAAATATCATCTATAAGGTATCAAATACCTATTTTTGATGGTTTCCTTAGTCAACATTTTGTAATCAATACATAGTCTAAGGGTACCATCCTTATTCTTGATAAAGGTAATCGGTGCACCCCATGGTGACACCTTGGCCTAGTCAACCCATTAGCCAATAACTTCTAAAGTTAAGCCTTCAGTTAAACTAACTCTATGTTTGTCATCTAGTATGAGGCCTTATACTATGGTTCTGAACTAAGTATGATGTCGATAGAAAAATTGAACTTTCATCTAGGAGGCAAACCCAAAAACTTTCTAGAAAGACATCATGAAAATCTATAAGAAAGGGGTATTCTTTAAGAGATGGTTCCTTAGGTTCCTTCATTTCATTTGTCTTGATGATAAATTTTTAGAATCATTTTTCATAAGCCTTCTTAATCTATATGGTATAAATCTACTTAAGCTTTAGTTCTCTCTTCTCACATTGAATTTATGTTTGATTCCTAAAATCATCAAGACATTCAACCTTATTCAAGTAATAGTCAAACTTGGATTTATGTATTATGAGTTAGTTGACTCCTAATATCACATCATATTATCTTAGAAGTTCTACATACAAATCCATAATTATTATAAATTTGATCAACCTGATTTTTACTTCGACTAAACACAAATCAATGATGACTTTTATGTCATTCCTATACTTTACTAACCATGTGTTTGAAATTACACCAGCTCTTCTAGTAAAAATAATAAGAATCATATTGGAAAGTTTTCAATGATGTCATGGAGGTGTTCTAGTGAGTATATTAAGTGCCTTGATAGTTTAAGTGACAATGATAAAGTGTGTAATGTGTTTGTCTTAGTATGCTTGAAAGAGGCTTGGTTGATCTTTAGTTTTGGCATGGTTAAAGATGTGTAGGCATGATTATGGAGTATTGATAATGTGTAAGTGGTCCTATAAGAATTTTTATATTCTTTTAGTGCTTGTGTTCATGAGTGGAATTCACCTAGTTCATCATTATTCTCATATAGATGTTTTGGGTCCAATGGCAAAAAATCTAAGTAGGTAGTTTACTGACATCACCATTGCCACATATGGATGATTCAAGGGGATTTGGTCATATAGTTTTGATCAAATTAGTATCTATTTTATATTCATAAAATCTTAAGTCTATTGATGAAGTGTGATAGAAGATGTACAAGTAAAAAATTAGGCTCTCAGGGATTTTGATAATGTTTCCCCATACTTAGCCAAATTTTCAATGTGGCAAGAAGAGTCAAGTAAGCATATTTATGGTGGAATATCTTACACATATGGATGTTTCAAGAGAATTTGATCATATGGGTTTATTTATTTTTGTACCTATTTGATTTTCACTAACTTTCAAGTCAAGAATTGAAGTACGACAAAAGCTATGCATGTGCAAAGTTGGTCTTTTCAGATAGTTCTCACCAAAGTTAGCTCTATGAATAGATAAATTTGAGGAGGCATTTTAATGTCATTATATATCACATGTTTTAGGATTATAGGATCATATTATTATATGGTTTATTATCCTATGTGAGGAGATAATATGCTCCAAATTTCAAAACATGCACTTGACTGAAGCAAAAGATATGGAGGTGCAAAGTTGGCCTTCCAAGAAGATAGCAATGGTCCCCATACTTAGTCCATTTTGCATGATGTTAAATATTATGATAAAATGAATATATAATGGTTAATGATAAATAATATAATTAATATCTATGGTTCATATCAAGTTAATTAGGTCAAAGTGTTTTTTGGTTAACAGAGATACATATCAAGCTTCTTCTAAGATCCAACAATGTGTAGGTGATTGTACAATTATAATCTAATGATGTGTGTTGAGTGAAATGGTAAGAATTTCATGATGTTTAATATTATAAGTGCTCATAGTTCATGTAAGGGTTCCAAGTTTCATGATCATGGCAGTTTTGAGCAAGATTTAATGGTGAGTGCTATAAGATAAAGACTTGACTAATCCATAAAGATCAACTGTGTGCATTAAGTAAATATTTCAAGAGTGCACGAGATGAGGTTAACATGTTCAAGGTTTAATGTTTGACATTGGTGAACTATGTTTTAAAATTATAGCTTCATATAATAATATCAATGGTGTATGTTTAATCTGAGCAGTGAGGGCTCAAGATGATAGCATGGTGTTCTAGGTTTAACTATGATTGTTTGAATTCAAATATTTGAATTTAACAAAGGAAAGATCAGTTCCTAGATTTTGAGCCATAATTTTTGATCTATTAAAAATTTAACCATAGTGTAAAAAGTTAATTTTTATATGGATTCAAGGTTCATATATAATTATAAATTTAAAGTTATAAATTTGTGTATAGTCAAATTTATGAAGGTCCACATATGACTATATGTTTTGCAAGTGACTCGAGGAGGATATTTGAGCTTGTTATAATGATATTTCAATGTATCATGATGAATAAGATATTTTAGAGTGTTTTATAATCCATGAGGATGATCTATGTGCATTATTAAGGTTTCATCAATTGTATGTATTATAACCAAAGATTTACATGTCAATTATGTTTTCATTCATGGTGACTATGTACATAGAATGTTGTTTGAGAAAATTATGCTTAAGTAGAAGGGTAATATGATGGTGGTTGGGACTTAAATAGGAAATATTGATAATTTGGAATGGTTCCATGCATTTATAAAGAGTTATTATATTTCTTATTTTGTTCAGAGAAGCATCAAAGAGTTGAATGGGTCTCTATAGGACCTAAAAGTGAATTAGGCCTATTTGAAATACTGTTGTGCTTAAGTGTGACCCATGTTATATGAATTAAGGATGAATTCATGTGATATGGAAAAAAAATATTTTTAACCTATTCATTCATGATTTTTATATAAATGGTGGAACCAAATGTGTTGGTTTTTAGATTTTTTAGAAGACTTGTGCAAGGTGTATATGGGAGCTGTGAAGTGAAGGAGAGGTAGAGTGATTAGTTGATTAATTGATGAGAATAAAAGATTTATGACTATGTGTATGACATATAGGTCATATTTTTAATGTCATAAATGTGCTCTTTTAGTCTGAGGATATGTGAAGAGGTTTAAGTGTGCATATGAGGATAGTTTGAGTGAAGAAGAAGAGAGATTGTGGCATGCCTATGTGAGAGGCCTATATGAGATAGAGAGAGTTTATGTAGAGGTTAGATAAATAGAGATACATCATCAAGTGTTGAATACATTATTTATAAGTTGGATTCATTCACTTCAAATGGGGGTCTAAAGGACTTGATCTTCTTTAGGGGTAGTTAATCCTTGTGAAATAGGTGTTTCACTAAAGACCTATGGTCAGGAGGATTTGATCAAGGTTTTTTGGTCTAAAAGATTTGACCAGTCTATTGTTTGTAATTTATTATAGGACAATATTCCATGTGTTTTAGGCTTGAGAGTGGGTTTTATTACCCATGAGGGTTTCTCATAGGAACTATGTGTTATGTGTTTGATCTTGTGTATGCATTGAATGAATGAACTTTTTTCTTAATGCTACTTAATCAAGTTGATATATGCTAATTTCTTAATAGTTTAAAAGTATTGTAATTGAAATATAAAATATTTGGGCTCACTGATTCACCCCCCTCTTATTGATTGTACCTCTATCACATCCTAGGAGATATAAAACATTTAGTGGCTCTTGTATCTATCAAAATGAAAACTAGATGGTCAAAAAAAGTAGATAATAGCTCAATAGGTAATGCCTAATATTAAACTTTTCAATTGTCAACTACTACATGAATCCATTGATGAAAACCACCCTATTTTGGATTAGGGCCTTTGCCCTTTGACTTTTCCTATAAATAATCATGATCATAATGATCCTCTCTGTAAATGAAACACTCTCCTAGTGGTCCTTTCCTAAAACTCTGTTGGTTTTCCTTAAAATGATCTTTAGATTCATTTCCTTATTTCTTATTACCTAAATTGTTATTGAACTTAACATTCTAGTTTTTAAACTACTTCCTAGAGTCTCCAATCCTCTATTTCCAATTTTTTTCTTAAGGGTTGACTTAGAATTTATAGACCTATTCTTGAATTTATCCTTCACCTATGGAAGATACTTTAGCTTCTACTCTAATTTGACCACCTTCTCGAAGACCTGGCCCATGGTGGAAGGTCCATGAACATCTACCTCTCCACCAATCTAGGGCCTCAAACCCATGATAAACTTCCTGATCTTGAATTACTCATATCCATGATACTAAGGTATGTACTTTAGTAGTTTAGTGAACTTATCCTAGTACATATTCAATGACATATCACGTTGCTTTAGATTCTAGAAAATTATGAGCTTCTAATAAAAATATAGATGTGAGAACCACTGTGATATAAATAAAACCACAAACTAATCTCAATTTATGGTGGTCAAATTTAGATTCATTTCTAACCTTTTATTGGCCCACCACATAACTACCTCACCAGCCAGCTGATATGCTCACCAAACTACCTTGGTGACCTTCGATTAGTTTCAAATTTTTAAATACTTCTCCATCTCTATCAACCATGCCTTAGCTCCATCACCTAGAATAGTTCCATCAAACCTAGGTGGGTTCACCTTCTTCATGTCTCAGGACAAATACATAGTAACCTATGCTTTAACATCCTATAAATTATCCTACTCAGTCAAATGCTCAAGTTTATCCTATTTTTCCTCTCTTTCAGGGCCATGAACCACCTACTCCTAATCTATAATATGATATCTGGTCTCATTTATGACTATGAGAATCTAGTCCATCTTTTCTAACAACTCAGTGGTAAAATTGGTTCGGATTAAATGGAGGGTTATTGTCACTAGCATTCGAAGGATCCTCTTCAAAAAATTTCACTTTCACCATCCTCATTTCTATTAATATAAGGATATGAAAATGTTAGTGGACTCATTAGGTCCTATATTTTGAGTTGTAGCTTTGATACCACATGTAACATACCCACTAGGATCTACCTAGAATTTTATGATTTTTTTATTATTTAACACATATACAAAAATAGATTACATCTCAAGAATATAAAAAAGATCAAATCAAATAAGTACACATGCATGATAATATTAAAAATATAAATCATGTATCTCTAACATCATGAGAGTCTATCAAAACATAAATATAGAAAGTAATTATAATAAATCAACCATAGCTAAAACAATTATATAGTCACCACTGTCAATGTACAATAATAAATAATTAAAACTCTTCATGACATATTCAAATAATAAGTATAATATAATACAATGTAAAAATAAGATACATGGTTCTCTAGAGCATAGTTCATGAACATCAAGTATCTATGGTAATATCAAGTGTTGTCTCGATAAGTAATACTGATATAGGGAGGGAGATCATCATCTGAGTGATTTTACACACCAACCATGGACTAAAAATACCTCACACTAATACCATCATGGAATGGCCCTACCTTCATAGATGAGTAGATAATGACAATGCAAAAATCTAGAAAGAAAAGAAAGTACCTGTGTGATATATGATTTCTAATTAATTAAACATGTAGTGTATCATAGAAAACTCATTCTATTCTAACATATCATACATACATGTAAATCATATTAATGAAATGATAATGTCTCACTATACATACTTTGGCCAAAGTTTTATGAATAGTAATATAAAAGTGATCTATATATCAATCTAATTCATACACACCACTTGATTATACTACCTTCATCTGGCATTGTAATACTAGTAATCTAGTGAAGTCCATTTCACTCCTTACTCTACATTAACAATGTAGATTGATCAAATATAATTTAAACACAATATTTAAAAAACTTACTTCCTACTAGAAAATGCATCATATGACGTGCTAAACATAAGAGTAATAACAATATAAATTTAATTCATCATATATATGCATGAAAATTACATTATATTCTATCCCATACTAAAAATAATGACTATAGTTATACTACATGGGTAAACACACAATTAACTGTAGAGTTCAAACAATACAATTTGTTTCTAGTTAACTACACCCTATGGCAAATAGTACAATGTTTAATAATAAATATTAAACATAGAAATATAACTAAATAAGTAGTTATAAATACATGGAAACATAAATTGTATATAACAACTAGAACACCTAGAACTTCATTTTCACAAAATACAAGAAACCCAATCTAACAATCAATTTATATTTAGGGGTTTATAATTAATCATTTTCTAAATTATATTTAAGCAATTCTTTTAATTATTATTTAATATTCCACCCAATAATAATTACTACAAGAATGCACCCCAAGTTTCTAAATACACTAATAATCATAACCACATAACTTAATACAATGTCAAATTGCATGTGATAGTTTCCATATAATAAGAGATCTGAAAGCTCCACAAGGTTTAACTCAAGATAGGAGGTATCTATGTTTAACTGTTCAACTCTTATGATTAATCCAATCCACGTTTGATGATAAGAGTTTATGACCACATACACATTATTATGATGGGCAATACAACCATTATGGTTACGCACTAAGAGCTAAGATCTAGGATGGTCTTATATTACCACTCCCCATACAACAATCACAAACTACATGACTTATGCATATTTGAGTAATTTCAAAAAAAAATTCACTATATCTATTATGGAAATATTTTTACAAGACTAGAGAAGTTTATGTTTAAAAACTCGATTTTTATTTCTATTCTCCACACAAATCAAATCAATAGAACCTATTTGAGTTCTGATTCAAAAGGTGAATAATTAATAAATTTTCTCTATAAATCTTCCCTTACCATGTACCAATGCCTAAAAAAAATACATGTTTACCTAATATTTTTTTAACTATGTTCAAGTTTATATACCACATGGGTCAATAAATGACAATAATTGCAGATGATTTTTTTATTTATCTAATCATGGTTTCTCCATTTTTAGCTAATGGTTCATAGTTTATACAAACATTTCAATACCCATCTAAACTGTAGCTAGGCTATTGAATTAATCATATAACTAATTTCAAGTGATGTTATTATTTTAAAACACTTATCTATATACTTGGCCAACATCGCTATTATGGCTTTAGATAAATATAACACAACTTTTATAATTTTTTTCTAATCACTTGAGCATCATATATATATGATGCTCAAGTGATTAGAAAAAAATTATAAAAGTTGTGTTATATTTATCTAAAGCCATAATAGCGATGTTGGCCAAGTTTATAGATAAGTGTTTTAAAATAATAACATCACTTGAAATTAGTTATATGCTTAATTCAATAGCCTAGCTATAGTTTAGATGGGTACTGAAATGTTTGTTCATAGTTTATACAAACATTTCAATACCCATCTAAACTGTAGCTAGGCTATTAAATTAATCATATAACTAATTTCAAGTGATGTTATTATTTTAAAACACTTATCTATATACTTGGCCAACATCACTATTATGGCTTTAGATAAATATAATACAACTTTTATAATTTTTTTCTAATCACTTGAGCATCATATATATATATATATATATATATATATATATATATATATATATATATATATATATATATATATATATATATATATATATATTCCAGAATACTTAGTTGCTAGTATGAAAATAGGGTGATGCCATATTGACAACATTGGATTAAACAAAAGAATTTATTTTCTCAAACAACCATAAGACCTACCCAAATTTCCCAAATTAGATTTTATACAATAGTAATTTAATATAATATATTGGGGATTAGAGGGTAAGTCGATGCCCCCACTAAGTTGTAGCAATAAATTATGATTTTAAAAGCAAACTAAACAAACAACTAGACATAATAATGATTTAAACGCACCAATAAACCATTAAATTTTTTAAAAAAATAAGCTAAATTCTTCCTAAAGAAATGCAAGAGAGGTAGATATCTCCTTTAAGTGTATGGTTAAAGTTAAACATTATTATTATGCCTTGATAGAATGGCTATGGTTAAATCCATTGACAAAATTGCATACCTTAGGTCTGTATCAAAGATAAAATGATGAACCAATAACATGCTGGTATAATTTATTTTTCCTACATGCTAGTTACTAACTATATAAATTATCTTTCCTACATGTTGTATATAGTGAATCAAAAGCATTAAAGGATGTAGCAGGATAATAAGGTGTTTTAAATATGATTAAATAATGATCCCATATGTGTAGTGAATTGCATAAGGAATTCAACCCCTTAGAAGGTTTTTTTTTAGTTCTCAAAAGAATCTACAACAAGCTATACAAATAGGGAGGTCAAGGATATCATTGCACTAAAGATCTAGGTGCATGATGGAAGGATAATAAAAAGTTAAAGGTTTGCCATTTTTTTTTCAAACCTATTTCTCTATCTATTATTGTTTTATATTTACATATTATGTATGTGGTTTTGTACCTCCATAACAATTCTCAAAAACATAAATACACCAAAATAAAACTATCTATACCTATATAGTTCTAGCACAATATCTTATCATAAATGATCTAGAGGTCAATTTGGAAAAGGTCCAAAATTAGGATAAAAAATACACCATTACATAGGTCCCATTGATACCTTTCCAATGGTATGGAAAATGCAAAAAATGGAGCTCGTATGCTTCTTGTGCAACTGGTCAATGTTCTAGTCAAATTGGTCAACATTGGTGAAAGATGGTCAAACTATAAAAAAATGAACATTATGGAAAAAATTTAAATTAGTTACATGGTGTACATATCATCTCAATATTTTTGGTACATTTTATGTTTTGAAAACTAGAGTCCATATGTGCAAGTTACGACCAGTCAAAGTTGTGGTCAAACCTGGTTAATAGGATGACGTGGCAGAAACATGGACCAATTAAATGTTGGAACGAGGAAAAATCAGCATGGGACATGTGGGAAAATTTAAAAGTAACACGTGGCATAGATATGGAGTCATTTAAAATATTTAAATATTAAAATGTGGAAATATTTCCATATGCATAGATAAAGATAAGTTTATCATTCCCTTTTATGTGGGATATAGATAAAGCACTAAAATGTTACCTATGTGATTCAAACTTTGCCAACATTGGAAAAAAGATAACTACCCCACCGTTGAACCCATGGGTCTCAATAACTATATAAAGTGCATGAAATTGTATTTGAATAAATGTATTTTCCATGAAGACAATGCAGGACTAAGGATTAGTCTTCACTCTTCCTCAATTTTGAGGTATCGAGAAGAATTTTTAGACTTTAGAGTAAGCTAAAGATTTGTTCTAGACTCTAAACCAGTTCCAACCATATGTGTATTTTTAGTATTTTAGGCAATATTATGCATTTTTAATGCCTTAAAGTGAAGTATTGTAGATTATGAAATGTCTAATATAGAGACCAGTCAGCATATATTCTATGTTTTGAGAGACTTGGAGAGGGTTTCACCTCTTGGTGTAAACTAGGGGTCTGTCATAAACTCCAAGATTATTTAAATGGTGTGTTGAAATCCCTATGATGATTTTTTGAGACCATATTATAAGTCCATATTTGATACTTTTGGTGGAAAATCCATTGGATTGCGAGATTGTATTAAAAGCAGAGGATTGGAAGATTTGTTTGTCATTTAGAGATTTTAGATCTATCAAAAAAATTATAAGTAGTCTTATATTATCCATTTTAAAATCATGAGGGAAGGACATGTGCTCACTTTTCATGGAAATGGATTGATTTGTATTATAAGTGAACTTGAAGACAGGCATTTACCAAACTCCATAATCAACTCTTCTGTAGTGTGGAGATGTGCTTTTCATGGTGTATTTTATTTCATTTTTTTTTAATTTGATTGATTTACATAATAATTTTTGGTATTTAATTATCTACCTATAAGGATCCAAGGTAAACATTTGTCACACACTAAATCAGTGTAGAGTTTATGAATCAGATTTGATATCAGAGCAGTTAGTATGCTGGGTTAGCTTTTAATTGTGTGGATTTGATATCAGTTGAGTTGAATTTGGTTTATAATATTATTTTAGACTATCTTGGTCTATTAATATTCTATTTACAATGTGTTTTTTGTGGAATTAGGTTATTTTTAGGGAATAAGAAGCCATAGGCAAAGCCTTGAAAAGAAAGGCTTAATGAGCTTGAAGAAATTAATCAATAGATCTAAGAAGAGAATGATTTACTAAGATCTCATTTTTTCTCTTTATAAAAGGAGATTTCCCACTTAAAATTAGAGTTTCAATTCAAGGATGATCTTTTGGCATAGATGCAAGATGAAGAGAAACACTATCTTCATCAATTGCCTTCCACTACAGATGTAGGCACTATGACTGATGAGTGCACTATAAGTTTTTCATCTGGTAATTCATTTAATTTAGTTTTAGATGTTTTAGATATTAATTTTGGTAGTTTTGAGAAACACAGTAAGGGTATTAGATCTAAACTGCTATTAAAAATGGGATTTGATGGAAGGGGCCTTGGTAAGAATGGTCAAGGTATTACTAACCCAATACAAGTAGAGCACATACCTCACCATGCAAGATTTGGTTATGCTAGTGAGAAAATGGATATTAGAGAGAGTTTTTCCATTACTAAAAGAGGATAAGATTCTGATAGCCAAGATCCGAGCCCACTGGTAGAGCAAAATTCTTCCTTATGAAGGAATAATGAGCGGTGTAAGAAATTAGGTAAAAAAGGTATTGAAATTCCACCTCCTCATTATTACACTATAAAAAACACCAATAAGACTCTAAATTCTAATACTTCTGATTCATTTTTTCTATATAATCAATTTGGTTTCAATATTCAAAATATGTTTCATTATTTTCCTTATACATTTTGCTAATTGAATAACCATTGTGCCACATATTATTGGAAAAGATAGGCTTTGTTGAAGTAGCCTACAGGTGATAAAGACCATTCTCATATTGGTAACGTGAGAAATGGTAAATGGATGACCTCACCTTAGAAGAGGGATGTTTGCACACATTTTCATGTGAGTAGACATTAGGTTGAGAAGTGTTAGAAACTCTGACCATCCCACCATCCTGGTAATGGTAAGAAAAAGATGGTCTATAAATCTATTGATAAGGTAATTAATGGAGTTTTTTTCAAACAACCCTTGCAAATGTCAGTAAATCCACTAAAGAGATTAAAAATCCTAAACAAGAGAGTCTGATCAAGAGGGTTAGTAAATAGTTTATAAATTTCATGATGTCATGATTAGTGGATTGATATATGCCTTTTTGGAGCTACTATGGTGGGAACACTTTGAGATAGGTTTATCATGTGAATTTTTTAATTCTCACACTTGTATTTGAAAATATCTATTTTTGGAATCTCCAATATTAGCTTTATGATGTTATTATTAAATTATCTAACTTATTGATTAGCTTGGGGGATTGGTAGTAGTATACAGGTTATTGGAAATGATTCATTTTTCCTATGGTATTTATTTTAGAATAACTATTATTTTGAGATGCATTTATTTTTGGCATGTGTATAATTAGATGTATTTGTAAGACACTATTGGGAAATATTTGAAATGCTAGACATTATACACTATTTGTTATTTCTATAGTGGTTTAGCATATTAAGACCCATGTCTAGGTAGTGTATTATGACATGGTCACAATAATTAATGTAATTTGTTTACATTAAAAAACTTGTCTTATAGTTACATTGGGTATTTTTGCAGTATTTGGTAGTTCACCACTTATAAGATGTGATAGTGAGAAGACAATTTTATATATTGTGACCTTATTGGCAGTTTCAGGATTCAATATAACTCATGCCTTATTTTTAGGCTTATTACATTTTTGAGTTATGAATCATATTTTGTTACTATTATCTCTATGTTATGATTTAGTTTTATACTTGATATGTTGTAGAGGACCATTTAACAATAGTAGAGGAGATCACTAGGCTTATCTAAGTAGAGGCTCTTGTGAAGCCATGTAGCAGAGGAAGCCATCACATCCTAGTTCTATGTAGAGTCTATTGATGGCCGTGTAATAGTAGTAGAATTGTGGAAGATGTGATCAATTGATTGTTCCAAGTAGATGCAGTTATAGAACTTGAGTAGAATGATAAAGATCCATCAGAATTCTTTAGAATTGACTAGTATTTTAGAGGATCAATATATCTTCCAATTTTTAAGTAGCAATTTTGGAGATCAGATAATCCACTACAAAGATCTTCACAAGATAATATGAAATACCAGATCTAGTATCCGCGTTTGGTAGACCAAAAACCTTGTCAGTGGGGAGGATTGATCTAGAGGTCAATTTGGAAAAGGTCCCAGATCAGACTAAAACCTACACCATCATGTAAGGCCCATTGAGACCTTTCCAATAGTATGAATAATGCAAAAAACATAGCTCGTATGTTGTTTATGTAGTTGGCCAAAGTTCTAGTCAAGCTGGTCAACATTGGTCAAACTAAAGAAAATGAACATTATGTAATAATTTGAAATTATTTCCATGGTGTAGAGCTAATCACAATATTTTCATCATATTTTACAGTTAGAAAAATAGATTCTATATGTGCAAGTTATGGCTAGTCAAACTTAGTCAACAAGATGACATGGCATAAACATAGACCAATTAAATGTTGGCACATGGACAAATCAACATGGGAAATGTGGGAAAAATTTTAAGTGACACATGGCATAGATATGGATTAATTTAAAATATTTAACTATTAAAATGTGTAAATATTTTCACATGCATAGATAAAGATAAGTTTATCATCACCTTTTATGTGGGATATGGATAAAGCACTAAAATGTTGCCTATGGGATTTGAACCCTGCCAAATTTGGAAAAAGGATAAATATCCCACTATTGAGAGCATGGGTCTAAAAAACTATATAAATTGCATGAAATTTTATTTGAAGCAATGTATTTTTTGTGAAGACAATGTAGGGTGAAAGACTAGTCTTCATTCTTCCTCAATTTTGAGGTATTAAGAGGCATTTTCGGACTTCAGAGTAAACTAAAGATTTGTTTTAGACTCCGATATGGTTATAAAAATATGTGGATTGTTGGGATTTGAGGAAATTTTATGAAATTTTTAATGCCTCAAAGTGAAGTATTACATATTGTGTAATGTTCAATATAGAGACCAATCTACATATATTCCAAGTTTTTAGAGACTTGGAGAGGGTTTCACATCTCAATGTAAACTAGGGGTTTGTCATAAAATCTAAGAAAATTTAAATGGTGTGTTTAAATCCCTATGATTATTTTTTAAGACCATATTATAAGTACATATTCAATACTTTTAGCAAAAAATCCATAAGATTGTGAGATTGTATTCTCAATAGAGGATTGGAAGATCTATTCATGGTCCAGAGATTTCAAGATTTTAGATCTATTGCCAAAATTATAAGCAGTATTATATTATCCATTTTAAAATCATGGGGGAAGCACATGTACTCACTTTTCATGGAAATGGATCAATTTGTACTATAAGTGAACTCAGAGACAGCTATTTACTAAACTCTGTAATCAACTCTTGTACAGTGTGGAGATGTGCTTGTCATGGTTTGTATTTTATTTTATTTTATTTATTTATGGAATAATTTTATTTATTTATTTATTTGCCTATAAGGATCCAAGGTAAACATTTGTTGCACACTAAATCAGTGTAGAGTTATGGATCAATAAGCATACTAAAGATCAACAATGTATGTAATTAAAGACATCACCTACCAAATAAATCTACATGTTGATCTTCTATGCTTGACTTCCTCAATGTTGTTCCCCTTTCTTTTTTTTTTCTCCTATGCATATCCTAAAATCCTCCTTCAACTCTTTTCTTATGTAAAGGTAGGCTTAGATTTTCTCTCTTTTTTAACAATATTTTTGTTTTTTCCTTATTTTTTATTTTTTTTAAATTAAAAACCTTTAATTATTCTTTTTGTTTTTTATAAGTTTTTAATTAATTATTTCATTCTATTTAATTATTTTTTATTTTTTAAAGATAATTCCCTTTATTCTATTTTAATAGAAATGCCCAGTTTTCATATTTTTAATTAAATCAAATTAGCATCTAAATACATCTAAGAAATTTAAATAACAAATTTCAAAATTCATAAGTAACCCATATTTTAAATTTACCTTTTCTAAAGTTTTTCCTACCATTATCAATGGTAAAACATACTAAACATGAAAATGAATTCAATTCTATATTTTACCTACTCTGGGAACCCACAAAAGGCAACACTCCAAACAAGTATCAAACACACCATAAAAATTTATATTTTTAATGCATTTCTACCATGACTAACTATTATGGTGTGTGCAGGGTTTCACCAACTCTCTATCAACCTTGACGTCTCCATCTACATTACCATCTCTAATGATGTTCTCCCTTTGGTACGTTTGAGGGATGAATTCTCCTACATCCACCTCACAATACATAGGTAATTAGATCATATCACATGATAACCATAAAGCAATAATATAAATAAAAAAATACATTAATATGTTTTTAAAAATGTAAATAAATACATTAATCAACTCATAGTAAGCAACCATGTATCATCATCTAACTAGGCAAAATTCTACTATCCCATAATAATGTAAATCTCAAGCTTAGTCAAAAAAATAAACCAATATCATATGTGTCCACTATAAATATCTATGAATAGTCACATAATTGAATTAGCAAAGAATCAGTATGTAACAAACCTCAATCACCCATGTAATGATTGATATTTTTCTATGGATCCAATAATCTAAAGTTGGAAATTAATCTTACGTATTTCTCCCACTTAGAGTGCTTTGTGTGGTTATGTTCCTTTTGCTACATGAATTTATCTAAGATGTCTCAAATTTTTGATAATTATTTTATTTGAATTTGAATAAGCTCTTGACTTGGTTAAGGACAACTTCAAATGATTATAATCAAATTTGGGAAGAATAGGGAAACATTGTTGAATTTGAATAGAGTAAATTTGCCTAAATATTGAAATTACTAAGTGATAAAATAGATGAATTATTTATTCATTTATATAAATATAAAATGGGAGCTCCTCAAGCTACCTATCTTAAAAATATATGCCAACCTATAAGCTAGGATATGAATTTTAAAACTAGCTTTTTCAAATGGTGAAGTTCAGAATCAACCCATAGGGGTTGAAATTGAATACCATTATTGACTCATATTGGTTGATCATGTCCTAAAGGGAAAATATGATTTTTTAAAGCTAATATGTCCATGTAGATTCTTATAGTGGTTTCTAGTGATTAAAAACATTTCAGTAGGTACAATATATAAATATATAAAGGAATAGGTCCATATAGATGGGTAGGATAGAGTGAGGTGGTGAAATAGTTCCAAATTAAGTGTTCAAGTAAATTAAAGTGAAAGTGAGACAAAACTAAAATTATCAAGTATTCATGACCAAATTTTAGTGATCAGATCCCCCATGATTTATTCTATAAATTAAATTACTAGAGTAAAAGGAAAGATATACCTAAGTGTATAAAACACACTTTGTTTTTGGAGAAATATTCTATCATGTAAGGTGTTCCTTATAAAATCCTACAATGATGTAAAAGTAGTTAATGTAGATATGTGAAGTTGAAAATCAAAATGCAACTTGAATTTAAAAATATTAAAAATAAAAAGGAGTGAGTATACATGTATATATGAAACCAATATTTATCTTTTAAATTTTCTTGGAGATGATGCTTCCTTCAAGCATTATAGAATTGGTGCTTCACATGAAGTACTTGGATAAATTGGTCCCTTAGTTAAACCAATGGAAAATCTATGGTGATCAATCCCCAATTTTTAATTTAACATTATTAAAAAATATAAGTCATTAAGTGACACAAAAACCTCAAATTATGATGTTGGTCTTTCTAACCTTGAGATGAAAATAATTTGGAATCCATAATGGATTTGTAAGAAATAATGTTGGAGGTCACTAAACCTCCAAGTTATGTATTATGCATTCTAATTGAATCAACCATTGTATATATATTTTATATTCAATTGTCACTTTTTTCCTTAGTTTCTAAATGTATGGTAAAAAGAGAATGGAGTAAATACATACTCCTACTATGGTCACAGATAGCAAATACCATTAAAATCATGACATGAATTTGTATCATGCCTCCATTGATAAATGTAGAATATATAACTATATGTAGATGAAAAATTGTAATTTTTTTGTGTAGACACTATTTATGAATTATATAGGACCTTGGTTTTATACAGTTAGAAAATATAGACTTTAGATATTCCTCTCAATTGTAGACCTTTCTTACTGCCAAAAGGATCACATATGCTATGTTTTTGTGCCTATTGATTATCTCTTACTCTAACTAATGTTATTATAATGAATTGAAATATTAAAAACCTTATTATATTATATTCTTTCAAGTTTTGTTCCTATGCCTATTTTCTATATGTCTGAATACTTGCATCTCAGATAGACTCCTATGTTGATATAAGTGTCTTATCCTAGTGCAAGTGTCCATTGCCCTAAAATAATCCATTTTGTAAATTAAATTTATCCCTATGATTGTATTAAGTGATTTAATATGAGACATTTATAAATGGGGTTGATATACATACAATATTAACCCTCATTCATTCTTCACATAACACAAACTTAGCATAAACCAAATAACTCACAAGGTAACTTACCAAATCATTCAATCAAACATTCAAGTGAGAAAAACTTCCCTATTTCCCTATTTACATATCATTCATAGGGTTATAAGATATATAGGTTTGAAGTAATGAATTAGAAACCCATGAGCCATAGTTTCTAATTTACAAGCTAGGTCACTGTTGTACTTATTTATCACATATTGCATCCTTATGCACACACAATCCCACATGTAGGGGATAATTACATGATTTTGAGTCCCTATTTCAATTATTGTATAAGTAATCATCACCCACCAATATAAGGGTCTTTGGGTTTAGCTCGACACCATAATCCAACTAATGCATTTTTTCATAGTTACTATGAAGATAAAAAACATGGGATTTTATATTTTATAAATAGAGACAATCCATTATCTCATTTTAAGTTCACTAGAGTGAAGTTGGCACAAAATAAATACCATTCTAGGTGTTTGAATCTATATCCATCAAGTATTTTTTACTAAACACTTATGTCTATGTTATATAGAAGCATCTACACAAGTGTCCAAGGGCACATAACTTAATCCATAATTTGGCAGTGGTCCTAAAATATAATTCTAATTTGATTCCCATCTATTCTAAATATAAATTTGTATTAGAATTAGAACTAGATAAGTATCATGTTTTCATTATCATTACAATATATAGCATAGTTATATTTTCTATTTTTAACATATCTCAATATATAAATTGATAATATTTTTTTATTTGAGTTTGAAAATTAATTAGCCTACTATAGATATAGTTTATTTCCATCTTACCCTAGGATATATCTATTAAATTTGACCATATATTATTTGATATATATTTTAGGGTTAAACATTTGGTCAACCCAATGTGAATCAATAAGTAATATTATTCTATCATAAAGGAAAATTTATACATATTCTAAATTATAACATTGGTTCTTATACTACACATGTAATATGTGAAGAGGAAAATGCTATGCACCACTTCTATTTATCCAACCATGATTCATATAATGTAAAATATCTAACGTTGTGTTACAAGGTGACACATTCTAAAAAAACAAAATACCCAAAAATCACAAAATCTTCAAAAATTCAAAAATCTTTGCAAGATTCACAAGTTTTATTAGATCCGTAGAATATATGTTGTTAGTTCCATGATAGTGGATATCATATCATTTAGTTATATGTACACATGTGTTTCACATATCATTTAAGTGTGATACATGTATACACAAATACATGATCCATGCATTTTTGGATGTTGGCCCTTCCCTCGACTCATGTCATGTGGACATTGGGGCATCAAATTCTTTGATCATGATACATCTAGGTTATATTATTTTATGATCACTTTACATTATCATGTTTGAGATTATAAAATTACACATGCATTTATCCATGTGTATATCCTCTATAATATATTTATTATTCTATGTACTTAATATTTTGTTTCTAACACATATTATCTATGGTATAGTATAGTATGTTATGTTTATGTTGGTTTTTTTATCCTTTAATTTATGTATTTAATTGAGTATTTTGCCTTGCTATTATCTTGGTTTTTTAAACATTAGGTTGTGCTCCATTTTTTGTGGCCATGATTCCTTTATTTACCTTTATGACATTTAAATAGATCAATGCTTATTGTATGGACATTTGAATATTTCATGTTTACTTTTGTGGACTTTTTACTAATTCATGTCCCTTTGATTATGTGGAATTTGAACATGCCCCTTGTTTGTGGTCACCTTGGACCATTATATTTTGATTTAATTTTGATTGCCTTTGTGTGTGTGCTTGATTTATTATTGAACTTGTAATATTAATCTCTATATGTTCTCATGATCTATATATATCATGCATATCAATACTTGATGTGATCACATTTTTATGTGATTCAATGATATATCTACCTAGACATTTTTATCCTATATGCTACAAGATAATTCATAGTTTACATCGTTATCTTATCCTTTTGAGGTAAGGTAACTACTAGTTACTACTTCCCCTCACCTAAAAAGGGGGGAATATTATTGGGGTAATGTCATATAGGCATGGCTTCCATGTTCTTCATAGATTCAGATTATAGTGGGGACATGTTATGGAAACATGTTCTCCACACTCATACCAGTTCTTAGTTTTAGATTATAGTCAGGACATGTTATGGAAACATGTTATCCATACTCATACCAATTATACATTTTATATTACAGTGATGAATGTTATGGAAACGTGATCTCCACACTTACACAATTTGTAAATTGGCCAAAATTCATATTTATATGATTTAGATACACAATTGTGGGAGTATTATATACATTGGTACCATTATTGTACCTAGGTTTCCATATGAGACATATATTAGGTGTATATGCTATGCAAAAGAGCATATTAAATTGAAAAATCAAATAATCTTTCAGATTTAAAATACTTATACAAACTCTAGCTCATCAGGTTGGATTATTACAAACTATATTAGGCTAATCTACTATAGTAATTGGTTCAGTTCTGTATGGTTGAGGTTGATTAAATCATTAAATATTTTTATTTTAATAGGTTGTATTTGATTACATAATCTAACCTCATCATATTTATAGTGTGAGTTGACTTGGTTCACTCATGTTCACCAAGTTATAAGTATGATTGGGTTTCATGGTTGAGCTAAATTTAGTTGTTAGGTGGAAACTCACTTTTTTATCCAAGATTGGGGTCTTGTGTCCTCTAATTGTTTTTATATATATTCAATTTACATATTTATATTTGTCTTTATCTCATTTCTAATGCTTCATAATGATACATATTTTCAAATCAAATTTACAATAGGTAAGACAGTTGCATAGACACACATGTGTACTCCTAAACCTTTCTATTTCTATTTAAATCATTTCAATGCTTTCAATTTCATATTATATGCATTAATTATATACTATAGCACGCTCTTTGTTGTATTTTAGTCACCAAAAAATCACTCAAGTTGGGCTCACACAAATTCAAGGTGTGTTATACACACCTAGTATGCATTTCTTTTTCTTTAAAAGAACAATTTTATTACTAGATTAAAGGGGGAAATGTAGAAAATATTTATGAATTATATGACACTTCAATATTTTACAATTGGAAAATATACACCTTTATTTTTCCTCTTAGTTCTATACCTTTCTTGCCACTAAAAGGATCACATCTATTATTCTTAATGTTCTTATTGGTTATCTTTTATTCTAACCAATGTTATTATGATGACTCAAACCTAATATCAAACTTCTAAATTTATAACCTACTTATATTTTATTTATATAAGTTATAGACCCATGCCTATTTTTAGATACTTGAACACTTACATTTGAATCAAACTCCTACATCGATGTAAGTGTCATATTCTGATGCAAGTGTCTAATACCATAAATTCATCTAATTTTCAAATGAAATACATCTCTATGGTCAGACTAAGTGATTTAATGTGATATATATCTAAAATGGATTGGTATATATATAATAATAACCCTCATTCATTCCTTTCCTAGCACAGATTAGCACACACCAAACATCTCATAAGGAAAGTTATCTAAGAGGAATTTAAGTGAGTAAATCTTCCCTATTTTTTCTTATTTTCATATCAACCATAAGTACAACACATATATAGGTCTGAAGTACTGAAGGATCATCCCATGAGACATATTTTATAAGTTACAAGATAGGTCACTATTTTAATTTTTATTAGATATTACATCTTTATTCACACACAAGCCCACGTGTAGGGGTAACTACATGAGTTTGAATCCTTATTAAAAGTAGTAGATATTTAGGTAACACCCATTAATAGAGTAGTCTTTAGGGTTATCTCAACACTATGAACCTACTAACCCATTTTTCCATAGTCACTATGAAGATGAATCACTAAGGTTTTACTATTTGATAAGGAGTGATAATCCATGAGCTAGATCTGAACATACCAAAGTAAAGGTGACATAGAAACCAAAATTTTTTAGGTGGTCACATCTAGATCTAATAGGTATTA
This sequence comes from Torreya grandis, assembly GCA_037957365.1. NCBI lineage: Eukaryota > Viridiplantae > Streptophyta > Pinopsida > Cupressales > Taxaceae > Torreya > Torreya grandis. The sequence continues at coordinate 649,948 of JARHVA010002885.1, read as the reverse complement.
TGTAATATCCCCTCCAAATAGGAAATATAGCAACACAAAAACTCTAAACAAAGATATAATTTCTGTTGAATAAATTCAGAATGATAACAATAATATAGTCTCTCAATAACAAATCATAGATCTTATCACTTGTCCTTCTAAACTATTACAATTACAGCCTCTTGTATGCATATAAAATATGAAATACAGTCTTGAAAACCCTAGCTTTGCAAATCTGGAAATTGGGTTTAAATCTGGAAATTGGGTTTGAATCTGGAAATTCTATCTTGGCCCCTTGTGTCAAACACATAGTCGCCAGTGTCGGTCGATATACTGTCGACATCAATCACTGTAGGTCCTTCTCTTTCGACGTCGGTCTCTAGTCGGCTGATGTCAGTCATTGGAGATTTCTGTCTACCGAGGTTGGTGTCTGTGTGGATCTGTACGGACCTGTACGGACTTCGTACGGCCGCCAATTGGGCACAACTTACCTATTTTCAACCCCTGATCTGAAAATATATGTTTCTAGCATAGAAGATCTATAGCTATATAATTTATTGAATCAAAACATAAAGAAACAAATACTTGGAATATCTGTAATAACTTTTGTGTGAAGTTATCTCTCAACCTTGTAAATTCTATGATAACTTCTGGATGAAGCTATCTCTCAATTTGGTAATAGATCAACTGATATTCCACAGCCTCTTAATTACACACACTAAAGAGGGAACGTTCTCCAATGCAAATGGAATCCTAGAACCCTAGGCTCAGTCTTCACAGAAGAATTTCTTTAAAATCAATAATCAATAATCAATGGCTGATCAATAATGGCCTCTATCAGAAACCCTTATACCCTCAAAAAATACGCTTGCCCTAATTAGGGTTTCTTTAATTAGAATTGGGGTTTCTAATCAAAAATAGGCTAAATAATTAATATTTGATTAAATCAATCAAATATTAATATCTCCCTCAATACATGTCCAATCGAGCCCAAACAAAAGCCAACTGGAAAAACTCTGCTAAACAAAGCCACTCCAATCTCCATCAAGACCCTCTAACCATCCTATCAGCCTATGAGGGTCGCATAATAGGCTAATCATGAACTCAGAACATGTCAACTGAAAAGGGGACATGACAATCCGCCCCTCCTAGAATTGCTTGCCCTCAAGCAATCGCTGAATGACAAATCAATCAATCCACCTGGATCCCAAATGTAGTTATGGTCTCCACCACTGTTAATTAACATGAACCCCATGCCATGTCCATCCCAACTCTCATGTAATGGCATCACATCATCTCTAGTACTAAGATAAGCACCCCAACATCCAATCCATAAATGAAAAACAACAAGCAAACTCCTTACCTGAATAATATCTAAAACTGGATTGTGAAGGCTAGAAATAGTCATATCATCATCAACCTGTGACCCAACTGTAACAGAAAGTTGAGTCCCCACCACATGTGATAACTCCTAAACTAAACTCACCTCAAGACCAAGCTCGTCCTCATACCTCTCCTGTGTTGGTGCCAATGTGCACTCATCATCGCCCTCTATCATGTCATGTGGTATAGGTACCTCCATCTGATGAAAAAACATATATCTGAAGCTGCTGCCCCATATTGCCTTAAGAATGTGTGTCTTCCCATCAACATCAAAGAGAACCTCCATGTCCTTGAGATGAAGAGTAACTTCCTCAAATGAATGAAGCCACTTCATACCCAAGACTAAGTCTATGTCCCCCATGTCTACCACATAATAATCAGCCCTAAACTCGTAGTTGTTCAAGCACAATGGGAGGTCTCTAATCATATGCTCACACCTAAGAGTGTGACCATCAGCTACCTTAACTCTGATGCCCTCAAAATCTTTGATAGTGAGTCCACGCTTCTCCATAAATCTAGCATCTATGAAATTATGTGTGGCTCATGTATCAAGAAGGGTGATAACCTTCTGCCCTGCCAAAACTCCACGGAGTCTGAATGACTCATCCAAATGAATGCTAGATAGGTGTGCCTCCTATATGTGAAGCTCTAACTCTACCTCTACCTTAGGCCCCAAAGCCTCTACCTCTGCCCCCTCAGAACTATTCTGCTGTTCGAAATCCTCTGAATTCGAATCCTCATAATATGCCCACATCACACGATTTGCCTTGCCCTTAGGCCTCAAAGGGCAATCATGATGGATATCATATGGACCTTTACAGTAGAAGCAAAGCTTCTTCCTACGTAGATCATTAAGTGCCTCATGATCTAAAGGTGGTGCTGCTAGATTGGCTTTTGAATCATTCTTTACACCTGATTTATCTATGTTAAAATCTGATCTCTCTGTATCTATGTTGGAGCACTTATGGTCTCTAGATGAAGAAGTACCTTTGGAGTTAAATTTATGGGATGGGGCTGCCATCTCCATACTATGTGCCTTCTTCATAGCTACCTATAATGAAGGAGGATCAAAGGCTTTGATCCAACCTCTCAATGGCTCTGTCAATCCCTCTATGAAGAGAACTACCAATCTACGCTCTAAAATATTGGGCACCATGACTGCCAATCTCTAAAAATCACCAATGAAGGACTCCAAGTTACCTATTTGTCTCAACTATGCCAAATCTCAAAAGTAAACCTCATGATCTTTCATGTCAAACCGCTCAACCAATCTATCCACAAAGTCCTGGTACTCTATCACCTAATTATGCTGAAGTGTTACCATACCATGGTACCACCAATCATGTGCTACTCCATCCAAGTGCAAAGTGGTGTATTTGATGGCCTCTATCTCTGACATTGGTCTCAATGCCAAAAATGTGTCAAGCTTATGAACCCAAGCTTGAGCTATCATCTTGCCACTGCCATCAAAAGTAGTCAAAGAAAGCTTACCAGTAGCCTTCTTCAGCTCACTGAATTGAACTCTAGGCCTCCTGTCCTATCTAACCAATCTATAGTGCTCTCTCCTCAGATTAAAAAAATGGTCAAAGGACATCCTCTCTTGAACATGAGGAGGTAATAAGTCCCACTCATAATTTGTAGCCATGTAAACATCTGCAAATGGGGAATTCCCTACCTCTTCCTCTGCTGGTGCCTCTGGTTCTTCTTGAACAAATGTAGGACATGTAAGTCTATTAGCTATTCTAGAGTGAGTCTACTGTGGTCTCTGATTAACCATAACACTCCTATCATCTCTTTGGTCCCCGTTCTATCCATCAAGTGCATTCATCTCCCTTATCATAGTCATAAGTGCCTGTAGTGTCTGATTCATCTACTGTTGGCTTGTCATCATAGCACGGTGAAAGTCTCTAGTGTCCTGATCAGCATCATACCTATAGCCCCTGGGTGGGCTGCCCTCACGTCTGTCACTCATGATAATCTATTGCTGTTCTAACAACTAGGTACCTTCAAGCAAGGCTCTACTATGTGTGTTATACCTATGTGGTCCCAACTCTGGTGGCTGCATAAGATCTATAGACCGTCAGGCTGGCAGAATTTAGCTCTGATACCACTGTAATATCCCCTCCAAATAGGAAATATAGCAACACAAAAACTCTGAACAAAGATACAATTTCTATTGAATAAATTTAGAATGATAACAATAATATAGTCTCTCAATAGCAAATCACAGATCTTATCACTTGTCCTTCTAAACTATTACAATTACAATCCTCTCTTATGCATATAAAATATGAAATACAGTCTTGAAAACCCTGGCTTTGTAAATCTAGAAATTGGGTTTGAATCTGGAAATTCTGTCTCAGCCCACTATGTCAAACACACAGTCACCGGTGTCGATCGATATACTGCCGACATCAGTCACTATAGGTCCTTCTCTACCAACGTCGGTCTCTAGTCAACTGATGTCAGTCACTAGGGATTTCTGTTTGCCGAGGTCGGTGTCTGCACAGATTTGTATGGACCTGTACAGACTTCGTACGGCTGCCAATTAGGCACAACTTGCCTATTTTCAACCCTTGATCTGAAAATATATGTTTCTAGCATAGAATATCTCTAGCTATATAATTTATTGAATCAAAACATAAAGAAACAAATACCTGGAATATCTGTAATAACTTCTGTGTGAAGTTATCTCTCAACCCTGTAAATTCTGTGATAACTTCTGGATGAAGCTATCTCTCAATTTGGCAATAGATCAACTGATATTCCATAGCCTCTTAATTGCACACACTAAAGAGGGAATGTTCTCCAATGCAAATGGAATCCTAGAACCCTAGGCTCAGTCTTCACAAAAGAAGTTCTTCAAAATCAATAATCAATAATTAATGGCTGATCAATAATGGCCTTTATGAGAAACCCTTATACCCTCAAAAGATACGCTTGCCCTAATTAGGGTTTCTTAAATTAGAATTAGGGTTTTTAATAAAAAATAGGCTAAATAATTAATATTTGATTAAATCAATCAAATATTAATATCTCCCTCAATACATGTCCAATCGAGCCCAAACGAAAGCCAACTAGAAAAACTCTGCTAAAGGAAGCCACTCCAATCTCCATCAAGACCCTCTAACCATCCTATCAGCCTACGAGGGTTGCATAATATGCTAACCATGAACTCAGAACATGTCAACTGAAAAGGGGACATGACATAGAAACCAAAAATTTTTAGGTGGTCACATCTAGATCTAATAGGTATTATGTTTTACAAACCTTCATCTACATTATAGATAAGCATCAACAAAACCATTTGAGGTCGATGTAAGTGCCTAAGGCCATAAAATTATAAGGAATGAGAAATAAAACCAATCCAAGAACCCATAAATCTAAAGCATCAAAAGAGGTTGTAAGGATGGAATTCAAAGTAAAGGCAAATCATATGATATTAAGAATAAGAATGCAAGTAAAATGGAGATACCTTACAGAAGTAGGCAAGTCAAAACAATAAAGAAACCTAACTAACTAATGTGGAATAAATCCACACAAATGATAAAACTAAGAAAATATGAAAAACTATCTAGAACCTATTAAGCATGAGCAAATACTCTAACACTGCCCCCACTGCCCCCTCAAGTGAAGCTAGGGGATAATAATAGCCAAAAAAAGATAAAGTGACATATTCATAATATGAGTGCTAATAACAAGACCTGATGAGGATATATAATATATATCCATGAAATGAATAAGGAAGATGTCCTTATGAACACCCCCAAGTACAACTACTGAAAACCCAAGCATGCCATACAACTCAGGGAAACAAGGTGATGTAAAAGGCTTGATGAAGATGCCAACAACCTAATGTTTAGTCATAATGTAATCTAAAAAAATAACTCCATCCTTAATATGATTTTAAATGAAGTGCATGTGAATCTTAATGTTCTTGGTCTACTAGTGATTAACTGGGTTGTGAGATGTATGGATTTAACTCTAGTTGTCACACCAAATTATAATGGGTGAATCTTAACCCAAAATCTATTAATAACTGAATAATCTAAAGAACATACTAAATTGTTTTAATTTATTACTTATAATCAACCTCTATAAATGAAAGTTAAATAGCATATTCCTTCTTTCACACCCAAACAATTGGAGAATAACTAAGCCAAAATGTATTTCTAGAAGTGGAATGCCTATTATCAAGAGAACATGACCAATCTAAGCTAGTATACCCATACAATTGAGTAGAAACCTACTTGTAGTTTAATCCAAAATGGGTAGTGCCTTATAAATATCATAAAATCATCTTAGTATCCTACCAATGACTATCATGAGGAACATGTGAAACCTAGACACAAGTCCATATATAAATGAAATGTCAGGGTGAGTATAGGTCAAATACAAAAGACTCCCAACCATCTACTTGTATAATGTAAGATCATAAAGAGGAGTAGTATAAGTGGTAGTGAGAGTAAATCTATATTTAAAAAGAGAGGGACTTGTATTTCAATCAATCATGCCAAAATACTAAAGAAGATTAAGGGTGTACTTTTGCTCACTTAAATGAATCCCTAAATCTCACTGATAAATATACAAACTAAGAAAGAAGTGTAAAAGACCAAGATACTTCATATCAAATTGTGTTTAAAGTGCTTACTTAATAACATAAATATAAAAATAGGAGATACCTATGAGAATCAAATCATCAACATACAATACTAGTATAAAAATGTTCTCCCCAACATATTGGATATATATTGTCATATTAGAGTGGTAATGAACAAATCTAGAAGAGAGAAGAAAATAATACATATTATTATACCAAGCCCAAGGGGCATTTTTAAGACCATAAAGAGACCTCCTAAGTTGACAAAAAAGATAATGATCATGAAAAAATCTAGTATGATGCTATATATAGATTTCTTCCTATAAATCTCTATGTAAAAAGGCACTCTGAACGTCCATCTGGGACACTGGCCAACCCTGTGATATAACAAGATAAATTATAAGGCACACATAATCCATCATAGAAATGGGTGAAAATGTCTCAAATTAATCAATACCTTTAACTTTTGAGAAACCCTTTACAATAAGACGTTCCTTATACTTATCAATGGATCCATTAACTGCATACTTGGTGTAGTATATCCACTTTTACCTAACCAACTTTATTCCCTTAGGAAGATAAGCCAAATCTAAAGTATGACTCTTCATCAAAGAATAATACTCACCTATCATGGCATCATCTCACTCTTATATCCCCTGAGACCATGAAAAAGACTATATATTCCTATAGAATGCCTAACACAAAAGTACAATACCTATAGAATGTGTATGATGATTTATAGTGGGTGAAAGATCTTTAATAAAAGGTGTTTCCTCAAAAATTATACTATGAGCCAATAATAGCATAGTGACAAAATTAGTGGGAATAGGATCCTCAACATCCATAATATCTTCTTGGGCCTCCTAAAATGAATCTTCAAATAGTGAATCCTAAAGGGGAGATTAGGAATCAATAAAAAAAGAAAAATAAGGCATGGAAGAAAATGAATAATAATGAGAAGTGAAGCAGTCATCAAACTATATGTGTTTGAAAAAGAACATAATGATTATCAAGATACAAAAGATGATAAGCTCACCTGTCCTCATAATAACCTATAATGATAAAGGGTTTTCTCTTCTTATTCAATGGTTTAATTTTAGTATTTGGTACAAATTCCCAAACATGGCTCCAAAATACTCTTAAAAATGAGACATCAGGCTTGGTTTCATACCAAGCCTCCTTTGGATTCAAATGGTCAAGTGTTATGTGGGGTGTATGATTCTAAATGTAATTTTCACAATTAATTGCTTCTACCCAGTAGATGGGAGGTAAATCCCATGAATGCATCATGTAGTGAGCCATCTCCTTCAATGTTAGGTTATTCCATTCTGCTAAGTCATTCTATTATGGAGTAAGTGGAACAAAATTCTAGTGAACAATATCATGAGATGTTATAAAAATAGAGAACTCTCGACTAAAGTAATCCCCATTATCATTTTGAAGTTTCTTGATGCAACTAGAAGACTATTTTTCAACCAAAGCCTTAAAAGCTTTGAAGTGTGAAAAAATATAACCCTTTCACTTAATAAAATAAACCAAGTATGCCTTAAGAAATTATCAATAAAATTAAGTGCATACTTATCTCCATTGAAAGGAGTAGGAAAGACCATCAAATCACTGTGTACAAGATCAAGTGGTGAATAAGCTCTTTTTGACATACCCTTATGAAATGGATCTTGATGTTATTTCCCTGCTGCATAAACAAGGCAAACTCTATCAAGACAAAAATTAGTAGGAATACAATCAATTGTAGTATGAGTTATCAATTCATTCAAATATCTATAATTAAGATTTTTGAATCTCTCATGCAAAATCTTACTCTTAGAATCTACATGAGATACCAAATATGTCACTATAGGAGGAGTATCATAAAAACCCTCAAATTTATAGAGTTAAGAACTATAATCAACAACACCCTATGTAATGAGTGTATGAGGCTCTATCAATTCTCTAACTTTAACCCCCTATGGTGTGAAATTAACTATATTACCCTAACTAGAATGAAAAATATGATAAACAAATAGAAAATTTATAGTGATGTTAGGGACATATAATGCATCATTGATATGACCAACCTCAATATGTATATCACCTTTTCCCTTAACACAAATAAAGGAATAATCTCCAACCTCAATGTTGGAAGTAAAAATCAAATAAAGAGATACAAAATACTCCTTAGAAGAAGTCATGTGGTGATAAGCACCATAATCTATGACCCAAAAAGATGTCTAAAATAGGTGGCTAAGATCTCACAAAAACATTACATGCTTTGCCATTTTTATTGGGTGGATTGGAGATATAAATCTTCTGTTTTTGAATTACATACTCCAAGTTTTTCATTCTCTTAAAACACCTAGATTCTTCATGACTTGTTGCCCCCAAGATCATGAAAGGTTAGACTTATTCTTGGATTTGGTAGATGACTTGGGTTTAGAGTTATTAGGTTTATGGTAATTTTGAGATGGAGGATAAGTGTTCTTAGATTTACTCTTTGATTTTCTAGTGATCTTAAGATTAAATGCTACTAATTATTTTTGAGAGGTGGAAGACTCAAGGTGAGACAATTTAAATTTCTCTATAGTAAGTATTTAACAAAACAACTTGAAATCAAGCATTTGAAATGTAGTACCTAACACATCCATGCTAGAGAAAAAGGTATAAGCAAAGATTTGGAATTGACATTTCAAATTAGATAGAATAAAGTACACATACTCTTTATATTTCTTATCTCATTCACTCCCCTTAAATCATGTTAACAAATTTTTAAACTTAGTGAGATAGTCTATAATAGAGGTAAAATCTTCAATATTGAGAGAAGTAATTTTTACTTCAAGTTGTATGGATCTCATGTGATCTACTTTCCCAAATAAAACTTTTAGTTTAGCTGATATTTTGAATGAAAAATCACATGAATCCAAATGAAAAAAAATACCATCACTCACATAACCCCAAATCAAATGCATACACTCTTCAAATATATATTGGTGATAAACTTTTTCATATTCTTTAGTGAACTATAGTTGAACTTGATTCAGTAGGGACCATAATCCTTTATGTTTAATGATTGTTTCCATTTGACATCTCTATGTTTGGTAATTATGTTTAGTCAAAGGATCACATTGATCTAAACTAGAAGAGGAATCCATTATATCAAATCACCAAAGAGAATAAAGATTGCAAAAGGTTTCACAAATCAACATTGAGATAACCCCCCAAAAAAATTGTATTGATTCCCCCCTAAATTTTTTTTTGTCACTTTATAAAACTAGTGAATTTTAAAAATATATAACACTAATTGATAAATTATAGAAAACTATACATTTAAAAAAAAAATTAAACTCATTTTTGAGTTACTATTCAAAAGTTGTAAGCTTTACGAATTCCTGTAAATGGGTTAAAAGTAATAACAAATACATTACAAACTAATTTTTGTGACCAAATTGGTAATGAACCTAGCATTCCAACTAGTCATTAGAATTATAATTTCACTTTGAATGTTCTCAATCCCACCAAATCAAAAAAATAATATGTCAGTGACCATTTTACATGTGAAAGTGAAATATGCTTCCTCTTAAAGAAAAAAATACAACTATTTAAAATACATAATGAATGAATATCTATTTTTGAGAGAAAAGAGTGGATTAAAGGTGTATTTTGTGTGTCAAGTGTCTTAACCTTAATTAGGAACCTTCAAGAGTCTCCTGATCTGAGTATAAATATGGGAGACCAAGGAGAATGTTGCCTCTCAATTCCAACATAGAAATTAGGGTGTAGATTAGTGCCTGGTAGATAGAATCAATAGGATGATCCTATAATCTCCTTATAGCTTCAACACAAACTATGTATACCTTAAAACTTAGATCTCATGCCACTTGGGTAAAAATGGGACTCAATAAAGGATGCCAAAACTACAATATAGACCCTAAAAACTTCTAATGCCACCTATCCTTCTAACATAGGTCTCAAACTTCTCCAAAAAAAGGACATAATAAAAAAGACCAAAAAAAGAAGATCCATCCATAATAAGCCAATTCCACCTCTACGTTCTGACACCACACATAGATCTTTAAACAAAAACCTTCAATTCAGTCCAATGCACTTACTCCACACAAAGGAAACTCCACGCAAGAAAAAATAAAGTATGGCACATAACTAACTTTAGATATGATCCCTCAAACATAGATAAAGGATATCCTCCAATGCATATCCTACAAACAAAAATTCTAACATGTATGAAAAAAATAATGTTGCCTGGTTTAATGGATAAATATACCACTTAAATATTTTTTGGGAGACAAATTCCTCATTCTAATTTTATAATGCAGTCTATCAATGTTCCAATACACTAATGAATATTTACAACACCAAACAAAGGCCATAAATGTTATCTAATGTACTTATGAAAAATCACCAAGTAAATGAGAATGCCACCTATTTAAATGCACTTGTATATCTGTCACTTCAATAAGGATGCCAAAGCTCTAAAATGGAATAATAGTAGATAAAATGATCTAAAAAAAATCTATTAAATAAATGGTTGTAACCCTTCAAGGCTTTGATACTATATAAAGAATGAGAAATAAGACCATTATAAGAACCCAAAAATTTAATGCATTGACAATAATAGAATCACAAGAGGTTACAAGGATGAAATGCAAAGATAGGTCAAATCATATGATATTCAAAATAAGACATGCAAGTACAATGAAGATACCTTGCATAAGTAGGCAATGAAAAATAAGAAATAATCCTAACTAAACAATGTGGGTTAAATCCACATAAAAGAAAAAATTAGGAAAAGATGCAAAACTATCTAGGACCTAGAAGCATGAGAAAATAATCTAAAAAGAATTGTGCTTGATCTAAAATGTAATGGTAGTAACAAAACCTACTTCCAGTCTGATTCTTGCATGTTCCATATTTAGATCTGTATTAGCATCTTGTTTTCATTATCATTATCATATCTTGTTTTCATTATCATTATAATATATATCATAGTTTTACTTTCTATTTTTATCATATCTAAGTATATAAATTTTGAATATTGTTTATCTAAATTTTGAAAATTAATTGGCTCTCTTATAAACATAGTTTATCACCCTTGTGCCCTAGGCTATCTCTATCCCCTTTAACCTTAGATTTCTTAATCTATATTTTATATCCAAGGAATCCTAGAGGAGAGGTTAGTATGGTGTCAGTAAAATAAAACAATATCAAAATAACATAATAACACTTAAACTCCTAAATTAAACACATGGGAGAGCATAGGTAATAGGACTATAATGGAAATATAATTGAAACACAAAAGAAATAGGAAATCATTTCTTTTCCTTTCTTATCGCTATAAGATGTTTTGTTTAAGTGGATTCCTCATCTTGTGCTCAATAAATATGTTTTAATGAAGTTCCATTGCTCCACTTCTCATTGTCACCTTGGCTTGACATGTTGGGAAGATAACACTATAGTGAATATTTTTTTGGAGGTATTTTGACATAATAATATTGCAGCACTAAAGCTTAGCACTGGTATTTATAGATCTCAAAACTAACTCTAACCCTAGAGATGTTAGGTTTAGAGCTAACCTTGGTTGAGTCAATTTAACCTTGAGTTGAGTTAGGCCAATTTTGGGTTGGGTTAAAGATAATCACGAGTGCCATGTGAGAGATATGGGTTAAAATTATTTTGTATCCCAACCAACTACTAATATTTTACAAATGGATTGACAACTCATGGAAGATATTTTTGGTTGAATTTATGAATTTATAAAAATATAAATTCATGAATTCTCTATGATCCACTTGGCCACTTGTCATGAGAGTTGAGGAATAAATTTAATTAGTGAATTTAGAAAATAGAAAATTATAAAAGCTATGTATTTTAGATATTTGTATGATGTCATGATGATGTCATCAATCAAAATTTATGAATTTATAAAAATATAAATTCATAATTAGCCATGGACTTCTCAACTATGCATTTAATTGGGTTTAATAAATTAAGTAATTTTGATCAGATTAATTACATTTTATAAATTTATGTAAGGTTATCCCTCACCCCTTAGTCAAAAATGTCAATTTTCTACGTTGTAATTTGAGTGGGGATGAATTGGAAGGAGGTTATTTATATGTATAGTAAATTTCTACAAATAGGGATGCATTGACATGATTCAAGGAACTTACATTCAATACGTGGATGAATTTGGGATGAACAGTGTTTTCTAGGCTTAATTTACATTATTTGGTAGAAATCAATCTAAAGTCTGTTTCGACATGGAAGTGGCCAAAAAAGAGTGTTTACATTTTGCCCTTATTTGAGAAGGCATTACAAGACACAGGTAAACTAACATATTTTCAAGTAATTATAAAAAATGTTAAGAATAAAAGTAAGATAATGATTGAAAAATGATGCTCCAAACAAATTTTAGGAAGCCTATGATGATTCCTCCTTGATGGAGTGGCCAACACATACGATTGATGGATGGTCCCTTGAAAATAATTAAGAATAAGAAATAAATTAACCCATGGGTGAGATTAATACAATTGAGATAATGCTTACATACATTTATTTAAAAGTATTTATTTACGCAAAGGTGGTTATAAGTAGTAATGGAGGTTGGGACACTGATTTTTATCAAAAGTAGTTATAATCAATTGCATAGGCATGTACCCTAGTAGAGCGGGTGGGTTGAAATAATGATTTGACTAAAGGCAATTATAATCATTTTGATGACTTGGATTGAATTATTATTTTTCTCTAATAGGGTATATTTGATTGTGATAAACTAGTTATACCCCAATATGGCATATTGGTAAGCATAATTCAAGGATATAACTTGTTACATAGATGTGATGGTCTAGTTAATAAAGAAGCCATAAATAACCAAGCATGTGATATTGTGCAAAGTGATGAAAGAGATGATTGGAATAATAATGGTGTTAGATCTGACTTGAGATACATCATATATCTAAGCATTACCTACATAATCAAAAGGGACCTCAGGCCAATTTAGTTTACCCAAGAAGTGAGATAAAAAGTAATGTCGAATAAAAGAATAATAAATGATCAAAGTGAATTATTTTTTTGTACCTTCTAATGCAAATATGCTGATACTTATTAGTATTGATACAACTAGAATGGTCAAGGAGTTGATTGTATTAAGGAGGGTGGGAGGATTTACCAAGGTGAACTAGGAGAAGTTTTTATTGCATCATTGCTTGTAATATTTCTTGAGATAATTTTTTCTATAACATGTGATGGTATGCATCATGATATAAAACACCATGATAAATTAGTCATAATGTGCATAAGGACTAACACGTGATCAAATAAATAATTAAAAATAATGAACCAATAATAAAAACCGTAATGATAATGTTGATGTATGAATATGGACATAATCAAGAATATTACACAAGGAATCACCCAATGAACATATATAGATTGAGTCAAGGCACAACAAAGAAATAAAATAAATAGGCAAACAAACAAATAACAAACAACCAAGAAAACAAAAACATAAAAATCTTGAAAGTAAAGCAACATAAAACATGATGTCATTAGCAATGTCAATATTTACATGTGAAGGCTTAATGGAATGATAAATGAGTGGTGCCCCCAAGGAAGGATACATGAAAATGGAAGGTCACACCCCTAATGGTAGTGGAATAGATTGGAATCAATAATGGATTTGCCTTAGTATGGTGGATTGAGGATGACTAACTAGGTTTAAGAATGACAAATGTTTGTAGATGTTAAGGCTTTATATCACTCAAGGAGATTATTAGCCAATTTGATAATTTTTAGGATTTTGAAATGTTTCTTAATGTTTTTGGAATTTTCAAAGAATCTCAACTTGATTGATAATTATGAGACATAGAATAGTAAAACTCATAAAATAGAGAGAGTGTGGCTTAGGTTGATTAAAAAATAGCAATAGAATTGGAAAATAGGTGGTAAGGCTAATCTCAACATGAATCGAGCACTACCTACATAGTCCTAGAAGGACCTCAAGTCATGGTGGTTATACCTACACAAAAGGTGGTGAAATATAACTAGGTAGTAGTAAGTTCATAAATTAAGGCAAATGGTATGGCAGATGAAAATATTAAGGGTGAGATGATGCAATGATGAATGGTAAAGGCATTATTCCTAATTTACCCATAGGTGGTTATAATTAGGAAACAATGCCATTGGTCAGTGATACTAATTTTCCCATAGGTGGTTATAGTTAGTAACACAAGGTGATATACTAATTTTCCCAAAGGAGGTTATAATTAATAACACTAGTTAATTATAAATGAAATATGTAATTTCTAGATCCAGTATCATATTACTTTCATATACGTCCATTTGAACATGAAATTCTGAAACTAGATCAGAATACCTTTGCAGAAGGTGCTGGAAGAACCAATGGAACCACGTCAAAATGGTTAGGTAGGGCATTTAAAAATAAGTTTGGTTAATAGTGATGGTATGGGAGGATGGTATGGGGTATGACATAAATAATATGATAGGAGGGTAATTGGCTATAATTGTAATAGGGTTTCCCAAAAGTGATAAGATAAGTGGTAGGGTATGAAATAATGGTAAGGGTAAGGCAAGGTGAATGATAAATGAAAATGGTGAGGTAAATAGCTATGGAAAGGTAAATGTTTAGTAAATTATTTCATTGTTCCTATTGATGTAGAGATGCACATCCTAATCAACATATGATACAACCAAAATAGGAAAATGTTTAGATTGCTAATCCACACCCCTTCTAAATAGTTACTCTATCAAGAACCTATTAAAAATTTGGACTCTAGTAATGTTGTTGTGATCTTTGTTGGTCATTGATTATATTTCCTTCAAACTTTGAGATAAGGTGTTTTTATAGCTTTGATAAAGTAAAATCCAAAAAGGGATGGTAAATAAGGATAAATATTAGATGATAAGTCTGATTTGTTAATGTAAAGGTGGATGATAATGGAATGTATAATGGTTAGGAAATAAATGAGTAATGGGATTTTTAGGCACACACAATGTTTCTAATTATGGATTTAGCATAATTTTGGTTATGGTGGGGCCAAAGACTTCTGAATATGCTTTTGATAGGACCACCATTTTTTTATTTGGGCCCAAGAGTAGATTCCATCTCATTATGTTATAGAATTGAAGTTATATTAATATTATATTTTATAATGTCTTCATCAAGTAGTGAATAATTATTGTGCTTAACTATTGGCACCTAGATGAGGTTTCACCAATGAAGTTTTCATGATTATCCCATAGTTCCTTTGAGAAGGTTTCACTAAGGAATGTTGACATTTGAATTTTATTGTCTTCTAGCACCTTTGAAAAGGTTTCACTAGAAAATGATGAGTTTGGATTTTGATTTTCCCATAGAACCTCATAAAAGGTTTCATTAGGAGATTGTTCTTCTTCTACATTAATTTAGTCTTAGTTCCCATGATATTATTTAACTGATATATCACCATGGATATAGTTCAAAAAGGTATGATTCTATCAATCCCAATAGACAATTATAAGAGGTGAAATGTCAATATAATGGATAGGTTGGTTGGTGTTAATGGTATGTGGAATGGTAATGAAATGGGAAGATGTAACACAATCCTCATAGAATATACTAGGATAACTTGTGTTGATGTTGAATTAATTATCCCAAAAAGCCATGGAAGGATCACAAATGTATTTAAATTAATCTACAAGGCATTCATAACCAATATTTTAAAAACCATGAATGTATTTTGATTTTGAAGTTGAGTCTAACTCAAAGGACTTTGAATCTGATGTTGAGAGTAACATTGATTCTACTTTTGATGATAAATCTGATGTTAGTTCAAGAATAGAACCTAACTTTAATATTGATTCTTCATTTGGTGTGTATGTTACTATAATGATGTCTTGTTGAATTTTTGGTATTGGAAAAGTAATTGATTATGATGGCATAATTGGATTTTTAAAAATAAACTCATCTAAGAAGGACTCCATAGAGACTAGTTTGTCAAAGTGAGACTCCTAAATGAGGGGGAAAAACATCAATAGATAACTTCAAAAAGAATATCTTGTAAAAGGGATACTATTTAAAAATAGGATTATGGTTGAGATAAAGATTTACCTAAAGGTGGTTAGAATCATTAAGAAATGACTCAATAAAGATTGGCTTGTCAAAGTGAGACTCCTCAACAATGGGTAAATGACCAAAAGGTGATTCATCATATGTTGACTTGTCAAAAATAGGTGTTTTAACAAAAACCTCATGTATTGGTTGGTTCTCTTGGCCTTGGTTTATAATTAGTCATATAATACCAATTTTGAACACATCTTGGTCTTCGAATGATTGGCTTTGTTGGAAAGGTAGTGTTTGGTTCTATTGTGGTGCAATGATCAGCATGGGTTTTCTAAATTGGGTATGGTTGTAAATGAATGAAGAATGGATGGTGTTTAGATAATTACATCTTTATAAATAGGATCATCTAATATGGGGTTAATAAAGACTAGTTACTAGTCTAGGATGGTAATTGTGACCTATCTAGTCATAATTTTGTAACCTTATTGGGATAATAAGCTACTAGATTTAGAAGTGCCAAAATAATGATAATGAATGGGTGTTTAAAAGATTGGTTATTATCATGATACAAAGGCTGAGGGCATGGAATAGTAATGGTAGGGAATTGATAAGCTTGGTTGTTATCATGAACCAAAGGATGAGGTCTTAGAGTGGTAATGAAAGGGCATTGTAGAGCTTGGTTCCTAGCACAGACCAAAAGATGAGATCTTGGAATGGTAATGGTAGGGTATTTTAGAGCTTTGTTACCAATGTAGGAAAAAGGATGAATGATTCAAATATTAATGTATGGGAATTGTGAAGCTTGGTTTCTCATACAAGGTAAAAGATGAGGGAATAAAATAGTAATGTTAAGGCATTGTGAAGCTTGGTTGATTGCATAAGCCAAAGGATGAAATATTGGAATGGTAATGGTAGGGATTTGGGAATCTTGGATTCTATTACAATTAAAAGGATGATGGATTGAAATGGTAATCCTTTGGAAATGTGAATCTTGCTTGCTATTACGAGCCAAGGGAGGGTTAATGTTATAGGTAGGGGATCAAGTACCATTAGCAATGAAAGGATGAACTTAGTACATTCATTAGACCAAATAAGGTATCAAAAAATACTATGCTTTAGGATATTAGCTTTGTTATCAATAATGATTATTTTAAGGAGGATAAGGATCCATCTCATAAACTACATCATCACCATAGGGGTATTAAAAAAAGTCATCTTGTACAACCACATTATCATAACTTGGTTTATACATGGCTTTAATATACGTTTAATGAGACATATCCAACTTGATGATTAATGTTTCATGAATATATGTATATATTTATATAAACTCTTAAAAATAATGTCTGAAAAACAAATGGTTCAAACTTGGTCTAACTTGGTCTAAGGAATGGAATTGTATCTCCAAAAAGGCGAGTGTTAAAACTTGGTGCAAAATAGGCTAGCATCAAATGTCTAAAAAAATGGTGAAGTACATGAAATAAAACCAAAATTAAAAACTTAAGTGTAAAGTGTTTCAAACAAGTTTAAAAAATTTCTAAAGAAATAAAAGTTTCTAGGTCTTTTGGAAAACAAGGCATAAAATCTAGGCTCAAAATATGTATGGCTGGGTCTTTTGGAAAAGTCACAAAAGCTAGAATTTAAACAAAAAAGGCATAAAAGGTAAGATATTTAATCTAAAAAAATTGAAACACTTTGACACAAACTAGGAATTTAGATTTAGAAACACACTTGATCATTTGGAAAAAGGTATGAAACAATAGGCACATGGAAGATAGACTACTTCCCAAATTTAGGCACACAACTAATTTTCAATTTGAATAAGAAATTAGGCTAATTTACACAACCCAAAAGAAACAGATCAATGTTTAGGCCAAAATTACATAAGGAATAATAATAAACGAA
Organism: Torreya grandis; assembly: GCA_037957365.1. Taxonomy (NCBI): domain Eukaryota; kingdom Viridiplantae; phylum Streptophyta; class Pinopsida; order Cupressales; family Taxaceae; genus Torreya; species Torreya grandis. Next base: position 632,012 of record JARHVA010002885.1, on the reverse strand, counting down.
TCAATGTATGGATTTGAAATTTTCAAGACTAATTTTGAATTCAACTTAGAAAACTAGGCTTTTAAAATAGACAATCAAGATAGACAAGAATAAATGGCATGATCATACTAGGCATAAATATAAAAAGGCACACTTGGTTTTGAAATTAGAATTTGGACATAAGGGAATAAGTCTATGAAATTATTTGAGTAGTGTAATGGCGTATCATACTCTAAATGTATGGAAAATGTTTTTGTTTCAAGACTCAAATGCACACACCAAGGTTGATAAAAATATTAAAGCAAATGTATGATGTCAAATAGATAGAATAACACCTATTAAAATAAAGGAGTGATGTGAAAACAAGACTCAATTTTGGATGTGGTAAAACAAACAAATATTTTTAACTCAAGACCATGTATGTAAAGAGGACAAAATGACAAAAACACCTAAGTAGAACATTTAAAATCCTAAAACTGACAAGGTGGCATCATACTGTCAAATTTCATCTATATACTTAATCTTGAGAGGATTATAAATTGTTAATCTGAAAAGTAAAATATCATAAAAATTAGATTTTTTAGGCCCCATTTTCTCTTAAGAGTTTTTACGATGACATGGAACTTCAAGCTACTTGCCCTGCATCAACATTATGTCTATGGTAAGTGTGTTTGACTAAACTATCAATTTTCATTAATTTCTAGATGGTCCCATATGTGTGGAAAAAACTAGGGCACAATCACATCATTTAGATTCATGTCAACCAAATTGTTGTGAAAAATTCTTGTCCTTTTTATAAACACTACATCCATCAATTGCTTAGTATAATATGATGTCTAAGTTACCTTACAATCTGAGGCTGAGTACCACTAAAAGAGCTTGATTAACTACTCAAACAAGAATCCCATTAGGCCACCCTCAATTTATATACCCCAACATGGAATGAAGTTGGTAGGATGATGGGAGATGAATACCTAGGTCCACAAACCCCTAAATAACTTGTGAAGGAGAAGCAAGCTCCTACCCATAAGCCAAAAATATAAGAAATAACAGATAGTCGAAGGACTTTAGGGTCATTTTAGGGTCAACCAAATCACTCAAATTTTGGGGAAAGCCTTATAGAGTTTCCTTCTATGATTTTGGACAAATAAAAAATTATAAAAATTTGGTATTTTTATCACCCAAGTTCCTTAAAGGGGACAAGGGGAGAGTATACACATGGCACTCATCTTACAAAACAAACACTCAACAACAAGCACAAAATAAAAATCTCATAAGAGAACTTAACTAAGATTTATGTTTATTTTTTAGCAGCAAAATGAGATTTGAAATTAATGTTATCCATTGGTGTTTTGTTGAAAACTTTGACCAAAAAAATGAAAATTAACTTAAGTACAAATATTTTAAAGCACCAAATTTAAATGTGACCTTTGAAACTTAGTGTGTTTAAAATAATCTTTTATTGGCCTTTGGGTCCTGAAAAAGATGTTAGGGGGTTTTGTTGTTTCTTTTTAAAAAGTGATATTCCTAAAATTTATCTCAATAAGACACAAAAATTAATCTTAAGCTATCAAAACTTGTAAGCAAGAAGTTAGAAGGCTAACTGAACACACAAAAACATAAAAAAATAGTAGTCAGTGTTTTGATAATAACTTTTAAACTATGCATCAGTTATTCATGAAATATTTAAAAGTTGTTTACAGGTCCAAATCACACCTATCTAACAATATTTAGATCAAAAGAATGAATAAAAAATAAATTATTGGCTCTGTACCAGCCATTTTTAGTAGAAAAATAGAAAACAAAAGAGATAGTTACTAAATTGATCATAAATGATAAAATATAAAGATTTTTTATTTAAATTTTCATAGAATATTTTTGAAACATTTACATATATTAATAAAAAAATGAGAAAAAATACTAAATAAATAAAAATTTATTAATATTTTATGGAACATTTTTATTTTAATAAAGTAAAAACAAATATAGAATTAAAAACTAAGAACAAAAAAATTTTGTGCGGTGTGCGCTCAATAAGAGTCCTAATGGGCATGCCATTATGTATCCAAGGAATACAATATGGGATATTAGTATGGTGTTATTCCAATAAAATAGAATCAAAATAACACACTAACACTTACACTCCTATCCTAGACACTAAGGAGAGCATATGTAATAAGACTATAATGGAAATACAACTAAAACACAAAGAAAGTCATTTCTTTACCTTCCCTGGAGCTCAAAGATGGATTGTTGAAGTGGATTTATCATCTTGTGATCAATAAATATTTTTTAATGAATCTCTATTGATCCACTTCTCCTTGTCACCTTGGTTTGGCCTGATTTGGCTTGGCATGTTGGCATGGTAACACTATAATGAAGCTTTTTTGGAGGTATTTTGATATAATAATATTGCACTACTGAAGCTTGGTTTAGAGGTGTCTTGGTACCTATATTTATAGGTATTAGAACTAAATCTAAACATGGGGAGGTTAGATTTATAACTAACCTTGGATGAGTCAGTCTAACCCTAAGTTGAGTTAGGCTAACTCTAGGTTGGGTTAAAGGTAATCATGAGGGCCATGTGAGAGACATAGGTTAAAATGAATATGTCTCCCAACCAATTATTTATATTTTACAAGTTGATTGATAATTAGAGAAGATATTTTTAGTTGAATTTATAAATTTCCAAATATAGAAATGCATTAATTCTTCATGATCCACTTGTAATGAGTGTTGAGGTATAAATTTAATTAGTGAATTTAGAAAATAAGAAATTCCAAAAGCTATGCATTTTAGATATTTGAGTGATATCATTATGATGTGATCAAATCCATATATAAGAATTTATAAAAATATAAATTCATTAATTAACCATGAACCTTTTAACTATGCATTTAATTGGGTTTAATCAATTAAGTGATTTTGATCAAGTTAAATACATTTTATAAATTTATGTAAGGTGATCCCTCACCCCTTGGTCAAAAATATAAATTTATTAGGTTTAAATTTTACTAGGGATGAATTGGAGAGAGTTTATTTCTATGTATAATGCATTTCCCCAAATAGGGATGCATTAACGTGATTCATGGCACTTGCATCCAATGCACGAATGGATTTGGGATGAACAATGATCTTTAGGCTTAATTTGCATTGTTTGGTAGAAATAAATTTGAAGTCCATTTAGACACAAAAGTGGCCAAAAAGGAGTGTCTACATATTTTAGGGATACATTTTTTGAAGCTTATGCATGAATCTATATCATGCACCCAAAATTGTATAAATTTATACTTTTTGCCTAAAATATTAGTGTATATATATTATATATGCCACCATTATTTGTACTTGTTTAACCCTAAATTTATATTTTAGGGGATATGATTAAGAATTTAGAAGTATATCTAATACAAGGGTGATAAACAAATCTATAGTAGGCCAATTAATTGAAAACTCTGATAAATAATATTTTTAATTTATACAACTAATAATACTAAAAATAGTAAAGTAAAATTATTGAAGGATATTTAAATAAATAAAAATAATGGCATTTAACTTGTTTACTATGCATGAGTAGATTTGGACTAGAACATGTGTAAAATATGTAAGATCATTGTTTTGGACCAGTCCTTAGATTTTATAAATTTTACATTTATGGCCATGGACACTACCATCATATATGGACACTACCACCACATATCGACACTACTTGTGATTAATAAGAATCCAATAGGGGAGAATAATATTGTGTTAGTATTATTAAAATCAATAAAATATATACTAATGAAACTTACACCTCTAACGTAGACACTCAATGATCTAGAGAATTATATAAATAACTATCAAATGAAGATAAAATATACAACATTTACTTTCCTTGAGAGAAAGAGTTGAATGCTGGTAATTAATTGACATGTTTAGTTATGTGATTAAATATTCTTTGGCAATGGAGATTATTACATCACTTATCCTTATCATCTTGGTAATGTTGGGTTTGGATTGGATTAACAAATGGGTGTGATAACATTATACCAAAGGATATTCTTGAAGGTAGTTTTGCATCATAACATTACACAAAGGAATCTGATGGATCAACGGGTTAGGCCTTGTATTTATATCCTTCCAAACTAACTCTAACCCAAGTGTAGCTAGGTTATAGTTAATCATAGTTGAGTTTAAACTAAACCTAATTGAGTTAAGGAGGGGACATGCAATTAATATTTGGGATAGAGATCCCATTTATTAAGCATCGATCTCCATTTCTAAATTTATGGCTTTAGGGAAGATATTTTTAATTCCTTGACTTTGAGGATGATGACATCATCATGACCTTATTTTTATTTAAATTTACTTTTTTAAAAGTTCAATTTCACTATTGCACATGGAAATTTCACTTAACCATTTAATTTGATTTGATTACACAATTCATTTTACTTAGCATTTTTGCACTTTAAGAATTGTTTAAGTTCCTTGATTAATGGATCTAAAGGCCAAACTATTAATTTGTTAGGTATCAAGTTGACTAGAGATGAATACATGAGATTTTACTACTATGTACATGATAATTCCCAAAATAGGGATGCCTCAACATGATTTTGAGAACTAATATTTGATTTGTTGATGAAATTGGGACATTTAGTGGTTCCTAGGCTTAATTTGCACTATTTGGTAGAAATCAATTTAAAGTCAAGTTGGAAGCCAATTGTGGCTAAAATGTGGTGTCTATAGTTTACCCATGTTTGGGAAGGAGTTGCAAGACATAGGGATAGTAATGTCTTCTCAAAGAATGAAAATTTTGTTAAGGCCTAATGCCCTAGAAGGTGATGGATGAGCCCTGGATACCCCCTTGAGGGGGTGGATGGCAAATAAGGTCAGTGAACATTCCCTCAAAAAGAAATAAATGATGTGACCAAGAGGTAAAAAAGGGGAGAAAGAATAATTGTCCCAAAGGTGGTTATAATCATTAGCATAATGAAAAATGATCTAGTAGGGAGGATAGAGATAATGATTTATCCAAAGGTAGTTATAATCATTAGCACAATGAAAATATGCCCCAGTAGGATAGGAAAATGATAATGGATTTTTCAAAGGTAGTTATAAGCAGTGACATCCATATATATTGAAACATAATGATTTGACTAAGGGTAGTTATAATCATAGCACTATGATTTACCTTAATAGGGTAGATGAAAGTGCAATACAAGTCATCTTTTCCCTAGTAGGAAAAATCAAGAAAATGGGGATTTTATAATAAATCCATAAACATGGAGTAAGATTAAGTTAATACAAATAATAGGCATGAATTTTGGATATCTACTAGGATGGAGATGGACATCCTACCTAGCAGGGATTAAAATTCATTTGTGATTTGATTACTATGTATGTGGGTAATATTTGGGTAGGTTAGGAATTTGTCAAACATGAACAAGGAGAAGTACTATGTCACCATTGCTTGTGATCTCCATCTAACTAATTTTTATTATATCATGTGATGGTATGAACCATGATATAAAACACCTTAATAACCTAGCTATAAGATGCATAAAGACTAACACCCAGTCTAATAAATCATTGAAAACAAATTTCTAATGATAAAAACCATGATGACAATGTTGACATATGAATATGGATGGACTTAAGTATCATGTGCAAGTAACCACCTAATGAATTCATATATACTAATTCAATGCAAAACAATGAAATAAAGTAAACAAGAAAACAAACAAAACAAAATACCAATAAACATAAATAAATAAATAACAATAAAATCAACAAAACACCAATAAAAATAAGAATAAACAACAAAAAACCAATAAAAATAAATAAATGCACAACAAAACAATAATAAACAATAATGGTAAAAAATAAAACAAGATAAAATAAATAAAAGAAATAAATAATTCAAAGCAAAGAAAAATGAAATAAACAAACTAGTCTAAAAAGATAAAGATAAAAGATAAACAATGGTTCATAACAATGCTAGTGAAAATAGAAAATAAATTATTTGTACATGTGTAATATAAGTGTTACTCTTGGAGACAGGGGAGCCCCTAAGCTAGATAATAATGACATGGGTATAAAAACATAAGAACAAAAATACTAACAACATTTCCCCTAGGCTATAGGGAATAACAACACAAACAAGATGACAAACATTGCCCCTCGGTAATAGAAGATAACAAAATAAATAAACACAATAGGGGGAATAGAAGAAAAGGAAGGGGTAGCAGAGCTAACTCCAAATTCACTAGGCAAGTAGATGTTACCTACATATTTCCATGGACATAAGATCTAACATGAAATTTAGGCCAAATGTATTTCTCTAAGGATATGTGATAAAATAAAATTGATGATACAGAAACATGATTGTCATATAAAGGAATATAGGAAAGGTCTCATAAAATGGAAAGTGCATTAGAAAAAAGTTGATGATATTCACAATCATTAAAGAATCAACACAAAACAATCATGTAAGTACAAGAGTATGTTTACATTAAAACTAAAATAGAAGGCAAGAGACAAGTAACTACAAATGGACTAAATTGGTAATTCATAGTATCCACTACATTTAAGGCTTGGAAGGAGAATGAGACCACATAATGGAAATATAATTGAGATAAAGAGTAATCATAAAATGGTGAGAGTGTAAGATGAAGCTGAGTGGTCTTTAGTGTATCAAAGTAAAATACACAATGCTCACACCATGAACTCACAAATTTGTGAGAGTGTATAACTAAGGCAAATAGAGATGGGGAAACTAAATGACAAATGGATACTCATGAGATAGTTATAAATATTAGTATATTTAAGGAAAATATGTCATCAAAAAACAAAATAAGGTATGGATGAGCTAAATTGAGATACCCCATGTATCCAAGTGTTGCTTACATAGTCTGTACGAACCTCAGGCTGATATAGTTCTCCCATAAATAGGAGTAAAAAGACCAAGGTGGTCTAGAAATAAATTGAATAGATAAATGGCCCCATCCCATAAAATTTTAATGATTCTTATCTTGGGAAGAAATTCTAAGATAATTTCCATGATTTTAGGATTTTTAGGATTTTTTAGATCTTTTACCAATGTTTTTAGAATTTTTGAGGCATCTAAACTCAATCTAGAATGATGAGATACTAAATTGGTTAATTCACAAATTGGTGAGAGTGTGGCTTCGATTGTTCAAAAAAATTAATATCATTCAAAATTTAATTAATCATAAAATAGCAACAGTGTGGTAAAGGGATGATTGATATAAAATCAGTGAGAATCATGTGATGCCTACATAATCCTAAATGAGACCTCATGTCACTATAGTTTCACCATACAATGGAGGAATCACTAATTATAAGCAAGTTTTTGAATTAATAAAGTGGTATAGTATATAATAGTGATGTGGCAATGTGATGTGATAATGCATGGTAAAGGTGTTGCTCTTAATTTTACCATAAGTGGTTGTAATTAGGAAAATAATGGTATGGGTTAGTGATACTGATTTATCCAAAGGAAATTATAAGTAGTAGAACTTAAAATGAGATAGAACATGACAAAAAATAAGGATGTAATTACAAAACCACTATGATACTAATCTAAGATACTACCTCTTTGTGTATATTGAATCAACTATTGAAACTTTAAATAAATCCCATTGATAAAGGGACCTAAAGAAACAATGGATCAGAGCCAAGGTCAAAAAACATATAAAGGGATGGTAAAACAACTTTAACCAATAGGGAAGGTATGGAAGGAATGTTATACAATATAGTAATAGGAAGGTGATGTTATGATAATTGGCTATAATGGTAATATGGTTGCTCCTAAGTGATAAGGTAAGGTAAATAGTAGGGAAAAGGGCAAGGCACCGTAAATGATTATTTTGTTCATACTGATGTGGAGATGTTCATCTTGATAAACATATGATATGACTAAAATGGTCAAATATTTAAATTATTATACCAAACCTCTTCTAAATAGTTTCTCTATTAAGAACATGTTGCTTATTTAGACTCTAATAATGTTGTTATGATCTTCATTGGTCGTTGATTCTATTTCCTCCAAACTTTGAGACAAGATGTCTTCATAGCCTATGTAAAGGAAAGTGAAGCCAAGGATAGTAAATATAGATAAAATTTTGATTTGGTAATGAAATAGTGGATCATAATGAAATGTATAATGGTTATAAAACAAAGTAAGATCAATATTTTTAATCATACACAATGTTGTTGACTCTAAATTCAATATAATTTTGGTTGTGGTGGGGCCTATTATAGTTTCAACTTGCACACTTAGGAGAAGTGGTTTTAAGTCTTCCCCTAGTCGAGATATAAAATGGGAACAACCCTAATTTGTGGGTATCTTGTGATGGGGTTGAACCTCTAGAGTAGGTCGATTCCTCTTTGATGCTCACCTAAACTAAAATTAAGCCTAGTGTTTCATGAGAAAATGGTTAGAAAGGGGATAAGAGATCCTAAGAAAGCTAATAGGTGATGCACCAAAATTATAGGTTGATCCTCCCTACTCGACCCAAAGAACACTAATAAAATAGTAGGGGCTAGGTTCAGAAAACAACTCTCTATCATACATACGTGTAGAGGCTCACCAAATGATCTAGGCTGAGGGAAATGAAAGGATAGGTATAAATTAAGACACTAACCATTAATAGTATCCGTATGTAGGCTTTGATTAGGAGATGTATAACACTTAAACATAACATATATGAGTAGATGAACTAGTAACTAGGTGAGATGAGTACACACTATACCAGAATAATGAAGTCAAAGCACAACCTTCTGTTTACTTTAAGAGGTTAAAAATCCCATCTTGGTAGAGATTGGTCTAACCAAGAGAGGAAGAGAAATATAGAGAGAGATCTAATGATCTATCTAAATAAGTGAGGGATATATCTATTCTTGGCCCCAAGGCCTCTATTTATAGTAGAGAAAAATGGAGAGGGGAAAGTTAGAAAGCTTGTTAATTTTGATAACTAATGAGTTTTAAGATTTCAAAATGTTCCATCATGCCTTTGTCTAGTTAAGTCATTATGAATAGATATCTTCATCATTTTATTAGATATCTTATGATTCATTCTAATTTTGCTAAGCTATACTAGAAGACAAGAGTTTGTCGAAGGTGTAAAATCATGGTTTGATTGGAAGTAAAGGCTCTAACTACTTATCGAATCCCCAAGATCTCATTCATTAATCTTCTACTAGATATTGTCATGAAGGAAAGATTTTTTAAGTCTTTGAAATGTCAAGGACATGTCATGTCTACTCTAGATAGATGTCTTGTCAAGACATGGCTTGAAATGATCTTCTATTGGCCATGTATCTGCTACTATCTTGGATCCTAGACTAAATTATCTATAGAGGAAAACTAATCTAAGAATATTGGTTTTCTTATAGATATAGCTTTTGCCTAATAAATGGTCCAATTTGAGTCCATAGAGTGTTTTGTTTCACTTTCCACCAACTTAGGTCAGGATCATCATCTTGTTTGGTCACCTTTTTCAAAAATATCCTAGCTCATTCCTTTATCATCAACTGTTGGTGACCTGGCTAGATCCCTTCAATACCTTGACCATCATGCACTATCAGATGATGAGACATTAATCATAGATCATGGATATTTGGGACCCACCACCTCAAGCTCTACTTCTTATTGGTCATTAGGATCTACTAACCTTTTGACTTGATCCAAGCTCTTATGGATTTGATAATTGTCAGCCACATGCTTTCTTTTAGATCTTTGTCAAAGATTTTTAAACCCCAATGATTGGTTTTTGGAGCTTAAATTTGTCATTCACGTGAATGTCATTTGACATTTGTGATAATGTTTTTTGATTTCTCATAGACTGTCAAATGTAAACTCAACATATTTTTGCCTTACCATAAATTTGACACTTGCACATACATCCTTTATATTTTGGCCAACTTTGTAAACCATTAACATGAAGCACATAACTTGTGAAGTCACCAAATTTTTAGGGGATGTTTCAATGATACAAGGAGAAACCCCATTTGATTTGATGTCCTACTCAATCCCCATTGTGTGAGTTTTTTTGCTACTGAGACCAAATGTGTGGATAAAATATGGATGGAGTGGATTAGATGAGGTCCATGTGCTCCCTAGTTTGTCTTGAGTATTCCATATGGTTTTTTATAGTTTTGTGAGCTCTATGATATCTTTGATCTACCAACACCATATAGATCTTGTCCAAAATATTTAAATTGATCACTTAATTAGGAACTATATAAGTGATCATAGTTTGGTATGTGGGTCAAACATGGCCAACATTTCTAGTGACTCATAGGGAAGCATGCCTGTTATGCTTAAGAACCCAATCCATTTGCTAGTTTGATCCATTAGGTATGGAGTCACCTATCTAAAATTGAGTTATTTTGGAAACTCTATTGAAATATAAGGATGAAAGGAATAAAACAAAGTAACTAACCTACTAAACAAATATGCATAAGGCAATTGGAGAAAATCATGAAATCTAACCTATCCTAAACTAACCAAATAGAAGAGAGCTATACAAAACTATTAACTATTTATATAAAGTAGACACATTTTTAAAATAATACATGATACTTTTTATGCTTGAGGGTTACTAAGAAAACATGGAAAAGTACTAGATTTTTAACAAATTGATGGTATGCTTCTCCTAGAATAATAACAAAAATGAACTTACCCTTCTAGTCTGATTGCTTCATTTTGAAATCCTCATGGAGTGACTACGTAAGATGATCTTGTTCTTGTTGAAGCTCAAATTTGTGATTTGGATTGATCACAACCTATTATGGATCCTTCTTTGCATCTTTTAATTGAGCTAAGTACCTGATAGGGCATCATATTTTTAACCTAAACATTGAGCAATCAGATTTTGCCTCACTTTTTGTTTTACTACTTCATCATTATGTTCCTTAGGCACAACTAGATCATAATCTCCTTGGAGAAGTATATTGTATGTTTTTCAAATCTCAAACAAGTTTCTTATCCCTTTTTTCTAATTCTCATGCTCCTATGAAAAACTTTATCCATCTTTGAGGTCCTCCTTTATCACATAGGTGATGGTCCCAACAATTACATCTCTTGAGTGCTTAAGATGTCCTCCTCATCAACTTCACTTAGAATTTTGAAATAAGGATTACCTTCATCAAGATATATCTTTTTAGTGTCAAATCCATGCCAAAAGGGATGGTATAAACATGATTCTCCTTCTTCCATCTTTTTTACAACATGTTTTCAGCCCCAAAGGGGATGGTGTGAGGGTGAATAAGTTATCCTTGCTCATAGCTTATGACAGTGTCCTTTTGATTTGGGGACTTAGGGAATTATTTTGGTGTATTTTTATGGGAAGGAAAGATAGTCTCTATACTCTTTTACACTAAGATCACTAATATGGGCTATATTTGCTTGATTCACTCCTTGCATGACTAACTCCTCTTCTATAAAAATTGGTCTGATTCTTGGTGGAGATGAGATCTAACAAAGTGGGATAGGGAGTTAGGCTTAAGGATATTTGTAGGACTAATTTAAGTGGGCTTGATGGTATTTAAATGATATTAATATACTACCCACATCTTGAATCAAACTCATTATTATTATGTCCTCATTAGTTCAATCCATCCATTATTTACCTTCTAGGGTAGACCATCTGTATTTGATTGATTGGAAAATACTCCTTGATTTCTATAAAACATGGGTAGGGATGAATAGATTAAAAAAAACCTATAAAAATCTCACTTATTAACCCCATATATATTGATAATGCTTTATTGACCCTTGATAAAGATGTAATAGGATAATCCTAGTTTTGATGAGAGGTAGGAAGAAGGTCATGATGGCACTGATAAGATTTTTGAGGGCCACTTGGGGAGAATATATTAACATTATCCATTTGAGAATAAGGACACCAAGGCATATAATAAGCATACTAATCAAAGTATGGTTTATTGTACATACCAAATAATGAGGGTTGGGAAATTGGACTACTTAAACAAGATGATAGATGATCAAAGTCACCATTGATATTTGTTGAATGCCTCCAAAGGTTGATATGCAGAAGGACAATACCAAAAATTCTTCTACTAATTTCTACTTTATCCCACTAGGAATTCTATAAAATATTATATCTTTAACTCACACCCTTAAGATAAGTGGTTTTAAGACTTCCCTCAGTCAAGCTATAAAATGGGAACAACCCTAGGTTGTGGGTATCCCATGATGGGGCTGAACCTCCAGAGTAGGTCGGTTCCTCTTTTATGATCACATAAACTAAAACAAAGCCTATTAATTCATTTAAAAAGGGTTATAAAGGGGATAATGGATCCTAAGAAAGATAATAGGTGATGCACCAAAATTATAGGTCGATCCTCATGCTCAATCTGAAGAACATTAATAAAATAGTAGGGGTTTAGGTTTATATAACAACTCTCTACTATACATCCATGTAGAGGCTCACCAAAAGATATAGGATGGGGGAAATGAAAGGAAAGGTCTAAAGTAAGACACTAACTAGTCTTATTATCCATATGTAGGATTCAATCAGGAGATGTAGAACATTAAAACATAACCTATATGAGTGGATGAACTAGAAACTAGGTGAGATGAGTACACACTATACCATAATAATGAAATCAAATCATAACCTTATATTTACTTCAAGAGGTTAAAAATTCTATCTTGGTAGAGTATGGTCTATCCAAGAGAGGGAACTGTGAAAAAGATAGAGAGAGATCCAATGATCTATCCAAAAAAATGAGATATATATACATACATACATATATATATACATACATACATATATATATATACATAGATACATACATATATATATATATATACATACATATATATATATATACATACATACATATATATATATATATACATACATACATACATACACACACACACACACACACACACACACACACACACACACACACACACACACACACACATATATATATATATATATATGTTCTTGGCCCTAAGGCCTCTATTTATAGTAGAGAAAAAAGGAGAGAGGGGAAAGTTAGAAATTTTGTTGCTTTTGATAACCAATGAGTTGTAATCTTTTAAAACGTTCCATCATGCCTTTGTCTAACCAAGTCATTATGAATAGGGATCTTCATCATTTTCTCAAATAGCCTATGAGTCATTTTAATTTTGGTAAGCTATACTAGAAGACAAGTGTTTGTCAAAGGTGTAAAATCCTGGTTTGATTGGAACTGAAGGCTCCAACTCTTTTCAAATCCCTAAGATCTAATCCATTGATCTTCCACTAAATCTTGTCATGAAGGAAAGATTTCTTGGGTCTTTAAAATGTTAAGGACATGTCATGTCTAATCTGAATCAATGTCTTATTGAGGCATGTATAAAAATGATCTTCAATTGGACATGCATCTACTTCTATCTTAGATCCTGGACTAAATTATATATAAAGGAAAAACAATCTAAGAATATTGGTTTTCTTATAAATATAGCTCTTTGCTCGATAACTAGTTCAATTTGAGTCGGTAGAGAGTTATGTTTTACTTTCCACTAACTCAGGTTAGGCTCATCATCCTACTTGGTCACCTTTTGGAAAAATATCTTGGTTCATTCCTTTGTCATTAGCTATTGGTGATTTGGCTAGATCCCTTTGACACCTCAACCATCACACATCATCAGATCATGAGACCTAGTTAATTACAAATCATGGATCTTTGGGACCCACCACCTCGATCTTTGCTTCTTATTAGTTATTGGGATTTGATAACCTTTTGAATTGATCCAAGCTCCTATGAACTTGACACTTGTTAGGTACACACTTTCTCTTAGATCTTTATAAATGATTTTTAAACCCCAATGACTAGTTCTTGGAGATTAAATTTGATGTTTGCATGAATGTCATTTGACATTTGTGAGAATGTTTTTTGACATCCTATAAACTATCAATTTTAAACTCATATGGATTTTTTCTTGGGCATAAATTTGACACTTGCACAAACATCCTTCATATTTTGGCAACTTTGCAAAACTATAACATGAAACATAAAACTCGTGAAGATGCCAAACTTTTTGGGGATGGTTTTAATTCTAAAAGGAGCAAATCCATTTGATTTTATGGTCTACTCGATCCCCATCATGTGATCTTTTTTTCTACTGGGACCAACTATGTGGATAAAATCTAGATGGAATGAGTGGAGCAGATGAGTTTCATGTGCTCCCCAATTTATCTCAATTATTCTATAAGGATTTATATAATTTTGTGATCTCAATGATCTCTTTACTACCCATACCATTTAGATCTTGTCTAGACTATTTGAATTGATAACTTAATTAGGAACTCTGCAAGTGGGTGTAGTTTGGTATGTGGGTCAAACATGGCCAACATGGCCAAATAATTCTAAATATGCTCTTGATAGGGCCATCAATTTCTATTATTATTTAGTCTTGAGAGATGTTTCCATCTAATTATGTTGTGGAATGGAAATTTTATTAATGTTTTATTCAATAATGTCTTCATAAAGCATTGAAGAATTGTTGTGCCCAACTATTGGTTCCTAAAAGAGGTTTTCACCAATTAAGTTGTCTTGATTGTCCCATAGTGCCTCTAAGAAGGTTTTACTAAGGAACTTTGACTTTTAACTTTGATTATCTTCTAGCACCTCAAACATGGTTTTCACTAGAAAATGTTTAGTTTGGATTTTTATTACCCCCTATCACCTCTGAAAAGGTTTTACTAGGATATCAATCTTCTTCTACATGAATGTGGTCTTGGTCCCCATAATATTATACAACTGATATATCACCATGGATGTAGTTTAACAATGTATAATTCTATCGATATCAATCAACACTTGTGGGAGGTGGAATGTAAATATAATGGCTATGTTGGGTGGTGTTAATGGCATGTGGAATGGTAATGGAATGGGAAGAGGAATCACAATCCTCTTATAAGATACTAGGATAAATTGTTTTGATGCTGAAGTAATTATCCAAAAAAATTGTTGAAAGATCATAAATGTATTCAAATTGATTTGAAAGCCATGTGTAGCCAATATTGTAACAAACACTAATGTATTCTGATTTTGAAGCTAAGTCTAACTCAGGGGACTATTAATATGATGTTGAAACTAACATTGTTTTTTCTTTTGATGTTAAATCTAATATTGGTTCAAAAATAAAACTTGACTTTAATGTTGATTCTTTATCTAGTGTGACAACAAAGATTTTATGTTGAATGCATGGTATTAGATGAGTAATGGCCTAGGGTTGAATAATGGGATATTAATAAATAGGCTTAGCAAAGGACTCCATAAATAATGGTTCATCAAAGTGAGGCTTCTCAAAAAAAGGAAAATGGTCAATAGGTAACTCCACAAAAATTGACTCATCAAAGTGAGGCTCTTTAAAAATAGGGTAATATTTAAAATATTGGTTTGCCCAAAGTTGGTTATAACCATTAGGGGGTGAATCAAAAAAGACTAGCTTACCAAAGTGAGACTCCACGACTAAAGGGAAAGGATCAATACGTAAATCCACATAGACTGACTTATCAAAATGGGGCTCCTTTGAAATAAGGTAATGGGTGATTCAACATAGGTTAACTCATCATAAATAAGTGTTTCAATAAAATCATCATGGATTGGTTGATTTTCTTATCCTTGGTTTACACTTAGTTTCAAAAAATCAATTCTAAACACATTTTGGTCCTTAAAAGGTGGATCTTAGAGAGGTAATTACTGGCTCTATTATGGCTTGATGAATAGCTTGAATTTTCTAAAGTGGGGAAGGGTCAACGATTAACCCACTTACATTTTGATGCATAAAAATCATCTAACAACTTTTACGTTATCTTTCAAACTGTGAAAATACCAACAACAAAGGCAAGGGTCCAAATTTCATTTCACACCTTGCTTGGTGCTTTAAAAAGAACAAAAATATTAGATTAAGTGCTCCTAAGAGCTTTGTTTTTTTATTTCTTTTATTTGTAATGTCTTGTTTTATTTACAACCATTTTTTTATTAGTTTTTTTCTATGCATTTATTTATTTTTATTAGTGTTTTGTTATTTATTATTATTTTTATTGGTGTTTTGTTGTGTTTATTTCCATTTATTAGTGTTTTTTTTGTCTTATTTTGTTTGTTTGCTTGTTTATTTACTTTCATTATTGTGACTTGACTTAGTATATATGTGTTCACTAGGTGATTCACTATACATGATACTTAAGTCCATACATATTTGTATGTCAACATTGTCATCATGGTTTTTATTATTAGTGCTTTATTTTTAATTGTTTATTGGATTGTGTGTCAATACTTGTGCATATTATGACTAGGCCATCATGGTGTTTTATATCATGGTACGTACATACCATCACATGATACAATAAAAATTAATTTGGTAGAGATCACAAGTAATAGTGCCTCATTACTTCTCTTTGTTCACAACCTGACAAATTTTAGACCTATCCAAATATTTCCTGAATATAGAATAATTAACTCACAAATAAATTTTCATCCTTGTTAGTTAGGATGTGCATCTTCATATTAACATGTAGCCAAAATTTAAACCTCTCCTATATACAACTTAATCTTAATCTATGACTATGGATTCATTATGTAAGCCCCCTATTCTAACTTTTTATATTGTGGAAAACCACAATATTAATGATTATAACTTCCTTTTTGAAAATCATTCTATTTCTATCTAGATGTTAATGATTATAACCAAATGTGGGCAAATCATTATCATTTTCCTACCCTATTGGGACATATTTCTAGTTTGCTAATGATTATAACCATCTTTAGGAAAATCAATATTTTTCACCTCACTATGCTAATGATTTAACCACCTTTAGGAAAATCATACTTTTTATCTAACCTACTAGGGAATATCATTGTGACACTAATTATTATTGCCTTTAGTCAAACTAGTATTTTCCCCCTTTTACCACTTGGTCATGTCATTGGCTTATCCATCACCTTCTGAGGCATTAAGAATTAACAATTTCTTCATTCTTTGAGAATAAATTATTGTGCCTATATATTTTAATGCCCTCCTAAATAGGGGAAAACTATAGACACCCCATTTTGGCTACAACTGGATTCCAATCAAAATTCAAATTAATTTCTACCAAATAGTGCAAATTAAGCCTAGGAATCACTAAATGTCTAAATTGTATTCACACATAATACATTAGTTCTAAAAATCATGTTGAGGCATCCCTATTTGGGGTATTATCATTTACGTAATAGTAACCTCTCATGAATTCATCTCTAGTCAACATGTGACCTAGAAAATTGATAGTTTGGCCTTTGGACACATTAAATATGGCTCTCAAACAATTCTTAAAGTGAAAAAATGCTAAGAAAAATGAATTAACTAATCAAATCAAATTAAATGATTAAGTGAAATTTCCATGTGCAATTAGTGAAATTTAATTTTTTAAAAAGCAAATTTCAATAAAAATGAGGTCATGGTGATGTCATCATCCTCAAAGTCAAAGAATTAAAAATATCTTTCCTAAAACTATAAATTTAGAAATGAAGAGCCATGCTTAATAAATATGATCTCTATTCCAAATATTAATTTTATGTCCCCTCCTTAGCTCAATTAGGGTTAGTTTAAAATTAAATATAGCTAACTCTAACTTAACTACACTTGGGTTAGAGTTAGTTTGGAAGACTATAAATGCAAGGCCTCATCCATTGATCTATAAACTTCCTTTATGTAATGTTATGATGCAAAAATACATTCAATAAGCTCCTTTGGTATATTTTTATCATGCCCATTTGTTAATCCAAGCCAAGCCCAACATTCCCAAGGTGGCAAGGAGAAGTGGTGTAAGAAGATTCATTCTACCAAAGAATCTTTGATCACACAACCAATCACATCAGCTCATTACCAACATACAACTCTTACTCTCAAGGAAGGTAAATTTTTTTTATTTTTTCTTCATTTGATAGTTATTTTAATATTTCTCTAGTTCCTTGAATGTCTAAGCTAGGAGTGTAAGTTTCATTTGTGAATTTTTGTTTGATTTTAATCATACTAACATTATACTAATCTCCCCTCTTGGATTCATATTGATCACACACTTTAGGGAAAATTTATAACCAAATTGATTAAAGGCCTATTTATTTCATCTTTCCATCCATCAAAAATGGTGGACACCCTCATTTTGGCCCACAAATTATTAATTGGTTACAAAGAATACTTGACATGTTTTTTTATTCATCAATAGGTGGTGAAAATCTTCTCATATAGTGGCCCTTTGTACCCTTTTATTCCCTCATTATTTCATTTCACCATTTATTACCAATATGGTGATATGAAAACATTAAAGGATAATCTATTTGTAAACACACATAATATGATATCTGTAGACACCTAAATCTAGCCACTGATAACCTCCAACTAGGGTTTTAGCTAATTTCCATCCAAAATGCATAATTTGGCCTAAAAACACTAAAACACACTAAATGATATGAAACTAGCATATTCAAATGCTGATTTTGGCCAAAGTATCATTAAATGGGGAAATGTAATTTATGGGCTAGCTAACTTTCATCAGATCATTCCAAGTCAAAATACCAATTTTGTACCTAGGTGATTTGGATTGCTCTTTTCTATTAAATTTTTTACACAAGACATGTGACTTTGTTATTTATTGTTGGTAACATCCTAAATGGGAATATGGATCCAACGCATTTGACATTGCCTTCCAATTCTAATCCAATTAAATTTTGGACCAATAAGAAGGCATTATGACCAATTTGAGTAATTTGTACACAAAGTGCTTAATCATGATTGAGAGATAATTAACCTAAATCAAAGCTTAATTGATAATTCCATGGAAACATGTTGAAAACTTGTTTTTAGAAATGAATATTGAATATCTATATCATCAAGTGACCTCATTTCTTGGGAAGACATCTCTAGGCCATAAATGCCACAAATATTAGGATTCATGCCCTCCATGCCTCATCAATGGCTTCCATGATGCCCTCCATGACTCTTAATTTCCTTTTCTTCTAATCTCATGATAAGTATAATTTCAAAATTAATTCCAAGAATTGAATTAATCCTCAACCACACATCTCAATCTTGAGATGGATGATTTAGGTTGATTCTAATCAATCTAAAAAATATATAAATAGAGAAGCCATGAACCTCATATCTAAGCTATTTTGGTGAAAAGTTATCATGCCCAAATATCCTCAAGAAGCCATTGAAACTAGTGTTACCATGCCAAATTGATTTCAAGCCAAGCCAAGCTATAAGCCAAAGGTGCCAAGGAGAGATGGAAGTAGCCAAGCTTCCATTGCCAAGGACTTCATGAGCACAAAACCAAGCAAGCCACTACTACAAAGGCATTTGGAGCATCCAAAGAAGGTGAAGGAATTATTTTGTTTTATTCCTTATTTTTTAGTTATGTCTATCATTTATTTTTGTTAACTAAGCTCTCCATAGTGTCTAGGCCTAGAGATCTTATGTTATTAGTGTGTTTTTTTTCATTTTATTTTCATTTTGGAACTAACACCATACTAGATCACATTATGGCATGCCTGGTGGGACTAGAAGCATATCACACATAAAGAAGATCATTTTTCAACTTTAAAATATTCATTTGAACCCTTCAAACTCTTGCAAATTGATTTTCTAACTTTATTTTTCTATTTTTGTTTGCCATGGTTTTTACATTGTAACTGATGTTGGCAAGTAAGACCAACATCGGTTGCATATCTTAACTAACATAGACTAGTAAAACCAACATTGTTTATATACCTATCATTGGTCACATTGGTATAATCGATGTCAGTTAGATAGCCGATATTGGTTAGAAAATGTTACCATTATTAGTTATATAAACTGACGTCGATCATTGTGTTTTTATTAAAACACATACCTGTGAGCTCTTTCTCTAAAGTTTATTATTTCAAACCAAAAAGAGAATCAAAGCTAAAGGATATGATAACAATTTTATTATAGGATCAAGCTTCACATTTGCAAAAAACATGTTTAGATCACCTTTTGCATGCTTAAAAATAAATTAGGAACTTTGTTTTAGTGTTTAATTTTTTTATATTTTTAATGATGAATGCAAAGTTTAAAACTAAGACCAAGGGGTAAAATGAGCACCACCTCACTTTTATTTGGGCTTAAAATTGAACACACTTGTCAATTTTTGTTTTTAATAGTTGTTTAGATTAAATCTTTATTTAGCAAAAAGAGGAATGTTGTATGTATGCTCTTCTATTTGTCCCTTATAGGGAACCCTTGGAATAAAAAACACCATTCCTATTATAAGTATCCTAGTCCAAGGATTAGAAATAAATTCATCTAAAA
Organism: Torreya grandis; assembly: GCA_037957365.1. Taxonomy (NCBI): domain Eukaryota; kingdom Viridiplantae; phylum Streptophyta; class Pinopsida; order Cupressales; family Taxaceae; genus Torreya; species Torreya grandis. Next base: position 611,695 of record JARHVA010002885.1, on the reverse strand, counting down.
CACTCACCAAAAACTTGTCAAAGTTTGGGTGACCTTGAAAATGACCCTAAAGTCTTTATATTTCATGCTTTCTTTATTTTTATGCAAACTTGGCTTGTAAGGGGACTTCATAACCTCCCACAAGTTATTTAGGGAAGCTTTAACCTGGGGTTTCATCTCTTGGAATTGAATTCATTTAGATCCTTTGGAGTTGCACATAGGATGTAGTTTCACTTTCGACATCGCACTACACTAAATGAATAACAGGATGTAGTGATTGTAAAAAGGACTAGACTTTTTTACAATAAGCCAAGTGATATGGACCCAAAATCTATGCTTTTATTTTACATTGTTTAGCATGAAATTAATTATGGAATTGATTCCCATAGATCATTTTGGAAACCTATTAGGTCTTAGACAAATCCCCCCTTGTCATGGAAGTATTATTGGTGCAAGGTGTGCCTCAAGCTCCATGTCATAGTACTATAATTTGAGAAAAGGGGGGGTAAAAAACCTACTATATAATCTGCATTTACTTTTGTATGAACACTTAAAATCCTATCAAATGAAATATATTTATGGATTCTAACAATCACAATCAACCTTGTCAATTTAGGATCTAAGAGCAGTTAACTAGTTGGTCTTATCGTAGATTAAAGTCTTGTTTGGAGTCAAAAATAGGTGTAAACAAATAATCCAAACCAAATAGATAGTCCTAATTTTCATTTGAACAAAGAGGCATTATGTTGACCATGTCAGATCATCAATTTTCCTTGTTCAAAGTTCATCAAAAGAATGAGATTCATATCATCCACTTTAGTGTAGTTATGCTACCCAATTAAGTCCACTTATAATCTAAATTCAAAATTGCACCTTTATAAGTTCATAGGGTTGATGTGTTAAGTGGGTTCACCATTTGTACTAAACTTTAGGGAACTTAGGTTTAATTTCCAATTTGGGTTGAAGGCCATTTGAGACTCATAATCACTGTCATCACTTGATAGACTTAAGCCATTTTGTGCTTAAAACTTGCACTTTGACTCTATACACCATAATATTTTGAATCAAGAAAAGTAGTGTTATTCTATCAAAATTGTGGGAAAAAGTCTTTACCGTAGGGATTTTTTGAAACAAACCTTTTTGTCACACATTTTGAGTAGTATAGCATCATTATGCTGACCAAAATATTTAAAATATTATTTCATAATCCCTCTTGCATAGAGTTCCAAATTTGTTCCTACATTTTTATACCAATCCAAGAGTAATTTTATGATCTTTTATCTAAAACAATTATACAGCTCACTTTTCTCTAGCTTGTTTGTCAAAAGAACCAAGTTTTATACCATTTTTGTTAGAAAATAAACTATCTCTAAAAGTGCATTTTGTTTCATACCTTATACCTAGTTGATCAAGTTTATGTCCAAGAATCAAATGCCTAGTGTTTGTTAGAAGTATTTCAAATCCATTAGATTAAAACTTTCATATATTTCAACGTCTAGCTTTTGATGTTGTTTGGCCAAGATTCCTATCAAATGCCTTGTTTGAGCTTAGATTTTGACGTCATGTTGGCCAAAATACCTAATAACTTTTAAATTCCTAGATTAGACTAATTTGAAACACTTCGACCTTAGAGTTTGGCATTTTGATTTTAAGTCCATTTACTTATCTTTTTTTGAATAGTGAAATGTTAGATAATTCATGCTAGCATGTTTTCTCATAAACCTTTGCATAAACCTTTTGATTCTTTTGATAAATCTAGACCAAGTTGAAATATCATCTATTTTAGACATTGTCCTTTTTAGAGTTTATAAAATTCTTTGACCTTTTATCTCAAAGCATTGACTATGGATCCTAACATGTATTCCTACACTCGTAATGGACTCATAAACAATCTAGGGATTAGTAATGTGGTGGCACAGGAAGAAATGGTGCAAGACCCCTATGCAGATAATATTACTTATGAGATGGACTCTTATCCCTCTTATAATAATAGATCAAGGGCACAAAGCCAAGATATATTAGCTAACTATCTGGTTAACACACCACCTTATTCAGAATAAGACCAAAAATAAACCACATAATACCTAGCTATAATACTTGCAGTGGATGAGCCAATACTTCAATAGTCATATTCTACTAATATGAATTCCATGTATGATCTATTTTTGTTTGAGTAACATTTTTTAAAGAATAAAGATGATATTTTGGTTACAGCCATAGAAGTACGGGCCAATTTTCTAGTAGACCTCTCCCATGAAAATTTACCAAGTCTAGTAAGAGTGCCCCGCAATATCATTTATGATCAATAGGATTCTTCTAGCAATCTTATGGCTATAGCCCAAATAACATACCAAAATCCTAATATATCTAATCAAGGAAAAAACATTATGGAATATCACTTTAACCAAATGTAGATAGCATTTCAAACCTACTTGAATCTAGCACATAATTTCAATCAGATGAATATGGTAAGCCTCTTATTGACCTAGTTCCTTCAACAAGAGTGTTGATAGAGTTAACTAGACAAGAGAATCTGAATTTTGACCCATTCATACAAACTACTTTGATAGATAACTTGATGTATATTCCTATTATTAAAGAAGTGTTTTTAGCCTATACATAGAATAGTGAGCCAAATGTAGTATAAAATATGTAAACAATATCTAGTCCTGATCAAAGTGGTACTAACATGTAAACAATTAGCCAAGAACATGTGCCTATAGTTAATCCTATGAACAGGTCATCATACCAAGGAATAGGAGTTTCTACACCCCAACCTCAACTAGCTACTTCTTCAAGTGTACAACCTATGGGATTATGTAATCAAACAATGGCTAATTATATACCTCAATGATAGAATGTGATGAACCCTACTCCTCAATAGGTAAAAAGAAATATTCCACAACAATAGGTATAATCTAGTGTACCAATGTAATATAGGAAAAATACATTTCCACCTCAATCAGGGACAACTAATGTTTCTCAGGTACCTACTAGACAACCATTGGTTCAAAATGTGCCACAAATATAGAGATAGGGTCTTGGTCCACAAGTTCCCACTCAATAGCAAGGTTTGATTAGTTGGCAGCATGTCCCTTTTCAACCATAGTAGGCACAATATAGTTATATCCCTATGTCTGAACCACAAAATCCTCCAAGTCAAACATTTATCACCAACCCAAACTATAGTATCACACAACCAATTATGTAATTTCAAGTACATCCTAATCCACCTTTGCATATTGCTAGTCTATTCCTTAACTAAACCAATTTACCCCAACATATATCTCTATCCTACCCTGATCAAAGTGTCCCACTTGTGACCTCCTAACCATCTATCCAAACCATTATTCTCCCTCAAACTAATGTTTCTTCTATTTCTTATCCCAAGAATTGTAATAGATGAAGGATGTAGTTACTATGATTCAAGGTGGTAAACAAACCAAAAATTTTGAATTGGATGATGTATATTCCCTTCCATTTAATAAGGAGTATTTTTAGATATCATTTCCTCTAAGATAAGAAACACTAAAATTTGATAAATATAAAGGGAAAGGTGATCCTAAGTCTCATTTGATCAAATTATTTGTCACATGTCAACCATTGGCATATAGTAACATATACTTTTCTGTATTGTTTTCAAGGAGCTTGGATGGAAAAGCCTTGGAGTGGTTTTTGAATTTCCCAAAAATTTAGTAATGGATTTTGATGATATTTTTGATAAGTTTGTGTAGCACTTTTCCTACAATCTTGAGCATGAGATTTCATTAGTGGACTTAATGCAAGTAAAGCAAAAAGATAGTGAGAGTTTTGTAAGTTATTTATACTGATGGAGAGCTATTATAAGCCATTTCACCCATAGTTTACCATATAAAAAATTATTTTTTATGTTTACTTTACCAAAAAATTTCATAGTGAGATAGCTTATCATTTGGAACTACAATGTGTACATACTTTCAAGGAAATCATCGATAAAGGTTTGTTGATCAAGTAGGCACTCATCAATAGAGTCATCAAGATTAATTCAACTAATCAACATCAAGGTACTAATTAGGTAAATGACCAAAATTAACATCCCATTCATGAACTAACATTGCAATCAACATAGGCCAATAACCAAGGAAGGTCAAAGCAGTTCAACCACAATAAGAATGTTATGAGAAATGAAGTAACCAAATCCCATCATGTACAAATGATGCAAAAATCATATGCACCACCTTTTTAGCTTACTCCTACCCAAAAAACTCTCTAACCAATACCACAAGTACAACAACTAAGACCTAAAAAATCAATATAATAGCCATCACCATTGCAAAACCCTTCTCCTAGGAGAACCGTGGCTACACATCATGTCTTTAGTGACCTAAGAAAACCTATTGAGTCTATATTACACAAGTTTACTTTCACTAATCTAATTAGTTAGTCTATACCAAAACATTATCTGCAAGGAATTCCTTATCTTGATTGGCACCATGAAAATAAATTATGTGACTATCATCGGTTTAATGGGCATAATCTACAAAGATGTGTCTAAATCAAGCATTTAATTGAAAATATGTTAGAGAGTGGGGAGATAAAATTAGATAATGGTGCTTCCACTCCCAATTAAACTCTTGGGATTTATCAAAACCCCTTTTATCAACATATTAATCAATAACAACAAAGTAACTAGCAACAACAACACTGACCAGTGTAGTAGTAAAATCAACAGTATCAAAATCAAAGGCTGAACTAGCAAAATCAACAAAATCAGTAGTAAAACCCAAAAAACTTACCATGTAATGATCATGAATACAATAGGTTTGTAGGTCATATTGTATGGGGTAGCATTAATACCATCTCCATTGATCCTAGACCAATCACTAATTATCCTAGACCATTGCTAAACAACAACATTCAACTAAATTACATGGATAATCCTTATTTGACTTGGGAATGCATACAAGCAAACTAACAAACTAGGACTTCCTCTCTTGGACCTTATATTTATAACTCATCCTTACCACATGACCACATGTGAGTGCACTAGCAACTAAGACTTGTCTTATCTAGTCCCACACCATTTCCAACATTGGTTAGCAATAATGGTCCAATATTTAATCCTAATTGTGAAATCAAAACTTAGAGGTCAAAGATTAATATCTTATGCCCATAACCATCTAGCACTTTTCCTATCATCCAACCAACCATTCAACCTCAAAATAAACCATTCATTATTGACCAAGACAATAAATTTGATATTTTGGAATAATTATAAAAGACACAAGCATAAATTTCTATTTTAGATTTTCTACAAATGTCAATAATCCACAAGAACATCCTAAATGAATTTTTGACCCAATCCACTATTTCTAGTGACATACTCCTTGATAAATTTCAAGCTTTAGTTGGACACCTAGCTCCAACCCAACATGTCACATTCAACCAAAATTGTATGTCTTCCCTTGGTCTGCTCCATAATAATCCATTATACATAGAAGTTTGTATTAGATGGCATAAAGTGAAATGTGTCCTTATAGATAATGGATCTGACCTCAACATAGTGTCTCTAAAGATCATCAAGCTTCTTGGGTACACAATGGCAAATCTCTAGCTAAAAATAATAACTATCAAAGCCTATAATAATCAAGAAAGAGAATCACAAGGCACCATTAGTTTTCTAGTTATCATTGGGCCTTTGGCCCATGATACACTTTGACATGTGCTTGATCTTGATTTATCATATAATATGCTTCTAGGTAGGCCTTGGTTACATGAGATTCATGTAGTCCCATCAACATTGTACCAATGTATCAACTTTTCCCACTTAGGGATGGAAGTGAATATTCCAAGAGATTTACACACATATGAACATGATAAGCATCTTGAGGCTAAATTTAAAAGTTATAATTATCAGTACGACATAATCCAAGTTACAAGTAGGATAAAAGAAAGGCTATACTTATTGATCCTTCACCATATAATTGTATAGATCCTAATACCATGGATTCCCTTTCCCACATGCCACCTCGTAAAAATTCTAATCATTTCACCATTTCAGATAATAGACTAGGAGAGTATGTGACTCATGATACATTTCATATTTCCAATCTTCCTCAAAATCCAAAAACCTTTGGGTGACCTAAAGTCATCCCACAGATGCATTGGCAATAAAAAAATAAAGATAAGGGACCTATCACATTTGTACCCACATATAGCCTAGGACCTGACCCTCTTGAAGGGGATGAATCATAGTTATATAATGAAAACCAAACTAATTTTTATAAAAATTTAAACTATCATATTCCTAATAGGATCATGGAGCATCACAATTATGAAATAAGAGGCCTTAGACTGAATCATCAAGGAACCTTGATCCAATTTCCATGACTAAATATGAAGGACATTATAGACTTAGATTTAAATTATATGAGGGTGACCCCACATATCTTATTTAAACTCCATTACTAGCAAGTAGTGATGATGATGTTAACAATGAAGTAGAGTCTGATCATAGCCTCACCTTTGATAACCTACCTAAATCCAATTTTTTTAATAAGAATGCCATTTGTACCCTTACTTTGGCTATTCATTAGAACCCTTTTCCATTATATTATCCGCAACTAATAGATTAAGACCAACAAAAATCTAGTTTGTTGATTGATAAGTTCTAGAATGATGAGGCATTGTATGAATTTTTAGGCCTTGGAGACAATGTTTCATTGGAAGATCACAAATCATGATTCTCAATCACATTGGATCTTACAACCTATTTTGGAGAGGAAGTGAACATCCTTAGCCAAAAAAAAAAAAGTAAAACATTGAGGTCCCAAAGTGAAAACCTCTTTGAGGTGCTTTTTGACCAGGGAAAAAGTAAAGATAAAGGCTAGTCTAGTGGTGAAAACCTATTTTAGGTGCAATTGGATGGGGGTGTTCATTCTTCTTTGAATTTAAACCAAAAGACCACCAATGATGAACTTGCTAATGGATCCAAGTTTAACTATGAGCAACAACAAGTATTTGATCAAATTCTTCAAGAATTTTTGACTATTTTTATTACATGGCTAGATCTCCCATTAGGGGACTTAGATTCATCATGCTTAAGATAATTTATACATCAAGTCCTAGTGAAATACCCTAACATAATTTAATAGTTCAAGTCATTTCCTACTATCCTAGAAAATGGTTCAACCCTTCTAGTCAAAGATACAATAAAGGTAAATATTAGTACTCCATTAGACTTGAAATGGATAAAATTAGGGGCATCCCTCACTAAGGAAGAACATAATGTCTTTACAGTTCTATTGAGAGAATTTGTAGATATCTTTGCATGGGCCTATTCTAACATGCTAGGTTTAGACCCAACCTTAGTTCTACACCACCTTGTGGTTAATCTTGATGCCAAATTGGTAAAATAAAAGTTACGTAAGATGTATCCTCATATTTTGTATTGGTAAAGAAAGAGTTGGAAAAAATATTATAAGAAGGATGTATATGATCCATTGACAACTCTAATGTGGTACATATTAGTAAACATCCTAAAGGGATCAAAATTTGTATTAATTTTTGAGACATCAATAAATATTTTCCTAAAGATGATTTTCCCTTGCCTAATATCAACATGATCATCAACACCATGGCAGGTTATGAAATGCTTTCACTCATGGATGGTTTTTTAGGATACAACTAGATCAGAATAACACTAGAAGACCAACATAAAACAATTCTCACCACTTCATGGGGAACATTTTTTTATTAGGTAATGCCATTTATCCTTAAGAATGCTAGAGCTACATATCAAAGGGCCATGACTATCATATTCCATGATATGATGCATGATATTGTTGAAGACTATGTTGATGACATATTACAAAAATTCAAACCCAGGGCCAACCATCTAACAATGTTGTGTAAGATATTTAAAAGATTATGGAAGTAAAAAGTCAGACTCAATCTAAAGAAATGTGTGTTTGGTGTAAATTCAAGAAAATTAACTAGATTCATCATGTCTCATAGAGGTATTGAAGTTGATCTGGATAAAGTCCATGATATAATTAAGATGCTACCACCAACTAATTTGAAGTAACTCCATAGTTTTCAAGGTAAGATCTAGTCAATTTGATGCTTCATCTCTTAGTTAGATAATAAGTGTCATCCATTTACACACCTTTTGAAGAATAGAGTTGCATTTCACTAGGATGATCACTACTAAATAAATTTTCAACAACTCAAAGACTATCTTTTTAATCCACCTATTCTATTGCCTCTTATGCCAAGAAGGCCATTCTTGTTATACCTATCAGCTATCGACCATGCTCTAGGGGCACTCTTAACTCAACATGATGATAATGGAAAAGAGCATGCCATATACTACCTAAGTTGTACCTTGGTTACATATGAACATAACTATTCACCTATTGAAAAATCTTGTTTGGCCATGGTTTTCATAGCTCAAAATTTGTGCCATTACATGTTGAATAATAAGACTATGGTCATTTCAAAAGCAAACCCACTCAAGTATCTACTATCTAAATTAGATTTTAAATGTAGAATGGATAAATGGATCATGCTTCTCTATGAGTTTGACATAAAGTATGCCAATCAGAAGACAATTAAGGGTTAAGTTATTATAGATCAAATTGTTGAAGGACCTCTCATAGACACACAACTACTCATGTTTCAATTTCCTAATGAATCCATCATGACCATCATTGACACACCCCTTGAGGTGTAACCCTGAAAACTATATTTTTATGGTTCATTTACTACACATGGATTGGGGGTATGTCATGTCCCCTTTTTCAGGGACATTGACAGTCTTGATGATTAGCCTATTATGCGACCTTCGTAGGCTAATAGGATGGATAGAGGGTCATAATGGAGCTTGGATTGACTTTGATTCACAGGATTTCTACATTTGGTTTTCATTCAAGTTATTTCAGACACATTGGGCTCGAGCTCCTACTTTTTAGGGATATTTGATATGTAGTGGAGTGCCTTTATTTTGATATGGTTATGTGCAGAACCACTCCCTAATTCACTAGCTTCGATCGGTTCAAGGATCCGACATGTATTGAGGGAGATATTAATATTTGATTGATTTAATCAAATATTAAATATTTAGCCTATTTTTAATTAGAAACCCTAATACTAATTTAAGAAACCCTAATTAGGGCAAGCATATCTTTTTGAGGGTATAAGGGTTTCTCATGGAGGCCATTATTGATTATGTATGTATGAAATGAATTGATACTGATTTTGAAGAAATTCTTCTGTGAAGACTGCGCCAAGGGTTCTAGGATTCCATTGCAGTGGAGAACGTTCCCTCTTCATTGTGTGTGATTTAGAGGCTGTGAGATATCAATTGATTTATTGCCAAATTGAGAGATAGCTTCATCCAGAAGTTATCACAGAGGTACAAATTTGAGAGATAGCTTCATCCATAAGTTATCACAGAGGTCAGGGTTGAGAGATAACTTCACTCAGAAGTTATCACAGATATTCCAGGTATTTATTTCTTTAGTTTTTGATTCAATAAATTATACAGATAGAGATCTTCTATATTAGAGCCATATACCTTCAGATCAGAGGTCCAATAGACAGGTTGTGATTTATTGGAGGCCGTATGAAGTCTGTACAGGTCCGTACAGATCCACTAGCTACCGACGATGGTAGTATTACTGATGACGGCAGTATTATCTATCGACGACAGTAATATTACCGATGACAGCAATATTATCTACCGATGACGGCAATATTACCGATGACGGCAATATTAGCCACCGACAGTGGCAGTATTACCGACGATGGTGACTGTGTTTTTTACACAACAGGCTGAGACCTTCCAGAATTCAATTTTAACTTCTAGTTTTGCTAAGACAGGGTTTTTAATACTGTATTTCATGTTTTATATGCATAAGAGAGGACTATAATTGTAATAGTTTAGAAGGACATCTTTTGTAATCATCTGAATGAATGATAAGATCTGTGATTTGTTTATGCATACTAGAATCTATTCTGCAGTTTGTATATGTGATCAGAGCTTTATGAGTTTATATATTCCCTGTTTGAAGGGGATATTACAGTTGTTCAGAGATTTTGTAGGAAGAAAAAGAGCCCCTAAGTAAGGGACATCACAATGGTATCAGAGCTAATGTCTTGCCATCCTGTTGGGTAGTTTGGGTATCAGCATGGCGCTAACATGTGTCAAAGATTTGGAAGAAAGAGTGCACAATGCAAAGGAGAAGTTAGAAAATCCATTACAGCAAGCAGATGACCTTCTACAAACTCTGGAGGAGTTAGAAATTTATTTAAGCAAGGTTGAGCAGTCAAATTCTTATGAGATACAAACAGTGTTATCTCCAGCGTTTGATTCTTTGGTGAAGCACCAATTATTGAGACATCATGATGAGGTGGTAAGACTTGCAACTCTCTCTTGTATTAGTGAAATCATGAGAATAATAGGTGGCTTTAATTTTTATGATGATCAGATTATGAGAGAGGTACTTCATGCCATGGTGAAAAGCTTTGAAAAGTTGGATGACATTAGAGACTCTCATTTCTCAAAGACATCGCGGTTACTTGACACTTTTGCAAGGTATGGATTTGAAAACATTATGATGTTAGTAGGATGTATTGGTGGCATTCACACTATGTTTAAAATATTTTGGAATATTTTAGATGAGTTTCATTCCAGTGATGTATTAGCATCCATGCACTCTATCATGTTCACAGTCTTGTTTGAGGAGGAGGATAAAATCTCTAAACTTTTGGCAGAAGATTTATGGTATGTCTGGACAAAAGGGAAAAATGTCTCACCTAGAGCTTGTATGTGGTTAAAGAGTTTAATTAATAGGCCTAAGGATCATAGTGCTTTCCCTATGACATGCAGCCACTTGCATGATGAGTTTGACAGTTATCCTGATCCAGTACAGGGAGATATTAACACATCTTCAGGTAATGATTTATCTGCATTATCTTCATAGGTAGGGGTAGTTGAGGATGTTGTGGATGAGCTTTGTCTTTAGGTGAGTTCAGCACAGATGTTAGATAGTGAGGATGACCCTGATGCTTGCATTCAGAGTGTGGAGGTATACTCAGAGGTTAGTACATTGAGTATTGGTGATGAGTATGTTTTTGTAGCTGCTGATGAGGAGCATGTTGTTGAGGCTAACACATATATTCAAGACTTGGGAGTACCTAATTTTGAGGAGTTTGGGATACCAGTGGAGTTGAATCTCCATATTGATTATTCTCATACAGATGATAGTGTGGTACAGTTGGTTGTGCTGCCTTTACAGAGAGATCAGTTATGGGATGGATTGGCACCATCTATTGCAGATGGAATTGGCAGTTGGAATTGTCCATTCTACTTGGATTATGATGTTTTGAGAGTTTATTTCTCATGTGCTCTTGACTATGGTATTTGTAATCTTGGAGGTTGGAGTTTCATGTGCTAGTTTGATTATGAGTCTTTCTTTGATCTACTTCTGTTGATATTGCAATTACTTGCATTGATTCACGGTAGTGCAGAGCATAACTACATTTGGGATCCAGGTGGATCGAGTAGTTCATTATTCCAAGATTGCTTGGGGATAAGCAATTTCTAGAGGGGCGGATTGTCATGTCCCCTTTTTCAGGGACATTGACAGTCTTGATGATTAGCCTATTATGCGACCTTCGTAGGCTAATAGGATGGATAGAGGGTCATAATGGAGCTTGGATTGACTTTGATTCACAAGATTTCTACATTTGGTTTTCATTCAAGTTATTTCAAACACATTGGGCCCGAGCTCCTACTTTTTAGGGATATTTGATATGCAGTGGAGCGCCTTTATTTTGATATGGTTATGTGCGGAATCACTCCCTGATTCACTAGCTTCGATCGGTTCGAGGATCCAACATGTATTGAGGGAGATATTAATATTTGATTGATTTAATCAAATATTAAATATTTAGCCTATTTTTAGTTAAAAACCCTAATTCTAATTTAAGAAACCCTAATTAGGGCAAGCATATCTTTTTGAGGGTATAAGGGTTTCTCATGGAGGCCATTATTGATTATGTATGTATGAAATGAATTGATATTGATTTTGAAGAAATTTTTCTATGAAGACTGAGCTAAGGGTTCCAGGATTCCATTGCAGTGGAGAACGTTCCCTCTTCATTGTGTGTGATTTAGAGGCTGTGAGATATCAGTTGATTTATTGCCAAATTGAGAGATAGCTTCATCCAGAAGTTATCACATAGGTACAAATTTGAGAGATAGCTTCATCCAGAAGTTATCACAGAGGTCAGGGTTGAGAGATAACTTCATTCAAAAGTTATCATAGATATTCTAGGTATTTATTTCTTTAGTTTTTTATTCAATAAATTATACAGATAGAGATCTTTTGTATTAGAGCCATATACCTTCAGATCAGAGGTCCAATAGACAGGTTGTGATTTATTGGAGGCCGTACGAAGTCTGTACAGGTCCGTACAGATCCACTAGCTACCAACGATGGCAGTATTACCGACGACGGCAGTATTATCTACCGACGATGGCAGTATTACCGATGACAACAATATTATCTACCGATGATGGCAATATTACCGACGATAGCAGTATTAGCCACCGACAGCAGTAGTATTACCGACGATGGTGACTGTGTTTTTTACACAGCAGGCTGAGACCTTCCAGAATTCAATTTTCACTTCTAGTTTTGCTAAGCCAGGGTTTTTAATACTATATTTCATGTTTTATATGCATAAGAGAGGACTATAATTGTAATAGTTTAGAAGGACATCTTTTATAATCATCTGAATGAATGATAAGATCTGTGATTTGTTTATGCATACTAGAATCTATTCTGTAGTTTGTATCTGTGATCAGAGCTTTATGAGTTTATATATTCCCTGTTTGAAGGGGATATTACAGTTGTTCAAAGATTTTGTAGGAAGAAAAAGAGCCCCTAAGTAAGGGACATCACAGGGTAGGCCTATTGTTTATTACACCATAAGTGGATCTAATCTATAAATCATTTAGAATTAGATTTCCTTATACAAACAACATGGCCGAGTATGAATCATTTGTTTTAGGACTTTGACATGTAGTGCATTGGAACACATCTCATCTCCAAGTTTATGGTGATTGTTAGTTAAGCATCAATTAGGTCATAAATCATTTTTAGACCAAAGATGACAAGTTGGTTCTATATAAAGCCATGGTCAACACTCTTAAGCAACAAATAGACAATATTTAATTTAATCACATACCAAAGACTAGTAACAAAACTATAGATGCTGTGGCTACTATTGGCTCTCTAATTAGACAAATAGATAAAACTAGAGAGTATCAATTTCTCATAGAGAATTTGTCAGCATCATCTCATGAACTTTCAACCATTGCCATGATTTGTGATATTGTTGGTCCTAATTCTATCTGGTACTCAGACCTTTACAACTACCTTCATGACCAAGTTATGCCACCTAACCTATCTAAAAAACAAAAAAAATCCTTCATTCATCATTGCACTCATTATACTCTACTTGGATCCACCCTTTATCATCATTGTTTTAATGGAACCCTACTTTGTTGTTTAACTTCAACCAAGTCTACACTAGTATTAAGAGAAGTTCATGAAGGAGTACGCGGAGCTCATTCTAGCAAGGTAGTCCTATCCAAAAATCTCTTGTGTACTAGTTATTATTGGCCCATAATGGATGTAGATGCCATTACATATGTAAAAAAGTGTGACAAATGTCAATGGTATGCTAATCTGATTCATGTCCCAACAAAAACTCTAAAACCAATGTTGACACCATGGCCATTTTCTACATAAGGACTTGACCTCATTGGGAAGATTAACCCCAATTAATCTAATGACCATAAACATATCCTTACCACCACAAAATATTTCACTAAGTGGGTTAAATCTATACCCCTCACTTACATGACTGGAAAGCAATTTTCCAAATTCATTTTCAACCATCTCATTTGTTACTATGGCATCCCCTCTAACATTATATCAGATAATGAAGGATCATTCAAGAACAAGGATGTAGAATAGTTATGTACTAAATATAACATTCCATAACATTTTTATACAACATATTACCCTCAAGTTAATGGCCAAGTTGAGGCATCTAACAAAACTATTGTCAATATTCTCAAAAAGATTGTCAGTGATGCTAGTCATGATAAGAATTTATATATATTCTCTACCTTTTGGGCATATGATACCAATCATCATAATCCCACAAGAGCCACTCTATACTCACATGTTTATGGTATTAAAGCCATCTTTCCCATTAAAGTCAAATTATCTTCACTGTGCACCTCTTTCAAGCATGTCCTAGATGATCATGACTATCGAGTAGCCCTCCTACAAGAACTAGACCTAATTGATGAGAAACACACAACCATGCTCAAAAATATTTAATCGTATCAAAACTAACTCAAAGGCCACTATAATTGATGTATTAAGTATATAAAATTTGAATTTGGTGATTTTGCTCTTAAAGAAATCCAAAAGAATACCATAACTGAGAAGAAACATAAAGGAAAATTCAAACCAAATTGGATAGGGCCTTTCATCATCACTATAAATTATGGATCAAGAGCATGCAGACTCACCACACCAAATAGAGATGAACTTTTTGAGCTGATGAATATTATTCATGTCAAGTGGTACTATGTTTAAATTCTAAGGTGTATTATCTATAAGGACCATTTCAATTGTGCCATTTTATCACTATTATTCTTTGTAAAAATACCATCCTTATCCATCCTCTTAGCTATATCTACTTTCTAATTCCATTATATTGACCCAATGTTTTCTAAAGCCTATCCTATTTGACCTTGGTTTTTACCATTCATTACACATTTTTAACATCAAGGTATCTGATCAGTTTCATCAATTAGTTCAAGTACTTTAGATAGAGATTGTATTTTGGAATAGTATGATATAAGTTTTGGTAGTTGCATCCTTCATTTGTTATTCCTTTCTTACCACTGATATTTCTATCAATTATAACCACATTTGGGTAAATTAGTAACATTGATCTATGTTGTTATGTCCTGATTATAACTTCCTATAGGCAAACTAGGGTTAATATTAATCTTTGATGTACCAACTTGCTACTTCCTATGTCATATTATGAATTTTTACCAACTATGCCTATTTTATTTGAATTTATTGCTACACTAGTCAAATTCCTCCATTATAAGGATAGAACTATAGTGACTTGAGGTCCTACTCTGGGACTATGTACGTAGTACTCAATACTTGTTGAGTTCAGCTCAGTCACCCTATGCCACACACACCATTTTGTGAACAACATAGGTTTTAATTCTCTTGCCATTTTATGAGCTTGAAACATTTAGTGTCTCATCATTCATGATTGAGTTGAGATACTCCAAAACAATTCCAAAAACTTTTGAAAAATTGTTAAAAAGAATAAAAACATTGACCACTTCTTTGCCTTAAGGATTCTGGGAACCCTTACTAAGTAATAAGAAAATCACTTGTCATTTACTTTCCCCATCCTTTTTAGAATTTTTTCTCTCATGCACTTTCCATTTTGAAATAACATTTCTCTTCTTCTATCACATCCATTTTGTTTATTTTCCTTAGTTATCACATTTTTCGCATTCCCTGGGAGAACTACATTTAACCTAAAATTTTTATTGGATATTACATCCATAAAACTATGTAGTTATCATCCACTTTCCTAGTGCATATGGAGATAGCTTGACCACCCCCTTCATTTTCTTCTATTTCTTCATTTTGTTCATTTGTTAAGTTGTCACCTATTTTCTAGGGGAAATGTTTGTAGGATTTCTATTGAGTGTTTCTTTATTGTTTGTTTATCTATCTATTTGTTTTCTTTCATCACTATTGCCTTGATTTAGTTTATGTGTGTTCATTGGGTGATTCCTTACCCACACTTACACTTGAATCTCTCCATATTCATATGTTTACATTGTCGTCATGGTTTCTATTATTGATAAATTATTTTCTATTAAGTATTGGATTATGAGAGTCATTCCTTATGCATATTTTGACCAAGTCCTCATGATGTTATACCATGATGCCTATCGACACATGCTACAAAAAACCTCAGCTTCAATAAGTCTATTGATCAATGGTGGCATCTATTTAGCACTAACATCCTGATTTAATCCTAATCATATCCCAAATGGAGTAATTAAACATGAAAGAATTTCAACCTTTATTAGTTCAAATGAGCATCTCCCTACTAGTAGGTTGTTCTAATTCATCATTACCCTTTGTGTTAAGTTATCATCATCCTCAACCAATTTTATCATGTTTTCCATAATTTGGTTCCAATAATTATAACCACCTATGAGAAAATCATTTCAAACTCCCACCTATATTTCTCAATGATTATAACTACCTCTAGGCAAATCATTGTGTTATCACCACTTTAATTTTTTTGCCTATATAGGGGCATGATATTATCTTGTTTATCTATCCTAACTAGGATAACTCCATCTTCTCAATGATTATAACCACCTTTAGGAAAATCATTGTGTTATCATACCATGTTGCCACTATCAGGGTATAATGCTTATAACTACCTTTAGGCAAACCATTGTACACCATCCCATTTGCATTATTAATGATTTTGACTAATTTTTCACTATCATTGTGTTTTCACCCCATCATCTTTCCTTTCTTTGGTCCTCTCATTTCATTTCTTATCAAGGGACCATTTGTTGATTTTCTTGTGCCAACCGTTCCCTCAAGGGGGCATCATATAGTTAGTTTATCATCATTATAGTTTTAGGTATACATGACCTTTTCATTATTTGAGAAGATGCTACTATGCTTATATCTTGTAATGCCTTCCCAAATAGGGGCAAACTATAAACACCTAAATCTAGCCACTAATAACCTCTAACCAGGATTTTGTCTAATTTCCACCCAAAATGCACAATTTGGCCTAAAAACACTAAAACATGATAAATGATGTGAAATTGACATATTCAAGTGATAATTTTGGCCAAAGTATCATTAAATGGGGTAATGTAATTTATGGGCCAAATAACTTTGATCAAATTATTCTGAGTCAAAATGTTAATTTTACACTCAGGTGCTCTGGATTGATCTTTCCTATCAAATCTTCTGTATAAGACATGTATCTTTGTTATTTTTTATTATTAACATCCTAATTTGGAATACAGATCTAATGCATTTGATATTTCCTTCCAATTCTAATCTATTTTGGACCAATAAAAAGGCATCTTGATAAATTTGAGTAATTTGTGCACAAAGTGCTTAATCATGCTTAAGATCTAATTAACCTAAATCAAGGCATAATTAATAATTCCATGGAAAATTGTTGAAAACTTGTTTTTATAAATGAATTTTTAATGTCTGCATCATCAGGTAATCTCATTTATTTAAAGACATCCCTAGGCCATAAATGCCATAAATATCAGGATTCATGCCCTCCATGCCTCATCAATGCCTTCCATGATGCCCTCCATGTCTCTTATTTTCCCATTCTTCCAATGTCATGATGAGGATAATTACAAACTTAATTCTAAAAATTGAATTAATCCTCAACCACACATCTTAATCTTGAGATGGATGGTTTAAGTTGATTCTGATCAATCTCAAAAATCTATAAATAGAGAGGCCATAAACATCATTTCTAAGCTATTTTTATGCAAAGTTATAATGCACAAATATCTTCAAAAATACATTGAAACTAATGTTACCATGCCAAATTGATTCCAAGCCAATCCAAACTACAAGCCAAAGTTGCCAAGGAGAGATGGAGGTAGCCAAGCTTCCATTACCAAGGACTTCATGAACACAAAACTAAGTAATCCACTACTACAAAGGCATTTTTAGAATCCAAGGAAGGTGAAGGAATTATTGTGTTTTATTTCTTACTTTTTAGTTGTGTTTTTCATTTATTTTTATTAACTAAGCTCTCCCTAGTGTTTAGGCCTAGAGATGTTATGCTATTAGTGTATTTTTTTCATTTTGGAACTAACACCATACTAACCATCCTCTCTTGAGTTAAATTCCTAGATCACAATATCCCTAGACTCATTTTGAAAATACCTTTCCAATGGTCCTTTTTCTGGTGTGAAAGAGGATAATCCTCTTCATGTGTGGAGGGTGTTTCAAAAAATGGATGTCTTGTGGTCAAAATTGGGGAACCACTACAATGAGCTAGGAAACCAGCTGCTTCTTTGATTGGGATCCTTTATTTGACCTAGGATGGCCCACTTTCATGTCATATGTTGCTTCTATTTCTTATTTTTCCTTTTTGTGTTGAATAATATTTTTTAATATTGTAATTAGATTATCCTTCTTAACTACATGAGCTAGTGTACCTAACATTTCAACCATGGCATCGGAAAATATAAACCTCACCACTAAGAATCTACTTTAGCATTATAGAATACTTCCAAAGGAGTGATTGCAATTTTTTTTAAAAATGCATTGGCTCACAAAGGTAAAAATTATTGAAATTGTATTATCTTAAGATTAAAAGTGAAAAACCACCACAATATTACAAAAAAACTAACCCTAGGATAGATCCTACATGTACTTGAAAAATTGATAAATAAGTGATAAAAAATAATAAAATGAAAAAAATAATTAAGAAATGGTGTGAAGATTGGAAAAAATAAATAAATAATATAATTTAAATAGAAGTACTAAAATAATTGATATCCTACATGGAAACAATTGAAAGAACTTAAAATCAATAATATTAAACATACACATGTGCAACATCAAGCTACACATTCCTTATAACCATGGTTTGAAACAACTCTTTACAAGGGAGGCCATCATGGAGGATTACCAAGCAACCGCTTGGGTTAGTTAGTGCATCCAAGCTTAAATCATAGGGAGGTAAGATATCATAACATTATATATGTACATTTTATGCTCTTTATCATTATGTTTGATCTAAAATAAAATTTTATATATCTCATTGTAGTTTTAGTTTTCAATGTATTTATTAAGCCTTTTATTTGTATCATTTTTCATTTTTGTGTCATGTTATTTCACAACATTATGTTAAGAATATTGTAGTTGATATCTCTATTTATAGTTGTTTTGATCATTGGTGATAATATTGAATAACTAATACAAAATCTACATTCACAGTAACTGTGCTCTTGGTAATTTATACACCACCTCCCTTGAATAATATATTTAAGATAGGCATGGTTGATGAAACCTTTTAAAAAATTTATTGTATATAAATAATGTTTTTTCATAAAAAATAAAAAATTCTAATATTTAGCTTGAAGAATAATTGGAAAAATCACTTTTATATTATAAAATTATTATGATACGTGTTTCTTATTTTGGATTTAGTGGATCTAAATGAGCTAAAACTATTGGAATTCATATTTTACAAGATAAGTTGTAAATGATATAAATTTGAATGCTAAATAGATATTGATATTAAACTTAATATTTTTAGAATTGACAAATAAAGAGGGGAGATAATGAACTTAGTATATTTTTTATCCATATTACTCACTACCTATGTCATTATTCTTGAAATAACTCTATGTAAGCATTGTAACTATTCATATTTGGAAATAAGATCTCAAAATATACCAAGACATTTCTAGTGAAATATTAGACACTTGCAGTCAAGAATTCTATACACTATATGCCAATACTATTTAGATTGATTTTACTTGTTTTTCTACCATAGATCATTGTTTTATCTTTATAAATGACTTATATGTGTTTTTTGATCCTCTTTATTGAGTGTAGATCCTAATTTCACTTCTCTTTGAATTGGAACCCTAGATTCACTTTTGACACAAGGTTGACCTAAAAAGGGAATTTAGAAAGATTGGTTGGAGAATGGAAAACACTTCACACTAAGTGATCAATAATTTCATGTGTTGAAACACTTTGAAGAGGGATTAAACCATGTGTAGGTATCCCACCTATGTATGTGTTATAAATTATGTTCCACTATAATACAATGGAATGATTTGGATTTTGACATTTGACAACATGTAACTTTGACCTTGGGATTTGTATTTAGGCTTAGCTTTAGGGATGTTCCTTTAAGTAATTTTCATATGTGTATGATTTTTAAATAATATCTCAAGGATGTGTAAATAAATTTCTCAATGTGAAAGTGGTTCTTAATGTAATTTAAAAGTGAGTAAGATCTCAAGATTTGTTTTACCTAATTTAGATTAATGCAATCAAAACTATCCCTAATAAGATATAAACTTGTATAATAATTTAGATTGATAAATTTATAATTTAAGCATAAATATGAATTTAGAATCTTGGAACTAATTTCAATTATTTGAAAAGTGACATATGCTAAATATAGTAATTAAAATAAAGGGATGAGTACTTATTTTTTCTAGGTAAATGTCTGACTGTGATTATATTTTGGAATTATAAATCAAATAAAAGAAGTTTATGATTCATTTAGTTTAGGAACTACATTTTAAGTTATATGTAGTTGACTACCTTATTTTGGCTCAATATAACCAGAAAATACTAACATGTATTGTTCAGTATTAATATCTATATATATGATGGACTATGACCATACATTCACATTTTCTCATCTATGTGTGTGTGATCCAAAACCTTGATGAGGTGCAAAACTCCATAAATTAGCCTCTTTCACCTCAAAAACTTAGGTGTTCTTGTAAAATATAGAAAATTTTAAAAACCAAGAAAGTGTAATGCATTGAGTTGAACCATTCATGCATATTTGATGATTGACCTCTACCCATGCATCCTATACTATGAAGAGGAAAATCAAGACAAACATAGTTCTCCAACCTAGTGTGATTATTAAACTATGCTCCTTCACTATATTTATGTAATTAATGACTTGGATTTGATACTTGAAAATGATTTCTTTGAATTGGATCTAGTGTGCTTCAAACTTGGCTTATGACTACTCTTAAAGATATTTTAAATTTGGGAAGAATATGGCATATATTATCAATGTGAAATAGTGTATAGATGTGTACCAAATAAGTGCCAAGCCAATTTTTGAATGGGACCTTGATTTTTAATATATGAGTTTGATTGGGTAATTTATCATGCCACTTACAATCTAGTAAAATGGATTGACACTAAAGAAACATTTGATTTTATAAATTAACCATATCTAGGAGAGGTTTATTACCAACTATATTAGGTTGATATCAACTACTGATACTGACCAAATTTGTTGAAAATTACTTATTGATGCAGGATCATATCCATAGTTTTTTAGGTGTTAGTCATATTGTGTTTTTGAAGTCTTAAATGGTCTAGGTGTAACACATAAATTTCCCTCTAAAATCATGCAATTTAAATGCTTGAAAATTGTATATGTCTCATAATCAGGTAATAAGGCCTAATTGTGATAAAAGGCAAAATTTATGTAAATGTTATTAAAATAAGATTTTAAGATCATATTTTATGTGATCTCACTTCAGTTAGGTGAGTTATTAAGTGGTGAGAGTTAGTGTTTTGTTTAACAAGTTGTTGAGTTTATGTAGGAGTTAGTTGCATATGATTAGGATTAGAGATATGGAGTCTAAGTTTAGTTTTTAGTCTTGTTAGTAAATCCTTAATCAAAAATAGGTGGATGATCATCCTTGGAACATATACTAATGAATCATTGAAATATGAAAATATGATGGTTTGTTAATGATTTTCCCTTGGCTGTACTTGTAGACCAGACAAAGTAGCAAGCAAGACATTGATAATCAATGTTTAAGTAGTTTCCTTCTTAAATGTGAGTGCTCAGACTCTTATTAGAGATAAAAACAAGCTTCATTCAATTTATTTGAAGTCCTTACACCCTAGGATGCTCTCTATAGTTTTATTTGTATGTTGATTGTGCCTAAACTAGGGCTTTGTTGATCTCAAAATCAATATAGTGAAAATTCTCAAAACTTTGAAATCCTTGTGTTGTTAATTCATGTACCTACTATTTAAAGTTTCAAGGTAAAACTCAATGGGTAAGGTCACTTTCTAATTTAAACTTGTTTCTAGCCCTTATATATATAAAAATTATGAGACAAAATGCATAAAAGGTGATTTAAGGACAAGGAATGAATAGATAATGGGTTAGAAAATTTTATTAGGTAATTTTGTATTTATCTTATGGTTATTTAGATTTATATCTTCTTTTAACTCTTTGCACCTTCCTAAATAGGGAACTTAGAGGCCTAATTAGGCCTGACACAGTCAATAGAAGTGTTATTTCATACTAAGGAGTTGTAGGTGAAATTAACATATGTTATATAAGTCTTTAATGGGTGATAGGATCAATTTATATAATTGTCTTTTCAAGAGTTTCAATAAATATATGGTAAAATTAGGGTTTATAGGGTTACAAGGATCTCAAGCTTGTCTACAAGGTGGTCATAATCTCTAAGTAATTTGGCATTTAGGATTGGATCAAGACAGGTTAGATTAGGTGTTTTAAATATTTTATGATGTTAATATAAGTTTTTTTACATAAAATTCAAGATGTCACTCTTGGTTAGGTCTTAGGTGATATGTACCAAGTGTATATTGTGAGTGTATGCAAAAAAAGTGAAGAGTGTATAAGGGTTTTTGTGTTGAGGTTATGATATTCAGATTCATAGTCAAGACTCTAGTTGATACATAGTCATAAAGGGTGTTATTGTCATTATATTCACTAGGAATGTTGTCTTATTGAAGGATCTTAAAGTTAAAGAAATAATTCCTTTATATAATATTGTCACCAATAAGAACATTGGTGACTGAATGTATATCTCAGCCTATTAAAGAGAAAAGTTAACCACTTGAGTTAAAGAATGAAGGAAGGAGAATTTAGATATGTATTGCAAGTGGCCCTGAGGTAGAAGAAGGTTGACACCATCTATGTACATACACACTAAACTAAAGGTTTGTATATATTTGTGTAATACATTTAATAGGTTTTAAATAGATAATAACATTGTTATAGGTGTATAATAATATAAAAAATGGTTCAAATCTTAAGATAACATGAAGTGTGAGAGAATGGATAATTAGAATGTTGTTTGTGTGCTCAATTCATGCATGATAAATATGTGTCAAAATTATCATTATCAGGTAATTGATAAAATATTATAGTATTTAAAAATGCCCCACTTTTATTATAGTAATGAAATTTATATAGTGAAATGATAAAATGTACCCAAGTCTATATAACATACTATGTAATTGGTGTGAATCTCCAACTAAGTAGGTCACTTAATAGAAAAACTTAAAACTATGTTTAGTTAATGTCCACAGATTAATAATTTTAATGTGAAACTTATTATTCTATACAAGATCATACTCCAAAATACTCATGAGATTGGGTATTTTGAAAGAGAATAGTGGGAATAAAGATGAAATTTTGTCCTCCATTTTAGGACTAATATGAGATTAGCCTAGGGCATAGTTATAGGTTCTTTGATTCACAATGGAGTCTATGTGGAATAATATCTAAGAGATGTAGTGCCACCATAAAATATTTAACTCTAGTTATTGTGAGTTATTTACTTGGTTTTTATACTAATTTTAGTGTGTTTCACTTTACCATTTTATAAAAGAAGGGGTAGGTAGTTCATGTTCTAAAACAAACACAAAAGAGAGGGAGAGGGAAGGGTATAAAAGAGAAGGTTAATTGAATAAAAATAACTTTGTCAATGTGGGAACATGAAATGTATTATATCTACCATCAAACCATTGAATTATAAGTTTATCCACTCCTTAAAACTTAGTCAACCCAACAAGTGAGTGTCCAAAGAAAGTAGGTCCAAACATAATGATTTTAACCCTTATTATGAACAAGACACAATGACTAAACACTACTTGAACAAAGTTTTCTACCAATAAAAAATACCTAAGGCACATAATATTAATGGGGGATTGTGTTCAACACATGTAAAGTATCTAAATGAGATAAATCATAGTCTATAATTGCATCAATATTACACATAAAATAGAGATCAAAACAACCAACACAACTATTGCACAAATCGATTATGTGTTTACAAGCAACACAAATACTTTTCACATATTTATAACATCAACATAAATATCTTTATTCAAACTTGAAAGGCAAAATGTAAATTAAATAGAGACCAAAGCATAGGTAAAATCCCCAACAACATTTTTGCAAAGTTTTCCTACATAAAATTATATACCCTTAGTGAATAGTGTGAGAAAAATAAAAATGAGGAAGGATATGTGGAATCCTAATATAATTCCTTTAGAGCCTTAATGCCTAATATTATCTCTCTTAACAATGGAATTATATCCCTTTTAAATAGATAATTCATGAAGTTCATGGATTCGACATCCAGCTCATCCCACTAATGATTTGTTATGGATATCAATGCTCAAGAGACTATGATGATACTAAAATTGATTCCTATAATCTCTTAAGATAAAACATCAAAGTACATGGGATAAACTAGGCCCAATCCCCCAAATATAGTTAGGATTTCCTATCACCACTCTATGCTTAGCTTCTTCTCTAACCATTTCTAATGGGCCCAATTAAAACATGCCACCTCATTTGGATTAATTCCAAAAAAGAATCAATGGTCCCATTTTCTCCATTTCTTAGAGACTCATTTCTATTTGACCATTGGTGACCTATCAAAGATTCTTATGATCCTTTGAAGATCTATTCATCTGTTTAAGCTTAGGCTCGATACAACCCTCAATTCAAGCTTACTACATTCAACCTAAGAATTTTGTCTCACATTTACAAGGGAATAAAAAATCAATTTATAATGAAGAGTGTTCACTCAGTTACTTAGTCTAAAATATTTTTTATGCTTGAAACTCATTCATCAACTATGTCAAGTGTCAACATAAGACTGGTCCCCTTATTATGACATAAAATGGTTTGGGATTGCAAATGGGCTTGCCACTTGGACACATGTCCATATACCATTAGTTGTTATCTTTACACACTATCCATGAGCTTAATTTTTAGCTACCACTTGTCATGTTGCCATTTGATCTAGGTTCTATCCAATTCACTCAATCCTCTCTCCTAATATCAGCTCCTATTTATTTATATAGTGGTTGTGTGTCTTCATTTCATTTCTTAAGATCTCCTCAATTTTAACATCTTTATCAAAACTAGGAGACTAACAACATTTAAATTTGGTTGATGTGGCACTTGGTTGGTTACCAATCTATCATCTTTAATCACTATATCAACATGGGAATTTGAATCTAAGATGCACAAATTCCATGTGGTGTGTACCCATTAGATATGGGCTCTAACAATTTTGATGCCTCTAACACCCTAAGATCTTGACTTTGAGTGGCTAACACTAGGAACTCACCAAAAAAACTAAGTATAAACCTTTCTTTTGTGCCTTCTCCAACACTTAGCTGATTTTGATTAATTCAATTGAAATGCTCAAGTTAATGAGATTGGTTTATGAGGATCTCTTTCATGATTGATGGAAACTTATAAGTTACATCTTTAATCATTTGGCTAGGTAGGATATTTATTTTGTGCTCATGAATTCTAAGCATGAACTTGGGCCCCATTTCACCACTTGTTAGATTGTCAGCATCCATGGGTTTTGGATTTAATAATTTTGTATCAACATATCCCTAAACACATGACATCTTCTTGATAATGTAGGAGTTTTATGTATTTGTATTCAACCATCATGACATGTCATGGTCTTGTAGGTCAGGGTCTCTTAGGATCTAACATCTTTTTTAGGTCTAGAAGACTGACATCTCTGATAGTGGGGCCAACCATTGGTTCTAGATCCTAGAAAATCTAACCATTAAGCCACATAGTTATCTTTCATTTAATTAGGCTCTCCTGACCTCAGTTTGCATAGATTGACCTAGAACTACAAGGTAATGGGATTTCACCACATGGAAACATCTCACTAAATCATCATTATGATGTATATTGAGGTTGCATGAATATCTTTGGGTAAGTGGATTTACATGATTGTGACATGTGGTTCAGTCTTACTAACTCATTTTTTTGAAGTGCTAATGATGTTACTACTTTTTACATAACCCTCCAAGATAGTAAATTATCATAGCATGATGCCATATAGAAGCATCCCAGTAGCCTACTTGATCAGAGGTTTACTAATGTGGATACCCACTAAAAAACTTTTAGAAATTATTGTCTTTGAAAATCCTTTTTAAAGGGTCTAAGACTACTGGGAGATTGACACATGGAGCTAGGCAACATTCAAATATAAACTACCAAGTTTCATTGAGTAGAAAAGTGACACATGGCACTAGGAAAATTTTGTAAAATTGGATAAGTTCCAAAAGTATTGAAAAGGGGGTATGAATCCCAAAGATTCATAAGAAGTCATTATGTGTACTAAGAAAAGCATTGATAACCTATAGTCAAAGGATAAAATAACATAATCAGTAATTAAAAATTTTCAAAAGTTAACGGCTAAGGTGAATGCCAAAAAATGGCTAAGTAAAAGAGTAAAAATATATGAACACTTAGTCATTTTGTTCAATTATAAATATAATTTATTTCATTTAAATAAAAGGCAAGGCAACAACATTAATACCATCTAAATTATGAATTCAAAACTTATAATTGATTCTATTCGAATGTGATAAATAAGATAACTATTATGTTATTTGGTAATGAACATTCACATTAGTCAACTAAATTTAAGCACGTAAATTTATTATAATACATATATCAATTATTAACTTAGATTGAGATTCCTTTTAAAATGAAATAGGTTGAATCAATTGGCATGAGTGACTTGGGCTTGAGGAACTTGAGTTCAATAGACTCAGGATTGATGTAAGTGAGTAAACTTGGGATCTTGATAAAAGTGGGTCCCCTTTTTAGTCTAAATAATGGGGCATGTTGTGCAAGAAAAAACAAATGGAAACTCCTACCGTGAAATACTCTTAAAGTATTTTGAGAATCTAGAATCTTTGTTGGGAGAATAAAATGGAATAATAAAACTACGTAGGATATTACTTTGAATATTCATGCATTATATATTAAGTTATCAGATAATGTATTTTATCCTATCATCCTAATTTGTGAAAGGATAGAAGATGAAAAGTCTCCTCATTTAGGTGCCAATGTATGAATAAGAATATGAATAGTCAAGAACTGAAGTGACTATAAATATGTATGGTTATATGAAGAATCTGATGACCTTTTACTAAGATCAAAATAAACTCTCTTATTCATGGTTACCTGTCAAATCTCTTATGTTAATCCTTGTTTGTGTTATCATGTTTAATGTTTTGGTTTTATAGTTCTTAATGTAATCTGAATGCTCTGTATCTTTCAATAAATATTGGTTAATCCTAGTTTTTTCCTATCACATGATCATATCTTTGATTTCACAAGAAGAAAAACATTATTTGCAAGCTATCACTTGGAACAAACCATAATTCAAAGGTGTTAAATTTTATGGTAATAATTTACATACTAAGACACAATCTTGATAAAACCATATATGTGTGATTAAGTGATTTATTCATTTCATTTTCATTCATGCATCATAATTCAGATTCACATAAGGCCAAAACTACTAAAGGAAACAAATTTTACAATTTAGCTTAGGTGGAAGTAGTATGGGCATTCCTCTATTTCTATCCATGAATTTATATCCCCAATAGAGATACCTTTGGTCCCTTCCAAAGGCCTTGGTCCACTTCCAATCAAGAAAGAAAGCTTTTGGTGGATTTTTCCAAGATCACCCTTTTAAGTGAATTCTAGATTTTATATTTTGTATTTTAGTTCAATTCTTTTGAAAGGATATTTTACAAGTTCATTCATAAAGGGTTGGGGACCAAGCCATGGGTAAAATGAAATAAACAAGTACATGAAAACTCAATACAAACTAAAATTAGAGCAATACTACATTTATATTAACTTCATCAGAAGGATTCAAATAAGAAAATAATTATTCTAAATCCACTAGTTCTATTACAAATCATTTACCTTCAAAACTTAGGAAATGAACAAATAAATATTAATAGTTCACATAATTTATTAAAGTAAAATTACAATTAAAATCTTTGAGTGCCACCTCTGCTACCTTTACAATAGCCCCTATTTCATTTATTTGATTAATAAGGGAACCATAAGGAAAAAATATTTGGAACAAAACCAATAAGGAAAAAAAATAGAAAATAAAGAAAAGCAAGCCTAAGATAACAAACAATGGATAAGAAAGAGAAACTAAAAAAAGGGAAGGAAAAGGAAAACATATTCATAGGAAACATTCAAGAAAGTGCATGCTTAAAGCATTCAAACCCCTAATTATTTAGGATTTTGAGAAGGGCAAAGGAAACATATAATTTTGTATATGTTATCCTTTGTGATGGATAACCCATAAATATTTATCCATGTTCATTTCATGTAATTTAAACAAAATAGGACTATGATTTAACTTTTAAGGGTTATGGAGTTTAAGCCCTAGGTTATTTAAGGGTCTGAGTATAGTAAATAAAGCTATAAAATATCCAATAAATACAACCATAAATTTTTGAAATGACTGATATAATATGGTATTTATAAAAATATCAATGAATGACACATAAGTAATTAGCTATAAACTATTCAATATGAAGGATATCAAAGCTTAAAAATGGTATAAGAGATGGTCTGAGTGTCACAAATAGGATTCAAGTGTTAGAAACCCTCCTAGATAATAACATCATACTTTGGATGGTAGTGATGTGGCACTATTATCAACTTTGAGTGCTAGTTTCCTTTGTGCAAGAATTGATTTGTACTTATACTAGTAGCTATATTTGATTCTGCTAAGCTTGTTCCTATATGAACAAAACATGCTTCATTATCTATGATCTATTTTGACTAATTTTATATGCAAACCCTAGACCTCCATGCTTTTAGGGTATTCAATTGGAAAAACTATCAAAAGTGTGATGTTAGCTAGGTAGGCTGGTATCCTCAACACTCCATTGTGATGAGAGTTTTCTATATAACAATACTCTTAAGAGTAATCAATCTCAATGTAGTACTCCCCACCTAAGTGTTGGTACAAATACAAGTGAAGCTAGTATGAATATTGGTTAGAGTGATTTGAGTGAGGCTTAAGATTGTAATCTATGTACTATAATCTTATAATGGTTGTAGATGACTTTATATATAATTAGGGTAGAATAGGGATCAATAACATTGATTATGTACAACTTGTTTTAAGCTTGTTTGTATGTATTTACATCTAATTTCCATATAGTGAATACATGGATAAAAGTCATGTATATATACTAATTTGGTGATTGTTCAAGGTTTGAAATAGGTTTAGGCAAACCCTAGGTGTCTTTAGTATTTAAAATATATCCATTAGGGCTAAAAATGGGGAAAGTATAATAGGGCAAAACTGAGACACTAGTATGAGGCACTAGTGTCCAAGTATGGTTCTAATGTCCAAGTGGAAAAAATTGAGGCAATAGGGGCTTAAATGCCTAAGGGAGGGTATGAGACTAATTTTTATAGTCCTAGGGATGCATAAAGCCTATATAAAATTGGTATAAGTGTCTAAATAGGTCCTAAGATAGGTTTAAGGATAAGCTATAGATAGGTGGTTTCAAGTAACACTCATTGCACTCAAGTGACATTTTAGATGACTAAATTTTCCCATCCTTTATTCTAGAAATAAAAAAAAGCAAAATTACTAGGATAAATAAAAATAAATGTACATGGACTTACCTAAGAGGTTAAGCTTGTGAATCTAGATCTAAGTATGTGAAGCAAGATCTATTACATGTCCTAAAAATGAAACATGCATATAATCAATATTTACTTAAGAGATATCAAAATCAAATGAAAAAATGAGTAAAGAGATAAGAGAGAGGAAAGGAATAAATAATATTCATTGGGTATGCAAACCAACACATAAACCTAGTGGCATCTTATGTGTACATGTAATTAGTGATTAATTAGTGAAACTCTTGGACCTAGCTAAATGGTTTTCTCAATCCCCATGAGTGGGTAGCTTAAGAACTCAAGATTTACTTAAACCCATCATTATTCACCTATCTTCAGTGGATAATAACCTATGAATATCTTGGATTATACTAATATCTTATCCAACCCTCTTATGTAGGTGGTCCAAGAACTCAAGTAGACTATGACTCCATCATTGCCTACCCATGTGTAGTAGATGCATCTATCACTAAATTTTGAAATGTAAATTCAGTTGTATGACTATACCTAAAACTATATATAATGAATATATGGCCTATGAATGAGGTGAATCTTTAGATAGGGCTACCTACCTTGATGTACCACTTTGTGCGGGGGGGGGGGGAAGAGAGAGAGGAAAAACTAAAAAAAAACTATCCTAAGGGAAGTGATACACCAAATAATTTTATGAATTCCAACCATATGCATGTTACACATGAAACGAAGAGGCTAACCAAACATACACTTCTCCAATCTGCATCTTCTCATATTAATATTACTTTATGAGGTTATGGATGAATGTTTAGGCTAGGAGGAATAGATAAGAGTCATTTAATGTCATTAATGAATATAATAACTCACTCAAACTTGACACTTCCTAGAACACTTCACATGCCCTACAAGAAGAAGCTTTCCAACTACAAATAAATGAAAGAATGTGACAACCATGCTAAGGAAACAAGAGTTATCACTTATGAAAGATCAAACATTCAAAATGAACACACTAATAATAGTCATGGAAGAGGTAAAAATATTTATTATTATTGATCAAATTGTATTCAAGTTGGTAGGGCTTTTCCATACTCAGGTGGAGCATAAGTTATAAAGGCCAAAATGGCTAGTTTTTATAAAACTTGAGAGAGAGAGGAGAGGAGATAACTCCAAGGGTCACAAGTACACTTGTCAAGATGATAAAATGATTTAATTTTGCATGATAATAGGATGTGGGATGAACCATGAAAGTTTATAAGAGAAAAGTGGCCATACAAGGCATGAAACTTATGAAAAGTGGCATAAATTTCCTTTAACTAGCTCAGAAAATCTACCTTCATGATTATCCCTATTTGAACATCCCAAAACTTATTATGGATAGTTTTGATGATTTTAATTAAGGGGAAGGATATTATACATGCCTCTCTATTCATTATTTTAAATCTTGGCCATCTAGAATCTTCCCAAAATGAGTTATCACCATGTATAGTCCAAATACTCTTCTTTCATGCACCCTGTACACTTGGCCTCAAAATTGGATTTATTTTTCCATGAAAATACATGTGATGGAGTTGATGAAACTTTTAAATACTGTCCATATCCTTAGACTGGTTAGGTACACCTTAAAATCCCATCCATTCGAAGTTTCCACACTTCTCACCATCTTGCTCACTATGTCAATTTTGATTGACTGAGATGAGAGATATTATTTAAACTATTAAAAGTTTTTAAAAATAATTATATGGACTTATTTAGTTATTAAAAGTCCTAATATCCCTCTCAAACTTTATTTCATCTTCAGACTCCTAAAAATTACAAAACACATAAAATAGTTAAAAGTACCCTATTTTGTAACCTATCTATATAATTAAATACAACACAAAAGGGTGATGAGGATATTGATAGAGTATTATTCAACCTCAAATCATTTTTCTATACAAAATATTCCATTTTGGTGCCTTATTTCCTTCATTTCCCTCATCAGGTATAGACTAAGGGTTTGAGAGGATTTTAGACATTTTTACCCTCTTAGATATTGTTCATAGAGATCTCATGTTCAACCTTAAATATAATTCCACAAAAGAGTTTTTATGACCCTATATAACTTATCCAAATGTCTTAGGTTCCCATGCAAATTACCAAGAGATATATAAACCTCCAATGTTGCTCTATCAAGCTCTTCCTTCCACTTGCATAAGCCTAAGTTATCCTAAAGTCAAAAATGGCTTCCTTTATGTCTTATCTAAAATTTTAAGGATTTTAAACCTATGAAGTGACCTTTTAAACATTTTAAAATCCATATGAGGTATCATCTAAGGCTATAAGTGTGAATGACTCCCTATTTGGTCTTGGCCTAAAACCTTGTCTAATAAGCCTAATTGATACCCTTGTGTTATAGGACATCCAATTGGATTATTTACATTTAAAAAGATTTAAAACATATATAAATACAATAAAAATATAATTTAACAATTTATAATACCCATATAAGGTTATAAGTGAAAATTTCCTCTCATTTAGGTTTTAGGCTTAAACATGCTTAGTAGGGTTGACTACAAACATAGCCATCTAGACCATCTTGATTGGTTCCCTCCTTATGTGAGGTATTTTTAATGATTTTTTATGTGTCTCAAAACTTCATACACCTTCTTGGAAGGTTCAACCAACTACTTGGATCACCCTTTCACATTTTTTTTAAAGACTGTAGGGTTTTGCTTATAAGGGAAGTGGCCTCTGTCTGAGACAAAATAGAGGGCATGTAACTTATTTGAGTAGACCAGATGAATGGTGTAGTATATTAAAAAATTAATAAATAAACCCTACACAAAAACCTATCTTTATATTAGGTCATTTATTTCCTCAAATGTACTAAAAACCCAAGAGAGACTTCTAGGTGAAAGACTGTATGCAATGTTCAAGGTCTAGGCTGTATGTTGCAACATTAGAGATCCTTCTCTAAATAATTTTCATATAATATGATATTATTTTAACCTTTATAATAATTATTTATTTATTCAAAATTCATTCATCCTTATATACCCTCATGAATCCCTCCATACACCTTGGGTTCTCAAGATTGAGTGTAATTTTTTAGTGTGTTTATTCCAAGGCAACATACATGTAGGTCTTGTTTGCTCAGTTGGGCTTAATAAAATATCTAAAAACTCACATGAATATTAAATAACTATTTAAAATTATTATACCCATTTATTCACCTTGAGCTTAGCATAAATTACCCCTTAGACACATTTCTCAATTAATTGTCTACCTATAATCACCTCCACGTGATTGTAGGAGACCCTATAGGTGGATTTTATCCTCAAAACCCATGTTAAAAATCCAATATAAACCCATTTATATTATTTTGAGTAATTTTATTCTTGTTTTAATTTAATTAAATCATCATTAAACACTATCAACATTGAAGTTACTATCCTGCCTACTACCTGCTATGGTCAAACATAGTCAACTATGTTAGGAAAGGTGAAGTACTATAGGTGAAGATTATTCTCTTGAAAGGTTGAACTTTGTTATAAAATATCATGAACCATTTTAAAACCTCTCTCATCTTCCATCCTATGTGATTCCATCTCAAAACCTCCATCTTAGAATGTCTGTTATTACAGTCAGTTATAGGTGTGTACCTCTTTGTGAAAGGATACCTATAGGTATGCAGGAGACCATAAAATAGAGAAAATCACTCTTATTGATGATATTTATTCCATTAATGATCATTTTAACCATTTTTAACTATTCCCATATGTTTTCATGGTCTTAAAATATCAACTTGGAGTTTAAGGTCACTTTTGGATCAAAATCTTGTAGACATCAATGCCTGAGTTTAGTGTCTTTGTAGGCAAATTTAGGTCTCTTAAAAACTACCTTCCCCTGGTCATTCTGTCTCCAAAATTTGCATTACTCTTGTATATTGTATGGGATAAAATATAAATGAATTATTATTTATAATAATCATTTCCAACCCTACCGTATGACTCTGCCAAAATGACCTTAGGCCTCTATTTTGAATTTTTGGGGACTTAAGTCCCTAAATTGGTCATTTGATCTTTTGAAGGTTCCCACTTCCTATTTTGACAACTTATCATTCCAAATGGATATTACATTATATATTCACCATATTAAGATCTTAATGAGAGTTTCATCATCTAATTTAACACTTAAAAATGGTTCCTTTGCTATCTGTGGTACACCTATAGGTGGTCATGCAAGTGTACAGGGTGACAATGTATCTTGAATGGTTCTTACTCCTTGATTTTTCAATCTCACACCTAAAATAAGGTATATTTTACTTTAAAACATTATATTTCATCAAAAATTTCTCAACCTATCTCATGTTCTTCTCACAAGTACCTGTAAAACTCTACCAATGCCACCTGTAGGTGGATGTTCCCATGTACAGGTAGTAATGTGAGTATTTGCCAAATAATACATGATGTGTGGTTATTTAATTACATTTATTTCATTTAAATATCTTAAAATTCTTACTTTAAAACATGTATTTATTTTAAAATGTCTCAAAACCTCTATTCTCAACATGATTATTCTTTTCTAAGCACCTGTAGATGCTCACTAATGGTAGACTATGTATAAATTTTACTCATGATTGAAATAATCCCATTTTCTTACACCATATGGAAGATAAATCACTTTTATGTGTTTAAAATATATTTATAAACATTTTAAAACTCCCTATTACACCATGGATGTGATTTATAACCCTGCATAGCTCAAAAATTGACTATATATGATAGTATTTAAGCAAATTGGCTACATGATGTTTTATGACTATAATTTTATGGAGTATGCTTTGGAAGATGAGATTGGAAAGGTAAGGAGATAATATTAATTTTTAAAAATTCTAATGAAATAATCTCCATATTATTAAACCATTATCAAAGCATGAAAATATAAAAATGATGAAAACATGCATGTCATTCTCAAATAAGACTAGTCTATGAACCTAAGGTGATTTACCCATCAAAACACCTTGAAACATAAAAATAAGAATGGGAATAATTATAGGGGAAATAAAAAATCATATATAATCATTATTATCAAGTTAATTTCATGGAATCATCCAAATAAGAGCAAAACTTATAGGGTGTACAGATTAGCAAGCAAAAAACCATACTCAACTTCATGAGGATGGTTCATAAAGTACATACCACCATTATTTCAAATATTATTATTTAAATTAATATATATAATTTTAATTTTACCTTATGAAAGCATTTGACCTAGAAGTTCCCTAACTATTTGTACCAAGTACAAACCTAAGGATTGGTTTTGTGTGCCTAGAAGGGTGAAAAAGGATTAGAATGGTTTTAGGCCTTTTTTAATCACTTCCAAAGCATGTAAATCACTGATATGAGTGTGAGGAATATGAATATATGTTCCATGACCTTCTACCATGTTTAAAATTCTCCCATGGGCTGTACAAGTGCCAAATTCCCTTTTTTCAATTAGTTTCTTGAATTTCAATTAGATAACTTAAAATATTATGATTGAACTAAAATTCTTAATAGTAAATATGACCTATTTGAATTTTTAAAGGAAAATATGAAACATGGACACATTGGAAACCATGCCACTTGCATTTATGACCCCTAAAAGCCCACTAAATGACCCAAAATGACAAATTGACTAATATGACTAAGACCAAGACTAAGATGACATAAAATAACTTATAATACACCCCATGAAAAAATAATAAAAAATTTAAAACATCTAAAAACTCAATTTTTTACCTATAGGGGCCCCAATTTGACCTATAAGTTCAAATTTGGTCAATAGTATAGAAATATGTAACCTAGTAATCAAAATTATGTATAGGATCCCCCCAAATGGGAAAGTGTGTCAAATGAGAAACTTATGTATGTGCCCCTAGTGGGTAGATAGTAAAAAATATAAATCTATATTGAGGACCTAAGTTTTGTAGGAATCTGTAATACTCAAAAAGAACAAGTGAATCATGTATGCATGATAAAACTTATTAAACTAACATACATAACATATGTAATACCTAGAAAGTATAATAAATGTAAACATGAAAATGCATACAATCTATAATTTGTATTTTTTTGGAAAATATTTGAATGTTTTTATGTTTTTGACATATTATATTATTTTTTTATTTTTTGGATATAAGCTATGTACAAGCAACATGAAAATGAATATATGTATATAAGGAGAAAGAGTAAATGAATATATGTATAAGTAGGAAATAACATATTAACCATTGAGTTATTGAAAAGACTCGCTACCAAAGTGTCATGCATCAATCAAAGGAAGAATGATAGTGTTTGCTATGTGAAAAGGTATCTGAGGTCTAAGAACTAGTTGTACTGAGTGATCTATAACTGACACTACCTATGGAATGAGGATAGGAATATGTGAAGTTAACTTAATTGGCCTTTGAATTGTAAGGACCATAGGGATCCATCTAGTCAAAAATGTTGTAGCTGACATGGATACTCTATGATGAAAACTCCGTGAGCTCAATAACACTGATCTCAACATGAAAAGGGTAGAGAGAGGCTCTCTAGAATATATAATATGTCTTTGATGTAGGGGTATATCTAATAAGGGTCTATGTGGGAGAGTATGTGTACTTGGTAATAATGTAGAAGTAAACCTCACTTGCACTAGTGGCTTAATTAAAATTTATGGTGCGTTAACAAAAATTATACCTAGAACTACAATTGGTAGCTACTATGTAACTACTTATGGGATAGGTAAAGGAGACTTATATGGAATTAACTCAACTATAACCACCTAATTATCATGTATATACTTGAGGAATTTATGTATGATGGATAGAATTCATAGTATCCATGGCCTACTTAATAACATGTAAAATGTGCTTGGACTAGGTATGACTAAGAACCTAGTGGCCACATGTGCTAACCCAACATGTAGTGGGAGTACAATCTCCCCAATGGAGATTTAAAAATGTAAACTAAAACCATGACTAATTTTATTAGTTATAGAAATTTCATGCTCTAAATAACCCAAATGTTGTATAAGTGTAATGGTAGACATGTTAATACTTGACCCATTATCAACCATGACACTTTGAATAGGATGGCAATCTATTTAGGCTCATAAAAATATTACATATAAATATAAATCATCATTAAAAATATCCTAATCTGATAAAGTGATGAGAGGTCTAGTTTTCATTGTAGTATGATATTCACCCATGATATTATGTAGGGGTGTGTGTCCTTTATAGTAGTATGATAAGATGTCGGTGGTGGATGTTCTTAATATGTATAGTGGACACTTGAAGTGCCTCCTACCTCATTAGCTATAAATTTTATAATTGGATTTGAAAATATTTTCATTGCCTTACCTTCTATTGGTTGAGCTTTAGGTGCCTCTATAGGTGTGCCCACATCAATGATATTTACCTTTATCAAATCATGTATCTTATGTTTCAAACTAATGTATTTATTTTTAATATGGCCTAGTGACCTGTGATAGTCATAGAATGCATTAGAATAATCACTCTTTGGAACATACCTATTCATATCAACCTATTTAATGGGAGGGAGAGATATGACAATGCATTTCAAGATCTGATATAAAACACATGTTGGTGATTTTAGAAGATTTATGAAAACTCTCTGTGGAAGAGCTGATAAAACTATGTGAGGAGGTGGTTCTTAAGCTGCATTAGCTATTGCATTTTGATCATTATTATTTTCAGTGGGCCTTACTTTATAAGGAAATTTAATATAACTCTTATTAGTTGAATCTAATCCATTTGTTTACTTTAATTTTCCCATAGAGATAAGGTTGACTTACCTTTCTTTCATTATATGGGATAAATTTGTGAATGTTAGAAAATTCTGGAATAATATTGCTTCATGTAGCACAAGTAGTAAACATTTTTTGAATATATCTTGTATTTCTTTATCTACAATGGGGCTAGTCATGTTTAACAATATAGTTTTATATTTCAAGACATTTTTATATAGGTTCATTGGAGTTTTGCTTAAGTTGAGCCACTTGAACATATGAAACCCTATCAATGAAATATGTGCCAAAAATATATCTACCAATGGATTGAATGCTATTATGGATTTATTTTGAAGACCATATAACCTCTATAAGGTATAGTCCTTTAGACTATGAATGAATAACTCAGTAAGGACCCAATCATTAGAACATAGTCCAAACATGATATGTGGAAAGTTCATATATGGTGTTTTGGATCACCCTTATCATCATACAAACTAAGCTTAGGTGCCAAAAATATAGAAGTCATGTATATATACTGATATGGTGTTTGTGAAAAATTTCAAATAGGTTTAGGACAAACCTAGGTGTATTTGGGATTGAAAAGATATCCATTGGGTCTAAAAAGATGGAAAAGGACAATAACAGTAAACTTGGACACTAGTGTGGGGTGCTAGTGTCCAAAGTATGGTGCTAATGTTCAAATGACAAAAATTGAGGCACTAGGGGCCTAAATGCCTAAGGGAGTATGATAATAGTTTTAAAAGTTATATATATGCATAAAGCCTATAGTAAAGTTGTATACGTTTTTAAATAAGTCCTAAGATAGGTATATGGCGAAGCTAGGGATGGGTGGTCTCAAATAACACTCATTATACTCAAGTGATATTTTAGATGAATATAGACTATATAATTCTACATCATCTTTGCACCTAGATTATATAAATCATCAAGGATATGGTTTATAAAATACGTCATCCCATACATTGTATTATAGTGAAATATATGGATGGGTATTCATATGTATTATTCCAAATGGGATATTTACAAAAAACACCCAAATCCAAAAATAAAACAAACTCCCACTTATGATAAAAAACTTAAATCTAAAATTATTCTTCACAATCCACACCCCGTTGATAAACATACACCCTTACATTGATTGAAACATTGAATAATACACTTCACACCATAGACTCACATGAAATAGATTCAAATATTGATAACAAATACTTACATAGAATATAGGACTCATAAATCCCTCCACATTTAAAAAGATGGTAGCATCATAATTATCTCTTACAAATAACACATACTCTACACACTAAAAATCTACAAACTCCACACAAAATAAACCTAATGTTGAACACCACACAAACTCTACAAACTAGGACTCTGGATCTTCTTGAAAGCACACTCACAATCTCTATGTGAGATTGTCATACTAGATCAAGAGGGTTTCATCCATTGATCACAACCTTCATTTGGGTTTTCATCCAAAGAATAGGAAGGAGTTGAACACAAGTTCAATTCTCAAAATGGGGAGTTTAAATGATATATCAAATATGTCTTTGAAATGAGAGGAGCTTAATACTTATATATTTTAGAATAAAGAGGAGAAATGTAATAAATAAAAAGAGAGGGGAAATAGGGTGTATCATTTCACATGGTGGGAACAATATAAAAAGAGTGATAATCTTGGCCATGTGTAAGATTCAAAATCAAATCCCCAACTTTTGACAAAGTCACCTCCATCTCTCATGCTTTCATAATGGTGCATCTTTTGCCCATGTGAAGGGGTAATAATGATGGGAATATTTTTACTATTCACCCATGTGCCCATATGACTTCAAAGACAGTCCAAAACCTTATTTTAACTTCTCCACATACTCACATCATGAATCCCACAAGTAATGGTTCCATATTTATCCCTTATGACTTTTCCTCCAAAAGCAAACCCACGTGGTCAATAAAGTAATTCTAATTTATCTTCCAAGTGGAGTGGTACATCCCACTCCAAGTACATGCTCTTGACCCCATGTGAGGACCCCCATGAGAAATTCCAACTCATCCACATCCACCTCATCTATTACATAATCACTTGCATCCCCCACCACATCACTAGTGAATAGTGATAGTGAATAGTGCCTACATGAATAGTGACTTGGTGAATAGTGTCCCTATGAATAGTTCTAGAGAAACATTGGAATGACCAATTTTTCCAAAACATAAAATTAATTGAAAAGGGTACATGACATCATACATACCAAAATTATTAGAAAATACAACCTAAGAGTGGCATGTTCTTGATGATATCCAGTAACTGAGTCACTTGATGGCTGATTTTTGATACAAATGAATGACTATGTAGCATCCTCATCATTGTACTAGTTATATGAACTATTGATTCTTCCTCCTACCAAACACATATTGATTTAGAGTGAGTGATCAATTTTAATACCAAAATCATAATATACTAAATCATCAATAAAGTTCACATCAAAATCAGCCATATAAAAGGAAGGTGTTCAACTACCTCAAATTCATAGATTAGAATATTTATAATTGGATTCCAACACTTACCAGTTCTTCCTTTTGGATGAGTTGATTAATTTCCTATATATCTAAGGTATTTACTTATTCATCCTTTTTCCAATCCACCTCATCTTCTAGTGGCATCCATTTGAGTTGGGAATCCCTAAAAATCTCATAATCTAAACCAAACTCTTTATTCAATTCATGCAATTCATGCATCAATTTATAATCAGGGTCCATTAAATCATAAAAAAGTACATATCTATTAAAGACACATTATGAAAAGCTAGTTAAGCATCAAGACTCAACATAGCAGGGAAAATCAAATTTGACAAAGCTTCATCAAAAAGTGGAACCACATCAGATTTATCATCAAAGATAATATCAACTCCCCCTTTGACATTGAGCACATAAATATTATCAAGAGTCTAGACTATTGGATTTTACGTATTCAAATCTAGTGTGATAGAACTGTCCTTTTCATAATTTATGTATTTAGAAATTATAGGTTACCTATGTTTCTCTATGTTCACCAATTGGTTATGGGAAAAATCACATCCATTTATTTAGGTAATCTTATGAATGGGGTCAGGACACAAAGGTTTGGGGTGATAATAAATTATGGGAGTGTTACATTATTAATGGACTTAATAAAATGTCATGCCTAGGATCCCCATGATAAATTTGTGTCTCTTCCATTTCTTCCTTAGATTCATCATCATCATACACTAAGTATTGTATGTTTTCCCTCATAGCTACAAATCTCTCAAACATAGATGAACTAAGAGTGACTTGAAAATATGATCCATTCCCTAGATGTCTAACCTCATAGACTATTTTAAAAAAGGAGTCAATGTGTTTATGTTTCAAGATGAATGGGTTATCCCTATGATGAATCATGAGACTCTAGGATTCTCTAGTACTTCTCTTATTTCCTACTTGGTTTGCCTAATTAAAGGTATCATGATTAAACTCATGGGTTATCCATGGTGCTACCTACATATTAGACACATTATTAATATCAAATGCATTTTGGACTATAAAAAGGATAGGGACCTAGATTTGTATAGGATATGCTACTATAGAGTTTAAAAAACTAAAATTAGTACTTGAATTAGAATAACTAAAAGGTGTTGGACTGTAAACTGGGTCTAATTAATGCCATGTGGTATTCTATTTCAAAAATTTGCTAACACCTAACATATGCACATTGGGTAAAATAAATGAACATGAATGACCTCAACGATTCAATTGCCTATCTATGATCATAACCTCTACATAAGTGGATGATATATAAGTGATGTGAGGGTCCCTAAAAAACAATAACCTCCATGGGTCTAGGAAACTTTAGTGAATTTATAATGTAAGGATGAAAGCAAGTTTGTAAGGTGGAGTAAGAATATTATATATTTTTTTAAACTAGGCATTGAAGTCCTAAATGGGCTCATTCTCACACCTCATAGACCAAATGTTTATGTAAAATGTTTGGGTCAATTATTTTCACAAATTTGGCAAGGAAGGTGTTCTAGAGTTAAACCCAAGAAGTTATGGTTTCTCCTGGCAAGTTTAAAAACCAATAAAAATCACCATCAACCAAAGTAATCATGAACAAATGGCATGCCACATCTTAAAATTGGACCTTCAAGACTCTTAAGGTAGGCTTAAATTAGGTGATGTTCCCCTTTATTATTTAGCTTTACATACGACTAAACTTGGGAAAAATATCTCTGAGTTCTTAGGTAAGGCTTGGATAACACGAAGGATATTAATGGTCATCCAAACTAGCCAAGACATAGGGACTTCTATGTAGAAGAGAGGTTAGGGATAAGCTAAAAATAGAAATGAATCATAATGAGCTCAACTACCAATGGTTTCCTCTCTCTTATGGATGGATAACAAGTTATCCATAAGATAGAGGAAACCAAAATATCCTAATAAACAAGTAGCCAAAATTTCAATAAAATCAAATCAAACCTCTTTCCCAATACCAACTCATATTAGTGTGAGATTAAACACACAATAAAAGCTAAAAGGAAATTGGAATATTGTAAATCAGCCCCTAGGTGCTTGACCTCCATCCTAATGCCAACTATTGCTCCGTATAAGATCTTGCTCTAAAATACTCATGAGATTAGGTATTTTGAAAGTGAATAGTGGGAACAATGATGGACTTTCATCATCCATTTTAGGACTGACATGAGATCAACCCATGGAATAAATGTAGGTATTTGGAATTATAATGGAGCCTACATGCAATAACATCCAATAGATGTATTTCAACCATTTTATATTCAATTTTAATTGTTATGAGTTAATTTATTGGTTTTTATACTAATGTCAGTGTGTTTCACTTTACCATTTTCTAAAAAAATGGGAGGTAATTCAAGTTCCAAAATAAACATAAAATAGAGGGAGAGGGAAGGGTAGAAAATAGAAATTTATTTGAATAACAATAACTTCATCAATGAAGGAATAAGAAAGGTATTTTTTCTACCATCAAACCATTGAATCATAATTTCAACCACACTTTAAACTTATTTGACCTAACAGGAGAGCATCCAAGAAAATTAGGTCCAAACATGATGATTTTAACCCTTATTATAAACAAGACACAATGACTCAACACTACTTGAATAAATGTTTTTGCTAATAATAGTAGTGAAGACACACTTTATGAAGGGGAAATTATGTTAAACACATTTAAAGTATCTAAATTAGTTAAAACATAGTGTAAAATTACATCAATCTTACACATAA
Source organism: Torreya grandis (assembly GCA_037957365.1). Lineage (NCBI taxonomy): Eukaryota > Viridiplantae > Streptophyta > Pinopsida > Cupressales > Taxaceae > Torreya > Torreya grandis. The sequence continues at coordinate 569,020 of JARHVA010002885.1, read as the reverse complement.
AATGGAGATAAAAACAACCAACACATCTATTGAATAAATTGATTATGTGTTTATGAGTAACATAAAAACCTTTCATATATTCATAGCATCAATAAATATCTATTTATTCAAACCTTGAAGGCAAAGTGTACATCACATAGAGATAAAAGCATAGGTACAAGTTATGGTAGCATTTTGTCAAAGTTTTCCTACATAGAATTGTCAACCTTTCATTGATATTCTGAGTAAAGTATAAAATAGGAAAGGCAGGTGGACTCCTTACATAATTCCTTTATAACCTCGATGCCTAAAATTATCACCCTTAAAAGTGGCATTTAGACCCCTTTAAATATACAATTTGTGAATCTCATGGATACAATGTCTAACTCATCCCACTAATGAGTTGTCATAAATATCCATGATCAAGATCTCACAATGTGATTGAAACTAATTCCCATCATCTCTTGAGCTAGTGCATCAAATTACATGGAAAAAAAATCCCAATCCTCCAAATGTAGTTAGGATATCCCATAACCACTCTACTCTTAAATTTTTCTATAACCATTTCCCATGGGCCTAATTAAAACATGCTACCTCTTTTATATTGATTCCAAGAAAAAAGTAATTATTCCCTTTTATTGATTTCCCAGAGACTCATCTCTTTTTAATAATTGGTGACCCATTAGAGTTTCTTGTCATCTTTGATATATCTATTCATCCCTCTAAGCTTGGGACTAATATAAATCTCAATTCAAGTTTACTAAATTCACCCTAAGAACTTTATCCCACATTCACAAGGGGAAGAAAATAAAAGAGCTTTATAATGAAGAGTGTTCACTTAATTGCTTGGTCTAAAAGATTATTTATGATCAAATCTCATTCATCAGCTATGTTATGTGTCAACATAATATTATTCCCCTTGTCAATTCATGAAAGGGGTTGGTATTTCCACTATTACCACCACTTGGACACATGACCATCACCCATTAGTTAATTTCCTACCAAGCTATCCCTATGCTTGATTGTTATCTTCCACTTATCATATTGCCATTCAATTTAGGTTTTGTCCACTTCACCCAATATTCTATCCCAACATTAGCTCTACTGATTGACATCATGGTAGTGTGTCTCAATCTCATTCAATGGACTCTCCTAGGAATTGAAATCTTTGTGATAACTAGGAGACTAAAAACATCTTATTATATGCACCTAAATATATTTAATTCATTCATCATCACTAATATTACTATTTGTTGACACTAATTCTACTTATCTAATTTATCCACTTATATCTTTTCCAAATTCCCCCATTTTCTAATTATTTAACTAATATCCCCCTTCATTATTCATCATCTACTCACCTTATTCATCCTTAACAATAAATTAATTCATCCTAAATCCCCATTATCCCATCTTAATCCAATTTATCTATTATTTGGGAATTTTAAATTCCCATGGCCAACCTACACTAATCCTACTCTTAGGATTTCCTGCACCCTTAGTACCTAATCACCCACCTAATCCCTATTTAATCCCCTACCTAATCCTAATTAATCCTTAAGAAGATTATATAATCCTCCAATTCTCAAATCCTCTCTATCCTCACTCTTCATCTCTAGAAGCCTCTAAATCTAGAGGATTCCAAGGAATTTTAAATTCTTTGGATAATCCTCCACCCTACATATCCACAAACTAACTTTGAATTTCAGCCATTGATCCTTCCCTCCATATTCTATACAAATAGGTTATTCCTCCATGACCAAAAATATATCAAGAATCTACTCAGTCGATGCCAATCAAGTCCTTGAATCCATCATCAGTGTCATCAATCATGCCATCATAATGTCTAAATTCTGAGTCCATAGTAATCAACCATTTATTTAAATATATTTAGAGGCTAGCTAAAATAAGGGATTCAGTAAGGTTTATCTTATGATTTTGATTTACTTACATAATCCTTCCTACTAGGTAGTTTGATGTTTTGAGTTTAAATTGCATAGTTTATGGTAATTTAATCCAATAGCTCAAAATTCTTCTACATTTTTTGGTGACCATAGTGGGACCTTCCCCTTTTAGACTAATCTTGTGAGTGTGAAGTGTGATAATGCATTTTTCAAGAAAGATTTAGGACAAATTTGGTAGTCTTAAGTCTTAAAATTTGTTTCATTCATAATCACTCCCTAGATGATTGACAATCTTGTTGCATTAAGTAGCAATGGTGTTTTTCAGTTTTTACATAAGTTCACCCCCTTTTTAAAACCATTTTCTTAATATATTAGCTTATATATAACTTTTTTTCTTTGTAGTTGCATTTAATTTTAGTGTTATCTTTCAAATTATGGTAATAACATTGGCACAATCAATAAAATCATGTATACTTTGTAATATTTCAAGCATTTTCATATTTACATATCTTTGTCTTTGTATATATTCAAAATTTTCAAAGTTTAAATATTTTTATTGACTATGATATTCATATTTCATAGCTAGATTTGTTGGTTATATTCATCCACTCACTAAGGTCTATCTATTAATTCATTGTCACTAGCCACCATCTATTAGTTTTGTATTTAAATAGACATTGTAAATTTTCATATGCCTGTTCTCTAATTTGCATAGGCCTATTTACCATTTCACCTCATTTTTTAATAATTAAAGCTTGCATACATAGCCAAAATAATTTCTAATAATCACTCTACCAACAAGTCCATATTGGGCATATCATGTAGCCATCATAGCCCACAAGTTAATGCTTCTTTAAGACACTTTGTCTAAGCATCCAACACATTATTTCTTTGAGGCATTTTATAAAATGTTTCCTATGCCCTTCATTATATTTTTGATGAATATACATAGTCTGTTATGAATTTAACATTTTAGAACATGATGGTAGTATGTTGGTAAGGGTGGTTGAGTTTGGATTTACACTTGAAAATTGCATCTGCTAAGAAAAAACTCCAAGACATTTTTAATAAGCCTATTTTGCACATACCTTACAATCATGGCATTATATAAGACTATGTTTTGTTGAGTATTTTCTTCAAAGAAGCCTTAAATCATGGCTGATGACACCATATTACATATAACCTAAAATAATGACAATCCACAAGATAACATATTCTTTGGGGCATTCTGTCATATAGTCTCTACAGTGCCTTTTCCAATGCCTTTGCCAGTGCCCTTATGGTACATAAACTTTTACCATCCCTTTTTATTGATGGGATGATCATAATTTTTTAAAATAGATTTATTATCTATAATCATAATACTATTTGGAAAATTATTTGTTCAAATAGAAACACATGAAAAATTTGATTCAATTGAGTGCTTGTTATGGGTGCATATTAAGTAACAGGTCTAGTACATTCAAATATTATCTTTCCATAATTATTGAAGAAACATATTGATAATACCATCAGGTTTGGAACCTATAACTAGATATAACATTCTCAAACCTTTCATCCTACTTCTCTCTATATGAACTATACTCATATATTGTTGATAAGGCATTTACTAGATATTTTACTAGCTACGATTTGATGTTTTACTAGGCTGCTAGTGTTGTACAAATAGATATTATTGAGTTTTGAAACCTAATTTTTCACATAAAATGCATTGGAAAATATAAAAGATATGATGAAATTCTTATGGAGGCATCATAGAAATTGTATCTAGGCATAAACATCAAAATCCTACTATCTATGGATGGATTTACCCCATGCTAAAATTAGCAGGCTGGGTGGGTAGACACCTGTTAGCTATCTTAGGCTAAACCATGTTGATTTCTTATAATTATTACACATTTTAATACATTTTATTTACACACAATATTATTGAGTGGGAGCATTGCCCATGTTTTGACATGTTAATTTCATAGTTACAAGTTGTTTGTTAATAATCAATGTGATAGTGAAAGTCTTATTGGTAATCATTTTTTTAATCCAAATCTTTGTATATACCATTTTAAATAAAATTTTATTGTTGTGAGGATAGTTTAGTTATTAATAATAATAACTAGCTTAGTTGTCTCATTATTAGTTATAATTTAAAATAGTCAATTTATACATACTCTTTGTTGAGCCTTAGGCATCATATAATAGGGTATTTTTCAACCTATTATAATTATATAATTGATAATAACTATAAGTTATGTTTAAGAGTTTATAGTTTATTACAATATTAAAAATAGGAAATTGTATAAAATAGGGTCAATTTTTCCTAACTTGGAGGCTTGATTGTCAAAGTTTAAATTAGAATACTAATGTCATTTTATATATTATCACTTCTTTATTAACATAATTATGGAAGAATCATCCAATATATTTTCTAAACCAAAAACTATTAATCATTTGTTTTGTAGGTTGATTGTCTTAGATAATACAATTTTTTTGGTCATTTATCTAAATTTGTTTATGAACTGAATTGACATGTGCTCATAGGCTCATTGGTCCAAGGTAAAAACATTTAAAAATACTAAAATCATTTTATTTTTAGGACCACTTGCCAAAATACATAAATCTAAAACTACTAATCACTTAACTTGTAGGTTGCCCTTTCATGAGTGCCAATGAAAATACTAATCATTTTCTCACAAGATGCCTATGAAAGATATTTTGGCACCATTTTTATTCAATAAATTTGATCACTTTATCATTTTTTTTGCATTCCTATGTCAATTCTTGGATATATTTGATCTCACATCTAGTTAATCAGTTAATTAATCTTTTTGTCTACTTGTTCGTCACCTGAAGGCTACAATGGTGTATGCTCTCCTCCTTGCATCCTTGTTGTGATTCTTGGATGATCAAAAACAAAAATAAACCCTCCCTAATTTTATTTATAGGGGTAGATGACATGGATTTCATCACCATGCATTTGAACAAACTCTAGATTCTGGTGGAGTATAAATATCAAGAGAGTTATTGTTAGATGCTAAAGTAGAATTCCCCATTAAGTGTTCCATGGATTGAGGGGAATTTAAGCTCCAATATGAAAATTGATTAGAAAACATCCTATACAGACTTGGGATCCACCATATCTTCACATATATTAGGGACTCCCCTATACACCTTGTGCAAACCTAGTTAGGACCTTTCAACCATAACAGGGATTTTGCTACTAGAGTTAGGATCAACTCCTAAGAAGCCATTAAGTGTAGATATGGTCAAGAGGGTTTTGTTGATTTAATAATGGGTCATCAACCTACAACCTCACAAATGAAGCCATTAAATGGTGTGAGCATTGGGTTACACACCCTTGATTTTACTAATCATAGGTTTGTGGTTTGATTGCGTCCATGTATGTTGTGCTAGACCTATATTATTTGTGAGCCAAGTCAGATTTTCACCCAAACCTATACATACCTATCTAGGTATTTTTAAAATATCATCTTGTATATTCTTGACTCATCATTATATCATCTTATAAATCCTTGTTATCATCCCACTGTACATATTATCTTTTATACATCCTTTTACATATCCCATTCTATCTCCCATCACCACTTTGTCTTAATCACCTTCTAGTCAAACCATATCCACCCATCATTGGTCATACTCCCATCACTCACATATCCTAATCACATCTGGTCATCCACATATTACCCCAAGTACACTCTATCCATAATAAAATCATTTATCTTGACCTTGCCTTCACCTAGTCACCTAATACCCCATCTAGTCTAACCGCATCCTATCTTATCCTAGTTGGATATTTAGGTCACATAAGTGTCCAAACCATACCCATTTCATTTACATTACCCCCTTATCATTTCATCATCACCTCTATGTACTTGTCCTTTTTTCATCCCATTCTCCTATCACTTTCATCACATAATCTTATCCCATCCCACCTTGAGCAAATCCATCTAAGTCTTGATCTAGTCCTCTTGTTATACCATTATAGTCTACTATCACTCATCATATTGGTTGGATCTCATACCTAGTTAGTATCTTTCTAGAATTCTATCTCTTTGTTAGTTTCAATATATCACCCAATCATCATCAATGTAGTCTTTATCATCTGATCATCTTGCCTATTCATAACTAGTACCCATCCAATCATCATATTTCTAGTTTGAATCTAGGCACCCATAAAATCCTTAATCCTTTTAATAGATTTCAAACTAGGAAATGTTGATAAGATCGTTAGTGATTATTAAACTATTGGTCTAAAGTTTGATCCTAGTCTTTAATACAATCATCTATCTCATCCTCATCATCACATGTTGGTCATTTAGACCTACTTTATTCAAGAAACCATCTCTAATACTTAGTCTACCATCACATAAACCCCCTTCTATCATCCATATTTTATCATCTATCCCCATTGATTTGGACCTAATTATTGTAGACTAATAAATCTTGGCCAATAAGGATGAAGTCTTTTTATGATATATAGAAATGGGTTTTCACCTCCCATCTGACCTTGATCCCATTTGGCCCAAAAAAACATCCCATTCACAACCCCCTTATCTCATCAATATTGATCTCATCATTCCTTAATATGATTTCCCTAATCAATTGATACATCGTGGATAATAAAGATAAATTATTTTTATGACTACTAGAGATGGGTGCCCACCTTCCTAATGGTGTTGATCCCATAAGCCTAAAATCACATTCCAAGAAATTCTCTCATCAATCCTCAATCCCATCCCATTTCCTTCCACCATCCACTAGTCTTCATCCTATTCATGGCTTTCGTAGTTCACAAATTTCCTTCTTTAATAAGTATCTTGATGAAAGCCCACATGCATTCTTCTTACATTTTTTTGAGATGGGTATCCAATTTTCAAAAGATATTTACCCCATTAAATTTATTTTTCCCCTATTCTAAACCCATCCATATAATTCCCCTTTCAATCCCCTATATACTAGTCATATCCAATCATCTACCCCTTCCTCTACTAGCAAAGGGAATCATATCCTAGCTCCTTTGTCTACTATCAGTCAACCCACCTAGTCATGTCAACAACCATCTTATCTAAAGTCCAATGCTTCTAAATCCAATTCACATATTTAATTGGATCCTTATACTCCCCTTCTTATGTCCCTTAAAACCCTCTTCCATCAAATCATCACCGCTAACATGATGGCCTATCCACCCATACAACATCTTGATCCAATCAAGCCTAAGATTTCTTGGATAAATCTAATCAATACTATGTATATCACCAAACTTATAGGTATATCATTAATATATGTCAAAATTTATAAGACTATATCCAATACTTCATTAACTATAGTGACATAGAAATTAAGGATAAAGCAGATGAGTCTACATCCTTGGGTGAATAATAATAGAAATCCCAAGATTCTATTCCTGCTCATGATCAAGACTTTCCCCTTCCAAGCTAAGGTTAAGGCACCACATCCATCCTACATGACCCCCCCATATTTTAAAAATCCTCAATCTAACATGAGTATATCTCTCATGCACCAAATCCTCCCCATATCTCATAAGACCTTCCATGGGCCTATTTTTGTTCAATCTATTCTTCCTCCATCATCCCCCCATGTGGAGAGGTCATTAGAGGAAAATAACTCTTATACTATTTGAATAATGTCATGTATACCAAAGATAATATAAGAGCTAATATATGTCTTATCTACATAAAAATCATGTTTAACACCAATATCTAAATCAGATTCCTCATCAAAAACAATTCCCTTATGGATATTGTGGTAGATGATGATAATGCCTAATATTTGGATGATACCCATAATTTGAATGATAACTAGTCACCAAGCATATATTTTAATCCTAATTAGGATTATGAATTTATAATAGAGTTCTTGAAATATTTATCTATCAAATCTTGTCAGAACAAATCTCATCCTACTTTGGATGCACATACTACAACTAGTCTTAGTGATCTTTTTGAGACTCTTGGGGACACTTTCTTTGACATTGAGGCTAGGGATCCTAGTGACCTTTATGAATAATGTTATCCTAACTATACCCTTAATCCACCACACAACATTAACCATACACCTTTCTTCCATAATCCCTATATCCCACTCCATGAATAGGATGAATAAGAACATGCATCATTAGATACCCCTCTATGTTCAACATCAAATACCCTAAATACCAAAGTCCAAGACCATATTCCAAAAGTCATAAATCATGATCAAATTACCTTTGATCCCATAAGTCAAATTAGATAAAATTAAAATCATCAGCCTGATAAAAAAATGTCTTCTCCTAGTGAAGCCTAAAGTTAGGCACTAGGGGAATGTCAGATTCAAAATAACCATCATCTATCAAGTCAAAAATCACTTTCTTCTGGTGAAGCCCAGAATTAGGAACTAAAAGGTAGTTAAATTCAAACTCACTTAACAAGTTAAAAGAGTATCATAATTAATAATTTCATCACTGACCATCCTCTTAATATTTAGATCAATGAATCAACAAAACAAAAGGTCTTGGATCCTTTAATCTCATGGAACCAATATAAATAATCTCTTCCACCATATCTAATGGTGTCTACAGCTATTGAACCCCATTTTTACTCACCATCTCACCATATAATTCATCATGATCATATCCCTCATTCACATCCAATATTCCATCATCATAATTATGACATATTCCCTTCCATACCATATCTCCAATCCCTATGTAGCATTGGCCCTTGTAGGGGTTACAAAGATAGCTAGTTGAAATGTTTATAGGATTTTAAATCAAGAATAAATAAAGGTCATGAATAAATTAATACATCCAATAATAAAGGCATGATCTTAGCATCACACATCTTCAAAATAGGTGTTGGTTGATGATCTTGATAATATCGACAATCTTGCATCTCATAAAAACTAGTCATTTAGCATCTTGGGCAAGTATCATGATGAAAACTGATCTCTAACATCATGTTAAAATAATCTATTATCCATATTGTACCTCAATACTTGGGAAAAAATCCATCATTTTCATCCATCAAACCTCTCCCTTGTCAATCCCATCCATATCATTTCCCTCTGTCAATATCACACATCCAATTATGTCAATCACTCCTTTCTAGTCTTAACCTTTGAAAGGATGAGGAAGGTATCTTGAGAAATGAAATCATATTGGCATATCCTCTAATGAACACTCAGGCAATAATTTATCTGGTTTCTTCATGATGTGGTCATTGGCAAAACCTTAGTCCCTCCTTCCTTGGTTCTCATCCCATCTTCACTATCACCATCCCGATTTTCTCATCCAATCCACCTATCCTTATACTAGTTGCTAGGATTATTATTCCCTTTTCTAGTAACCCCATTTGTATATACATATCCAAAAAATCTAAAAATTGAAATATTTCAAAAGCCTTAAAAATCATAAAATTATAAAAATCCCAAAATAGTCTATGTCGTGTATTATACTTAATCCCCTAGTCGCATCCATCTTCATGCCTTTCATCTTTCATAATCATGTCCTCCATCCTCCTCATTAAATTAAGGGAAAATCTAGTCTATATCAAGCTTTCACCTAATCAATCTTATCTCTCTCATCTAAATCTCCAAATACTCGGCCTAATCTTAATCCAAGTCCACATATCTAAATAGTTCAAAATCTATTACCACATCCATATCCTTACCTTAGTCATAATCCCAATCATCCTATCCAAATATAAGTCTATCCTAATTATAAAATCACATCATCATTATCATAACCAACTTATTCCAACCCATCATCTAATCACTCATCCCATCATTAGACAAGACATTGTGACATTTCATGTAGATACTTGTGTGTGTTGTGTGTTTGTTGATAGACTTGTTTGCATCATGTATATATCTTTTTTATATTATGTTTATGTTACATCATGTATATTTTTGTCTATTGGGAAATGAATGAGGATGTTATGAGGGCACCAAATCTATCATAATACTTTTAGATTCCCTCAATGATGTAGAGTTCACTATTTAACCCCTTTTCCACACTTTGGCACCATGTCCTCTTGGTCATATTTATATCAGAGGCCATCCTGCCAAGTGATATAATTATTGGATTTATTAGACTATGATGAGTCTTATGACAAATATAATGGCTTGATCACATATACCCTTAACATTTAGCTAATCATCCTTATTTCTCATTTGACTAACCTCTAATCTTCTATCCTCATATCATTATCTGAGTCACATCCTATAATCACTAATATCATCATCTAATCATTAATCATCTTCATCATCATATTCTATCCTCAGTCAGAACTACATCAGCCTAATGTATTTTTAGATTATATAAGAAGAACTTGGCCATTATTCAGTGCCCAAGGCTAGTTTGACCATTATCTCCTCTTTCCTCTTTCCTCATCATCCATCATCACGTCTCTCTCATCATCCTTAAGTCTTTCATAAGTTAAAAATTTGAAGATATGATATCAATCATTCATAAATTAGTCTATTTATCAATCCACATCCCTAAAATCATCTCTTTAATCTTTTCATCAATCACTTACACCTAACTCTTGGGCCCAATAAATCACAACATTTGTATTTTATCTATCACTCATCCATTATCACTAACTGGTCAATTAATCATATACAATTTATAGTTCCTCCCTCGATTGGTGCATGACACAAACCATAAATTTATCATCATATTATGTCTCATTTAGTTGATGTAATACAATCTATTGGTCACTTGATCACATCATTATTCTTTTTGATCTCCTTCATCATATCAATTGACTTCAACTTTGAGTTATACCCATCACTAATATTATCCAATCCTATAACTCTCCCTTACATGCATCCTTTCTTAGGATACATCTAAATTTTGTGGTATTTTAATCTTATTATCATCATGTTATGGTTCATTTCCCTTTGGGATATGTCAACAACCATGAAAAAATAATCTCGACTCCTTGTGAATGTGTCTTTACTAAAGGAATCATCACTTTATATCTCATTAATCAAGATGAGATCATCTTATTATTCATCTATCTCACATATTGCATCTCATTCCCTATCTATCCATCTCATCCCACCCCTCATTTCTTCTTTTGAGTGGCCATACATATTATTATTCATCCCATGTCCCCTTGAGGGGGCATCATAAACGTCATCCATGAAATGGTTTTTATTTGAAAGACCATTACTATTTATACTTCCCTTCACTCACAATTACATTTCAAATATGGGAAAAATGTATGCAAATAAATTCACTTTCTCAATTCATCATCACTAATATTACTATTAGTCAACATTAATTCTGCTTATCTAATTTATCCCCTTTATTCTATCCTAATACCCCCCCCACCTTTATAAATTATTAATCTAATGTCCCCCTTCATTTTTCATCATATACTAACCTTATTAATCCCCACCAATCAATTAATTTATCCTAAATCCCATTTATCCCATCCTAATCCCACTTATCTATTATTTTAGAATTTTAAAATTCAATGGTCCACCTGCCCACCTACACTAAGATTACTTTTAGGATTTTCTACACCCCTAATCCTTAATCATACACCTATTCCTTATCTAATACCTTACCTAATACTATTTAATTCCTAAGAATAGTTTTTAATCCTCCAATTACAGAATCCTTTCTATTCTCACTCTTCCTCTTTAAAAGCCAATAAATTTAGAGGCTGCCAAAGAATTTTAAATTCCTTGGATAATCCTCCACCCTAGATCTCCACAAGACAACTTTGAATTCTAGGCATTGATCTTTCCATCTAAATTCTATATAAATAGGATATTCCTTCATGGAAAAACATCTATTATAAATCTAATAATTCTATACCAATCTAGTCCTTGTGTATGAACCTAAATCTACTCATTTCATTTAAACATCACTAATAATAATAATATTAGTTGACACTAATTCTGGTCATCTCATTTAATCCTATTAATTTATCCCATTATTAGTCATTTATCTAACATCCCCTTTTCATCAAACTTTATTCTATCCCACTTCATCATTAATTTATCTTAAGTCCATATTATCCCATCCTAATCCCATTTACCTGTTATTTGGGAATTTTAAATTCTCAATGGTCCACCTACTAGCCTATGCCTAGGCTCTCCTACACCCCTAGTCCCTAATCATCTACCTAATCCCTATCTAACCCATACATAAGCCTAATTAATCCTTAAGAAAATTCTATAATTGGAGGATTCTAGAATCCCTATCTAGAGGGTTCTAAGAAATTTTAAATTCCTTAGATAATCCTCATCCCTTGATCTCTTCCATCCAACTTTGAATCTCTACCATTTATCTCTCCCTCCAAAATATATTTAATCAACTCCTCTCCTTCATGGAAGATCATCTACCATTGTCATAAAAAATCTATGCCCAACGTGCAATCTCCATATCTAAATTATGAGTATATGAATCTAATAATTCATCAATAATCTATCATCATTCCATCATAATGTCAAAATCTAAGTCTACATGAAATCAATTATCCTTTTGAACATTTTAGAAGGATGATATTAGAATCAAGGATTGGTAAGATTTATTCTATCATTCTAATTTGTTTCCTAATCCTTCCTAATAGGTACTTTTTTTTTTTTAGGTTTGAATTAGGTATATCAATTCATATTTACTCAAAATCCTACTATATTTTGGTAACCATGGTGGGATAATAATTCATAATTTAAAATTTTTGGCTTGTTAGTGGTGTTTTGCTAGCTTTCAAATCTAGTTAGATCAAGAAAAATCTTGATTTTTGAAATTTTCCATGCACAAGTAAAATCTGTAGTATTGCACTATTTTTTTTCAACCTTAGAGTTATAGTTTTGCTCTATAATTTACAACGTTGTGCTAACCATTTAACTTAAATGGTAACTATCTCTTTTAACTATGGAGGATTTTGCCTTTTGAGAATATCACTAATCACCAATTATGAATTTATTATTAGAGTCGTGGTTTTGTCTAACAAGTAATGATTTTATTTAAATTATTAGTGGTCTATTTTTAGGTTCATCACAAAATCACAACTTCATGAATTACAGTTTTGCCCTATAAGTAGTGATTTTGCCTTTTTGACTTGTGATTTTGTAGTTTTAATAAAAATCTTAACAATTAACTAGTATATTCTAATCTACAGGGTTTTATTATGGCTCTCTCTATTTTTTAGGGACTAATTTTCATCTCAAACATCATATAATCCATTTTTTCATCTTGTCTAGATCATTTGGGCTCTTAAAAGAGAAACATTTTTGCTAACCACTTGTCATAACCAAGTTTTCTCTCTCTATTAATTTTTATTGTGTGCTTGATAGGTGTATCAAAAGTGAGGGAAGGAAGTGAGGTCCATACAAATCCAAGACAAAAATAACCCTTTAACCCTTTTCCCTCATTGATAAAACTATAGATTACAAAAATTCTAGAGTCACAACATTATAGTGATAAGTCACGATATTGCATGTCTCAATAGTGATTTTGTAATTTACATATTTTTGTCATAATTATTTTTATTGGTTATCATCATTAGATCATATAAGGTATATTTAGAGAATTTTTTTAACTAAAACAACTTTTTTTATTTAGATTAATCAATATTTTTGTCTATTTTTGATAAATATCTCAAATATCCATTTTACAAAATTTTAATTAGTCATAATCAATTTTTGTTATCCATAATCTATAGTTAAGAATTTTTTGGACACCTAAGTAAATTGATCAAAATTTATGTATACATTTAATCTAGTCAAAGGTCAAAATCTTAAGGTTTTATACTTTATCAAAAAATTGCTAATCTTGAATTTTCATCGATAGCATTCTTGCCTTTCTAAGTCACCATTTTAATGAACTATCACAATTTTGTAGTTTGACCATCATAGATAAATTTCTAATAAAAAATAACAACTCATGATCTATGTCTTTATCTTAGAGTTGTGGTTTTGTACTTTTTATTTATGATCTTGACCTATGTACTTGTGATTTTACACTCAGTTTATCTTCAAAATTATCCTTTCTAAGTCTATTATTTAGAGTCCTTTTTCATGATTTTTTAGTCATTCTAAGCCTCCCACAAATCCCAAATTACCTTTGGCATCAGGGGATCCACCCCTCAACCCTACCCTGTACTATGATAGGGAGTGTGTTGGGAGTGTTACCCCTTAACCCCATTGGGGGATACCACCCTCAAACCCCCGCATCATGTCCCACTCACCCAAGGAAATTATAGAGACAAATCACAATATTTTTTAGTGATTTTTCTTAAGGCCTAACATTTTGTTTCTTGTAGTGGTTAGTTTAGAGGTTATTTTGTCTTATTAACATCATCTTTTATAGGTCAATTTTTTGTCTAATGTTATTTTCTTATAGGTTCTCCTCAAGATTTTTAATCAAAACTAATAATCATTTGTCTTACAAATTGCCTCTTTAAAAGTGCTAATCAAACTAATAATCTCTTTTTTATAGGATACCAGTCGAAAACCCCTGTTGACATATTAAAAATAATTTTGATCATTAATCATTTTAAACACTTCATTTAAATTATTTTATATTCTTGTATATTATTTCATCTTGTAGATATATCACACATCTTAATCTAATCAGTTGATTAATCTTTTTGGCTACCTATTTGTATCCTCAGGACTACAATAGGTGTATGCTCTCCTACTTGCATCTTTACATAAATTCCTAAGGGATAAAAAACCACATATAAATCTCATTCCTTTTCTATTTTTATAAGGGGATAGTGCCCATGGATTTGACAACCACACACTAGTCCAAACTCTATGTTCTAGTGGAGTCTAAAAATCAGGAGAGTTGTCATTCAGTGCCAAAGAGGAATTCCCCATAAAGGGTTCCATAGATTGAGGGGAATTTAATATCTAAGATAAAATGTGGTTAGATAACATCTTATATGTACTTGGGCCCCACTATACATTCATGTATATAGGAGACACACCTAGAGATCCTTGTGTAAACCTATGATAGGATTCTTTGATCATATCAAGCGTACTACTACTATAGACAGTATTAGCTTCTAAGTAGCCATCATATATAGATATATTTGAGAGGGTTTAGTCTATTTTGTAATGGGTCACTAGCCTACAACCTCACCTACAAATTCATTTGATGGTGCAGGCATTGAGTTATACTCCATTTTACTAATAATAGGTTTGTGGATTGCTTGATTTGGTGTGTGTTATGTTAAACCAGTGTTGTTTGTGAACCAAATCAGCATTTCACCCATATATTTACACACTTATATAAGTCTTTCATAAACTCATATCATATATTCTTACCTCATCATCATATTTTTGTAAATATCCCATCTCATCTTATCTTTATCCTACTTTAGTCTAGTCATCTTCCCCCCATCACTCCCATATCCTAGCCATTATCTTTTATATCTTTATCTTTCCATCTTATACTTATTATCCCTTCATATCACTAGAACCACTCATCATTAGTCACACCCCTATCACCAAAATCTTATATTGTACATCCTTGACATCATCTTGTACATATCATCCTTGCCTTACTCTCATCTTAGTCTAACCATATCCACCCATAATTGTTCATCCCCCAATCACCTACATATTCCAATAAAATCTATTCTTGTCATCCACATCTTTTCCTAATCAACCTTTTGTCTTGACCTTACTTTAGCCTAGTCACCTCATCACCCATCTACTCTAATCTCATCCTATCTTGTCCTAATTAGATTTTTAGGTCACATCTATGTCCAAACCATCCCCCTCTCACTTAAATTACTCCTCATCACTTCATCATCACCTATGATACTCATCCTTGTCCATTATCCTATCACCTTCATCACATAATCATACCCTATCCCATACAAAATTCATCCAAGGCTTGAGTTATAGTATCCTATCATCCTAAGTCCAATATCACTTATCACTTATTCAAGTCTCATACCTTGTCAAAATTTTACTAGAATACTATCACTTTGATAGTTTTAATCTATCAATCCCATCAATAATCAATCTAATCATCTCTATTCAACTCATCTTGCCTATTTATAACTAGCACCTATCCAATCATTATCTTGATAGTTTTAATTCATGCACCCATCAAATCCTCAATCCTTTTGCTAGTTTGTAAACTAGACATTATTGATAAGTCATTAACACCTATTGCACTATTGGTCTAAAATCTGATCCTAGTATTTAATCCATCCATCATCACCTAATCATATTAGCTCAACCATTGGACCTATTTTCATCATCCATCACCATGAAGCTAGACCCTACCTTCACTGACAAATATATATCTTCCAACAAAGATGAGATCCACTTGTGGTTTATTATAATGGGTATTCTTCTTCTCAAATGTGGGGATTCCCTTTAATTCATTGCTTCCCCCCATACAATCCCCTTCATGTGAGTCCCATACAAATCATCCATCCACAAGTCATAAACCACTAATTGTCCATTCCTATACTAGCAAAGGGAATCCAATCTTGGCCACCTCATCTACTATTATTCCATCCACCTAGTCATGTCAACAACCATATGATCTCAAGTCCAATGCTTCCACATCAAAGTCAAAAAGTGCAGAGGTTCCTTCTATTCCTCTTCATATGTCCTTAGAATCACTTTTTAAGTAACTTGTCATTACTAACATGATGATATATCCACCCATATGACATCTTGAACCTACTAAGACTAAGCCATCTAGGTATAATGCTAATCAATATTATGTATATCACCAAACCTGGGAGCATACCATTTATCAATGCTGATATTTCCAAGACTATGTCCAAGACCTCATCAACCATGGTGACATAATAATTGAAGATGAACCAAATGCATTTATATCCTAAGGTCAACAAGAAGATGAATGCCAAAAATCCATTCTTGATTAATACCAATCCATTCCCCTTCTAAGCCAAGGTCAAGACATGACATCCATCTTCCATAGTCCCCCAAATTTGATAAACCCTCCATTAAAGATGACTATATTCCTCATAAGCCTAGTCCCTTCTTCCCTCATGAGTCCTTACATGGGCCTATCTTTATCAAATCCATTATTACTCCATCTCCCCCTCACCCTCCATACCAAAAACCTCCTATTGAGAGGTCAATTGTAGATAATTATTTTTATACTAACAACATTCCATCATGTACATCAAAATTAGCATTAGAGCCAACACAAGTATATTGGAACACAACTATCTACTAATAGGGGGTGAATTAATAGATACACTAAATGAGTCCTTTTTAAATCCATATTAAAAACAAACTAGAATGAATGTGTAGATTAAAACACATATGCAAAGATCGTACACATAAAAATAGATAACACCATATGTATATGTGGAAAATTCATTATGGTAAAAACCACAATGAGAATAGATACTAGAATATATTGTTCTAATCTAGCCTCACATTCAAAACCTCACTAGTTACACATTTAAGGGCACGAACCCTAAGGAGACACCAATCCCCTAATTTAAGAGCACCTAATCTAAGGAAGCACCCACTCCCTAATTGAGCACCATCTTAGCTTATCTAATGGAACCCACTAATTAGATCTATATAGAGCTAAAACTCTATATTATAATATAGATTCATAAATGAATATAATTCTTTATTCTTTGTTATAGGGGTGGTCTATAGCTACTTATACTTTGCACTTTGTCTCCCTCTTCTCTTCCACTATGCTTCTCTCTCTCTCTCTCTCTCTCTCTCTCTCTCTCTCTCTCTCTCTCTCTCTCTCTCTCTCTCTCTCTCTCTCTCTCTCTCTCTCTCTCTCTCTCTATGTGTGTGTGTGTGTGTGTGTATGTGTGTGTGTGTGTATTAGATACACTTCTCATTTTATTTGCCTCTCTCTCTCAATTTGAATCTACTCAAAATCAATAACAATAAATCCAAAAAAATTTATTGTATCTAGATGACATATATACATAAGTATTTGATCTAAGATTATATATCTTCTTTATGTTCACACTAGTTTGCTAGCACATCATGCTCAGTTCTAGACTTAGTTCAAATTTATTAAAATGTAAGTTTCCCACATCTAGAACTCATGCTCCATCATCATGATTATATATTTTTTACTATATCTAGCATATACTTGGTTCTAGTTTTGATGCGCATGCATATTTACATAAATTTGATCTATTATAGTAATCAATTTCATTATCTATATCATGATTTATAACTTAACTACATGTTCCAACACTTGACCATCAGGATGAACATATTTTCAAATATTGACCATTGATCTTAAGTTTGGTGCCATGATCTGATGGTATTCATTCAAATTGATCAACTTTAAAATGTGTCCATTAGATCATGTTTTGACAGGCTTACACACTCCATTAAATCTTTGTATGCTTCCAAACTTTAACTTTTAAACTTTAAAATGTGTCTATTGATCTTTATTATCCGAGGTTCCATGCGCCATTAGATATTCATAGTTACATGATATTTATTTCTATCTATGGTTAAACCTCAACCTCTTTATCCCATTAAGTTCACTCTCTCTATTATATCATCATTTCATGATCATCCACTCATTGTTCGATCTTTTAACAAGCTTAATCTTTATCTTTGATGAGCTCTTGAGAATGTGACACCTATCACTAGAACATTCACTCATAGGTACCTTTGACTTATTGACTTCACTATGCATCATTGGATCTTCAATGTATGATTAATTGTTCATTATTAGATCTTCTAACAAGATTTAATTTTACCTTGTGCAGATTTGACAAAGTATAGGGACCATCTCAATACTCATGGAAGGCTAACTTTGTACCTTCATATCTTTTGCTAATCTTATTTGCCTATTATAAAATTTGAACCATATAAACTAGGCATGATAATGAATAAACCCATATTCCCATTTCTTCTTGAATCCTTCACACGTGTGAGATATAACACCATTAATTTGATCACTTAGATTATTCTTCCATAGAGTTAACTATGCTTAGAACTGCTTAGAAGGACAACTTTGTTCATACATAAATTTTGATGTGCTTCATTGGATGACCTATAATTTACTATATAAGATACTTCACATAAGGGATTCCATCCATATATTCATCTACTCTAGAACCATTCATTCATGCAAGATAGGAAATCATAAAAAATCATACTCAATGTTTTCTTCTCATCTACAAATTTGATTGTGGAAAAACACTATCAAAGTGTCTAGGAGCCTAAATTTTCTCATTCATATATGTTATTGCACTACATCATGTGACCTAAGATTTAGTACATAAAAACTAGGCATAAATTTTTTAAAAAAACCCATATGATCATTTTGTCCTAACACCTTCACATGTGAAAATGATGATCTCATCAACATGCTTACTTGGCTCTGCTTGAACCCTTTTACAAATTTGGCTATGGAAAATTAGTGAATTATATTTTAGTATCCAAATTTTCATCCTCATATCTCCAATTACACTTCATATCATGGATTCAAATATGGACCATAACAACTAGGGATTAATGTGATCACAAAAATATGACCAACTCCCCTAGACTCATCCACATGTGGTAATGATGATGTCATCAAACTACCTTCTTAGATTTTCTTGTCATAGACCCAAAATTTATTGATGATCAATATGAAGAATCAGATGAATTCTAGTCATATACACAAGCACTCCAATCATCCTTAACCTCTAATAGGATCCCTTGTATATTCTCTAATCACCATATTCAACCCTAAGCATCAATGACATCTAAAATGACAATAATATCCATTTTGACATCAATGATAATCATATTTCCAACTATCTCCCCCTTTGTCATTAATGGAAAATTAAATGATTTGATCTTCTAGTATTTTGATACTTCTCTGACATTACTTACATTAGATTTTGATGAGTATAAATTGAATCTATTCATACCAAACTTTCTCCCTCTTAGGCAATGGTACATTTTCCTAAACTTAACATGGGCACATGCTTTAATCTTATTTAACATTTGCACTTTTTCTCCAAGCTTTTACAGAGCATTTACACTTCTTTTCCCCCTTTGAGATCAATGGCAAAGGGACTATTTCTTAATGTTTGTCCAAATGTTTCTCCCCTTTCATTAGATGAAAGAGTTTATCCAAGAATCTGAAACCATCAACTCATTATAAATTTGAAATATTATGCATACCTAAGTTTCCTTCTCTCTCTTCTTCCAGGGATTAACAAAACTTATATGATACTCTCCCTAGACTCATGCCCAATCAGTAAGATCTAGTGATCTGATGTAAGAGCCACTACTCTCAACTTCTATTTTAGATACTCAAATTCTTCATTGGGAATAGGTTAGGTTAATATGTCTGCAATTTTATCTTAAGTTAGCACATACTTGATTATGATCTCTTGTTCTACAACCTTTGCTTTGAAGAAGTGATAATTGATTGATATGTTCTTGGTTATAGAATGTATCACTGGATTATTTAGTATGTTTATAGCACTTGAATTATCATAAATAATAGATATAGGTGATGTGTAATCTACCTTGATGTGTTTAAGTGTTTGATTTATCCACAAGACTTGAGTGTAACATGCCATTGCTGCCACATACTCTACTTTTACTATAGAAAGAGTAACTGACTCTTTCTTTTTTATTAGCCATGAAAGAAGTTTGTTTTTAATGAGAAATGTACCACCAATAATTTGTATTATATCATCCACACTTCCTACCCAATCAAAAATTGTATATGTTATCAAATTGAAGTCTTCACTTTTAGGATACCATAGGCCATAGTCAATTGTATTCTTGATATATCTAAAGATCCTTTTCATTGCATTGGCATGTGACTCTTTAGGATCAACTTGAAATATTGCAATAATGCATGCTACTTACATGATATCAAGTCTTGATGGAGTTAGGTATAACAATCTACCTATCATTGATTTTTACATTGTCTAATTTGCATCAAGGGACTCATCCTCTTTTCTTAGCTTGTATTTATTTATCATGGGAGCATTAAATAGTTTGTTAT
Organism: Torreya grandis; assembly: GCA_037957365.1. Classification (NCBI taxonomy): domain Eukaryota; kingdom Viridiplantae; phylum Streptophyta; class Pinopsida; order Cupressales; family Taxaceae; genus Torreya; species Torreya grandis. The sequence goes on along the minus strand of JARHVA010002885.1, from coordinate 548,152 downwards.
CTTCCATTTAAAATTTATTGAGCATTTCCTTAGTATACTTAGTTTGGGATATAAATATTCATTAATTAGTTTATGTTATTTGTAGACCAAGGAAAAAAGAAAATTCTCTAATTATAGACATCTCAAACTCACTTTGCATTTATGTAAAAAATTCTTTATGCATTTTATTCTTTCTACCACCAAAGATGATGTCATCTACATAAAAAACAATAATCAACATATGCTCACCTTCTGTTATAAAGCATAGATTGATGTATACACATCCTTTGTTGAATCCTTATTATTTCAAGTACTAGTCTAATCTTGAATACCATGCTCTAGGTGCTTGTTTTAGACCATAAAAATCATTATTTAGTCTATATACATAATCTTCTTGTTTTGATAGCTGAAAACCTTTAGGTTATTTTATGTCAAATTCCTCTTCTAGGTTCCCATTCAAGATATCAAACTTAACATCCATTTGATATACTTTAAACTTCTTGAAAATAGATAATGCTAGAAACATTCTTATAGCTTCCAATTAAGCAAATAGAGCAAATGTTTCCTCAAAATATATGGCCTCAACTTATGCATATCCTTTGCACACCAATATTTATTTATTTCTTATAATAACTGCATCCTCATTGAGCTTGTTTCTCAAGACCCTCTTCGTACCTATCACATTATTATTTGAAGGTCTTGGAATTATTTACCATGTTTTTTTTTTCTTTTTAATTTGGCTCAATTCTTATTTGATGGATTTTAGTCAATTCTCATCCTTGCTAGCTTTAACATAGCTCTTAAGCTCAATTTTAGACATTAGAGCAAAACTTACTTACTCCTTGTTTTGTAACACGCTTCTCCTTATCTGAACTCCTTAATTCTTATTACCAATGATATACTCTATAGGATGATCATTTTGATCAAATTGTATAGGTACCTTTTCATTCATTTCCTCAACCTCTTCATTAGTTACTTCTTCTTCAAAGTCCAAATCTTCAATACAGATTTCCTTGTCGAGTTTAACATGCTTCAAGACTTCTTCAACCTTGACATTTATGTTATCTACAATCTTGTGTAGAATTTTATTATAACATATTTAGGCTTTTATTTGGTTGGAATAACCAATAAATATTTCTTCATCACATCTTGACTCAAAGCTTCCCAATTTGTCCTCCTTCTCTTGATGTAGCATTTGCTTCCAAACACTCTAAAATGCTTCATAGTGGTAGGTTTTCCATACCATAGTTCATAGGGATTTTACTCACTATTTACCCTTAGTTGAACTCTATCCAAGATATATAATATTATTTAGACTACTTCTCTCTAGTATCTAGTAGGTAAATTAGCCTCTCTTAGCATTATTCTAGCCATCTCCTTGACTGTCATGTTCATTCTTTCAACTCCATTTTGTTGTGGAGTCCTTTTTGCAAAGTAATGTCTTTTGATTTAATGATTCTCACAATACTCTATGAACTCATTTGAGGTGAATTCTCCACCTTTATCAATTCTTAATCATTTAATTTTTCATCCAATCTCATTCTCCACCATGGCCCTAAAGATCTTGGATCTCTCAAATACCTCTGACTTGTCCTTCAAAAAGTTTACCCATGTCATTCTTGACTAATCATCTAAAAATAACATTAAGTATTTATCTCCTTTAGATACTCTTGTATTAGTAGGAACACAAAGATTTGTTACTTCTTTGTTTGGAATCTTACCCTTGTTTTCTTGCCTTGTTAAAATTCCTTGCAAGTAGTGTTTACAAGTTTGGTTATCTTAGGAATATTTTTTAAAAACTTATTTGAGATCACTTTGAATAGAATATCAAAGCTAATATGACCCATTATTCTATGCCATAACCAACTCTCATCATTCTTTCCTATCAGTCAACTATTACCATTCACTTCATCAAGATTATAGATATTGCTTTCAATTCTTTTCCCATTTGCAACTAGTCTTCCAGATCTCTTTAAATTGCAACCTTTCATATTAAATATGACTTTATATCCATTATCACACATTTGGATGACACTCTATAGATTATGCTTCAATCCTTCAACATAAAGGACATAATGTGTATGTAGTTTTCCATCTATGTTCAAGGTTCATTTACCTTTGATCTTTAATGTAGTGTTGTCTCCCAAGTTGAAAGATCCTTCCTTACATTTACTCAATTTTATGAAATTGATCTTGTCACCAGTCATATATTTTGAGCAACCACTATCTACTACCCACAAAGTCTTCTCCTTGGCATGGAGTGTAGTTTGAGAAACCATAGATTGATCTTTCATTTTCCACACATCCTTGAGTTTCTTATTTGGCTTTTTTATCTCTTTTTCAGAGACTTGTGAACCTTTGTTCACACTAGGAGGCATGCCTTTATTCTTAATTTATGTCTTTGGTCTTACAAAGTTTTTTCTACATTGTTTAGCTATGTGACAAAAATTATTACAATTATAACATATTACATTTGTATCTAACAAGGGAGAAAATTAATTTCTACTTATAAAAATTGTTCTCCTTTTAGGTACAACTCTACAATTAGTAGCCCTATAAGCAAACTGATTACAGGTATAATAACTATAGAAAGATGAGGAATACCTAGTCATAACATTTCTTTGTGTAGTATGAAGAGTTCTTTTAAAACCTAGATTCTTTAAGTCTCTTACTTTTGTGTATCTGTATGCATCAACAAACTTTGTCTTCTTTCTTTTCTTCAAGATTCTTTTCAGCTTTCTTCACATCAGTTGTGATTGAGTCTTTCTTTGTATCTTTGTAATTTTTCTCTTTCTTTGCTTTTGAATCTCATTCTTCTTTAAATTTATCATATAGGTTAGCAAATGTACTAGCTATGGAACTTTTTCATTTTTCATAACCAAGACCAAATATTTATTTTGAAGGATTTTGAGAGTTGATCAAATAATCAATAATGTTTGATCCTCCTTTCAGTTCTAGACCTTTGTCTATTTAATCTTTATCTTTCTCAAGATATTTTCTAAAAGCCACTATCTCTACTTCTAGCTTAATGAACTCATTATATTTAGATTGTAGTTTAAGTTTGACTACATATTCTATTCTTTTAGACTCTTAAACTTGTATCTGTAGGTTAACCACCATCTAATCAAAATTTTCAATATTTTTGGACATTTTATCAATCTCCTTTTGTCTAATCTCGTTTTGTTTTGAGTTATATTTTCTCAGCTTATTTATTGCTTCTAGAGCATAGATAAGTTCACACTCTAGGCCCACTTCTCCTTCCTCTTCTTCATCTAATTCTTCAACTTCTTGATTCATAAAAGCTGATTCTAATTCCATGAATAGGGATTCATTTCCCTTAGCTATGAAGGAATAATCATGATCATCATGTAAGTTATCACATACATCTAATGAATCACCATCTTCTCTTATATACAAGCACTTCTTGTTTTTAAATAATTTATTATTTTTGGAATAGTGGGGCTTCATCCTTTTACCATTCTCTTCTTGATCAGAATTATTGTTTTCATTACAAGGGAATTTAGTGGAAAAATATCTTGTTTTACCATAGTTAAAGCATTTAAAGGGTAACTTACCTTTGTACTTTACAGACACTCTCTTTAATATTCTAAAAAATTTGGATTATTCTTCATCAATCTACTCAGTTATGGATATAGGTGCTTCTACCTTTATTGGTTTGGATACTTTGAATATAACTTCTATCTTGAAGGTATTTTTTTCTCCCATTCTCATCTCATAGGCTATGAATGCTCTATGTAACTCATCAATAATGAATTTATCTAGATCTCTTGCTTCCTCTATTACAAATATTTTAGAATCATTCCTTGATGGTAAAAATATTAGGACCTTTTTAACAATAATTAGATCTTTCATCTCTTCTCCAAGGCCTCTAATTACATTGACTATTTCATTTACTCCAAGGAGGTAGTCTGCAATGTCCTCTTCTTTTTGTAGCTTGATCTGCTTTACATTGTCATCACCTTCATAGATGCTACTTAATGTGTTCCAAATATTTTGTGCATTTTAACAATGCAAAACTTTATAAAAATCTAAATTAGATAATCCACAAATAATAGCATTCTTTGCTTTAGCATTTCTCTCATATGCCTTCTTTGAAGCCTAATCGGTAAGAGTTATAGCAGAAGATTTATATCCATTTACAAAAGACATCCATACATCAAACCTTAATGAGGATAAGTATGATTCCATTTTGATGCTCCAAAATGCATAATTTGATCCATCAAAGAGAGGTGTTTTGTTTGAGGAAGAGCCTTTCTAACTAGACATTTGTATTTACCATCCAAGATCTACCTTATTCAATTAAGATTCTTCTAAGGAACAAGGGATCTAATACCATTTTTTGGAACACAACTATCTACTGAGAGGGGGGTAAATTATTAGATATACTAAATTAGTAATTTCTAAATCCTTTTTAATAACAAACTAGAATGAATATATAGATTAAAATATATATGTAGAGATCACACACACAAAAAAAGATAACACTATATGTATACATGGAAAACCCAATATGGTAAAAATTGTAGTAAGAATAGCTACTAGAATCTATATTCTAAACCAACCTCATTGTCAAAATATCATTGGTTACATATTTAAGGACACTAACCCTAAGGAGACACCAATCCCCTGATTTAAGAACACCTACTCTAAAGAATCACCCACTCCCTAACTAAGCACCAACTTAGCTTATCTAATAACACACACCAATCAGATCTATATGGAGCTACAACTCTATATTACAATATAGATTCATAAATGAATCTAAATCTCTATTCTCTATTACAATTTTTGTCTATAACTTCTTATACTCTACACTTCATCTCCCTCTTCTCTTCTACTATGCCTCTCTACTTCTATGTCTACAATATAGATTCATAAATCAATCTAATTATCTATTCTCTATTACAAGTTTTGTTTGTAACTTCTTATACTCTGCACTTCATCTCCCTCTTCTCTTCCACTATGCCTCTCTACTTCCATGTCTATATATAGACATGGAAGTAGAGAGGCATAGTGGAAGAGAAGAGGGAGATGAAGTGCAGAGTATAAGAAGTTACAAACAAAACTTGTAATAGAGAATAGATAATGAGATTGATTTATGAATCTATATTGTAGACATAGAAGTAGAGAGGCATAGTAGAAGAGAAGAGGGAGATGAAGTGTAGAGTATAAGAAGTTATAGACAAAAATTGTAATAGAGAATAGAGATTTAGATTCATTTATGAATCTATATTGTAATATAGAGTTGTAGCTCCATATAGATCTGATTGGTGTGTGTTATTAGATAAGCTAAGTTGGTGCTTAGTTAGGGAGTGGGTGATTCTTTAGAGTAGGTGTTCTTAAATCAAGGGATTGGTGTCTCCTTAGGGTTAGTGTCCTTAAATATGTAACCAATGATATTTTGACAATGAGGTTGGTTTAGAATATATTCTATGTCTATATATAGACATGGAAGTAGAGAGGCATAGTGGAAGAGAAGAGGGAGATGAAGTGCAGAGTATAAGAAGTTATATACAAAACATGTAATAGAGAATAGAGAACTATATTCATTTATGAATATATATATATATATATATATATATATATATATATATATTTGACACACTTCGTTTCCCTCTTCTCTTTGCCTCTCTCTCAATTTAAATCTACTCAACAACAACAACAACAACAACAACAACAATAATAATAATAATAATAATAATAATAATAACTCTAACAACATTTTATATATCCTAGATAACATATATACATAAGCATTTTATCTAGGGTTCTGTATCTTCTCAATGGTCACAGTAGTTTTCTAACACATCACACTTAGTTTTGGACTTAGTTCATATTCTATAAACTCCAAGTTTTCCATGTCTTGAATTCATGCTCCACCACTATGATTCTTGGTATTTTACTATATATATCATATACACTATGGTTTTGATGCACATATTTATTTATATAAATTTAATCAATTACAACAATCAAATTCATTATATATGTCATGATTTATGGCTTAACTGCAAGTTCTTGCATGTTTCAATGCTTCACCATTGGGATGAACATATCTTTAAATATTGATTATTGATCTTACATTTGGAACCATGACCTAATGGTATTCATTAAAATTACTCAACTTTCAAATTCATCTATTGGATCAAGTTCTGACAGGATTACATGCTTTTTTCAATCTTTGTATGATTCCAAACTTTAAATTTTCAACTTTAAAATGCATCCATTAATCTTTCTGATCTGATTTCCCATGTTTTGTTATATCTTCATAGTTACATGAGATTTATATCTATCTATGGTTAATACTAGATCTCTTTATCCCATTGAGTCTAATCACTCCATTAGATCTTCATTTCATGATCATTTGCTAATCATTTGATCTGATTACAAGCTCAATCTTTATCTCTGATGAGCTCTCAAGAATGTGACACTTGTCATGACATGTTCACTCATAGGTGCCTTTGACTTATTAACTTTATTTCACATGATTGGATCTTCAATGTAGGATTAATCTCTCACCATTACATCTTCTAAAAATATCAAACTTTACCTTGTGTATATTTGACTAAGTATAGGGACCATCTCCATATGCTTAGACTACTAACTTTGTACCATCATATCTTTGATTTGCTCATTCACCTATTCTAAAATTTGAACCATATAAACTAGGCATTATAATGAATAAAACCATATGCTCATTGCTTTCTAAATCCTTTTTGTATGTGATATATAATGATATTAATCTGCTCACTCATATTATTTTACCACAAAGCTAAAAATGCTTAGAACTACTTAGAATGACACCTTTGTTCTTGCAGAACTTTTGATGAACTTCATCACATGACTTATAATTTAGTGTATAAGATCCTCTCACATAGGGGATTACATCCATATAATCATTTGATCTAGAAACCTTCATTAATTTAATATATGAAATCATAAGAGTTCCTACTCAACTTTTTCTTATCATCTGTAAATTTGACTATGGAAAAACATTGTCAAAATACCTGGGAGCCTAACTTTGCTGATGCATATCTTTTATCATGCTACATCATATGACCTAATATTTTGCAAATATAAACTAGGAACATAAATTAATAAACCCATATTATCATTTTATCCTAATACCTCCATGTGTACAAATGTTGACCTCATCAACATGCTTACTTGACTCTACTTGAACCATTTTGCAAATTTGGCTAAGTATGGAAACTTAGTGAATTTTGTCTAAGTAGCCAAATTTGCATCCTCATATCTTCAAATTTTCCTCATTCTATGGCTTCAAATTTGGTTCATAATATCTAGGGACTAATGTGATCATAACCATTAACCAGCTCCCCCAGAATCATCCATATGTGGTAATGGTCATGTCAACAAACTACCTTCTCATATTTTCCTATCATAGACCTAAAATGTCTAAAAATCAATCTGAATAAATAGATGAATTATACTAATGAAAAAAATCACTCAAATTATCCTTGACCTCTAATAGGATCCCTTGTATATTATCTAATCACCATATTCAGCCTTGAGCATCAATGACATCCAAAATGCCAATAATCTCCCTTTTGACATCAATGACAATCATATTGCCAACAAAGTCTTATTTGCATTAGGGTCATGTTAAAAAATAGCATTTGAATCAAATTCCTCATTAGAAACATCATCCCCTATTGATATTATAGTATTTATTGATAATTCTTATCTTTTAAGGATACCTCTAATATAGGCATATCTCTTGATCCCAATCAGGATGATGAAGTTATAATAGATTTCTTGCATGATTTATCTATAAAAGATAATTATAATTAATCTTATCCTCATTTGAATGTATATAATATAGATATTCTTAGTGATCCTTTTACTAATATTAAGGAAATCTTCTCTGATGTCAAAATTGGGTCTCCTAAGAACCCCTATCAAGACCATGCTACCCCATCACCACTCATTGACATCATCATACCATCTCCCCCACCTTAATCCATCATAGACCCATTTCTTCCCATAAAAAATCATTTAATTACCTCTCTCCATAATGATGCACAAGAACATACATCATTGGATCCTTACTCGAGTAACATAAGGTGTGCCACAAATATAGAGGTCTAAGACCATATTTTAAATGTGAACCATAATAATAAAATCATCTTTGATACTATAAATAAAAATCAAGAAAAGTCAAATCATTAACCTAATCCAAATGTGTCTTCTCCTAGTGAAGCCAAAAATCTAGTAGTAGGGGACTATCAAAGTCAAAATAATCATTATATATCAAGTCAAAAATCAATCTCCTCTGGTGAAGCCCCAAATTAGGCACCAAGGGAAAGTCAAATTTAAATCGAATCAACACATAAAAATAATTTCAAAATCACTATAAGTATCATTAACTATCCATAAAATAATTGGGTCAAAAATAAATCACATTTAAAGCATCTTGGATCTCTTACATTCTTTTGTCAAATAGAACCAATCAAATGAATAATGTCCAACATCTCCATTGATTTATGTAATTTCTAGTCCTAATCCCCCATCACCCATCACGCCCTCTTATCATGAACCCATATCCCCTTCAGGTTCTATCATCCATTTAAGTCCCATACATGCCCATCAACATCACATGCCTCACATCCCCCACCATAGCAACATTATCACTTATAAGGGTGAAAAAGATACCTATTTTAGATATCTAGAAGGGTCACCATTAATAATCACTAATGGTCATGAGGACATCAATTCATCTAATGGAAATGACATGATACTACTATCATCTTTCTCTAGAATAGGTTTTGGCTGAAGATCACAACAATGTATACATCCTATATCTCACCCTTCTTTAATAAATAGAGATGCCATCCACAAGTCAAAAAATTCAATAAAGTAAAAAAAATCATTTGTCTAATGGTGAAAACCAATCTTCTAGTGACTTGGGAATGTACCATGATGAAAACTAGTTTTTGGCATCATGGTACAATAATTGATTATTTGTATCATACCTCAACACTTAGGAGCATGATCCATCCATCCTTTGTCAATCCATCTATTCTTGTATCATCCCTCTTCAACTTTGTATATATAACTCATCCACATCATCTTTATCATCTTATCCTTTAGTCCATTTTTCATACCCATCATCTTCTGTCATATCACATTCCTCCCCATCTTGACCTTTCATAAGAAAGTGGAATGTGTCTTGAGAAATGTTCCTAAAATCATCTTGGCATATCCTCTAATGAAAAGTCAGGAAACTAAACATCTTGTTCCTTCATGATGTGGTCATTGACAATCACTAGTCCATTAATCTTCATCCTTTTTTTTCCACATCATGCTAATCCTTTTTTATTTTCATCCATCCATTCATCCTTATCTTGGTTGCTATTCTTGATATTCCCTTCCATTTGTATAGTGTACATACATATTCAAAAAAGCCCTAAAAATTGAAATATTTCAAAAATAATAAAAATTATAAAATTTGAAAAAGCCAAAATAATAGTCCATAGTGTCTTGTTTTATGGCTAAAACCAATCTCATATCCATTTCATCATCCTAAACAACACCCATATTATATCTTCCATCCCCTATCCTAAACACCATCCAATCCCATCCTATATCTTTCATCCATCTCATATTCTCCCATTTATCATCCTTGGATGCTATGTTTGGTCTTGAAATCCAATCCTAGTGGTCACCTATCTTTCCATATCTTTAATCTCATCCTTTTGATTGGATCTTATAAACATACACAACCTTTCCAAGATTTTTAATCTAGCACCCATCACTCCTTATCAGTGCTTTTTCATATGTAGCACCCATCCAATCACTTCACTACTAATGGGAAAGGTATTTGATACCATTATTCCTTATCAATTCATTTTCATACCTATCACCCATCCAATCATTAATTTTCTAGTATGAAAGGTATTTGATCCCATAATCTCCTATTCTCCTTGCTGGATTAAACTCTTGTGGGCTTATATCTTTTGGTACCCCTTAGTCATCCTTGTCTTCACATCTAAAATAACCACATTTCTAAATCATCCTCTTTTAAATACTTTTGGATTTGATTTATTGGTTAAACTAGTATCCAAAAACTTTATCCCCAATCATCACACCTCATTTTATGTCCTCCCATCCAAATCCATGTCTATTCCAAATCCTAGTTTATCCTCAAGTCCACATTCACATCCTAATCATCCTAATCTAGTCCATCTCCCAATCACTCATCCCATAATTAGATAATACATTATGACATTGCATGTAGATACTTATGTGTGTTTCTTGTTTGTTGTTGAGTTATTTGTATGTTTTTTATCATGTAAATATTTGATTATCTTTATCTTTTGAGTTTATATTGCATCGTGTCTCATTTTGTCAATTGGGAAATAAATAAAGATGCTATGAGGTCACCAAAGCCACACTAATGCTTAAGTGTGCCTTCAATGATGTAGAGTTCACTATTTACCCATGAACTTTGGCATAATGTACTCTTAGTTATACTTATATCATGGGACATACTACCAAGTGCCACATCTTTTAAATTACTTAGACTATGATGAGTCTTATGATAGTTGTGATGGATTGATCACCACCCCCTCATTATTTATCCAATCATATAATCATCCTTATTTACCATCACTAATCAAATACTCTTGATCCACTTGACTAACATCTAATATTTTATCCCCATATCATCATTTGAGTCATATCCTCTAATCAGAACTAAATCAGCCTAACATCTTGTTAGACTATGTAAACAACACTTGGTTACTTTTTTATTTCTCAATGATAGCTCAACAACTATCTCCTTTATCCCCATCATCTATCATCATTATGCCAATCATATCTTCTCACCCATATTTTGGTCACTCAATCATATCAGTTCCTCTCTATCATCATAGACATCACATTGATTGATTTATCTCTAAGCTAAACCCATCATTAATCTTATCAAAATATCATCAAATCCTTGGTATATATCTCTCCTTTACATATTTACTTACTTGGGATACATATATATCTTGTATTCTTTTAATCCTATCATCATCATGTTATAGTTGACTCCTCCTTAGGATGTGTCAATAACCATGACACCCATCATCACTACTCCTTGTGCATGCATCTTTTGCAAGGGCATCATCAATTTATAACTCATTGCTCAAGTTGAATTTCTCTTCTTCATCATTTACCTTACATCTAGCATCCCATCCCTTTATCTATCCATCACATCCCACCCCTTATTTCTTCTTTTGATTGGACATTCATCTCATTCTTCATCATATGTCCCCTTGAGGGGGTATCATATCCCCTAACATCATCTACTGACATAATCTATGATAAGGTTTTTATTTGACTCCTTCCACTTTACTCTACTTTTAATTCCCTTTTAAAGAGGGGGAAAATGTATGCACCTAAATCCACTCATTTCATTTAAACATCGCTAATAATAATATTAAGTGACACTAATTATGCTCATCTCATTTAATATTGCTAATTTATCCCCTTCCTCATCATTTATATAACATATCCTTTTTATCATCTACTAACCTTATTCTATCCCACTTCATCATTAATTTATCCTAAGTCCCTATTATCCTATCCTAATCACATTTACCTTTTATTTGGGAATTTTAAATTCTCAATGACCCACCTACTAGATTATGCATAGGATCTCCTACACCCCTAGTCCCTAATAATCTACAAAGTACCTATTTAACCCATCCCTATTCCTAATTAATCCCTAAGAATATTATATAATTTGAGGATCCTATAATCCTCTCTATTCTAACCCATCCTCTCTAGAATCCTCTAAATCTAGAGGCTTCCAAAGAATTTTAAATTCCTTGGATAATCCTCATACCTTGATCTCCTTCTTATAAATTTAAATCTCCACCATTGATCTCTCCCTCCAAAATTGATATAAACAACTCCTCTCCTCCATGGAAGATCATTTATTATTCTCATAACAAATCTATGCCCAACTTACAATCTCCATATCTAACATATGAATCTATGAATCTAATCTTTCATCAATAATCTATCATCATGCCATCATAATGTAAAAACTTGATTATATATGAAATAAATTATACATTTGAACATCCTATAAGGATTCTAGTAGAAGAAAAGATTGGTAAGATTTATCCTATCATTCTTATTTGTTTCTATAATCCTTCATAATAGGTAGTTTGATTTTTGGGTTTGAATTAGGTAGATTAATTCATAGATACTAAAAATCCTACTACACCTTAAATCCATCATCAACATCATTTATCATTCCATCATAATGTAAATGTTTTGACTCCATAGCAATCAACCATTCATTCAAACATCTTGGAAGGAGGCTAGTTAAAACAAGGGATTTAGTAAGGTTTCTATTATGATTATAATTTATTTTCATAATCCTTCCTTCTAGGTAGTTTGATGTTTTGAGTTTAAATTGCATAGTTTATGGTAATTTAATAAAATATCTCAAAATTATTCTACACTTACTTTGGTTGACATGTAACTTGTTGGTTAGTTCTTAGTCTAACACCTTTGATCACTATGTCATCCCTTGAGTTTAAATCTAGGATTGAGAAAGTCCACATGGTGTACACCCATTGGATAAAGGATTTAGAAATTATGACACCTCTAACACCCTATGAGCCTAAATATAGGAGGTTAATGTTAGGAACTCTCCAAAAAATTAAATATAAGCCTTTAATTTATTCCTTCTCCAACACTTAGCCTATTTTTGTTTTATTCAGTTGAAATGATCAGAAAAATGAGATTGGGTCATAAAGATATATTTTTTGATCAAGGAGAATTTAAAAGTAACAACTTTAGTCATTCAACCATTTATGATTTGTTTCTTGCACCCATGGAATATAAATATGAATGTGAGCCCCATTTCACCACTTGGTATCTCATCATCATCTATGGGTTTTGGGTTTAATCTTTTTTTATCACCATATCCATGGCCACATAGTCTCTTCTCTCTATCCTAGGATTTTTAAATATTTGGATTCAATAATCACTATTAGAGACTTAGGCTAAATCCTAACTAAGAAAAGGATTGTTCAAGTCCTCTTTCTCAAACTTAGTCCAACATGGGAATGACCCTAGGCTATGGGTCACCTAATCTTGGGTCAGACCTCTAGGATTTTTAATGAGGCTAGCTCCTCAAATATGACAATTTGAATCTATCTTCTTAAAAATTAATCTATTTGGATGAAAATTAGAGAAAATACATGAATGAAAACCTAATTAAAGTTTGGTTATGCACCAAATATTCAATGATCCACTCTCAACTTAGACACTTTCATGACTACTAATGAATCCAATAAGGGCAATGATTGATTAGATTCAATGATAGGGTTAAAAACATGAGTATTTTATATGAAGGTTGAAAAGATATCTAAAAAAAGGAAAGAAAGATATATGTCTATGTAAGACACTATGGATTTATGACACTTCAAAAAATACCTCATTGGATAACACTTCACACAACCTACAAGAAACTAATAGTCTTAAAGAAAGGTACATGAAGGACCTACAAATGATGAATAGAAAACATAGATTTTGTAAATTAAACTTCAATAAAGTACACTTAACATTAAAATATAATATTAAATTATCTTATATTCCTTCAAAGAGTTTACAAAGTGATTTTAATAAAGGTTTTCTATACCTAGCCAAGGGATGATAATCAAGAGCTCAATGCCTACATTTATAGGAAGAAATAAAAGTAAGAGAGGGAAAATTTTGGTTTTGAAGGGGTTATTAATGAGCTCAACACCAGTCAAAATAGAAATTAAAACAACCCTACATTTATGCTCCTTAACAACTCTTAATGGATTAGGGCCACCTCAAAAAAATAGTTGCAACAATCTTACCATTCCTTCTCCCACTTCTCCCTACATTGATGCTCTTTTAATATCTCTTAACGGATCAAGATCCTTCACAAAATAAACTCTTTACAAGAAACTCGATCACACTATATGTTTTGGACATGCGTCATCATCTCATTTTCTATACGAAGTTTTCTTTCAACATTATCCATGTATCCTTGACATGTGTTTCACACATTTTTCCAATTATTAGTTCCTCATTTATTTTATGGGCCCCATATTTATTCTTGGTTGGTTACTATGCTTGTTCCATGTAGTGGCCTCAAATTTATTTTGAACTAAATTGGTCTTTTGACCTTATGTTCATTATTTATCTCTCTTTACATGGATTGCACACACTCCATTGATTTACCCAAAAATTATCATGATTATGACACTTGATAGCTTTTGATTCATTCCTAGGATTTTTTGAGTAGTTGACCTTATGCTCATCATTGATCTAATTTATTATGATGGATCATACACCACTTATCAGCTTTGACCCACTAGATTTTTCAGTCACCATGCACCATTAGATCTTTGTATGGGCACCCAAGATCTTGCTGCTTGTCATCCCTTCACTTAATCATAATATCCTTTCATTTTTTGACTTTAATCTCATTGTTGATCTATGAATGTATGATCTAATATGAACCATCGAATCTCTGGGACCCATTGAACCTACCCTTGTTTTCTTCCCAATAGATCTTATCTTAGCTTATGTGATCTTGGCATCTGTCAGCTTTGTGTTCATCCTTAGGATCCTCTAAATATTTTGAATTCAAACAGTTAGTTCTCATAGCTTAATATTGACATCCCCAAGCACATCTCATATTGTTAGTTCATTATTAAAAGATTATATTTTTAGATATAAAATATGCCAAGGCACAAAATTTTTAGAGTAAAGACAGCATAGAAAACATCCTTTTTATGTAATACTTCACTTAAGGGTTTCTAAGACAAGATTGAAATATGACCATACAAGAACTAACTATACATGATTTGAGTGCCTTCAACATGACTAAAAAGTAAGTGTTGAATATAAGATATAACCCCTTAAGCTATAGGTTTGGATAATTTCCAATCCTATAAATTAATGAACATTTCTATTGACTCAGCTGGCTTGAGCAGCCTACTGATCATGGAACCTAGATTTTGATCAAGCTTTCTCATGATGAATAGAAAAATGAAGTATTAATTACAATAAGGATTCTACCTAACTCTTGAAAACACTTTGGAATAATGAGAAACACACAAACAATAAGAAACAAACAAAAACACACCAAATAACTACCCAAATAAAAAATAAATGACAAATAAAGTAATTGGAAGAGCACTTGGAAGTAATGATAGACCTATTTACCTATGTATAAATATCATAAGATAAAACTAGTATCAAAAAGATGCCTCCCATTGATAGGGATGGGAATTATCTCTCCATTCAACTTAACAAGATCAAAGGCATTGTTTTATTTGTAATGTATGATTACATAAGGCCCACTCTAAAGACTATCAAACTTGGAGTGCTTTCCTAATTGTGTACGATCCTCATCCTATTTGAGGACTATATCACCTTGTTGGAATGTCTTCAAGGAAGATATCTTATCAAATGACCTTTTTACTTGGTTTTTATTAGACCACATGATGTTCATATCAATGTCCCTTGTCTCCTCCAACTATCTCAATTCAATCAACCTTATCTGCATAACATCATCCTCAAAGAGCTCAAATTGGTGTGTAAAATTTAATGTAGGTAATTCAACAAAAATAGGAAGATTGACTTATTTTCCATAGATAATAAGGTATGAGGAGTGTTTATTAGCTTTATTAAGTGTCACTTTGTCTACCCATAGGGCAATACTCAATCTAGTATGCCACTCCCTCTGACTATCCTCCATAGTTTTCTTGATAATCCTCAATAAGTTCTTATTTGTGGATTTTGCTAGTCTATTACCCCATGGGTAATAGTTATAGGATTCCTTGAGATAAAGCCCATGTAAAATATCCCACTCATATACCTTGTTATTTTTGAAGGCCAATTTATTGTAAGAAACAATTTTAGAAGGCACACCAAATTTGGTCATAAGGCTATAATAAAAGACCAAAATATAATCTTCATTAGCTTCTTTGAGGGTATTTGATTCACCCTGTAATGTAAATTATTTTGAAGCTATAATTATCCATTTATTTACTTTACTTGAAGGGGGGTGTATCATCCCTATGAAATCTAAGCCCCATTGCATGAAAGGTTATTCTACTTGTATTAACTATAAGGAAAGGGTAGTTAGTTCTACTTACTAACAAACATTAAACATTTTAGGCATTTTATTACCCAAGAGTGTGAATATATAAAAATTTTGGGTCAAAAGTACCCATCTATAATAATCTTAGAAGTTTTGGTCCTAGTAGCAAAATGCCCACCAGCTGGACCATCATGACTATTCAAGCAACTTATCTACTTGGCATGATTCCGTACACCTCAAAAGCATGCCTCCTATGTCTCTCTTGAAAATTACTCCATCTATCCAGACATAAGGTATACTTTAAAACTTAGAGTGAATTATTGTGGCTCTATCTAGCCCCATAGGACATTGGCCTGACATAAGAAATTTGAATATATCATGTGTCTAATTGAAAGGTGTGTTATCTGCAGCTACCTATTAGCTATCATAGACTACCAAGACTTAGTATTTTTCTTGTTTTACCTGTACTACAAGGTGATCACATAACCCTATCTCCCTTAAAATATTTTTAAATATAAACATAAGGTCATAATCCAATCATTTTATCACCCATCTAAATCTTTTCTCATTGGGTCTTTATTGAGTATAAACTCTTTAATACTTGGGTGCACCACCATGTGTATGATATTACTATTGGAGACTATATGCGTAAACTTATACAAACCTATTAATAATACAATAAAATGTTTATATACAAATTTATACCTCTCCTCATATGCCTCTAAGTCCTTAATAAAAAAATCAATAGGTTGTTCCAGACCTTGTTCATTCTATTGCATTAACATGGTAGAGATTGCATCCAATGTAGATAAGGCATACAAGTAGAATTCCTTGTTAAAACTGGGATTAAAAAGTGTAGGGTAATGATAAATGGTCTCCTTGATGGCCTCAAAAGTCTTCTTACCTTATTTGGTCCATGTAAACTCCTTGAATTTTCTTAACATGTAAGTAAGAGGCTTGACTAGCTCTATAAAGCCTGTGATAAACCTTATAAAATTAATCTTACCAAGAAACTCTATAGACCCTTCTTTTCCTTGGGCAAGGGTAAGAATAACATGGAATCAAATCTTTTTGGTTATATTTAAAGACCATCCATGGACACTGAATGACCCAATAACTTGGCCTCATGAACACCAAATTTACATTTGTTAGGATTCAATGATATACCAAATTCTCTACATCTTTCAAATACTAACCTCAAGTGAGCAACGTGATCAAATAGGTCATTTGATAAACTAGTTACATCATCTACGTATATGAGCACCATTTCATTGATAAAACCTTCAAAGGTATCATCCATTACCCTCTAAAAAGTTTCCCTAGCATTGGATAGTCTAAAGGGAATTTTCATGTATGCATAATTGCCCCACTTTGTAGTGAAGGTAGTCTTATGCCTATCTTCTTCCTTGACCATAATATGATTATAAATAGAGTATCCATCAATAAATGAGAACCTCTAAGAACCTTCCACCTTTTTAATAATATGATCCATGAAGGGCATTGGGTAATGGTCTTGTAGGGATACCTTATTGAGGTCCCTAAAGTCAACACACAAACACATTTCCCCATTCTTCTTCCTCACTAGCACAAAGTTTTCCACCCATGAGGAATGTTTAATATGGAATATTATCCTAGATTAAATCAACTCAAATAGTTCCCTTCTTATCAACTCCTCCAATTTTGGATTGACAGGCCTTCATTTTTGCCTGACTGGTTTTACATTGCTCTCTAGTTCAATGTTATGTTGTGCAAGTTTGGGATCAAATCCTTGTGTTCACATGTAAATAAATCATAGAATTATTGATATGAAGCAATAATTTTATCTTTCTCTTGTTCTATGTTAATATTTCCTAACTTTGATAATTTATCTTTAAATATTGCTATGCTCTCATAATGTTCCTCCTTGGCTGAGATATATGCCTTACCTCTTCTCACTTGGTCATATTCATTGAAGATCTTTACAATGTCATAAGACCCTTAGGTATATTGTTAGATCTTAGTTGTACTATTTGATCATCATATTGATGTTGGAATTTATTTTGATTCTTGTGTCATAATTCTACCTCCTGCATCATAAAACATATAATTTGAGCTATTAGAGGTATAATCACTAAGGGGGGGGGTCAATTAGTGAATCAAGATATATCAAAACTTAAATCTAAATCCTTCAAACACTTACTCATAAACCATAATAATTCAAGAAGTAAATAACCCACTCATAACAATGAACATGAAATATAAGCAAGATAACACAAGATCTATGTGGGAAACCCTCTTGGGGGAGAAAACCCACTCTCGATCCTAAAAACATATGGACTACTCATCCTATAAGATGATCACAAAAAAACCTTTTAGTTAAGAATGAACTTCACAAGGAGCATCCACACCTAATTATTAAAAAGAACCAACTTGTTTTATATGTTGAAAACCCATACAAAACGTATGAAATCAATATATCTAGAACTCTGATTGCCTTTGAATATGATTGGAGAAACAATGTATAACAATTCTCTTTCAACTCAACACACACACTCAAAATTGCTCATAAAATAAATGTATCCAAACACCCCTTTTAGATCACTCTATTCTTATTCACTCATTCTTAATCTACTTTGTACGTTAGTCCATCCACAAATCACACTATATTTGATGTATTTCATTTGTCTCTATCTTCTACTCTCTCAACACATTCACATCAATTCTAGAAACCATTATCTTGGTCTTCATTATTTATAGAGTATTTATGAATATCAACTTATAGGTTAGACATAATACTTTCTTTAACACATTAAGACATATAACATGATAATACATTTCTCAATACCATCCTCATAGGTTAGTCATAACAACCATGGGGCATACTTAAGTAGTTATGCCTTTCAATCAGGCCTTAGTAGCCCTTATAGGTCTCGTGGAGACCTATTACCCCTGTATCACTTCATTAATAAAATTAAGAACACAAGATCACTTTCAAATACATGGGTCCACTCCATATGACATTTAATACATCTTCAACTGATTATTCCTACCAAAACACTCTTCTGTTAAAGCATAATTTACTCAAACATTATTTTGTATATAGTGACACCATGAATGAATAAATAGTAAAATTTTAATCCTAATAACCTCGATTATAAAAACATTCAAACCTTATAACTAGATTCTATAGATTCAACTTTAAGTCCTATTCAACTTTTATTTTTACACCACCATGAAATTCATCCTGGATCAAAAGATATAACTCAAAAACTATAGACTAGTTTTCCCTCATTAAATTGAATATTCAAATTCAAATAGTCATTGTGTTAATGTTAAACATCAGACACTTTGACATCATCTCGTGCTCCCTAACAAGTTTGAATAAATGCACTCTATCTATCTCCTTGGGAGTAGCTTGGTCTTTACCTTGTAACATTCACTATTGATCTTTGACATAGGCATCCATAATCATGACACTCCATAACTCTGCATACCTTCTACACACATTAACTATTTGACTCAATGCATTCCATCGATATCCATTAGTATGAATAGTCACGTGTCATTACTCTTCTATCCAAACTCCATGATTATGACACATGTCACTAGCATGTGCAATATTAACTATTTGACTTTGAACCACATCATTAGATCCTTATCTTGTTATATTAAATTCTCACCATAGTTCTTCGATAATGAAAATTTGGCTAAGTATGAGACATTAGTAAACTCTACCTAGAAGACCAACTTTTTGCCTTAATAAAATTTTCTACACTCAACCTCATGATCTAAAATTTGAACCATATGATTTTCTCACATAGGTGAATTCATCCATGTATCAAACAGTTCTAAAACTTTCATGCATGTGAAATATGATGTCGTCAATCTACTTACTCAGCTTTATCTTTCAAGATGACTTCTTGAGATTATACATTCATATGACTATTCTAATGAATTCCATTCACTTCCATAAGCACTCTAATTACTCATAACACCCAATAAGATCTCTAAAACATGTCCATACCATTAATATTATACATCAATTACCTATCCAAGTCAAACACTAAAGAACCATGTAGGAACATTGAAACACATTAAATCACACTTTGTCATTATCAATCTAACATAGATGACACCTTATCAAAAACCTTGGTCACCTTGGAGACATCATTGAAAACCCTCCAAAAATTTGCCACTTTATCATTGATGTCAACACCAATAAAAAGCTTATGCATAGACTATGTCCTCTCTTCAATCACTTTCTCCTCCTTTGACACAATGACAAAGTGGGCTCAACTCATGATCCTATGGACCTAAAAATATTTAAAGGACTAATAATAGGAAAGGACCACCTTTGAGAGATGATATAGACTCCCCCTAACACTATGCATACATCTACTTACCTTGAGCATCTCAAACATGCTCCATGACTACATTCTCTAATATTGCATAGCATCTATGAATACAAAACATACGTGAACATCAAAAAATACATGAAATTACCTTTAAAAAATTAATATTTATTTATCGTAATTCACCTAAGCTTAAACACCCTTTGATAACATTTAGACCACCACAAACTATGATGACATAACACAATTGCTTTCATACCTTCTCTCTCAATCGAACCCCATAAATCTCTATGTAGGTAACATAATGACTTTAAATTCCATATATAAATCATTTTCATATGCCCACTTATGCTTTCCAAAATAAACACTCAACTCTTCTTCTACAACATACTTCCTTCACAAACCCACTAGCCAATTAACCCTCCATTTGTACAAATCCTCCTCCATAGAACCAACCATGCACTTTCAAAATATTGTGAAATAATTTTTGAGCACTAATTTGGCCATTTAAACTAATTAAGTATCCTTAGACCTCAACTCATTATACAAACCACTTTTCCAACAAATGCCAAAACACTAGGTTTGTAAAACAAAAATGGTCAGAATATTATCTTCCAAACCTATAGGTCACCAATTTTCACTTCTATACCAAATTTTAATCTTATAATCCTTTGGGAATCCATATTTCCTATACCATGGTTTTTGACTTGCATACCTTTAAGCACAAACTAGGAAACCTAAGAGTAAACAAAATTATACAATCAAACAAAAAAGAAATTTGAAGAATTTAAACCACCTAGAGAATATATAATAAAAATCATCACACCTTTCTATGCCACTAAGACACCTTTACAACTTGAAATTTTTTAAATGACACCTAAAAATATCCATACCTAGCATGTAGACCTTGCATATACAGTAATCAACATGAAAAAACACTAAAAACTAATCATGACATCATTATGACATAGACTAGCCACCTAATCCACATTGAAAAACCAAAGTCAATTGATCTCAAGTCTCTTCTATCTTCCAAGACCCAAAAACCATCAAATTTGCATGAATGACACTCACTAGATAATGAACACTAACCAAAATGGTCAAATTAAATAAATGACCATAAATGAATATTTTGACCAAATAACCTCATGTATTACACTTGTTCCAATATTATTCACTTCCATAAAAACCTTACCTTTATTCTTCTACATTTGACCAACTAATCCAAGCATAAAAAATTGACAAAAACTCACCTTTAGGACCAAAGTCCCTCAATACTTTTGGAACATATAATTCACTATGTCAAACTATCTCAAGAGACCAACTATGGATTAAAAATGATTGCATCCATACCTTTCTTCTAATGTAACTCATATTCATAATATTAGCCCTTAAAGACCTCTCACTTTACACTAAGGACTGCCTTCATGGATTTCTTGTCATGCAACACCAGCCAAGACCCAACAAACATCCACCATGCTTCCTCTTTCTATAAAGTGTCTCCTTGAAGCCTAAAGAGAGACACCCTAACCTAAAATTTCCTAGAACAATTTGAAACTAGGAGGGTTAGGATCTCATGCTACCCCTTCTCTTTACTTTGTTAGTACAATAATTGATATGGATGTATATGCTTTGTAAGTCATCCCATAAGCATTTTGTTTTATCTCACATTCATGGGAAGTAGTAGTTTCTTAGATTAGACTTAGTATAAAAGTAAGTTTTGAGGCTAATGAAAGAATCCACAAATTTATTGTATTGAGCTTTCTCAAAGGAGGTTTCCCCATTGAAGAGGCCAATGATTCTACAATTTAGCCATTGTAATTTAGCTCTACTTATTTGAGCTAATATATTGCTAATTTTCATAGTTTATTTCATGTATTTGTAATTATTTGCTAACTTGTTCAAGAAGGATCCTCTCATCTGGTATCAGAGTGATTTCCAAGGCCAATTTTTTTTCCTTTATAAAGTCTTAGCTTTGTTCTACTAAATAATCCATTTAAGTAATTTTTAGAAAGTAATTCTCTATATCATAATAATATATTTTGAATTAGGGTAAAAACTTGACCACATAACTATGGGAAGTGCTTGGGTGAAATCCCAAAAAAAATATTATGATGAGTAGGATAGGAACCCCAAAGTAGCTGGACCATTGAGAGAACCTTCCAACAAAATTGGAAATGGCCCCTTCTCGATTGAGTAGTTCTCATAGGTGAGGAAAACCAAGAGTTGTCACTGAGAGGTAAATTTGTGGCTAGAAAAATTCTAGAGAGTAGTACTCACTTAGACAACATTGGTGGCTAGAGTGATATATTTAAACCCTTAGGTAGCCATTGAATCTTTGGGCCCATTTCTATCAAATTCAAAATATTTCTAATAGACTATCAAAAGCATCAATCAACAGAGTATCCATAGACTGTTAGAGGACTTACCACCATAAAATTGATATAAATCAGAAATCAGGAAATCTCCATTCTATTAGTTTTAAAAAACTATCCATAGATTCTAAAAAGACTCTCAAAAGACTTACAGATAGATATAAAACAAAAAAAACTCTTATTCAAGTCATTGTAGTAACCCGAATAGGAGAAAAAACATGAAGGATGAAATTTCTGACCTCAAGATACACATCAAAGATATTGATGAAAAAATTCTTAGCCTCAGTCTTCAACATACCATCTTGAATAATAGATGACATCCAGAGTCCTCTTTTGACATTGGATTTTCTTCTTCTAGTACTATTCATGGGTTGAAGCTTGATTTTCCTTGATTTCATGGTGTAGATCTAACTAGACAAATCTATTAGGTAGAACAATATTTTATCTTGCATAATAATTTTGATGCCAATAAGGTTCCACTTTCATCCTTTCACTTAGAACTTGAATCCTTTCAATGGTATCATTGGTATACCAAGGCTCATGATGATCCAAGCTAGATGAATTTTTACACCCTCATTTTACAATGGTTTGGCCCTAGTGCTTTTGATCACGTCATGAGATTACTCACTAAAATTTTCCAAATAGGAACCATGAGAGAATATCAAATAAATTTTGAAAAATTGGCCAATAACATAGAGGGATTGTCCAATGCATTCTTCAAAATTTTCTTTTTCAGTGAACTGAATGATGCAATTTAATCTGAGGTCAAAATATTATATCCCAACATGATGATGAAAGCCCTAGGGTTGGCTAAATTGGTAGAGTATAAGATCATAGCTCAAAAATGATCAAATATAATTTTAATCCATTCAAAAATATAAATCCATAATGATCTCAAATAATGTTAGCCCCCAAAACCAATCCTATCAAGCATTTGACTAAAGTAGAGATGCGAGTCTATAGAGAAAAAGGACTATGATATAATTTTAATGACAAATTCACTCAGGGACATTGATGTGTTGAGTAAAATATCTACCTATTAGATATGGAATGTCCACCCAAAACTAAAGATGGGGAAGATGTTTAAGTTACAACAGATGATCTAAAAGAAGCTCCATTGATTGTGGAACCTACTTCTCAAGAACACCAACTGAAGATCTCTCTCCATGCCTTAGCAAAATTCACCACCCCACAAATCATATGAGTCAGGGGTTATTTCAATAAGTTTCCTCTCATAATACTCATTTATTTTGGTAGCACTCATAACTTCATTAACCCTAAAATCACCAAACAAGCTGATTGTTTTGTCTATCCTTGCTCTAACTTTGAAGTCATGATTGCCAATGGGGGCACATTACCTTGTAAAAGGAAGTGTCATAATATGTGTATGTATATTGGATATTATAACTTATTCTCCAACATGTTTTCCTTACCCTTAGGTGGATGTCATGTTATTTTGGCAGCCCAATGGTTACACACACTTGGACCCATCTTATGGTATTTTATTGAACTTTGGATGTTATTTTTAGAAAATGGGCAAAAAACACACATTGAAAGGATTGCAATCAGGATCCCTCAGCATCATCATTTTACATCACATGGAAAAGATTCTTAATAAGAATTCACATGATATCATTTCCAAACTCCATTCCATTCAAATGAAATCATCAATAGTATTTACTCCTGATATATAATTTTTTTCATAAGTATGCACATTTCTTTACCTAACCAATGGGATTGCCACCTTCATAGCTAGAGGACCACTATATTTAGCTCCTTCATATAATCATTCCTCCTAATATCAAGCAATAATGCCACCCATTGTATAAAAATACTGAGATCAAGATGCTCATTCGAGACTTACTAAAGCAAGGCATTATTAACCCCAGTACCAACCCATATTCTTCCTCACTTCTCCTTGTGTGAAAAAAATATGGGTCATGGCATCTCTGCATTGACTTCCATGCACTTAATCACATCACCATCAAAGATAAGTCCAAATCCATATTATTGAATAGCTTGATATCACTCACTTTTTCTCTTAGTTGGATCTCTGCTCTAGATATCACCAGATCCAACTTCATGAGGATGATATCCCTAAGATAGATTTTTGCATGCATGATGGATACTGTGAGTTTTTGGTCATCCCTTTAGCCCCACTAATTCTCCTTCAAGATTTTAGGCATTGGTGAATAAAATATTTTGACCCTACTTATGGAAATTCATTTTGATCTTCTTCGATGGCATCCTCATCTATGGTAAAACATGGTTTGAGCATCTATGACATTTAGAGCTCACATTGTAACTTCTCTCTGACCATCATCTTTATGAAAAATAGTCCAAATGTGATTTTTTTCAAGACAAAGTGGATTATCTCAAGCATATTTTTTTAACCTAAGGGGTTTAGGTGGATCCTAAAAAATTAGATGCAATGACAAATTGGCCTCATCCTCAAACACTCAAGAGCCTCCATGTTTTTTTGAGATTAAATGGATACTATTGTAAGTTTGTTAAGGATTATGGGAAGATTGTAGCTCCACTAATATCAATGTTGAAAAAGGATTATTTTACATAGACACAAGCTATATGTACTACACCTATTCTAGCTATGCTAGATTTTGCTAAGACCTTCACTATCGAGAGTGATGCTTGTAGTACTAGACTTGGTTTTTTTATCCTCTAAAAAGGATGCCTCATTGCACTCACTAGCAAAGCTATTTCTAGGAATAATTTATCATTCTCTACTTATGATAAGGAAATGATGGCCATTTTTCATGTAGTATAGAAGTGGTGGCCATACCTATTTGGGAATCATTTTTGAATCAAAATTGATCACCAAAATCTAAAATATTTCCTAGAATAATGGGTCTCTTCCATATCACAATAGAAATGGGTCAAAAACCTCATAGGTTATGACTATGATATCACTTACAAGAAGCATAAGGATAATATTATGGATGATGTTGTATCTTGCATATTTACAGACCAAGTTTCCTTTTTAGCTATTTCAATGCCTATTCTGAATTAGTTTGATGGTGTATAGTATGTGTATGTCAATGAATCCTCATTATCTTAGATAATTCAACATTTTTACACTAACCTCTTTAGCATATTACATTATTATTGGGATGGTGATTCTTTGTGATACAAGGGTCATCTGGTGCTTCCCCAAAACATAGATCTTTAGTAGGTTGTATTCTATGAGCTCCATGATTATCCATCCATATAACACTTAGGGTTTCTCAAAAATTATGAGTGGGCATGATGAAAATTATTTTAAAAGGTAATGAAAAAGAAAATTCAATAGATAGTGGTTGAATGTGATACCTACCAATGTAATAAGGGCGAAACCACACTCATCCATGGGTTGCTCCAACCCTTTTTCATCCCTACCAAGATTTACATATATATTTGTATGTATTTAATTAAGATAATCCCTCAATATGGATGGAAAATTTTTGGTTGTGATTGATAAGCTCTCCAAATATAGTCATTTTTGTCCCTCAACCACCCCATATTTCCTCCACAGTCACAAATTTTCTTGGACCAGATTTTCTATCATCATGGCATTCCTTCATCCATTCTCTTAGATCGTGATGTCACCTTAACAAGCCATTTTTGGATATAAATATTTTGATGCACTAACACCCAATTGAATATGAGTTCTAGGTATCATCCAAAAACAAATGGCTAGACTAAAATTATCAACAAATGTTTGTAAACTTTCCTTCATTGCTTCACCTCAGAATAAAAAATCCATGGGCAAAGTGGATTCTTCTTGTCCAATGGTGGTATAATAGATCCTACCACATGTCAACTAAAATTACTCCATATGAATTATTCTATGGTCAAGCACCACCAGTGTTCCTTTCATACACGCCTAGTAGTTCATCAGTTCTAGCAATTGACATAATTATCTAAACCTAGGATCAAATCTTCAGTACCTTGTAGGATAATCTTCATATGGTACAAAATCAAATGAAACAACAATCTAATCAACAACATTCTAATTTAAATTTTCAAGTTGATGATATGGTTTTTCTTTGATTATAGCCATATAATCAATCCTCCCTAAAACTCAAAGGGCATCGTAAGATGGCTCCCAAGTTCTATGGACCCTATAAGGTTCTATAGAATATTTAGTTGGTTGATTATAAATTGGAGTTCCCACATTCTTCTTAAATTCACCCAATATTTCATGTCTCTTGTCTAAAAAGAGCTCTTAGTATAAACATCAAAGAACAAACTATTTTACCATAGATTAATAATGAAGGATACATCCTTATTGAGTTTGAGGCAATCCTAGATAGGCACACATGCCAACTTTAGTCTTGCTCCACCATACATGTTTTAGCTTAATGTTACAAAATGTAGCCAGAGGATGCCATATGGGAAACACTATTTCATATTCAATACTAATTACCACATCTAAAGCTTTAAGGACAAAGCTTTTTCTAAGAATGAGGGGATGTTAGGAACCCATGATACCCCTTCTCTTTAATTTATTAGTATAATAATTGATATGGATGCATATTCTTTTTAAGTTGTACCATGAGCATTTTGTTTTATCCCACATTCATAGGAAGTAGTAGTTTCTTAGATTAGACTTAGTATAAAATTAAGTGTTGAGGCCAATTAAGGCATCCATGAGTTTATTGTATTGAGCTTGCTCAAAAGAGGCTGCCTCCTCAAAGAGGCTAGCGATTTTACAATTCAACCATTATAATTCAATTATGCTTATTTGAGCTAATATATTATTAATTTTAATATTTTATTTCATGTATTTGTAATTATCTACTAAGGTTTTTAGGAAGGATCCTCTCAAGGAGTTTCCCATAACTCCTCATATTCCTTCTCCTCCTTGGTCATCTAATACTAATATTTCTTCTTATTTTTAGGCTTAATAAAAGTAACATACCCATCTAAAAAAATAATCTTCCTTTCTTCTAGGATGGTATTGAGAATACATGGAGAAAATAAAGATTCTTGGCATACATTTTCACTTGAAGCATCAGTCTCACACTTTATAGCATCAACACTTGACATTGTCAATTGATATTCTACATAGGAAACTTACTCATCAACATCAAGATGCTCACTTGTATCCCCTTCATTCCCAAAATGAGTAGACAATGAGACCTCTTGATTCTCTTCAACCTCTGTAGCATTCTCTACCATGGCAAACAATCCACTTGGACCTATAGACTAATCATGGCACATATTTTCCACTTTTGGTTTCCATATTTCAGCTTACCTTCTTATTTTCACTCTAGGAATCTGATTGAACTTATTTTGACTTGATGACCTTTGCTTTTAGAACCTGGTAATGTGACCAATCTTATCATAGTTGTAGTAAACCATTCTTCTTTAAGTGAACTCATCTTGCCTTACATGATTTGGAAAAAATCTTGCCTATCATGAAAACTATAAAACTTAATTTGACTCACAACATTTGATTGATGATTCCATTCATAGTTCCAAGAAAATTCATTCCTAAATATTCTTTTATACTCTCTAGCCTTATGTCTGAATTGATTACAAGTATAGTAGTAACAATTAAAATTTACATACCTCATGGCATTTGGTTGTATAATCTGATATGTCCTCATTATGCCAACACCTTCATTCCTTGACTGATGATTTATCTTCAAGGTCTGATTGTCCTTGTTCACATTGGTCTTTATCTTGTCTTGGTTTACATTCTTTTGTTTTTCTTTGTAACCAAGTCCAATTCTATCACTAGCATACTTTTGACTATTCAGAATGTTTTATAGATCAATTGAGCTCTTTTTAAACATCACATATGACTTCATCTTACTAGATGTATTTTCTAACTTAGCTTTCAATGACTCATTTTCAATCACATACCTTGAACACTCATCTTATTTAGCTTTTAGGCTTGTTGATAGGATTTTCAACTGATAATTGAGATGCTTGACTATATCTTCATGCTCCTTGGTGTCTTAATTTATTCTTGCCTCAAACATATTGAATTTCTCTTTATAGTACTTTATTTGAGATTTCAACTTCTTGGTTTTCTTCTTCTCAATCTTCAAATCTTCAAGGGCATTCACCAAATCAGTCTCATAGTTTACCTTGTCTTCTTCATCATCTATATGACCTAAACCACCTCCAAACCATATAGATTCTTCTTGATATGAGCAACTACCATATTCAGCCATGGAGAGAGCTTTATCTTTAGTAGGACCATCATCTTCATGATCATTCTTAGAATCGCTACCAACATTATTATTATATGAGGTTCAATATCCCTTGGTGCAGAGAATCCTCTTGTCTTTGTAAAACTTCTTTTGGCTATTATACCTTTTGAAACTATTCTTGTTCTTATCAGACCTAAATTTATTCTTATCATTATCATGGTATTCATTATCATTTCCCTTATGATTATGAGGACACTTTTTGGAAAAGTGACCTATCTCTCCATAATTAAAACATTTGAAGGTAAGTTTACCCTTAAATTTGTGTGAACCTATTTTTAGTTTTCTTATTAACAGATCTATTAATTATTCATCATCAATGTCAAAAATATCATCATCCTTGACCTTATTACCTTAGAACATCTTCTTTATCTTCTTTTTTTCATTGAAATTTGATTCTTTCTTTGGTGGTTTGTCCTCATTAACTCTCATCTCATAGGCAAAAATAATGCCATGTAATTCATCCATCTTCATTTTTGTGATAACATGACTTTCTTCTATAGAATTTTTTTTTTGAATCAAATTTGAAAGTGAGAGACCTTAGTACCTTTTGTATTATAATGCCTTATTCAATAACCTCTCCTATTCCTTTGATCATGTTCATTACCTCAGCAAATTTTACAAGATAAGAAGCCATAGTATCCTCTTCCTTCATTTTGATAATTTCAAATTGCCTTTGGTAGGTTTGTAACTTGGCCAACTTGAATTTTTAATCTCCTTCATAGATGAGCTGAAATTTGTCCCAAATATTCTTGAAATGCTTAAAATGGATTTCCTTAGTGTCAGCCTCAAAAAGACCACAAATGATAGCATTCATATCTTTGGAATTATTCTCACTCAACTTCTTGTTTACAATACTAGTTAGAGGAAAAGGTGGCATAAAATGATCATCCAAAATAGATTTCCAAGTGTCAAAGCCCAAGTACACAATGTAGGTCTTAATTATTGCACTCCATAAAAAATAAATAGATCCATTTAATAATATATCTTAATTAATATAGAAAACTTGAAAACTTATCATTGTACCTAAGATTACCTTTAGGTGGTTAAAATTGTACAGAAGGTCTTTCTCTAATACCAATTATTAGAGGTAAAATCACTGGGGGTGAATCAAGGAATCAAGATATTTCAAAACTTTAATCTAAATCCTTTAAACATTTAGTAATATACCATAAGTAATTAATAATAAAATAACCCACTCATAGCAATGAACATGAAAGATAAAGAAGATAACACAAGATCTATGTGGGAAATCCTCTTGGGGGAGAAACCCCACTCTCAATCTTGAAAACACATGGACTACTTATCTTATAAGATGATAAAAAATAGAAAACTTTAGTGAAGCACCAACTTCACAAGGAGCACCCACACCCAATTATGAACAATCACCAACTTTTTTTAGATGTTGAGCACCCACACAACACCTGTGAGATAAATATCTTTAGAATTCTTATTTCCTTTCAATTTTATTAGAGAAGTAATATATAACACTTCTATTTCAACTCATCACACACACTCAAATTTGTTAATACAAGAAATTCATCCAAACAACCCTTTTGGATCACTCTAGGCTTCTTTACTCATCCTTAATATGATTTATACTTCAGTCCATCCACTAAGTAGACTACATCTAATCTCTTTCATTCATCTCTATCTTCTGCTCTCTAAACACATTCACATCAAGTATAGAAACCATTACCTTAGTCTTCATTATTTATAGATTCTTTATGAATATCAAATTATAGGTTGGCCATAATAATTGAATTAATCCTTTAATACATCTAACATGTTAATACATAACTCAATACCATCCTCATAGGTTAGTCATAGCAACCATGGGTCATACTTAAGTAGCTACACCTTTCAATTAGGCCATAATAGCCCTTATAGGTCTCATAGAGACCTGTTATGCCTTTAGCACTTCATTAAGCAAATTAAGAACACAAGATCACTTTGAAATACATGGGTCCACTCTATATGACCTTTAATACATCTTCAAGTGATTCCTCCTGCCAAAACACTCTTCTGCTAAAGCATAATTTACTCAAACATTATTATGTACATAGTAACACCATGAATGAATAAATAGTCAAATTTTAAGCTTATTAACTTTGATTATAAAAACATTTAGACCTTATAACTAGATTTTATGGATGCACCTTGAAGTCCTCATCAATTTTTTTTATACCACCATGAAATTGATCCTAGATCAAAATATATAGATAAAAAACTATAGACTATTTTTACCTCATTAATTTGAATATTCAAATTCTAATGGTCATTGTGTTAGTGCTAAACATTAGACACTTTGACATCATATCATACTCCTTAAAAAATTTAAACAAACACACTCCATCAATATCCTTGGGAATAGCCTAGTCTTTACCTTATAAAGTTCACCATCAATCTTTGGCACAGGCATCCATGATCATGACACTCGATAGTTATGTGTGTCTTTTATGCACATTGACTATTTAACTCAATGTGATCCATCAATATACATCTATATCAACACTCTTACACCATTGATATTCTATCCAAACTCTATGATTGTGACACAAGTCACTATCATGTGCAATCTTTACTATTTGACTTTGAAATATGTTGTTGGATCCTTATCTAATTAGATTAAATTCTTACTATTATATCTATGATCTGATTAAATTTTCAACATAGATCTTTTGATAATGAAAATTTGGATAAGTATGGGAACTTAGTAAACTCTACATAGAATGCCAATTTTGCACTTTAATAAATTTTGTTATTCTCAACCTCATGACCTAAAATTTGAACCATATGATTCCCTCACATAGGTGAATCCATCCATGTATCAAATAACTTCTAAAAAATTCACACATGAAATATGATGTCATCAATATACTCACATAGCTTTATCGGTCAAGATGACTTATTGAGATTAGACATTCATATGACTATTCTAATTAATTCTATTCACTTTGGTAAGCACTTATAACACATCATGAGGTCTCTAAAAAATTTCCATACAATCAATATCATCCATCAATTAACTATACAAATCAAACATTGAAGAACCATATAGGAAAACTGAAAAACACTTTGTCATTGACAATATAACACACATGCCACCTTATCAATAGCCTTGGTCACCTTGGAGACATCATTGACAAACCTCGAACATGATCATCATTTTCAAACACTTGCCAACTCACATCATTATTAGTTACAATTGGCCTGCATATGAACTTGATCTTATCTTGACTCTGGTTACCTTTGACTCCTTCTATAATCTCATACTGAGCTCTAATAACTATAAGCCTATCTGTATGTTGATTTGCCTCTCTTGGTATGGATTTTATATTTAATGCCAAGAAGTCCTTTATGATATCCCATACACAATTCTTGTAATATTTAAAATGATGGTTCTTGACTACACTTATGCCTCTCACTTGTTGTACAACAAGTTCACTATCACCCTTGACTTGAAGAATTTTGACACCTCTTCTTCTTACATCTTGTAAAACATGTAGAAGGGATTAATATTCAACTATGTTTGAAGTGTAACTAAATTAAAATATTGTAGATAAATAGTACTTCTAATCTAAGGGTGAAACCAACATAACCCCAACTTCACTACAATTATTTTACCTTTATCCATCAAAGAATAAAATCCATAGACCATCTTCCTCTTGAGTGGTGTTATTTAAATAATGTATAATATCACCCTCCTCATGCATACAATTCACCCCTAAATATACTTCTTAAATATTGATATAGGGATCAAATCCAAGATTTTGAAATACCCATTCATCTAGGTACATGTCTAAAATTCCTTCAAGAGGATCATGAGGCTCTTGTTCAATAAAATTTTCATCCTCTTTAAATATGGTATAATTGACATTTGCAAGGTTAGACATATAGGGCTCTAGGTGGAACCTAGAGATATGTTCTAACCTAATAGTGATCCTAGTCCCATATCTTGTCTTGAAAATCATTTATGACTAGTTAGAGGACAAATAACCCCCAATTTTTGTATTACTTTCCCTACATAGGCATAGGGAAAAATATGGGGGTAGTTCTAAAACCATTACATCTTAAGTGATGACATAATTTGGGTAAGATACCAATATGATTTCAAGATCTTTAAAGATACCTATTATTTTAGTGGGGTAACCATCCAACTGGTGAGCACCCTTTTCATTATGCACATACTTATGCTCAAGTTTATCTATTATGGATTTAGGAATAATCAAGGTTGAAGCACCTAAATTTATCATACAATTATGCACTAAATAGTACCCTATGATGACTGAAAAATAAAATGGAGGGGGCTTGATAACCTTAGGGTGATGAAAAACATTATGAACTTGACCTTGGCTAAGAAAATGACTAGGAACTTGAATTTGACTAGGTTGACTACTATTGGTAAAAGTAGTGTTCACCTTATCATCTATCTTTTCCACATGAGAATTTTTTGAGAGATCTTACTGAAGGATCTCTTTCTATCCTTGGATAGATAGAGCATCATACATATACATAGTGACATTATCCTTTTTAATATGATCTACAATATTGAAAAGAAGACTAGTATCTTTAAACTGCACCTTGGAAGTAGAAGTATCACTTGGCACTTGAGTAACATGATGAACAAAATGGGAATTACATTGAAACCTATTATGATGATATTTTTTTATAAGTTATAAGATCTTTAGTATCTATATCTGAAGTGGTAGGCTACTAACTGACTTTTGGAGATGTTGAAGAATCCTTAGGCTACCCAAAATTATCATCCAACATCCTTTTCTTATCCCTTGTTTGGTATGCAAGTAGTTCATCTACCATTTATGCATTCTACCCCATGCTTACTACTACATATTCAAACATATGGTCCCCTTCCTAATATCTTTGGCACATAGTGTCAGTTAGTGCCTTACCACGTTTCCTTATTGTTGAATTTGAGCTCTTGATGATGTTATGGTAGGCATGTTGTCCTAATTCATTGGGGGCCTTATGGTGGAAGAGGCATTATGTCATGGCCTTGGAATGAAGGAACATGTTACCAACTAGGATCTTGATACATTTCTCCACTTGTATCCATTCCCATCTCATTGGACTACCTCCCTAATTGACATTGACCCTCTTGAACAAGGTTGTTTTATGTGGGGACCAAGGCTCTTGAGTTATTTGTAGCTACAGGATTGTAGCCAATATGAGATATAACTTGAGTAATTTGGCCTTGGGTTTGTTTATTTAATGGATAAGTGGATATATATAGGATTGAGTAGGGCATTAGGCTTGGAAAGGACCTTGGTATGATCTATATGAAGTCTGTTGATGTCTCTCTATAGATATTAACTTGTTATTTTGTTCTTTCAATAAACATTCAATCTTTGCAAATTTATCCACTTAACTATCAATAGGTTGAGATTGATTGTTTGAAGTGGTAAATGGATTAATGGCATCTGGGCTTGGTTAAAGCTCAAGAAAAAGTGGCATGAGAGGTCTTGGTAGAAACCTCCCCACTTGTATCAAATAGTTTTCTACCCTTATAGATATCTCATAAGCCTCAGGTAGAGTTATCCCACTCATAGATTGGATCATGACTAAAATGCCTACATTAAATAATCTCAAATAGTTAAAAAATCATAATTGGGTATGGGATTAGTGATGATAGGGATCCTATCCCATGTTTTTTGGAATCTATAGTTGAAATCAACCATAGATTCTTGGGATTCCCTTCTGATTGAGGTGAGTTATTCAATGAGTGACACATGGTCACTTCTATCCTTAAAATGCTTACATAAGAACTCACAAAAATCATATTAGGTATTGATTGAGGTAGGATTTTCCTTTCAAATATGTGGCTAGTAGTCTCATGGTTATATTCTCTTATGTAATGTTATGCACTAATCAAAGGTTTATAATGTTAGCTATGTGATCTACAAGAGTAGTAGAGTTTTATCTTGTAAATTATGGTAGAATATTAAAATAGGAATAAAATATATCATCATGTTGTATAATTTTAAGAGGGTGCCACCATTTAAGGATACAAAAGCTTAAAACCTAGGCCTTGTCATTTGCATTTACTTTGGTGGACTTTTAGTAGATTGAGTATGAGTATAATTTGCAAATTTTGGAGATGTAGGAGAATTAGGGGGTGTTACATTAGGGTTTGAAATAGGTACCCTAATCCTCCTTATAATATATAATGCCAATTAAATGAACTAAAATTGCTTACCTTTTGAAGTAGACCTGTTGGAGATTTGGTGCATGAATTTATCCTATAATCTACTAATGACTACTCAAAAATTTCAAATGTCCTTCCATGATATTAATTTATCCCAAGATAATGTATAGATGCCTTAATCGAGGTACCACTATGAATTATATAACTATTAGAGATGTAGGCTTCACCCTAGCTAAGTAAAGGATTGTTTAGGTCCCCTTGCTCAAACCTAGTCTAACATGGGAATGACGCTAGGTTATGGATCAGATAATGTTAGGTCAGACATCTAGGATTTTTAATGAGGCTAGCTATTTAGATATGATAATTTGAATCTATATTATTAAATCTTAATCTATTGGGATGAAAAGGGGAGAAAATAAATGAATAAAAACATACTTTAAGTGTGGTGATGCACCAAATGTTTAATGATGCACTCTCAACTTGGACACTTTCATGACTACTAATGAATCTAATTGGGACAAGGATTTATCTAATTCTATGATAGGGTTCCAAACATTATTATTTTGTATGAAGGTTTAAAAGAGACTTGAAGCTTGAAGGACAAAAAGAGATATGTCTATGTAAGACATTATAGATTTATGATACTTCAATAAAAACCTCATTGGCTAACACTCCACACAACCTGTAAAAAACAAATAGTATTAAAGAAAGGTACATGAAGTAACTACACGTGATGAATAGATAACATACATTATATAAATCAAACTTAAATAAAGAACACTTATGATTAAAATAGAATATAAAATTGTCTTATATTGCTTCAAAGAGTTTACAAAGTTATTTTAGTAGAAGTTTTTTATACCTAACTGAGGGATCAAAATCAAGAGATCAATGCCTACATTTATAGGAAGAAATAAAAGATAGAGAGGGAAAATTTTAGTGTTGAAAGGGTCATTAATAAGCTCAAATACACTTAGAATAGTAGTTACAACTATCTTACAATAATGCTCCTTAAAAACTCTTAATTGATCAGGGCCACCTCAAAAAACTAGTTGAAATAGTCACACCATACCTTATCCCACTTCTCCCTATATTGATGCTCTTTAAATAGATCTTAATTGATTAGGATAATTCAAAAAATACACTCTTTACTAGAAAATCAATCACACTATATATTTTGGACATGTGTCAATCTTCTCATTTATTCTTATAAGTTTACTTTCAATGTTGGCCATTGATCGTTGACCAGGACTTCACACATTTTACTAATTATTAGTTCTTCATTCATTCCATGGGACCCATAATAAATCTTGGCTAGTTCCTTCACTAGAATCATGTGGTGGTATCTCATTTATCTTGATACTAGTTGAATCTTTGACCTTATATGCACCACTGATCTCTCTTTGCATGGCTTGCATGCATTATATTGATTTACCTGGTAGTTACCATAGTCATGACACTTGGTAAATTTTTATTCATTCCTAAGATTCACTAAATAATTAACCTTTATCTCACCATTGATTTTCTTTATTATGATGGATCATGCACCATTTATTAGTTCGGACCCATTGGTTTTGTCATTCTCCACACACCATTAGATCTTTATATGGGCACTTGAGATCTTGCCACTTGTCAACCCTTCACTTAATCTCAAGATCATATAAATTTTTTACTTTAATATAATCATTGATATATTAATATATTAAGTAATTTGAACCATTGGATCTTTAAGACCTACTGACCCTGCCCTTATCTGCACACTATTAGATCTTATCTTAGCTTGATGGATCTTGACATCTATCAAATTTGTATTCATCCTTAGGATCCTCTAAAGATTTTGAATTCAAATAGTTAGTTATAATAGATTAATATTGACATCCCTAGACATGTCTCATATTTTTGGTTCATTCTTTAAAGCTTTTATCTATAGACCAAAAATGTATCAAGTCACCAAATTTGTAGAGTAAATATATACTAGAAAATATCCTTTTCATGTAATACTTCACTCAAGGGTTGTTAATACAAGATTGAAATATGACCATACAAAGAATTGGCTATACATGATTTTAGTGCCTTTAGCATGACTAAAAAGAAAATTTTAAACATAGGCTATGACCCCTTAATCTATAGGTTGGCTAATTTCCAATGTTAGAAATTGACCAACAATCACCACAAGTCATGGTCTAGTGGGTTAGGATATTTTAGGATTTGACATCTTTTTTAGGTCTAGGAGATTGATAAATCTAAAAGTCAGGTGAGCCCATGGGCTATGGATCCTAGAAAATTTTACCACTAGAATGCATAGTACTCTTTCATTTGGTTAGGCTCTCCTATACTAGGTTTTTATGGATCACCCCAAGGCTATGAGGTAATGAGAGTTTTCCACATAGTGACATCCTACTAAGTTGATTCTCTTATGCACTTATAGGTTACAAGAATGTATCTTGGTAAGAAAATTATCAATCTTATGCCATGTGGTGCAATCCTGATAAATCACTTTTTAAAATTACTACTGACATCACTACTTTGTATGAAACCCTTTGGGACAATAGATTGTCAACATGATGCCATATGGCAATATCCCACTAACCTACTTGCCTAGAGGTTTGTTGATGCGGAGACCCACTAAGAAACTTTAAAAAATGAATATATTTAAAATTAGTTTTGAAATGGTCTACGATCATTAAGAGATTAAAAATGGCATCATGTAACATTCAAAGATAAATGATGAAGTCTTGTTGAGTGAAAAAATGACAGGTGGCATCAAGAAACTTGTGTAAAATTAGTTAAGTGTCAAAAGCCTCGTAAAAGGTGTCCAAATCACTAGGAGATGTAGTAAGCCACCATTTGTATTAAGAAAAGCACTGAGAACCTATGGGTATTAAAGGATAAAACAACCCAATCAATAATTTCATAAATTTAAAAGCCAATAGCTAAGGTGAAGGCCAAAAATTGACTAAGTAAAAGAGTGAAATTATATGAACATTTAGTCATTTCACTCAATTTGAAGATAATTCAGTCCATTTAAATAAAATATAAGATAAAATAATTAAGATAATCCAAATTACAAATTAAATAAATAAACCACATAATCTTCTATTTGGTAATGAACATTCACATGTGTTAGGTTAGTTTAAGAACATACCTTTATTATAAACATATGTATATTGATTATTAACTTATATCAAGCATAATTTAAAATGAAATAGTTTGACTCAATTAGTTCAAGAAAATTAGGCTTGAAGAACTCAAGTTTGATGGACTCAAGCTCGATAAAAGTGAACAAACTTGGGTTCTCAAAAAAAAGAGGATCCCTAGTTTCATTCTAAAAATGGGGCATGTTGTGCAAGCAAAAATAGAACTTAATTTTTGATTTTTTTTATAAAAAAGTATAAGAGTAAACATATGTGTTGGTGAAAAACATGTTTACCTTTAAATGTTTTGGAGATGATTCTTTCTTGTTGAAGCATTGGATATTATTGTGTTTCCTTAATGAAGTACATTGGGAGTTAGGGTGATTGTGCTCTAAATTTTAATAACTATGAAATCTCTTGGGTTCAGAAGGAAACTTGTCCCAACCCTCATGAATGTGGGGATTACTATGAAATGTAATAACCTAAATAACTAAAATGGTAAAGAGAAAACCATCAGACTAGGTTCACTCAAAAAAATTGAATAAACAACTATAGATAGATTATAGATTCAATTACATAATTTTTATCTAGTTCACTCAAGTTCACTCCATGTAATAAAATCCATGATCAGAAGGTAAAGAAATTTTTTCATAACTATCATATCCACATGTTTGATTGTATAGGATTTATTCAATGTATAATATAAATACATGATTGAAATAAATGAATAATTTTCATGCCTCCATCATGAACATAGATCTGATAAGTGTGAAGTGGAATGATAACCATTTTCCATTTAATTCTAATCTATGATATTTTGCATGTACATGAACCAATACCATGCCTCATGAATATGAAAATTCATATATGTGATTGAATTAGTAGCATGACCATTAAATCTATGATAATTGATATATAATGTTATGCATCTATATGCTGAATTTGAAAACATGTACATCAAGTATATGTGTATATTAGAACCTATAAGTCCCATTCCTATAAGTTATATTCATATGCCCATGAATATTCACCCACGTGTGTATAAATATGTTCTCAACTATATATCAAGTGAGTGCATATGCATGACATATTCCCCTATAATATGTACTTATGTGCCAATATATATCATGTAACTAAGTCATTTGATATCTGAACCATTCTGAATGTATGAAATTTATACTTTGGTATGATTTTTCACTCATGAAGGATTAATTATATATTATAATCCCACTATAATTTCCTCCTTTTAGGATGAGCAATGTATCATATATGTCATTCATATCAAAATAAGAGTTCAATATATCATGCCATGTATATAGATAACATCATGTAATATCATGTGAATATGTAGCTCGTATGTCATCATAGTAATGTATACATGAATAAAGTAATGTATGTAACATTTTTAGTGTAAGCAATATAAGTTTCATGTCTACAGAGGTGTATTAATGAGGTAAGCTGAAGTAAGACCACTAGATAATACTATGTAGTAAAAGTACATGATATAGATCATGACACTATACACATGAAAAGTGACATGCTAACCTTAATACAACCAACTTCTCATGGTTTATTTGAGACAACCAACTACAAGAGATAATAAGATGAGTGATCTATTGGTATGGTTTATTTTTCTAGTTTGGTTGAGGTAGCTAAATGGGTTGAGCTATAAGATCTAGTTGATTTAGATGAGCAACCCTCCAAGGGTTTTGAGTAGTAAGTGGTAGAGTATTTTTGTGTATGTATAAAAATAGAGTATCTATGTCATAATTCTTTCTAAGGGATGAAAATTTAGGTGTGATGGTATCTAAAGCATATATATAATTTAGGATGATAACCTAGTGAAGTTATTTTTCTATACTAGGTTCTATAAATGGATTGAACTGAGGTTAGATGAATTTAGAAGTTTGATTGGTTACATCATGTTAGGATTTCCTAAAAAAATGTCATTCTCAAAGTTAATGAAATTTGAAGTGGCTAGTATTAAAAATGAAATGAAAATATTATATTTGGAGGTTATGAGCTAGGTGGGATAGAAAGTGAATTTATATTACTCATTGGGCTTTAGTTAAGTTGGTTTACTCATAAAGAGAATTTAACTAGTTAATGATGTGGTTGGGTAGAGGGTTAAGTGAAGGACTTGTAGCCTAAGCTTAGATTCTATGTTTCTTTGAATTTAACTTATCGGTATAATGGTTGATACTTGTGGAAACATCCTTGCTATGTGAAAATGAATTTATTCAAGAGGTGTCATCCATGAGTGAGAAAAACATTTTTTTAAGGTTTTGGAAAGTGTTGTTTACTTTGTTTGGTTTTATAATTTTATGTGTATGTCTGATTTGATTTGATTGAAAAATCTGTATGCATACTAATTTTGGAATTAAATGTTTTATTTGGTAATATTTTTTTTTCCTTGTTTGTGTTTGAATAAGGCCTTTAAAATGATAAACAAACTATGTTATTGCTTGAAATAAAAGTATTGAAATTTTATAAAGTAATGATTATTTAATTTAATTTTTTGAATAATATGTATTCAATTTATAATGATTTTAAAATTAAATCCACACTATGTAGTTCCTCGTTTTTATTTACTTTCTGATTTTAGAAGTGCATAAATTTGACTACACTTGTTGAAAACATTTTTATAATAATTTTTGGTTTGTTATTAATGAAATTAAATAATGATAACACTTTGTGATTAAGATATGAAAAAAAAATTGAAGTATACATTTTACATTTTATATGCATGCAATGAAACTTCTAAATTCTAAAAGATTATTTCCTAAATGTAAAACTATATAGAAATTTATTATTATTTTATTTATTTTGTATGAAACTAAAGAATTTTGATTTGAATTTTTTTAATAAAACTATTAACGTGATATAAGAGAGGATGATTCTAGATGAAATTCTTTATTTTGGGTTTTCTATGCAAGGGAGTATGAAAGTTGTGTGTTTGTGTTGTATGTGACTATGTGTGTGATAGAAGATGAAAATAAAAGAGATTGTTGGCTGTGAAAGAAAGATAAATTTTTCTATCTAATTATAAATTTAAAATTCAAACTATTATGTTTTCAAATATAATATATGTGAATGTAACTGTAAAAGACTGAATAATTTTCTATGCAAAGAGTATGAAACATGAATTATTTTTGGTATATTCTATGTGGATTTTTTTAATGCAAACTATTCTAATAAAAAACATAATATGATATAACAAATGAACTAATAAAATAAAATAAACTAA
Organism: Torreya grandis; assembly: GCA_037957365.1. Taxonomy (NCBI): domain Eukaryota; kingdom Viridiplantae; phylum Streptophyta; class Pinopsida; order Cupressales; family Taxaceae; genus Torreya; species Torreya grandis. Next base: position 506,573 of record JARHVA010002885.1, on the reverse strand, counting down.
ATTATCCAACTTAACTAAATTAGATGATAGCTGGAGAAAAAGAGATTGATCTAATACTAAAAATAGTTGATCCTTAGGGTGGTAACTCCATGTTTGTTTCTCAATGATGCACTAGGAATTATCCAAAATGAGGAATCACAAAAGAGAATGAAGACACAATAATAAATTGAATAAGGATACAATTTAATGGTGTTTGGTTTCTTATGAACAATAGAGTGTTGTGTTACAATCTAATGGGTTTATTTCTATAATTATGTTGATACTGGGTATTGGGATGTATGATTGATGAATGCTAAATAATCTAGAGAGAAGGGGGAATAAGGAATGAGATTTAAATACCACTAAAACCCTATCATCTTGTAGTACATCTAAATAAGCTATGAGATCTAGTAAGATCACATCTCAATTATCCCATGACCATGGAAAGAAATATAAAGAGAGATGGTAGATACATAGTGGCTAGAAAATTAAATACAAGTAGTGGAGGATATGTAATTAAGTGCATCAACATGATAATTTAAGGAGAAGTGGGAGAATGAGAAGGGAGTTTTAAAATTTTAAATAAGTTTGATGCCATTTGTTTTGCTTCCCCACTTGAGATCTATAATTTATTGACCATTAAAAAGAATGTGAGGTGGTTTATAGTTACTATTATAAAGTTAATTTCTGAGGGTGGTGATATTGTAGTGATTACTAGTGTCTCTACTATATAATAGAGATAATAACAATAGAAACATGCTACTTAAAATAGAATTTTGGGAGATTTTGTATACCCTACCTTTGTTTAAACATATTATAATTTATTTTTAATACAACTATGGATCTATGCTAGAAATTTAACATGATATCCATTTTTTATTTATTTTATTATAATGTTCTCATGGAAATGAATGTTCATTGAGCTAGTTACATCATCTAGATCAACTACATATGTCTATGGATAGGATAGCCAAGTAACTAGAGTAAATATGGTTTAATATGTCTACCCCTTCATTGGTAACACCATTTCCAACTAATCATAGCCCAACCTAGCTATTTTAATCTATACCTTGGGTGAGTTCAAGGAATGCTTTTCCCCATGATATGTCAAACATAGGGAATATTGTCATTGGGTCTATATATTTGTGTAATTACACCCAATTCTCGTGGAAAAGTTCTAACATTTTTATTCCATTTCCAAGATTGGTCACATTTTTTAGAAGCATAGATTATGAGAAGTAGTGAATAATATATTTATATAAAATATTGAGTGATGGCTAGAATAGATGAAACATAATTTTGATAAGGAGCACCCTATCTATAGAGGTCAAACACCAAAGAAGTAGGTCAAAAAAACATATATGATGTCCTTTATGAGATATTTTTATATTAATTACTAGGGAAAATTTATGCCTGACTTTAAGTGTATGCTTTAAATAAGATGAAAAATTTAGGATGAAAGCATCCATGTAAAAACCATCGATTGAATTAGTTACAAAATTTGGACATTGTTTGAACTCAATCTATAGACCTATGGTGGTGTGTTGCATTGAATGGTTACATGTTAAATTTCACCCTATATATGTAATCCTACCATTAAAAATATGAGTTCTATTTCCTACATTGGCCTAGTGGTTCCTACCTCTGAAGGCTAGCCTTAGAGATCAAGAAGTTTATGGTGGATAGTGGAATCAAATACCTACCGATGGAAAACTAAGTAGCATCACATGTGATTGAAGGGACAAAGCGGGATGGATAATATTTTTTAACCCAAAGAAATAGGAAGTGTAAGGAGACCTTGATGGAAGGAGGATAGATCAACATAGAATTGAGAAGGCACAAGTATCTAGACAAGGAAAACATTGCAGACCTTAGAGAGAGAAGGGAAGGGTTTAGATTAATATATTATGTGAGTAACCATGAGGTGATGGGGAGGAATTAGGAGGTCTCTTACATGTATGAATTTCACCCTAAAACAAATAATTTTTGTGATATAAGAAAAATAATAGTTGTGGTCATCCTTGAAAAATTTGTAAAGATAGATTTAGGTAGGAATTGCATGACCTACCCATCAAACCTATCTATTTGAGTATATGTTTAAAATTTTTAAGCCATGTGTTGTGATAAAGTGATTAAAAAGGTTTATAAAATTACAAGTATATGGTATTTTTATTTATGAATATGTATACTATAGGATTGGTGATTGGAGGAGTGAGACCAACACTCCCATTGAGTGGAAAAATACAAAATGGAGTAATTGACACTATTAAAATGCTAAAATCCCATTAGAGTACACAAGTAATGAATAGAATAACCACAATTCCTATCGCAAAAGGTGGTGGAACCAACTTGTTGTCCCCTTAACACACACATACACACCCCATTTTTTGATTTTTAAATGAAGACCCATTATTATAAAATCTTTAATTAGGGAAGCCATGAACCTTAGAAGTCCATAATTTGATTGTTATTCATGCATGGTCTAAGTTTATTCTCATGAAGTTTAAATTTATAGGAAATCAAACCATGAAAATAAAAGCTTGAACTAATATCTTAATTTATTTTATGCCATGGGTTTTCATTAGATTTTTTTTTTAAAATTGATGCTTTAGTTTCTAAACTAATGATATTAGCATTTCTTCATCCTATTCTTTGGTTTAATTTATGTGATCATAGGACCATTGATTAGATTTTATTAACCATTCATGATTACACCCCACTCTATTACACGAGATTGTAACATGCATCACTCCTGCGTCACCTATAGCCTTGAACTTTTATAAAAATTTTGAAGGATTTGAATGATAATAAGCTATTGAAAGTCAAAGGGTGGAATTTAACCTTTTTAAATATCTTTTTTAAGTTGATAAAATTCCAAGTGTTCTAAATTATCAAGCTCTTATAAATCACCATGTGGTGAATTTTTTAGGAACCTAATAGTGTGGACACTTCACTTGTTCATCTACAAAGGTTAATGATCTCGAGTCTCTATAGTTTAATGGTTTTGAGCTTATATTATTCTAATTTATTTAACACTTAATATATTTTCATAAATTGAAACCTTAGAAGGATTGAATAGATGTTTAGTCTATAGTCTAGTTGCTCTAAGCTTCCATGCTCCAAGTGAGTAATACTTGGCACATTTTAATTCCAACTCAACTTAAATAGCGAAAAATCATAATAAAAATTTAAAGTATTAATGCTCAAGCTTTTAAGCTCCTCGAGTCACTGAGATCACTCTACATGTTATCCTTCTATCACTTGGGACCTTCTAGGACATACAAGTTCAAATGAATAAGTAATAGTGGCTCTAACATCCTGAGTTTATGCATAACTAAAATTATTCCATGTGGATTGATATATACAAATTGGAATTCACTTTTTCATTACTTTTTAAATCAAGAGATTTGCATATTTGAGCTCTCCAACATCCTAAAATCCCTAGTTCCTTTAGTGAACAAACATAAAATAAACTAGTCAATTCATAAAGAGAATTAAAGTTAAGGAAGAATAATGGTCTCTTCTTCAAAATAGAGAAAGTATCCAATTTTCTCTCCTTACTCATTTTCAAGAGGGCCAAAACACATGGATACCATATTCAAAAGGAATGTGTTAGACTTCAAATTTCTATACTACTTGGTAATCTATAAAGAGGTTAAATCTGTAAAGCCATATTCTACTGAGGACCAACTTTATCCAAAGGATAAGTAATACATAGATGATCTCCTACATATCAACATGCAAGGCTTCCAATAAGAATTATCTAAATATAAGGTAATGTCATGCATTGACTTGCTCAAATATTTGTTTGTTAATATAACTATTTATGGGGATATTGTACATGTTAAAAAAAAGTGTTGTTACTTACATTTTAGTTAGGGAATTTTAGAGATACCTTAGACTATAGAGCCCTAAAACTACCTATAACCAAGCATCAATCAATGTTTGGCTTGAGCATAATATAGTGGAGGGAAAATTAACATGATGGCTTACCAAAGACCATAGGGTGAATCCTAAAAAGGCTATCTTGTCTAATTATATTATCAAATTTAGACCTAAAATTAGGATAACTATGGCCCTATTAAATAATTGTATGGTTTTCCTAGTATTGCATATGTCCAAGTTGAGCGGGTTCCATTTTTGGATATAATTTTGACATATAGCCAATTAGTGGCACTTGGGGAGATATAAGTGCTAGGCTAAAATCACAAGTTTTAGACACTAATCATATAATAGCTAATGGAAACTTTTACATGATGTCCTACCTATAGGATGTAGTGATGGGCACAATTTATAAGCCTTATGGTTGAGAATAGTAACCCTCATGAATATTTAGAAAATAGGGTAGGTGATGACTATTATTTTATGTTTTTCATAGATACAATAATGAAATCAAGAGGATATGTGATGGAGTCTATCCTTGAATATTATAGGCCATACAAGGCACTATAATGCCTAGATTATTTGATGATATAAAAATAATCCTAGGAAAAATGGGAGACTATTGGTACTACCTAGATGTCACTATCATCAGGGTAGAAGGAACAAGGACCACTTCCATATTATTTCCACACCATGATCTAAACCACATAGTAGAAAAAGAAATTTCATATAAAATTTATAACAAAATTGATGAATAATTAGGTCAAAAGAACTTAGCCTATTATTCAATATTCCTTCAAGCATTGGGAAACATCAATATGTGGTTAGGTCACATTTTATTCATGCTATCAAGGCCAATACTTAGTATAATTTGTAGGTTGTAAATTTCAAGGAATGGGATCCTAGAAACAAGGTAAGGGAATACCTCCTATATATCAAGGAGGTTAAGAAGGTACAAGTTTCCTATGCCCATTATGAGTTTGATCATAATGTAGTCTTTCTAAATGTAATTGATGATAATGAAGTATGAATAAGAATGAGGAATAAGTCAATATATATGGCTTAGGCTCAAACCCTTCAATATGATCTTGAAGTAAATAAATAGAAAACACAAGTGATATGGAGCCATTAGTGGCCCCTATTGGAATAACAATCACTGAGAGGGGAGTTTAAATTAGGGTCTTAAAACTTCCTCTCAATTAATCCTTCTCATTCATGAACCATCACATCAATATATCATGCATAATCAATAAACCATACAAGCATGAAACGAGATTACAAAATAAAAACATTATATATGTGGGAAATACTTAAGGGAAAGAACAACCCTTGATCCCTAAAAATTAACTATAGTTATATAAGTCAAAATATAAGGTTTAGTGAAGCACCAACCTAGCTAGGCTTTAGAAAGCACCAAATTACAAGGAGGAACCAACCCCCTAGATGACTCAGCACCAAATTAGACATATAATTTCTTTGATCACCTTCAAAATACCTTTTTTCTCAACTAATTGATGATGACCACCTCTTCATCTCTTCACTCTCTTATCCTTATCAAACTACCTTCTAGGCCTCCTTTTTCAATTAGGTCTCTTCAAGACTGATTAGGTCATATGACCTTGATATTCATAAATAGAAACTCTATCAAATATTCATAATAGTTTATATACACTCTTCATATGGTATATAAAACCTCCTTATGCTTAGTAGTTTACTATTTCATTCTCTTTCACACTTTACAAACTAATAAGCCTAATATTGCCTTTTATTTATAAAAGCCACTTATTCATATCTCTCTTGGTCAAAAATAAAAATTTGAACACTTGGATTATCCTTTAAATATTTCTTACAACATGTTTCATACATGAATAAATCATTACAATAGGTCAGTAATAGCATATAGGACCAAAACTTATTTTAGGACTTAAGGACACCTAATTCAATTATGCCTTCATTAGCACACATGACCCTATGATTTCCTTGGAACACATTCAAACTCCTCAAAAAGTAGGAACATATCATATGCCACTCAAATATACCAATTCTAAGCTCATCTATGATCTATAAAAGTTTTTAGAGCCAACACCACTTGAAGCACACCATTTGTATTGTTCACAATTAGGCCTTCTCATACACAAAAAGTTTGTATTGAACTACTAAGGATTAAACACAAATTAGATGAACCATGGAAATAATTTACATATACATAATCTACACTACCTTAGGTTCATCACCATATGATTTATACTTCACAACTCATAGTAAAAGGACTCAAACACTTATATTCAAATAGCCCACTTAGAAATACTAGAACACTCCAAAGCCTAGTCATGAACAAATTTATCTTAAACACCTAAAATGACAATACCCATGACTACTGATCTTCAAAATATACTTTTAAATCTATAAACCATTCTCAAGTATGAATACCATAAGGTCTAATGTCAAATACTGGTCTTAAAGACCAATATTTTGATCACAGTATACATAGTCAATCCAAAACCATACAAACCATCTTGGATTCGACATTTAAATCAATTTCAATATTCATATAATAAAACCTCAAACTCATCACTACAACTTGCTTACCCAGAATTGCTAGTTTACCTTAAAGCACAATCATGGTGACAATGAACTTCAACACATGTATGACCATTTATAGATACTTATGATACATGTATATGATCCTATGAGATCATTAGACAATTATTAGATGCAAACATAACATGGTCAAATATAAAATATTTATTTTGAAGACCAATATCTTGACTTTACATCTCATTATCTCATTTGCACCAAACATGTCAACTTGTGAGAAACTTTTTCACTACAATCACTAAACTCCAAAATTTATAACAAACATTAGTATGTATTAATAGTCTTTAATAACATTTCCATGCATTTGGTTTCATCACTACACCATGATAACACATACCTAATCATATGCTCACTTCTACCTAGGTTTCTCACTATTTACACCTTTAGGCCTATTTGCGACTAACTGACTTGGATGAATGGTTTAGCATAATTGAGAGATTTATTATATATATAAAACTTAATGTACATGAATCATGATTTTAAATCCTCATCCTCCAATCATTTTCATACTTTAATTTAGTTAACTTTGATTGCTATAATAAATTTCCAAGAAATGTGCACTTTCTTCTAGGGTTTACTCATACACCTAAAACTCAATCACACATAGAGGTGTCTGAGAGAGTTTAATATAGCCTAAGATATATTTTATAGTAATTTTAGACCATTCTAGTATGTTTTGATTAGTATCTTTCACATCGGGTCTTTATTAGGGTTTTAAAGAGGTTTATCATAGGTTTTGGTATGGATGATTATTCATAAAGGATTTCCCATTAAATCCAAAACCAAATACAATAGTTCTTATTTAGGAGCATTTACTATCTCTCCTTAACAACTCAGGTTCCAATGTAGAGGTTACATGTGCCAATGAACACTTGAAAGCCTTATCAGGTTTGGATGCCTTCATTTTGTGTACTCAAGAGACCTCAAAACCACTTTTCATGCCTTTTATTACAAACCATGACCTAAAAATTTGGGAACATACTTTAAAAACATATAATACCTCTATCCATTATTACATACTCACACTTGCCTTGGAAATTGATCCTGATACCCCATTAGGTTTACACTCTCTCTACACCATAATATTCATACCTCACTAGGCCTTGGTTTGTCCTTCATGCCTTCTTCCATGCTCTCAACACATAAATTTCATGATAAAAACATCAATATCATTCCATAAAAAATATATCATGATTAAATACAACCATTCATCCTTCATATGTCTTGACAACATATCATGATGCCTCATTAGGCCAGGTAGGGTCTAGAAATGATCTAGTTGTAGACTTGATCTGTAGGTCCTACCCTTGTAGACTCACCATAAGACTCTTATGAGTTCTCAAATTATTAAAATAAATTATAAATGAACTTCATACAACCAATAATTACTTTTTTCACTCATCTCATCATGCCATCATACTCATACCTTCTCACAAGGTCTTTTCATACTATGGCTAGTGCTATGATTAGATGTCTTAAGTACTTGAAACATGAAAAATGACCTTGAAAAACTTATTAAAGTATCTAAACTTCAATTAAATGATCATGTAATGAAAAAAATACTTTAAATTTTTTATTCTTACTTAATTCACCAAATTTTACTATGCACGCCTTCTCACAATGTCTAGACTAGGCTTATTAAGACACCTTGTACTAAAAAATTAGTACTCAATCATTATTACCTTAGTGATATCAATAAATAAAATTAATTATAAAAACATTTCACACCACATCAATAATATTGACATCAATAAATAGGATAATCATTAGGTTGTCTTCAAATTTTCTTCCAATAGAAGAGACATTAGGTTACCTTCAAAATCTCTCTTGTCACATGGCTTCCTTGTCACATTAGGAAAAAATACTCATAGTTAAAATACCAATCATGATTAATCTTCAAAAAAATTTCCTTGACATAAATTACATAAACCTTGACATCAATGAAAATACTTCTCAACAAACTCCCCCTTTGACATTGATGGAAAAACATTCTTCAATCTGATCACCCTCATCTTCCCCAATCTAGTCAATCTATCTTTTTTAACCTTTTCCCCATTAAAAATTAATGAAAAATGGTCATACACACTTAAAAATTCTATAACCACACCTTATTTTTAAAAATATCAACAAACATAATATGAAGCATTATAGGAACATGTTCCCCCTTACTCCATGCATACCTCCTTCAAATCAACTCAGATCTCAAGATCATTTACTTTGTATGTTGGAATGACTGATATAACATAAATATTTGATCACAAAATAGGCCACCATATTCTTGTAATTAAATAAATAATTAATGAATCCCATTTTATCTTCACATATTGATCTCTTTTAAGATTATCAACAAAATTCTCAAACATAAGTCATGCTCAACTACCAACTGATAGAAACATAGAATAACTTGAATAACTCCCCCTCAAACCAAGAATCCATCAAGATTATACTAATTTAATAGTGTCTCCATGAATCCCAATTGAGTCACCCCTTTCGATATGCAACTAAAACAACACAAGGTTGGGAGATTCCCAAATCTCCATGCTCTCACAATAATGAATATCCTTCAAAATCCTTTTAGGATTGATTGGCACTATTGGCTTGACCTCTTCATCAACCATTTTATCATCAATATGAGATAAAAATATAATTTCTTGACTTGATTTCATATCTGAAGTACATTATATCATAGAAAATAGTCCATTTGGGTTTGTAGTCTAATCGTGACTCACCTTTACTATCTTTGGCTGCCACACATTCATTTGCCTTTTATCTTTTCTAGAAGCTTCAGACCTCTTATTTTGACCTAATGGTATTCTAAATCTATTATATTAGAATATTTAAATGTGTCCCACATAATTATAATTTTAGTAAACAACCTTATTCATACCTCTTGATTGATGATTTCTTTCATAATCCCATGCACACTCATTTTTAGAGGGTTTTCCACACTCTCTTGCTCTATGACCGAACTAATTGCATGAAAAATAGTAACCATTAAATGAATTAACATACCTCATACCATTAATTGTTTTTATTATTCTCTTTATGTTGAGCTTCTTGTATTCATTAGCCTATCCTTGACTTGAGTTGCCTCCTTTTGGTCTTATTTGAAACCAAGACCTATCTTATCACTTGGAAACTTCTAACTAATCAAGATGTTATCTAGAGCATAAATATTCTTTTAAAACTTCAAAAACGTCATAAAATTACTATATTATTGATCAAACTTATATTTGAAGGATTCCATGTTGATTTCATTAATGCATTCTTCCTCTTTAGCTTGTAAGCTAATAGTGACTATCTCTATCTGTGGTTCAATATGATTGATGATCTCATTATACTCTTTGGATGTGTTACTTACTCTCTCCTAAAAAAAATTAATTTTATATTCATAGTCCTTGACTAATGATCTTATTTGTGATTCTTACTTCTTTTAAACTTCAACTCCTCTATAGCACTAACCAATTTCACCTTAATGTTCACTTCAACCTCTTCTTCATCTGATTCTTCATCATCCATAATGTCTTTCCCTTTTAAACAACACTCATTATTTGTTTCTATATCCATGAATAAGGTTTAATTATTGTCATGTTCATGTTCATTATTTTCATCATCACTCTCAGATGTGCTTGTGTCACTCACATCAAATGAGTTATTATCCTCTTTAGTATATAAATTTCTCTTATTCTTAAATGACCCTTTCCTACCTTCATACTTCCTAAAATATTTCATTTTTTTGTCAGGCTTATAAACATTCTTATCATCTCCATGATATTCACCATGATCAACCTTATCCTTGTTAGGACACTTAGATGAAAAGTGACCAATCTTACCACATTTGAAACATAGGAAAGGTAGTTTACCTTTGCGCTTACCATATCCAAACCTCAATTTCTTAGAAAACATGGATATTAGTTCATCATCGTCAACATCTAAACATACTTCATCCTTGACCTTCTTGTATTTTGACTTATTCTTGGCTTTTAATTCTAATGCCTTCCTGGGAGGTCTTCCTTCATTTGTTCTCATCTCATAGGCAGTCAGGATATCATGAAGCCCATCCATTTCTAGCTTGTCCAAATCTTGAATCTCTTCTAATATAGACACCTTAGAATCAAACTTAGGATTTAGAGATGTCAATAGCTTTTGAGAAAAATTAAACTCTTTCACTTCTTCTCCCAATCCTCTAATGACATTGACAACTTTATCAACCTTCAATAGGTAAGATGCAATGGTTTCATCTTCATTCATATTCAAACTTTAAAACTATCTCTAGTGGGTATACAACTTGGCTATATTCACCTTGGTGTGTCCTTCATAGATAGTCTTCAATTTGTCTCATATCACCATGGCTGACTCATAGTGCATCACCTTCACAAACTCTACCTATGATAGGCTACATAGAATGGCATTCATTACCTTGGAATTTCTCTTAATTTCTTTCTTGCTTGCTATAATAGTTGGTGGTGTAGGAGGTGGAGTGTATCCATCCACAATTTATTACCATATGTCATGGCACATTTACATTAGATATGTACTCATTTTGATTCTCCAACAAACATAATTATTCCCATTAAAGAACATAGCCTTACTTGTAGAGAAACCACCTTGAGCTTGCTGATTAGCCATCTTCACTTCTAGGATATTTTAGGATATTAGGCCTAATTTAAAGGACCTTATCTAATACCAAATGCTTGAATCACAATCACTAAGAGGGAGGACTAAATCAGTGTCTTAAAAATTTATTTCAATTCCTCCTTAACATTTATGAATCATCACATCAAAATATAATGCATAAGCAATCAACCATATAAGTATGAAAAAAGATTACACAATAAAACACATCATATATATGGGAAAACCTCAAGTGGAAGAAACCCCAATAATACCCAAAAATTTAATATAGTCTTATAAGTCAAAATATCAAGTTTAGTGAAGCACCAAAGTCACATGGAGCATCAAATACAACTTGTTAAGAAATAACCTAGCTAAGCTTTAGCAAGCACCAACTTGCAAGGAGGGACCAACCCCCTAGATGAATCAAAAATGACAAAACCACCTAATTGATTTTATAACTTTAAAAACACCTTGTTTCTTAGCCAACTGATGATGACCACCTCTTCATATCTTCACACCCTTATCCCTCTCAAACTGCATTTTAGGCCTCTTTTCTTAATTAGGTCTCTTCAAGACTGATTAGGTCATATGACCTTGATATTCATACATATAAACTATTTAAAATATTCATCATAGTTTATATAAACTCTTAAAATTGTCTAAAATACCTCTTTATGCTTACCATTGTATTATTTCATTTTCTTGCACACTTCACACACTAATAGGCTTAAAACTACCTTGTATTTATACAAGCCTCTTATTCATATCTCTTTTCACTAGACATACACACTTGAAAAATTGGATTATTATTTAAATAGTTATTATATCATGTTTCATACATTAATAAGTCATTATAATATGTCAGTCATATAATATAGGACCAAAACCTCGTTTAGGCCTTAAGGAGACCTAATTCAATTAGGCTTTCATTAACACATATTACCCTATGATTTCCTTGGAACAAATTAAAAATAATAAAATGGAAGTTACATATAATATTTTAGTCAAATATACCCATTATAATCTCATATAGTCTTCATAAAACTTTTTAGAACCAACCACCACTTGAATCACACCTTTTTTACTATTCACAATTAGGCCTTCTCATACACAAAAAGTCTGTCTTGAACTACTAGAGATAAAACACAAATTAGATTAAAAACCACAAAAATAAATTACATATAAATAATATTAATTACCTTATAGTCATTACCATATTATTTATACTTCACAAATCATGGAAAAAGTACTCAAACACTTCTTTTCAAATAGCCCACTCTAAACCACCAAAACACTCCAAAACCCAATCATGAACAACTTAATCTTCAATACCTAAAATAACACTTCCAATGAAAAATTACATATTAAAAATATAATTTGACACACACACACACACACACACACACACACACACACACACACACACACACATATTGTTGACCATTTTTTGCACAACAGGCCAAAAATCAGTCCCCTTCTTCCCCTACTATTCTAAGCCATTTCATCTCTTGATTTTTCACAAGTCCAAAAATTTCTATGAAATCTATAGGTTAGTCTTTTTGGCACATGAAGAATTAGTTCAAAGAGTGCTGGGTTATACAAGGCTTCTTCAAGCTCTTGTTTAAAGAAAATCATGAGGAAGGTTAGCATCGTCGAACCATTGAACCAGTTCAATGCCTTGGTTCAATGCCTTGGTTCAACACCTTGGTTCAATGCCTTGGTTCAATTAGCCTTGGTTCAATCGGCCTTGGTTCAATCATTTGGTTTAAAGCCTGGTTTAATTAATCAGTTCATCGATAGGTTCATTGGCTTGGTTCAATGGATTGGTTCAATGCACAGTTCAAAGGCTCGGTGTGCAATGTTGAACCATTAAACTATTGAACCATTTTTGGTTTGATGGAAAGGTTCAACAACTTGGTTCAAGGGGGCATCCCAAAGCTAAAGGGAAAATGCCCTTGTGGAGGGTAGTTCCAGGTTTAAAATCCCTTGCGGAGGACAAGAAGCATTTCAAACGAAAAGAGCTACGAAGGGTAAGTTTTTGGAATTTTGTCCAAGATGGTGAATTCTTTAAAACTTTTTGTCCAAAGGAATTCCTTTAGATAAAAAGTCTGAAGGAATATGGAAAGCAAGTGGCTAAAGAGCAACTCTCACAGACAAAAGTCTGTGGAAACCCAAGGAAAATAATCTGAAGGAAAAGCCCACAGAAAAGACCTGATGGAATTTGCCAAGGATGATGACATCCTAAAAGCCATCAATTTTAAGAAGATAGACTAGTAGTTGGTTTTCAAGCTGTGATGGGCACCCACAAATGTCAAATTTCACATTAGAGGAATCATCAAAGGAAAAGAGTTAAGTAGATGTTGCCACGTGTCCTCGCTTGTCTCAATAGAGTGCGACAAGTGTCTGCATCCAAGGCTTCGAGTTTCTTCTAAGCTTCAAAGATAAACCTCTCTCAAAATGCATTGAAAGTTGCCAAGTGTCAACATCTATGGTTTTCTTCTTTTGCTTCGTTATTCAAAGAGAAGATTGTGATGGGCCTGAATGAGTTACTAAATGCAATGGAAGCTACCATGTGTCAACATCCATGAGAACCAAAAAAGGACCCAAAAGTTTTCTAAGGTAGCTAAAGATTCTATGGATGTGGCCATGTGTCACCTTCCACAGAGACCTCAAAAAATTACTTCTTAAGCCTCAAAGTTAAGTGAAAAGAGTAAGCAGAAGTGGCCACGTGTCAACTTCCACCTGACTCTCGAAGGACCCTTTGATTTAAGTGGATGCTGCCACGTCCCATCATCAGCTTGGTAGAAGCTGCCATGTGTCAATGTCCACATTTCAAAGTGTCTCATAAGTTTCAAAGTAGCAGACTGTGACACGTGTGAAAATTGGACGCGCTCTCAGCCAAAGGCCAAAGGAGAAGCAAAAGATAGCCTGAGGGATGAAGGAGATAGAGGAGGCAAAATGGCCAAGTGCAAAAGCAAACAAAGTGATCCAAGTGGTGCAATAAAGTGTTAATTTAAGGAGTTATTCTAGTGGTTGACATAGTACCTACCATGCAATCATCAAGAGGCACAAACAGTGAATGACATGACCTATTTTTCTTCAATATGCATTGATGAGTAGGCAAATGGTGTAGCTCATAATTTTGAATCCTATCAGGAGCTGACATAGCATTATCTTTAGGAGGCTTCCTCATCCCAATGCTTAGAAAGCACATGGGTCACTTGTAAAAAGAGCACCAAAGTCTTTCTCAGGAAGGGCCAAGTTCTCTTCCTCTTTCTATATATTATAAAATTTATCATTTGAGAAGGGATCGACCCTCTTAGCCTTAAGGTAAAAGTTTTCCCAAAACCTCTTGGGCTTCTAAGGTAGAGCTATGCTAGTTTTTTACCTTGAACTAGAACTTAGCTTTTTTACCTCTATCTAGACTTACACTTTAAAGTATATGTCTATTTTCTTCTTTTGTGTTAATTCATTGTCTTTCATTCTTTCACAAATTGATCATAGCATGTCTAGTGCATTGTGAAGTCTCCTTTCTGTAGGTCTACCAGAAGTGTCTATAGGGGAATTTAGGTGCCTGTGAAATGGCTGCCATAAGTGTGTCTGAGGATGCCTCTAGTGGTTTCTTCCTCCCTATATTTCCACAGACCCCTAGCTAACTATTGTAGAAGAGCTTCAAACTTTAGATGAAGTGTATGGGTGCTTCTTTTTGGTGAAAAATGTATATTCAAGCTACGTGGGTCATCACTTTTCTAATGTATCACCTTTTCATTTTTTTACTTAGGTTCTAGTTTCAGCATCTCTATTTCCCTTTTCATCCCCCCCTTTTTTAATTTTATTTGTTAGCAGTAGGAGAAACTAGGGCCTAAAAGATACATCAAAGGGAGCTAGCCCTCATCTAGAGTCTCTCCCCTCCAGCTTCTTCAGTCCCACAGGTGAGAGGGGAGTTTCCATTGTTGTGTGTGGAAAGGCAGGAGCTCGGCCTCTTGCCCTAGGTGCAATCCACTGCATCAATAGTTTTTGGCACACCTAGTGGGACCAACTAGGACAAGTTGTTTCCATAGAGTTGAAGAATTTTTGGTGTGTTCTTTAACTAACCAGCCTTTGGAGGCTTTTGCATCAACACCAATGGTGACTCTGAGTTGAATCAGCTAGTTAAGTAGCTTGGTGCCATCAAGGAAACCTTATTTTTTGTATGTATAATTCCTTTGCACAAAATCATGAACCTTGTTTTCCTTCATATGACTTTGATTAAACTCAATATATTCAGAGAATCACCTCAAGCAAATCTCTTGGTTTCCCTTCAATGATAAGGGAGGTGGCATTGGAGTTTGAGAAGCAAGTAATGGAAATAGATAGATTGGATGAGTAGTATGGTTATCATAGGACCATTTATTAGATTTTATTAACCATTCATGATTACACCCCACTCTATTACACGAGATTGTAACATGCATCACTCCTGCGTCACCTATAGCCTTGAACTTTTATAAAATTTTGAAGGATTTGAATGATAATAAGCTATTGAAAGTCAAAGGGTGGAATTTAACCTTTTTAAATAGCTTTTTTAAGTTGATAAAATTACAAGTGTTCTAAATTATCAAGCTCTTATAAATCACCATGTGGTGAATTTTTTAGGAACCTAATAGTGTGGACACTTCACTTGTTCATCTACAAAGGTTAATGATCTCGACTCTCTATAGTTTAATGGTTTTGAGCTTATATTATTCTAATTTATTTAACACTTAATATATTTTCATAAATTGAAACCTTAGAAGGATTGAATATATGTTTAGTCTATAGTCTAGTTGCTCTAAGCTTCCATGCTCCAAGTGAGTAATACTTGGCACATTTTAATTCCAACTCAACTTATATAGCGACAAATCATAATAAAAATTTAAATTATTAATGCTCAAGCTTTTAAGCTCCTCGAGTCACTGAGATCACTCTACATGTTATCCTTCTATCACTTGGGACCTTCTAGGACATACAAGTTCAAATGAATAAGTAATAGTGGCTCTAACATCCTGAGTTTATGCATAACTAAAATTATTCCATGTGGATTGATATATACAAATTGGAATTCACTTTTTCATTACTTTTTCAATCAAGAGATTTGCATATTTGAGCTCTCCAACATCCCAAAATCCCTAGTTCCTTTAGTGAACAAACAAAAAATAAACTAGTCAATTCATAAAGAGAATTAAAGTTAAGGAAGAATAATGGTCTCTTCTTCAAAATAGAGAAAGTATCCAATTTTCTCTCCTTACTCATTTTAAAGAGGGCCAAAACACATGGATACCATATTCAAAAGGAATGTGTTAGACTTCAAATTTCTATACTACTTGGTACTCTATAAAGAGGTTGAATCTGTAAAGCCATATTCTACTGAGGACCAACTATATCCAAAGGATAAGTAATACATAGATGATCTCCTACATATCAACATGCAAGGCTTCCAATAAGAATTATCTAAATATAAGGTAATGTCATGCATTGACTTGCTCAGATATTTGTTTGTTAATATAACTATTTATGGGGATATTGTACATGTTAAAAAAAAGTGTTGTTACTTACATTTTAGTTAGGGAATTTTAGAGATACCTTAGACTATAGAGCCCTAAAACTGCCTATAACCAAGCATCAATCAATGTTTGGCTTGAGCATAATATAGTGGAGGGAAAATTAACATGATGGCTTACCAAAGACCATAGGGTGAATCCTAAAAAGGCTATCTTGTCTAATTATATTATCAAATTTAGACCTAAAATTAGGATAACTATGGCCCTATTAAATAATTGTATGGTTTTCCTAGTATTGCATATGTCCAAGTTGAGCGGGTTCCATTTTTGGATATAATTTTGACATATAGCCAATTAGTGGCACTTGGGGAGATATAAGTGCTAGGCTAAAATCACAAGTTTTAGACACTAATCATATAATAGCTAATGGAAACTTTTACATGATGTCCTACCTATTGGATGTAGTGATGGGCACAATTTATAAGCCTTATGGTTGAGAATAGTAACCCTCATGAATATTTAGAAAATAGGGTAGGTGATGACTATTATTTTATGTTTTTCATAGATACAATAATGAAATCAAGAGGATATGTGATGGAGTCTATCCTTGAATATTATAGGCCATACAAGGCACTATAATGCCTAGATTATTTGATGATATAAAAATAATCCTAGGAAAAATGGGAGACTATTGGTACTACCTAGATGTCACTATCATCAGGGTAGAAGGAACAAGGACCACTTCCATATTATTTCCACACCATGATCTAAACCACATAGTAGAAAAAGAAATTTCATATAAAATTTATAACAAAATTGATGAATAATTAGGTAAAAGAACTTAGCTTATTATTTCAATATTCCTTCAAGCATTGGGAAACATCAATATGTGGTTAGGTCACATTTTATTCATGCTATCAAGGCCAATACTTAGTATAATTTGTAGGTTGTAAATTTCAAGGAATGGGATCCTAGAAACAAGGTAAGGGAATACCTCCTATATATCAAGGAGGTTAAGAAGGTACAAGTTTCCTATGTCCATTATGAGTTTGATCATAATGTAGTCTTTCTAAATGTAATTGATGATAATGAAGTATGAATAAGAATGAGGAATAAGTCAATATATATGGCTTAGGCTCAAACCCTTCAATATGATCTTGAAGTAAATAAATAGAAAACACAAGTGATATGGAGCGATTAGTGGCCCCTATTGGAATAACAATCACTGAGAGGGGAGTTTAAATTAGGGTCTTAAAACTTCCTCTCAATTAATCCTTATCATTCATGAACCATCACATCAATATATCATGCATAATCAATAAACCATACAAGCATGAAACGATATTACAAAATAAAAACATTATATATGTGGGAAATACTAAAGGGAAAGAACAACACTTGATCCCTAAAAATTAACTATAGTTATATAAGTCAAAATATAAGGTTTAGTGAAGCACCAACCTAGCTAGGCTTTAGAAAGCACCAAATTACAAGGAGGAACCAACCCCCTAGATGACTCATCACCAAATTAGAAATATAATTTCTTTGATCACCTTCAAAATACCTTTTTTCTCAACTAATTGATGATGACCACCTCTTCATCTCTTCACTCTCTTATCCTTCTCAAACTACCTTCTAGGCTTCCTTTTTCAATTAGGTCTCTTCAAGACTGATTAGGTCATATGACCTTGATATTCATAAATAGAAACTCTATTAAATATTCATAATAGTTTATATACACTCTTTATATGGTATATAAAACCTCCTTATGCTTAGTAGTTTACTATTTCATTCTCTTTCACACTTTACAAACTAATAAGCCTAATATTGCCTTTTATTTATAAAAGCCACTTATTCATATCTCTCTTGGTCAAAAATAAAAATTTGAACACTTTGATTATCCTTTAAATATTTCTTACAACATGTTTCATACATGAATAAATCATTACAATAGGTCAGTAATAGCATATAGGACCAAAACTTATTTTAGGACTTAAGGACACCTAATTCAATTATGCCTTCATTAGCACACATGACCTTATGATTTCCTTGGAACACATTCAAACTCCTCAAAAAGTAGGAACATATCATATGCCACTCAAATATACCAATTCTAAGCTCATCTATGATCTATAAAAGTTTTTAGAGCCAACACCACTTGAAGCACACCATTTGTATTGTTCACAATTAGGCCTTCTCATACACAAAAAGTTTGTATTGAACTACTAAGGATTAAACACAAATTAGATGAACCATGGAAATAAATTACATATACATAATCTACATTACCTTAGGTTCATCACCATATGATTTATACTTCACAACTCATAGTAAAAGGACTCAAACACTTATATTCAAATAGCCCACTTAGAAATACTAGAACACTCCAAAGCCTAGTCATGAACAAATTTATCTTAAACACCTAAAATGACAATACCCATGACTACTGATCTTCAAAATATACTTTTAAATCTATAAACCATTCTCAAGTATGAATACCATAAGGTCTAATGTCAAACACTAGTCTTAAAGACCAATATTTTGATCACAGTATACATAGTCAATCCAAAACCATACAAACCATCTTGGATTCGACATTTAAATCAATTTCAATATTCATATAATAAAACCTCAAACTCATCACTACAACTTGCTTACCCAGAATTGCTAGTTTACCTTAAAGCACAATCATGGTGACAATGAACTTCAACACATGTATGACCATTTATAGATACTTATGATACATGTATATGATCCTATGAGATCATTAGAAAATTAGTAGATGGAAACATAACATGGTCAAATATAAAATATTGATTTTGAAGACCAATATCTTGACTTTAGATCTCATTATCTCATCTGCACCAAACATGTCAACTTGTGAGAAACTTTGTCACTATAATCACTAAAATCCAAAATTTATAACAAACATTAGTATGTATTAATAGTCTTTAATAACATTTCCATGCATTTGGTTTCATCACTAAACCATGATAACACATACCTAATCATATGCTCACTTCTACCTAGGTTTCTCACTATTTGCACCTTTAGGCCTTTTTGCGACTAACTGACTTGGATGAATGGTTCAGCATAATTGAGAGATTTATTATATATATAAAACTTAATGTACATGAATCATGATTTTAAATCCTCATCCTCCAATCATTTTCATACTTTAATTTGGTTAACTTTGATTGCTATAATAAATTTCCAAGAAATGTGCACTTTCTTCTAGGGTTTACTCATACACCTAAAACTCAATCACACATAGAGGTGTCTGAGAGAGTTTAATATAGCCTAAAATATATTTTATAGTAATTTTAGACCATTCTAGTATGTTTTGATTAGTATCTTTCACATCGGGTCTTTGTTAGGGTTTTAAAGAGGTTTATCATAGGTTTTGGTATGGATGATTATTCATAAAGGATTTCCCATTAAATCCAAAACCAAATCCAATAGTTCTTATTTAGGATCATTTTCTATCTCTCCTTAACAACTCAGGTTCCAATGTAGAGGTTACATGTGCCAATGAACACTTGAAAGCCTTATCAGGTTTGTATGCCTTCATTTTGTGTACTCAAGAGACCTCAAAACCACTTTTCATGCCTTTTATTACAAACCATGACCTAAAAATTTGGGAACATACTTTAAAAACATATAATACCTCTATCCATTATTACATACTCACACTTGCCTTGGAAATTGATCCTGATACCCCATTAGGTTTACACTCTCTCTACACCATAGTATTCATACCTCACTAGGCCTTGGTTTGTCCTTCATGCCTTCTTCCATGATCTCAACACATAAATTTCATGATAAAAATATCAATATCATTCCATAAAAAATATATCATGATTAAATACAACCATTCATCCTTCATATGTCTTGACAACATATCATGATGCCTCATTAGGCCAGGTAGGGTCTAGAAATGATCTACTTGTAGACTTCATCTGTAGGTCCTACCCTTGTAGACTCACCATAAGACTCTTATGATTTCTCAAATTATTAAAATAAATTATAAATGAACTGCATACAACCAATAATTACTTTTTTCACTCATCTCATCATGCCATCATACTCATACCTTCTCACAAGGTCTTTTCATACTATGGCTAGTGCTATGATTAGATGTCTTAAGTACTTGAAACATGAAAAATGACCTTGAAAAACTTATTAAAGTATCTAAACTTCAATTAAATGATCATGTAATGAAAAAAATACTTTAAATTTTTTATTCTTACTTATTTCACCAAATTTTACTATGCACGCCTTCTCACAATGTCTAGACTAGGCTTATTAAGACACCTTGTACTAAAAAATTAGTACTCAATCATTATTACCTTAGTGATATCAATAAATAAAATTAATTATAAAAACATTTCACACCACATCAATAATATTGACATCAATAAATATGATAATCATTAGGTTGTCTTCAAATTTTCTTCCAATAGAAGAGACATTAGGTTACCTTCAAAATCTCTCTTGTCACATGGCTTCCTTGTCACATTAGGAAAAAATACTCATAATTAAAATACCACTCATGATTAATCTTCAAAAAATTTTCCTTGACATAAATTACATAAACCTTGACATCAATGACAATACTTCTTAACAAACTCCCCCTTTGACATTGATGGAAAAACATTCTTCAATCTGATCACCCTCATCTTCCCCAATCTAGTCAATCTATCTTTTTTAACCTTTTCCCCATTAAAAATTAATGAAAAATGGTCATACACACTTAAAAATTCTATAACCACACCTTATTTTTAAAAATATCAACAAACATAATATGAAGCATTATAGGAACATGTTCCCCCTTACTCCATGCATACCTCCTTCAAATCAACTCAGATCTCAAGATCATTTACTTTGTATGTTGGAATGACTGATATAACATAAATATTTGATCACAAAATAGGCCACCATATTCTTGTAATTAAATAAATAATTAATGAATCCCATTTTATCTTCACATATTGATCTCTTTTAAGATTATCAACAAAATTCTCAAACATAAGTCATGCTCAACTACCAACTGACAGAAACATAGAATAACTTGAATAACTCCCCCTCAAACCAAGAATCCATCAAGATTATACTAATTTAATAGTGTCTCCATGAATCCCAATTGAGTCACCCCTTTCCATATGCAACTAAAACAACACAAGGTTGGGAGATTCCCAAATCTCCATGCTCTCACAATATTGAATATCCTTCAAAATCCTTTTAGGATTGATTGGAACTATTGGCTTGACCTCTTCATCAACCATTTTATCATAAATATGAGATAAAAATATAATTTCTTGACTTTATTTCATATCTGAAGTACATTCTATCATAGAAAATAGTCCATTTGGGTTTGTAGTCTAATCGTGACTCACCTTTACTATCTTTGGCTGCCACACATTCATTTGCCTTTTATCTTTTCTAGAAGCTTCAGACCTCTTATTTTGACCTAATGGTATTCTAAATCTATTATATTAGAATATTTAAATGTGTCCCACATAATTATAATTTTAGTAAACAACCGTATTCATACCTCTTGATTGATGATTTCTTTCATAATCCCATGCACACTCATTTTTAGAGGGTTTTCCACACTCTCTTGCTCTATGACCGAACTAATTGCATGAAAAATAGTAACCATTAAATGAATTAACATACCTCATATCATTAATTGTTTTTTATTATTCTCTTTATGTTGAGCTTCTTGTATTCATTAGCCTATCCTTGACTTGAGTTGCCTCCTTTTGGTCTTATTTGAAACCAAGACCTATCTTATCACTTGGAAACTTCTAACTAATCAAGATGTTATCTAGAGCATCAATATTCTTTTAAAACTTCAAAAAGGTCATAAAATTACTATATTATTGATCAAACTTATATTTGAAGGATTCCATGTTAATTTCATTAATGCATTCTTCCTCTTTAGCTTGTAAGCTAATAGTGACTATCTCTATCTGTGCTTCAATATGATTGATGATCTCATTATACTCTTTAGATGTGTTACTTACTCTATCCTAAAAAAAATTAATTTTATATTCATAATCCTTGACTAATGATCTTATTTGTGATTCTTACTTCTTTTAAACTTCAACTCCTCTATAGCACTAACCAATTTCACCTTAATGTTCACTTCAACCTCTTCTTCATCTGATTCTTCATCATCCATAATGTCTTTCCCTTTTAAACAACACTCATTATTTGTTTCTATATCCATGAATAAGGTTTAATTATTGTCATGTTCATGTTCATTATTTTCATCATCACTCTCAGATGTGCTTGTGTCACTCACATCAAATGAGTTATTATCCTCTTTAGTATATAAATTTCTCTTATTCTTAAATGACCCTTTCCTACCTTCATACTTCCTGAAATCTTTCATTTTTTTGTCAGGCTTATAAACATTCTTATCATCTCCATGATATTCATCATGATCAACCTTATCCTTGTTAGGACACTTAGATGAAAAGTGACCAATCTTACCACATTTGAAACATAGGAAAGGTAGTTTACCTTTGCGCTTACCATATCCAAACCTCAATTTCTTAGAAAACATGGATATTAGTTCATCATCATCAACATCTAAACATACTTCATCCTTGACCTTCTTGTATTTTGACTTATTCTTGGCTTTTAATTCTAATGCCTTCTTGGGAGGTCTTCCTTCATTTGTTCTCATCTCATAGGCAGTCAGGATGTCATGAAGCCCATCCATTTCTAGCTTGTCCAAATCTTGAATCTCTTCTAATATAGACACCTTAGAATCAAACTTAGGATTTATAGATGTCAATAGCTTTTGAAAAAAATTAAACTCTTTCACTTCTACTCCCAATCCTCTAATGACATTGACAACTTTATCAACCTTCAATAGGTAAGATGCAATGGTTTCATCTTCATTCATATTCAAACTTTAAAACTATCTCTAGTGGGTATACAACTTGGCTATATTCACCTTGGTGTGTCCTTCATAGATAGTCTTCAATTTGTCTCATATCACCTTGGCTGACTCATAGTGCATCACCTTCACAAACTCTACCTATGATAGGCTACATAGAATGCCATTCATTACCTTGGAATTTCTCTTAATTTCTTTCTTGCTTTCTATAATAGTTGGTGGTGTAGGAGGTGGAGTGTATCCATCCACAATTTATTACCATATGTCATGGCACATTTACATTAGATATGTACTCATTTTGATTCTCAAACAAACATAATTATTCCCATTAAAGAACATAGCCTTACTTGTAGAGAAACCACCTTGAGCTTGCTGATTAGCCATCTTCACTTCTAGGATATTTTAGGATATTAGGCCTAATTTAAAGGACCTTATCTAATACCAAATGCTTGAATCACAATCACTAAGAGGGAGGACTAAATCAGTGTCTTAAAAATTTCTTTCAATTCCTCCTTAACATTTATGAATCATCACATCAAAATATAATGCATAAGCAATCAACCATATAAGTATGAAAAAAGATTACACAATAAAACACATCATATATATGGGAAAACCTCAAGTGGAAGAAACCCCAATAATACCCAAAAATTTAATATAGTCTTATAAGTCAAAATATCAAGTTTAGTGAAGCACCAAAGTCACATGGAGCATCAAATACAACTTGTTAAGAAATAACCTAGCTAAGCTTTAGCAAGCACCAACTTGTAAGGAGGGACCAACCCCCTAGATGAATCAAACACAACAAAACCACCTAATTGATTTTATAACTTTAAAAACACCTTGTTTCTTAGCCAACTGATGATGACCACCTCTTCATATCTTCACACCCTTATCCCTCTCAAACTGCATTTTAGGCCTCTTTTCTTAATTAGGTCTCTTCAAGACTGATTAGGTCATATGACCTTGATATTCATACATATAAACTATTTAAAATATTCATCATAGTTTATATAAACTCTTAAAATTGTCTAAAATACCTCTTTATGCTTACCATTGTATTATTTCATTTTCTTGCACACTTCACACACTAATAGGCTTAAAACTACCTTGTACTTATACAAGCCTCTTATTCATATCTCTTTTCACTAGACATACACACTTGAAAAATTGGATTATTATTTAAATAGTTATTATATCATGTTTCATACATTAATAAGTCATTATAATATGTTAGTCATATAATATAGGACCAAAACCTCTTTTAGGCCTTAAGGAGACCTAATTCAATTAGGCTTTCATTAACACATATTACACTATGATTTCCTTGGAACAAATTAAAAATAATAAAATGGAAGTTACATATAATATTTTAGTCAAATATACCCATTATAATCTCATATAGTCTTCATAAAACTTTTTAGAACCAACCACCACTTGAATCACACCTTTTTTACTATTCACAATTTGGCCTTCTCATACACAAAAAGTCTGTCTTGAACTACTAGAGATAAAACACAAATTAGATTAAAAACCACAAAAATAAATTACATATAAATAATATTAATTACCTTATAGTCATTACCATATTATTTATACTTCACAAATCATGGCAAAAGTACTCAAACACTTCTTTTCAAATAGCCCACTCTAAACCACCAAAACACTCCAAAACCCAATCATGAACAACTTAATCTTCAATACCTAAAATAAACCTTCCAATGAAAAATTACATATTAAAAATATAATTTGACACACACACACACACACACACACACACACACACACACACACACACACACACACACACACACACACATTGTTGACCATTTTTTGCACAACAAGCCAAAAATCGGTCCCCTTCTTCCCCTATTATTCTAAGCCATTTCATCTCTTGATTTTGTACAAGTCCAAAAATTTCTATGAACTCTATAGGTTAGTCTTTTTGGCACATGAAGAATTAGTTAAAAGAGTGCTGGGTTATACAAGGCTTCTTCAAGCTCTTGTCTAAAGAAAATCATGAGGGAGGTTAGCATGGTCGAACCATTGAACCAGTTCAATGCCTTGGTTTAACACCTTGGTTCAATGCCTTGGTTCAATCAGCCTTGGTTCAATCGGCCTTGGTTCAATCATTTGGTTTAAAGCCTAGCTCAATTAATCAGTTCATCGGTAGGTTCATTGGCTTGGTTCAATGGATTGGTTCAATGCACAGTTCAAAGGCTCGGTGTGCAATGTTGAACCATTGAACTATTGAACCATTTTTGGTTTGATGGAAAGGTTCAACAGCTTGGTTCAAGGGGGCATCCCAAAGCTAAAGGGAAAATGCCCTTGTGGAGGGTAGTTCCAGGTTTAAAATCCCTTGCGGAGGACAAGAAACATTTCAAACGAAAAGAGATACGAAGGGTAAGTTTTTGGAATTTTGTCCAAGATGGTGAATTCTTTAAAACTTTTTGTCCAAAGGAATTCCTTCAGATAAAAAGTCTGAAGGAATTTGGAAAGCAAGTGGCTAAAGAGCAACTCTCACAGACAAAAGTCTGTAGGAAAATGTCCATAGACAAAAGTCTGTGGAAACCCAAGGAAAATAATCTGAAGGAAAAGCCCACAGAAAAGATCTGATGGAATTTGCCAAGGATGATGACATCCTAGAAGCCATCAATTTTAAGAAGATAGACTAGTAGTTGGTTTTCAAGCTGTGATGGGCACCCACAATTGTCAAATTTCACATTAGAGGAATCATCAAAGGAAAAGAGTTAAGTAGATGATGCCACGTGTCCTCGCTTGTTTCAATAGAGTGCAACAAGTGTCTGCATCCAAGGCTTCGAGTTTCTTCTAAGCTTCAAAGATAAGCCTCTCTCAAAATGCATTGGAAGCTGCCAAGTGTCAACATCTATTGTTTTCTTCTTTTGCTTCGTTATTCAAAGAGAAGATTGTGATGGGCCTGAATGAGTTACTAAATGCAATGGAAGCTACCATGTGTCAACATCCATGAGAACCAAAAAAGGACCCAAAAGTTTTCTAAGGTAGCTAAAGATTCTATGGAAGTGGCCATGTGTCACCTTCCATAGAAACCTCAAAAAATTACTTCTTAAGCTTCAAAGTTAAGTGAAAAGAGTAAGCAGAAGTGGCCACGTGTCAACTTCCACCTGACTCTCGAAGGACCCTTTGATTTAAGTGGATGCTGCCACGTCCCATCATCAGCTTGGCAGAAGCTGCCATGTGTCAATGTCCACATTTCAAAGTGTCTCATAAGTTTCAAAGTAGCAGACTGTGACACATGTGAGAATTAGACGCGCTCTCAGCCAAAGGCCAAAGAAGAAGCAAAAGATAGCCTGAGGGATGAAGGAGATAGATGAGGCAAAATGGCCGAGTGCAAAAGCAAACAAAGTGATCCAAGTGGTGCAATAAAGTGTTAATTTAAGGAGTTATTCTAGTGGTTGACATAGTACCTACCATGCAATCATCAAGAGGCACAAACAGTGAATGACACGACCTATTTTTCTTCAATATGCATTGATGAGTAGGCAAATGGTGTAGCTCATAATTTTGAATCCTATCAGGAGCTGACACAGCATTATCTTTAGGAGGCTTCCTCATCCCAATGCTTAGAAAGCACATGGGTCACTTGTAAAAAGAGTACCAAAGTCTTTCTCAGGAAGGGCCAAGTTCTCTTCCTCTTTCTATATATTATAAAATTTCTCATTTGAGAAGGGATCGACCCTCTTAGCCTTAAGGTAAGAATTTGCCCAAAACCTCTCGGGCTTGTAAGGTAGAGCTCTGCTAGTTTTTTACCTTGAACTAGAACTTAGCTTTTTTACCTCTATCTAGACTTACATTTTAAAGTATATGTCTATTTTCTTCTTTTTTGTTAATTCATTATCTTTCATTCTTTCACAAATTGATCATAGCATGTCTAGTGCATTGTGAAGTCTCCTTTCTGTAGGTCTACCAGAAGTGTCTATAGGGGAATGTAGGTGCCTGTGAAATGGCTGCCATAAGTGTGTCTGAGGATGCCTCTAGTGGTTTCTTCCTCCCTATATTTCCACAGACCCCTAGCTAACTATTGTAGAAGAACTTCAAACTTTAGATGAAGTGTATGGGTGCTTCTTTTTGGTGAAAAATGTATATTCAAGCTAGGTGGGTCATTACTTTTCTAGTGTATCACCTTTTCATTTTTTTACTTAGGTTCTAGTTTCAGCATCTCTCTCTCCCTTTTCATCCCCCCTTTTTTAATTTTATTTGTTAGCAGTAGGAGAAACTAGGGCCTAAAAGATACATCAAAGGGAGCTAGCCCTCATCTAGAGTCTCTCCCCTCCAGCTTCTTCAGTCCCACAGGTGAGAGGGGAGTTTCCATTGTTGTGTGTCGAAAGGCAGGAGCTCGGCCTCTTACCCTAGGTGCAATCCACTACATCAATAGTTTTTGGCACACCTAGTGGGACCAACTAGGACAAGTTGTTTCCATAGAGTTGAAGAATTTTTGGTGTGTTCTTTAACTAAACAGCCTTTGGAGGCTTTTGCATCAACACCAATGGTGACTCTGAGTTAAATCAGCTAGTTAAGTAGCTTGGTGCCATCAAGGAAACCTTATTTTTTGTATGTATAATTCCTTTGCACAAAATAATGAACCTTGTTTTCCTTCACATGACTTTGATTAAACTCAAGATATTCAGAGAATCACCTCAAGCAAATCTCTTGGTTTCCCTTCAATGATAAGGGAAGTGGCATTGGAGTTTGAGAAGCAAGTAATGGAAATAGATAGACTGGATGAGTAGTATGGTTATCAGTAGGACCTAATGTACAAAGAGGCATGTTTGTTCAGGCAAGCTCAAGCCTTGTAGTCCATGGAAGAATAGATAAAAAAATGGAGGAATCCATTCATTCAAGGTAGTCAGCGTTGCATGACCCCTCTTATCCTAAAGAAAGCCTCCTCTTTTACACCAAATCCTTTCTACCAAATGGCACTTGCTCACTCTAGCTCATCTAATGCGTCAATCAACCCTACTCTTAACCCATGTGCCTAGCCTTCAAGCATGAAAGGGAACTACAATAGCCTCCCATGCAGATGAACCTTTTGAATTCCTTAGATCATGAATCTTCCTTTGGGAGGAGCATTACGAACTAGCACATCTCTCTCAAAATTGCTCCTACTCAACATGATGATGTTGGTGACCTCCAAGAAAGACTCTTTCAAGATAATATAGCAAAACAAATTGAAGATTTAGAGGCTAGGATGAGACTACTTAGAGAAAGAGAAATGGAACTTCCAAACCTTGTGGAGGAGCCCCAAGACATTGGAGAAAATAGAGTTGTTGCCTATTAACAAGAGCAAAATACCAATTCCAAGATCTTGAACTGGAAGAAAATAGTAGAATCATGGGGTAGAAAGGAGGAGAAGAAGGGTTTTTCTCAAAACCTTGAAGAAGATGAGGCTATTCCTACTCATGATAATGTTGGTGACTAAAAGATCCCAAACTAGATTTGAATGCAAATTCTTTTCAAAAAAAACTGATTTCAACTACTTGCAGGCATTCAATCAAATGGACAAAGATATAAATCTAAATGCAATTGATAATATAATTCAGATATCATAAAATTATTACAAATGTGGTCTCAAAACCAAATTATTATAGCAAACTACCAAACTAGACTAAAAAACCTAGATCTGCATTGCTCGGCCTATTGTGTCCAATAAAAACACAATCGTCAACGTCAGTTATTTTGTCGATGTCGGTCAACACACTACCGTCGTCAGCTATCTGGTGGCGATCTCTACCTACTGGTGACTCTGCCTGTGACTGCCTGACTGCCGATGTCAGTCACTGATCGGCTGATGTTGGTCTATATGTCGATGTCGATCACTTATCTGCCGATGTCGACCTCTATAATACCCTGCGGCCTGCAACTACAAACTGTGCCCTTCCCTTTTTTGAATCTGCTGGTACGGCCTGGTGCCGATCTATATGAATTCCATACCAAACCTGATCTAAAGATATAAATATATAAATCTTAAATCAAAACTAATGAATAAATACCTAGAAACCTCTGCATATGCTAAACCCCTGATATACTCAGTGAATGGCCTCAGAAGCTCCAAATCTAATCAATATGCACAATCTGAATTCTGTCATGAATCCACCTCTAAAAAGTGTTGGGTTTTTGTCTGGCTCTTCTCCAATCTATTGAAGGTTTGCATCCTCAGAGATTTTAGTTGAATCACAGATTCAAGCTTCACAATACTCAAGATAATTTTTGCAACAGAAGATATCCCCAAATGCTTTGCCTTCCCCTTCTTTTAAAGGCTTCCAGGAAACTTCTAGAAGAAGTCAATTTTATTTCCATAATAATTAAATTAATTAATTAAACCATTTTAATAGAAAATTGGGGACATTACAGTCCTCCCTTCCTAGAGATTGCTTGTCCTCAAGCAATTTGCCCCTGATACTCAACACTAACTTCCTGGATTCCATATTATTCTCAAAAATTTTCAAACTCTTCTATCAGAAACACCATGCTAGAAAATATTTGTTACTACATTCTCCTTATTTCTCCTAGAGAGTAGTGTGATAATCCTCAATATGTAATTAGCAAATTCACCATCACATACCTTAGACTTAGAAAAAGGCCGCTGCGCTACTCTGATTATCAAACTCTCACAATCCCCATAAGGATGTTGACTTATAATTGGAAAGGAAAATGCCCTATAAAAAATAGAATTATTTACCACATCAGTGATAAAATGAGACTCCATCCTATGAGATGACCCCTCCTTAGGTCCTCCATCTTGTGCTGCCTTCAGGGTAATCTTCCTTCCCCCAAAAAGGAATTCTAACTGCATACGGTGGTGATCAATAATGTAGTGCCCAATACCCTATAACCACTACATGCCCAAGACCACATCATAATCCTCTTAAGGAAACACATAAAAATCATCGGTCAGAGTGTAATCCCCCATCTGAATGCTAAGCTGTGGAATCCATTTGGTACAACCCAAAACTTCACCATCTGCCACTTTTACCCCAAAACCACCAAACTTCTCATACTGTAATCCATGCCTTCCCACTAACTTCCATTTAATGAAGCTATGTGTAGCACTTGTATCTACCAAGCTCATGACCCACTTACCCTTAAGTGTACCTTTCAACTGAAAGGCATGAAAGTTAGGATAACTGGAGAGGGTAACCATAATTGCTTTGGCTAATGCCAAAGGCTCCACGGTATCTAACTCCAACTGTGTCTGAATTTGCTCAATATTATCCTCAATGTTCATATCAAGAACCTCCTCATCTCCACACTCAAAAGTTACCTCAATCAAATGAACATTTCCTTTACCCATGCAACGGTGTCCTAGTTCCCATGGATCTTTGTAGGAAAAACATAACTTTTTCCTCCTCAAGTCATTCCTAGTCTCCTGATTCATCCAAGGATTTATAGAGGATGACCCTTCTTTATTTTGTGGTGTATTGGCCTTCTGTATAGGCTGAGTCCATGGCTATTTTCTTATCACCCTGATAAGAAGTGGGAATAGTATCCAGTCTTAATGTCACATCAATGGCATCCTTAAGAGTGGCTAGTTAGAAAGCACGTACCAGTCCCTTAAGTCTATCCTATAATCCCTCAATAAATAACATCACACTCTGTCTCTAAGGCATATCAGGTACCATAACCACAATACGCTGAAACTCATTAATATAAGTTTCTACGTGACCACTCTGTCTAAGATGAGCCAACTCCCTGTAGTAAAGTTCTGTATCCTTACGGTCAAACCATGCAATAAGTCACTCAGTGAACTCATCATAGGAGTGAACTAAAGCATGATCCTGGGTGACCAATCCATGGTGCCACCAATCATATGCAATCCCCTCTAAATGTAACACTGCAAACTAAATGGCCTCATGCTCAGGCATGGGCGTCAAAGAAAGATATATGTCCAGCTTGTGGACCCAAGCTCTTGCACTAGTCTCTCTAAAGCCATTATATGGAGCCAATGTAATCTTCCCCGTAGCTCTATTGAGGTCATGATTATGCTGCTACTGTCGTAGTCTATTACCCCGATCTCCCTTGAATCTGGCTATGTCTCTATGCTATGCACAATATTGGGGAAAAGGAAAAACCTCCCTAACCTCTAGGGGTAAAGCTCTCCACTCTGTTGTGGCTTCCAAAACGGACTCTTGGAACCCAATCTCTGGTGGATCCACCTGTACTGGTTGTCCAACTGGTACAAACTGAGGTAGTAAAGGTCTATTTGGGATAGGTGTATGATGATGATTTTGCCTAGGGGAATGACGGGAGCTCCCCACTGAAGAATGGGAATGGTGACTATGTTGACTGGACTGATGGGTATGATGACTGCCTGTCACTGAAACTGATCTATTCCTCCTACCTCTGTGTCTATCCACCTCTAAACGATCCATGGTATCCTGTAATTAGTCTAGAGCCTGAACAATCCTGGGTTGGGTAGTGATAAGGGTCCTCATCATCTCTCTTTCTACCTCATCCTGGTTTCTATGGGCATTCCTCTATTCTTCAGCCATGATAGGTTCCTGTCCTAAACCCAACTCTTGCTTGTACTGAGCTCTACTACATGTAAAATATCTATGGCTTCTATCAAATCTTCCAGGATGCATAGAAATAAAATATATTTACCCCTATAGGCTGGCAAGATGCATGGCTCTGATACCACTGAAAGATCCCAAACTAGATTTGAAAGCAAATTCTTTTCAAAAAA
This sequence comes from Torreya grandis, assembly GCA_037957365.1. Classification (NCBI taxonomy): domain Eukaryota; kingdom Viridiplantae; phylum Streptophyta; class Pinopsida; order Cupressales; family Taxaceae; genus Torreya; species Torreya grandis. The sequence continues at coordinate 474,343 of JARHVA010002885.1, read as the reverse complement.
AACTAATTTCAACTAGTTGTAGGCATTCAATCAAATGGACAAAGATATAAATCTTAATGCAATTGATAATATAATTTAGATATCATAAAATTATTACAAATGTGGTCTAAAAACCAAATTATTATAGAAAACTACCAAACTGGACTAAAAAACCTAGATCTGCGTGGCTCGGCCTGCTGTGTCTAACAAAAACACAGTCGCCGATGTCGGTTCTTCTACCGACGTTGGTCGACACACTACTATTGTCAGTTGTCTGGTGGTGATCTCTGCCTACTGGTGACTCTGCCTGTGATTGCTTGACTGCCGACGTCGATCGCTGATCAGCCGATGTCGGTCTATATGCTGATGCCGATCACTTATCTGCCGATGTCGACCTCTGTAGTACCTTGTGGCCTGCAATTGCGAACTGTGCCCTTCCCTTTTCTGAATCCAGTAGTATGGCTTGGTGCTGATCTGTACAGATTCTATACCAAACCTAATCTAAAGATATAAATATATAAATCTTAAATCAAAACTAATGAATAAATACCTAGAAACCTCTGCATATGCTGAACCCCTGATATACTCAGTGAATGGCCTCAGAAGCTCCAGATCTAATCAATATGCCAATCTAAATTCTGTCACAAATCCACCTCTGAAAAGTGCTGGGTTTTCATCTGGCTCTTCTCCAATTTGCTGAAGGTTTGCATACTTAGAGATTTCAGTTGAATCACAGATTCAAGCTTCACAATACTCAGAATAATTTTTGCAACAGAAGATATCCCCAAGTGCTTTGCCTTCCCCTTCTTTTAAAGGCTTCCAGGAAACTTCTAGAAGAAGTCAATTTTATTTCCATAATAATTAAATTAATTAATTAAACCATTTTAATAAAAAATTGGGGACATTACAGTGACCTCCAAGAAAGGTGCTTCCAAGAAAACATGGCCAGGAGAATTGCATAATTGGAATCCAGAGAGAGTTTCCTCAGCCAGTGTCTGATGGATGATTCAGACCCAGTGGCAAATTCCATGTCTAAACACACCCCATATACACATCCCAAAGAGAGCTATTAGTCCACACTTGATATTGATGAAGTGCTAACCAGATGGAAGGAGGAGAATCATTTGATTCTAGCTTGAGGACTGCCTCCTCTTCTACATGTTTTTTCCACTTCATCCTTTCTCAAGGAGGAACATGTTCTATGAGAGGCGAGTGAGGAGTAGAAGATCTAATCTAAAATTTCCCAAGAGGCTATCATGAGTGACAATGAAGAATAAATCATCATCAATGCCCCTTATAAAGACTTCATCAGCAATGGAGAAGATGCATGTCATGCATACATGTAGATGTTCCAACAATACGAAGAAAAACTTAAGCATGGTGAGCTCTCTCCCCCTTTGTTTGATGAACTTCCTTATTGCTTCAATGAAGAGGATTAGTATGCCGAGGATCTAGAGTTGGAGGAGGATTTGGAAAATATCTTTGAACATCTAGAGATCTTGATCTTTGAGGAGGAAAAGGAGAGGTTTGTTTTCCTTGAGGAAAACTTTGAAGGAGAAAGTTTTAAACAGAGAGGTGATGTTTTGTGCGATGAACAATAAATTTGTGATTCCATTTTAGACATCACCATAGTCACCCTTCTTCAATAAATCCAAGAGGAAGTAGAGTATGATTTTGACATGGTCTTCAATGAAGCAGAAGGAAATGGGCCAAACCATGATGCACTACAAAGGGACCATGCACAACAAAGGGCTTATGGTGATGAGCCAACAACCATATTTTTCTTGGTGAAATGCACCAACATGAAGGACCAACATTCAACAAGCTTCTAGGAATAAATAGAATACGTATATGTTAGAAGCATGTTCAAATCTAATCTACACGGATACCAGCCAATCCAGGTGATAGGCAATAGGAGCAGGTCACCAAACCTCCTTTTCATTTAGCCACTTGTCTGGCACCATAAGTCTTCTTGCTAAGAAGGGGACTTAAGAAGTTTTCCCTTTGATCTAGGAGGGAAGAAAATACACCTAGTTAGCTATATATAGTAGTTGTTTTTAGTTTCTTTTCCTACTTTCCCTACGTGTAGTTTGCACAAGTAGTGTTTTTAGCCTTGTGTGTGTTTTCCTTTATGTGTGGGGTAAAAGGCTTCATGTTTGATTCTTAGATATTTGGAGGCTATTGTTAGCCTTTATTCAAGCTGCATCTGACTCTATGCCCAATGGACTACAAGGAAACTGGTCTCTAAGCATAGCAGGCATGCTTCCCCTGGGAGTCACCAATTTGTTGACCATTGTTAGCCCAACAGACCAAAAATTGGTCCCCTTCCTCCCTTACTATTCTAGGCCATTTCATCTCTTGATTTTGCACAACTCCAAAAAATTCTATGAACTCTATAGGTTAGTATTTTTGGCACATGAAGAATTAGTTCAGAGAGTGTTGGGTTTTACAAGGCTTCTTCAAGCTCTTGTCTGAATAAAATCATAAGGAAGGTTAGCATCATTGAACCATTGAACCAGTTCAATGCCTTGGTCAATGCCTTGGTTCAATGCCTTGGTTTAATGCCTTGTTTTAATTGGCCTTTTAAAGGCTCGGTGCATAGTATTGAACTGTTGAACCATTGAACCATTTTTGGTTTGATGGAAAGGTTTAATGGCTTAGTTCAAGGGGGTGTCCCAAAGCTGAAGGGCAAGTGCCCTTGCAGAGGACAAGAAGCATTTCAAAGGAAAATAGCTGTGAAGGGTAAGTTTTTAGAATTTTATCCAAGATAGTGAATTCTTTCAAAAAATTTGTTCGAAGGAATTCCTTCAGACAAAAATTTTGAATGAATTTAGAAAGCTAGTGGCCAAATAACAACTCTCATGGGTAAAAGTCTGTGTAAAAGTTTTTGTAGATAGAAGTCCATAAAAACTCAGGGAAAATAATATAAAGGAAAAGCTTGTAGAAAAGACTCGACAAAATTTGCCAAGGATGGTGACGTCTCAGAAGCTATCAATTTTAAGAAGATAGACTAGCTATTAGTTTTCAAGCTATGATGAGCCTGCAAACATCAAATTTCATAGCAGAGGAATCGTCAAAGGAAAAGAATTAAGTGGATGCTACCATGTGTCCTCGCCCATCTCAACAGAGTGTGACAAGTGTTTGCATTTGAGGCTTCAAGTTTCTTCTAAGCTTCAAAGATAAGCCTCTCTCAAAATACAATGGTAGCTACCAAGTGTTAACATCTGTGATTTTCTCCTTTTGCTTCATTATTCAAAGAGAAGACTATGGTGGGCCTGAATGAGTTACTAAATGTAGTGGAAGTTGCCATGTGTTAGCATCTGTTAGAACCAAAAAAGGACCCAAAAGTTTTCTAAGGTAGCTAAAAATTCTATGGAAGTAGCCACATGTCACCTTTAATAGAAACCTCAAAACATTACTTCCTAAGCCTCTAAGTTAAGCAAAAAGAGTAAATAGAAGTAGCCATGTGTCAAATTTTACTTAACTCTCGAAGGACCCTCTGAGTTAAGTGGATGCTGCCACATCCCATCATCAACTTAACAAAATCCACCATGTGTCAACATCCACATTTCAAAGTGTCTCCTAAGTTTCAAAGTAGTGGACTATGACACATGTCAGAAGTGGATGCGTTCTCAGCCAAAGAGCCAAAGGAGTAGCAAAAGATAGCCTAAGGGATGAAGGAGATAAAGGAGGCAAAGTGGCCAAGCATAGAAGTAGACAAAGCGATCCAAGTGGTGCAAGAAAGTGTCAATTCAAGGAGTTATTCTAGTGGTTGACACATTACCTACCATGCGATCATCAAGAGGCACAAATAGTGAATGATGTGACCTATTTTTCTTCAATATGCATTTATGAGTAGGCAAATGGTGCAACTCATAATTTTGAATCTTGACAGGAGACGACACAACATTATCTTCAGGTGCCTTCCTCATCCCAATGCTCAAAAAGCACATGGGTCACTTGTAAAAAGAGCACCAAAGTCTTTCTTAGGAAGGGCCAAGTTCTCTTCCTCTTTCTATATATTGTAAAATTTCTCATTTGAGAAGGGATCAACCCTCTTAGCCTTAAGGTAAAACTCTACCCAAAACCTCTTGGGCTTGTAAGGTAGAGCTCTGTTAGTTTTTTACCTTGAACTAGAACTTAGCTTTTTTCCCTTTATCTGGACTTGCACTTTAAAGTATATGTTTATTTTCTTCTTTTGTGTTAAGTCATTATCTTTCATGCTCTCATAGATCGATCACAGCATGTCCAGTGCATTGTGAAGTCTCCTTTCTATAGGTCTGCTAGAAGTGTATATAGGGGAATGTAGGTGCCTGTGAAATGGCTGCCATAAGTGTGTCTGAGGACGCCTCTAGTGGTTTCTTCCTCCCTATATTTCCACAGACCCCTAGCTGACTATTGTAGAAGAGCTTCTCACTTCAGATGAAGTGTATGGGTACTTCTTTTTGGTGAAAAGTGTATATTCAGGCTGGGTGGGTCATCACTTTTCTAGTGTATCACCTTTTCATTTTTTTTTGACTTAGGTTCTATTTTTAGCATCTCTCTCTTGCTTTTCATCCCCCCTTTTTTAATTTTATTTGTTAGCAGTAGGAGAAACCAAGGCCTAAAATATACATCAGAGGGAGCTATCCCTCATCTAGAGACTCTCCCCTTTAGCTTGGTCCGTCCCACAAGTGAGAGGGGAGTTTCCATTGTTGCGTGTGGAAAGGCAGGAGCTCGGCCTCCTTCCCAGGTGCAATCCATTGCATCAAAACACACACATATGTATGTATGTATATATATATATATATATTATACATATATATACATATATACATATACATATATATATGTATGTATATATATATGTATATATATACATATATATATATATATACATATCTATATATATACATATATATACATACATATATATATATATATACATATATACATATATATATACACACATATATACACACATATATACATACATATATATATATATACATATATATACATATATATATATATATACATATATATATATACATATATATATACATACATATATATATATACATATATATATACATACATATATATATATACATATATATATACATATATATATATATACATATATATATATACATATATATATATATATACATATATACATATACATATATATATATACATATATATATATATATACATATATATATATATACATATATATATATATATACTTATATATATATATATATACATATATATATATATACATATATATATATATATATATATATATATATATATAAACACACACACACACACACACACACACACATATATATATATACAATTATAAACTACAAATATCACAATTTATAATGTCAAATGCTGGTCTTGCAGACTAATCTTTTGACCTTAGTACACATAGTTAATCCAAAACTAGACAAGCCATTTTGGATTCAACATTTTAATCACTGTCACTAAATATAAAAAACATATGAAAATAATTTATAGGACATAAAATTACCAAGGAAAAACACCATATGAATTATATACTTCAACTTAGAGCATAGATCCTCAAACTCATCACTACAACTTGCTTACCTAGAACTACCAATTTATCTTAAAGCACAGTAATGGTGAAAATGACATTCAACACATATATTACCATTTGAAAATAATTATGATGCATATAAATTATCCTATTATATCATTATACAATTATAAATTATAAATATAACATGGTCATATAGTAAATATTGGTATTGAAGACCAATGTCATGACCTTACATCTCACTATCTCATTTGTACCAAACATGTCAACTTATGAACAAATTTTTATCTAAAATAGATAATGTAAAAAACTTATAAAAAACATTAATATTTATTAAAATTCTTTAAAAACATTTACATTACTTGGTTTCATCACTAAATCATGATATCACATCCCTAATCATCTTCTTACTTCTTCTTCAGTTTCTCATTGTTTGCACCATTAGGCTTATTAGTGACTAGCTAATTTAGATGACCTATTTGTCACACTTGAGGGAGAAATTATATATATAAAACTTCATGTAAATGAAACATGAGTCTCAATATTCATCCTCCAATCATTTTCATACTTTGATTTGATCAACTTTGATTGCTATAGCAAATTTTTGAGAAATATGCACTTTTTTGTAGGGTCTACTCACACACCTGACAACTCAATCACACTTGGAGGTGATTGAGAGACTTTAATATAACCTAAAATATATTTTATATTAATTTTATACCATTTTAGGCTATTTTAAGCAAGATCTTTCATATCAGGTCCTTGTTAGGGTTTTAGAGAGGTTTAACATAGGTTTTGGTGTAAATGATTATTCATAAAGGATTGGAACTTAAATACAAAACCAATTGTTTTAGTTATATTACAGGACCCTTACCCATATATAATTAATACATTAGTTTCCCATGCATTGGTTAAACATTCCAATTGACACCTAAAAGTCCTCAAGTTTGCATGCCTTCGTTTTGTGTACTCGAGAGACCTCAAAACCACTTTTCATGCCTTTTATTTCAAACCATGACCTCAAAATTTGTGAAAATGATTGAAAAAAAAATATAATACCTATTTACATTCTCACATACTCACACTTTAATTGAAAACTGGTCTCGATAACCCATTAGTCTTACACTCTCTTTCTACACCATAGACTTCATACCTCACTAGGCCTTGATCTTCCCTTCATGACTTCTTGCATGATCTCAACACCTCAATTTCATGATAATAATAAAAATATCATGAAATAAGACCTTTATAATACTTAAACACAACCATTCATCCTTAACATATTTAAAAATAGATCATGATGCCTCATTAGGCTAGGTAGGGTCTATAAATGATCTAGTTACTGACTTGATTTGTAGGTCCTACCCCTATAGAATCACCCTAAGAATATTATGAGTGATCAAATAATTCACATTAATTATAAATAAACCTAATAAAATAACTTATTCCTATGTTATCTCATCTCATAAATGCATCATACTCATACCTTCTCATAAGGTCTCTTCATGCTATGACTAGTGCCATGACTAGGCTTATTAAGTTATTGAAACATGGAAATTGAATTTTAAACATGTATGAAATTATATACACTTAAATTACATGATAATATAATTAAAAAACCTCTCAAAATATTTTTCTTACTTAATTCACCAAACTTTACTATGCACACCTTCTCATAGGGTATATACTAGGCTTCTTAAGACACTTTGTACTAAAAAACTAGTACTCAAACATGATTACCTAAGTCATATCAAGAAAAAATACTCATTAGAAATAAATTTAACACCACTAAAAAAATATTAACATCAATAAATATAATAATCATTAGGTTTCTTTCAAATTCTCTCTCAATAGAAGAGACATTAGGTTGCCTTCAAATTCTCTCTTGTCACATAGCTTCCTTATCACATCAAGAAAACAAGATCATACCTCAAAGACCGCTAATCATGTATCTTCACTAAATGGACCTTGACATCAATGAAAAAACTTCTCAATATCCTTTAGTTCAACCATATGACACTCAACCATATGATCAACCTCCCTCCCCTTCAAAAGTGCCTATAGATGAAAAACTAGATGAATTTGACACTCAAAGAGAATCAAACCCTCAAACTAGGAGGAAAATCCTAAGAGGTCACCCAAGTCCCTAATTCCCTTCTATATCATCAATAGATAAAATTTTGGCATTAGATGAAACCACTATAATGAATCGGTCAACAACTTATTTAGGGGAACAAAGGAGGATATCTTTGTTGAAGACACCTTTGCCTCCCCTCACTACAGTCACCTACGTGAGTCTCCCTGAGTTTATACAGACTAATTTCTCATCTATTATAACTAATCAAAATTCTCCCTAATATCCTAAGTCTCCTCTAGAAAGTTTCATGCCTTCCATAAACATGTCAACACCATTCATACCTTCTAACACCACTAGCATCACATCTACTACTCCTTCACCAACACCTCTAGTCATACCTTCTTCCACCATTATTACTTCAATTTAACCCCCGTATCATCCACCTTACACTTGACCCATCTTCAATTCCTATAGTAATCATAAATACTCTCCCACTTTCTTCAAATATAAGCAACTATAATAAAGGATGTCACTTGGTCTTCCAATCATAGAAGAATCTCTTAAAGAGGAAGAGGAAGAGGAAGCAAAGTATATTGTAGATGAAATGGAACTAGTAAAATAATAAGATACTAATCATGTAATATATTTGGTTTATTATCTCATAGATGAAGAGGTAGGAAATTAATAAGCAATTAAGTAGGAGGAACTAGAAATGAGCAAAACTACACAACCATATGATGAAGAGGTCAATCTAGAAAAATCTAAATCCTTGAGTCTAGGAAAATAGAGAATGGTATAAGCCTTAACCAACATATTAGATAAGAAATTCCTCACATAAGAGAAGATATAGAGCATTAAAAAGGTAGTCTCTTTTATTGTTTCTTTAATTTTTAGTATTAAAATACTAGTTACAAGTTTTCTCCCAGCTATTCCTAGTGCTATTTTGTCTAGTTCTACTAGTACTACTATTCATTCAACTATTCTTTCTTCTCCAAAATTAATAAAGACTCCCAAGATAGTCCATTTTGATAATATAATAACTATTTATATATTGAATACTCAAATTCCACTAGTCCCAAGGAAAACATCATCCGAATCAGAACTCCCCATGACACAATCACTCAACTTGCTAATAACTATAATGACTTGTAAATTACCCCATATCAAACTACATTCTTGACTGAAGTTACCCCCATGAAGGAAACATATCCATGGGAGAGGGTTGTTCAAACACCCCTATAATATCCTATTCAAATAAGTGAATTTTTAGCACCTCCTTTGATTACACCCCCTCTTATGACTCCTTTATCTTCAATGTCCTCAGGCCTAACACAATAAGTTAAAATGGGATAACTCATTGGTCCCAAAAGGGTGAGATAAATTCAAGATGTTAGAGATGAAAGGTAGAATTTTGTCATAACTAAACTTCCCATAGTCTTCACTCAGTTTGATAAATAGAGTTTAACTATTCAAAGAGTAAGGAGGAGGAAGGTGGCAAATACAAAAACAAAATAAGAACTAGAGTTTTAACAAAGGGAAAATATTTTCCCTTTGGAAAATAAGCCTAAATGAAATCCAAATTACCTTACAAGTATATTAAAAATATTAGTTATTTTGTGGGTTCTAGGGGGCAACAATGAATAAAATGTTTCAAATCAAATATAATTCCTTGAAAAGGTGGAAGCAAATGAAAATCATGTAGGTACCAAAAGAGATTATTATTTATGTATAGAGTGAAACTACCAAGCTATATAATATTTTTTATAATGTCATGGTTTCCAAGGTAGTGAGCCAATATAAAAGGGTAATTATTGTTGCATTTTGGAATCAAATGAAGAAATTAGAAAAAAGATTAATTTATTTGGTTTAATTCTATAAGACTAATGCTTTCCACCAGTCAAATCTAATGACCATATTAGATTTTTCATAATTTTATAATTATTTAATTGTAAGAAGGGATTCTTCCATTAATCATCACAAGAAAATGGAAACCTTGATCGATCATTTTCTCAGCCATGAGAGTGAGGCATTAAAATTTTTGGTGGATATGAGGGTTACCAATGTAATAACCCATACACGAGAATTGGTTAATAGACCTAATTTTGAGAACCTTCTTCAAGAACATATAGACATATTCAAATAATTTGAGGGCACCATCTATAGAATTAAAAAAGAAATCTTATAGTTGGTTAGTTTAAAAAAATAAAGAGTAACAAAGGTAAAAGCTCTGATAGCTAAATTCAAATGCATAGAAGTTTAGAAAGAAAGGTTAATGGTTGAGGGTGTTCAGATATTGAAGCATTAATTACTCAATTTTGTTATTATAAATAAGTATTTTTACATAGCTCACATATTATTTGAAGATTTAATATCCAAAGAAGTAGATTTGGGGTCATTTTCATACATGAAAATGACTATTAGAGCACCCTTAGAGCTCTCAATTTTCTAGATTCATAGTTTTACAAAATTTGATAGGCCTAATTTTGATCCTAAAAGGACCTCTAGTAGTTACTTTAGTTACAACTACACTTACTCCACTGACCTCTTTAGTTAGAGATGACACATCATAACCATGATATAAAAAGATCTATGTATTCACATGTTATTTTTAAGGTGGATATTCAGTTCCTAACTGATTTAATTTTCATGCATATTGTATTTTTAGTTGAAGAGGTTGTTCTAAATATGGTATTGGTACATGCATCTTTTACATAATCTTGAAATCATAGTTCTAATTTTGAACTTTTAATTTTAGATGAGCCTTGAAAAGATGAGACCTTCCCAATCCAAAGCTTGTATATATTTGTAACCTCCTAGTCTTAAGGGGATGAAAATTTTGGGTGTTAAGATTAATAGGAAATTATAAGAATTGTTATTTACTTGGTCTTTGAGTGTAAATCTTGAATCTTCTCCAATTATATAGATTATTTGATATGTTCCATCATTTTGGTCTCTTAGTTATTGGATTTCTATGATTTATCTTATTTAATAAAATTATTTATTTTAAGCTATAGCTGATTTGGATGCCTTTTACATGTTAATTATAATCCCCCTTTGTAAATGTGCAATAAAATTCTTATAGATGCAACAACCTTTAATTTATACATGTCTAAGTTTAATGTGTTTGTTTTACATTTGAATCCTAACTGTGTTTGATTGCCAGTGTGCTACAATAGCTTACAAAAAATACTAGTCCTTGATTCCTTGTCCAATCTAAGTTCAAATGTTGGTCTTGAAAGGGTTTTATCTTACGTGGTCCATAGGCCTTTTCTTTCCTTAACTTTCATTCCTATTTGAGTTTATTTTTGGAAATCTTACCCACTTTATTTAAAATCATCATCATTCTACTCATCTCAAGAAGATCCATATATTACACATGGTAAATAATTTGTATCATTCACTGCTATTCCACTTACAATTTGTTATAAAACCAAATACCCAACAACTTGTGCTTTGGATTGAAATCCTTCATTGATATTAAAACATTAGAGGATACCTCATATGGTTATTAAGGTGTGCATAAAATTGACATTAACATAATCCATGTGCATAAGGAATTGCTTTAGCTCTAATGGCATAACACTTCATGTAGATCATTAAAACCTCACTGGATAACACTTCACACAACTAACAAGAAACTAATAATCATAAATCAAGGTACATGAAGGAACTACATATGATAAATAGACAACATACATTCTATAAATCAAACTTTAATAAAGTAAACTTATCATTAAAATATAATATGAATTTGTATTATACTTCTTCAAAGATTTTACAAAGTGATTTTAGCAAAGGTTTGTTATACCTAACTAAGGATGATAATAAAGATCACAATGCCTACATTAATAGGAATAAAGAAAATCCAAAGAGGGAAAATTTTGGCATTAAAGAGGTCATTAATGAGCTTAACTCCACTCAAAATAGTAATTACAACCACCCTACATTTATGCTTCTTAAAACCTCTTAAATTATTAGGGACACCTCAAAAAAATAATTGCAATAGTCTCAACCTTGCTTCTCCTACTTCTCCCTACATTGATGATTTTTTAATAACTCTTAACTAATTAGGGTCCTTCACAAAATACACTCTTTACCAAAAAATCAATCACATTGTATATTTTAAATAGATGTCATCATCTCATTTACTCCTAAAAGTTTGATTTTAATGTTGGCCATTGATCCTTGACTTAGGCTTCACAAATTATTCCAATTGTTAGTTCCTCATTCATTCTATAGGCCTTGAAATCAATCTTGGCTAGTTCTTATGCTTGCACCTTGTTGTAACCTCACATTCATCTTGATCTTTGTTGACCCTTTGACCTTAGCTATATTGTTGATATCTCTTTTCATGGCTTGCATGCACTCTATTGATTTACCCAATAGTTGCCATGATCATGACACTTGGAAGATTTTAATTTATTCCCAAGATCCACTAACTATTTGACCTTATGCTCATCATTTATCTACTTTGGTATGATGGATCATACACCATTAATTATCTTGGATGCACTAGCTTTTTTAATCTCCATGTGCCATTAGATCTTCATATAGGCACCTAAGATCTTTCCACTTGTCAGCCCTTTGCTTAATCTTAATATTATCTAAATTTTTGACTTTAATCTCACCATTGATCTATGAATGTATGATCGAACATGCATCATTATATCTTTGGGACCCACTGACCCTACCCTTCTCTACTTTCCATTAGATCTTATCTTAGCTTCCTTGATCTTGACATCTACCATCTTTTCATTCATCCTTAGGATCCTCTAAAGATTTTGAATTCAAATGGTTAGTTCCCATAGCTTAATATTGATGTCTTCAAGAAATTCTCATATTAATGTTTCGATATTCAATCTTATATCTTTAAATAGAAATTCACCAAGGCACCAAATTTGTAGAGTAAAGACATAGCATGAAAATCATCCTTTTCATGTAATACTTCACTCAAGGGTTTCCAAAATAAGATTGAAATATGACCATACAAATAAATTACTATACATGCTTTGAGTGCCTTCAACATGACTAATAATAAAATTTTAAATAGAGGCTATGACCCTTTAATCTATAAGATTGGCTAATTTCCAATTCTAAAAATTCACCAACATTTCTGGTGACTTAACTAGCTTGACCAGCCTATTGGTCATGGAACCTATAATTTGATCAAACATGTCCATGATGACTAGATAAATGAAGTATTAATTACAATAATAATTTTACCTAAATCTTAGAAACATTTTGAAATAATGAAACACATACAAATAAAAATAAATAAATAAAAACATACTAAACAACTACCTAAACAATAGAAAAAATAATAAATAGATAAATGTGCAAGAGCATTTAGAGGTAAAGACATACCTATCTACCTATGTATAAATATCATGAAATAAAACTAGTATAAGAATTTAAGATACCTCATATTGATAGGGTTGGGAAGGCTCTCTCAAATCAACTTATCAAGATCAAAGGCATTGCTTTCTTTTCAAATTGTGATGACATAAAGCCCACTCCAAAAATTGTCAAACTTAGAGTTCTTTCCTAGTTTTGAATGACCTCATCCCATTTAAGGACTATATCACCTTATTGTAATGTTCAAGTAATATATCTTAACAAATGACCTATTTACTTGGTGTTTATTGGACCACATGATGCGCATAGTAGTGTCCCTTGTGTCTTTTATCTATCTTAGTTTATTCAACCTTATCTGTATAGGATCATCCTCAAAGAGCTCAAGTTGGTGTGTAAGCTTGAATTTAGGTAATTCAATATAAATAGGAATCTTGGACTCTTTCCCATATACAAAAAGGTATGGGGAGTATCTATTAGCTTTATTAGGTATCACTCTATTTACCCATAGGGCAATCCTCAATCTAGTATGCCACTCCCTCTGACTATCCTCCATAGTTCTCTTGATAATCCTCAACAAGTTATTGTTTGTGTATTCTAGTAGTCCATTGCCTTGTGGGTAATAGTTAGAGGATGACTTGAGATAAATTCCAAGTAAAAGAGCCCACTCACATACCTTCTTGTTTCTGAAGGCCAATGCATTGTCAAAAATTATTGTAGAAGGCACACCAAATTTGGTAACAAGGCTATCATAAAAGTCCAAAACAAAATCTTCATTATCTTCCTTGAGGGTAGTTTCTTCAACCCATCTTGTAAAATAGTCTGAACTGAAGTCCCTTTGATTTTTTAATACCTTTTATTATTTTTTGCATAACAATATCTTATGTGATGATATAAAAATAAATATAAAAGTATTAATAAAAAATTAACATAGATAAATATATATACAAATGATTTTTTTTTAAAATAATTTAAAAGGGAAAATAAATTCAAAATGGGTGAATTTGTTAGCAATGAATTTTACTCTTGGCATAGGAATGGATGACTTGAATCAAGTTTTTATATATAATAAATAACATTTAATAAGTATAGTGGACGTTGAGTGGGGGACAATATTTAGTGGAGGTTGAGTGGGATACAAGCTTGACTTCTATGGTATTAAATTATGTCTGATAATGTTTGATTGAAGATTTAATAACCCTAAACATCTACCCCTTGGAAAATTATGTCACACTTACCAAGGAATATTATTAGAAAAAAAACTACCCAAGAAGGAATGTACCATGCATTTGAAGATGAAGGGAGGAACCAAAAATTGATGTGTCCTAGAAGAAGGTGAAGGAGTGTGAGTAGAAGGAGGGGGTGCCAAACCAACATCTTCATGGAAGTGAATCCTATCCTAGATTCAAGATGTATATTCAAAGGAATAAATAATGTTGTTATTTATAAACTAAAGAAATTTATAGTAGATGATGTAGTATTTCTTTAGCTGCAACTCCATTTTGTTTAAATGTTGTGGATATCAGGGAGTTAGTAATTACTTAAATCAATTTTATTCTTTGTGTTGAGGTCTTAGTTTTTCTATTTCTTTACTTCATTCTCTTGGCATTTGAAAACCCTAATTAGAATAGCATGCCATATTCCATATGATGTCTTGTTTGGGTTAAAATTTTCTACCTAGAAATGGCTCCCTTGTTGAAATAGTCTTATATTTGTTAAATCACTTATTGAGGAGAGTTTTGGGGTATAACAGTAAAATTAATTCCAACTTGGGTATTAGAAATCTTAAACTATCTATAATTCCATTTAGTATTTTATTAAACTAACAACATTGAATAGTTGTAGTGCCTTCAGGGATAGCATTAATATGTATATATATATATATATATATATATATATATATAAATTATATATATATATATATATTCATAGATATATAAATACATATTCATAATTTAATGCTATCCCTGGAAGCACTACAACTATTCAATGTTGTTATTTTAATAAAATACTAAATGGAATTATAGATAGTTTAAGATTTCTAATACCCAAGTTGGACTTAATTTTATTGTATATATATATATATATATATACATGTATATATATATATATACACACATATATATATATATATATATATATATACATATATATACATACATATATATATATATATATATATACATATGTGTGTGTGTGTGTGTGTGTGTGTGTGTGTGTGTCTATGTATAATTTTTGAAACATCTACTTCATTCACAATGATTTTTAGCATCTAAAATTGCTAATATATTAGCAATTTCAGATGCTGAAAACCATTGTGAATGAAGTAGATGTTTCAAAACTTTTATGCTAAGCAAATACCTTCATAATTATTTGTAACTTCATGGAGTTGACTATGTTGCTTTTTATAACACATTATTTTGACTTAGAGCCACATTTGGGTGAGGCATAATAGTGTTACATGGGTTGAGGAGAGACCTAGGGCATAGTGGTAAAATATCCCATGATATAAAATTCCTTTTCATGAAATAAGTTAAACATAACATTATAATTTTAATAATTAACTAAACTTTTCAAGATACCATGTCTAATACTAAAAACAAATTATTTTCTGATTAAATTACAAATCGACCCTCTTTTCTTTGAGTTATTAATCTTTAACATAACATTCTTATACAATGAAAATAGGATAATAGTGTATAACCTATTCAATAATAAAATAAATTTAATACTATTACAAAACTAACATGGACATATAAAAACTCCACAACTACCTATTTTGATCAAATATATAGATGTGGAACAAGTATCGTTTAATAGATGATGATCCATAAAATTTATATTTTAGATTCGAGAGCATTTTTTTGCATTGAATATTTTGGACTAGAAATCCAATAATAGATTTTATATAATAATATGTTTAACATTAAGGAATATTATTTTATAAATTCTAAATGCTACTTAATTTTTCACCTTGCACTAGAAAATACAAAAAGTAAGTGTCAACATTATGATGAGAAAGTGATTTCCCATATCAGATGCACATTATTATTTAAAGTAATAAACATGTTAATTAATCAAATTCAAAAAATAGAAGATATTTTTAATAGTTCTAAAAACAATATGCAATAGAAAAAGGAATGAATATTTCACTTAATGGAAATTCAAGATGAGGCTTGTAAAGTGTGCAAGCAACTCAACAATCATCATATGAATACCACTTCACCATAACAACATTTTTAGCATAATAATAGACTTAGATCGACCATTTTAGGATAATGAGGATATATTTTTGTTCTATTACAAATAACTAAGATTTGGCATTTTATAAAAGGTCTAAAATGCCTACAACTCAAACAATAGATGTAAAATTTCCTTTATGATCTTAAATAAATCAAAGAATAGAATATACTTGTAAATATGTTACTCTCAATGAGGATCAATGAAACTAACCAGTTATATACCAAGGGAGGAAAAAGAATTTGTTAATATCATCAAGGACATCTCATTAGCAACTACAATAATAATAAAGCCCCAATATAATATCCTAATATAATAAATAAATATATAATTTAGATCGTAAATAAACCTGTAAGAGATATCATGTTTGATCATGTCCTCACCCTTCATATACTTCCATGGTATAGCTTAAATGGAATTTGATTTGAAACCAATCTCTCTTCTAGAGATATATACCAATAGTTTTGCATACATATATTTATATATATTTTATGTTATATATGTGTATATATACCCTTCTTCCCCTTTTTTATAATCTTCTACATCTGATGAGAACTAACTAGCCATGGAGACTTTACACGCAATCCACATAGTTCGAATGTTTTTCCTTTAAAATAAAAACACACAAACATATCTTAAAAAATCATCTTTATTATTCCTAAGTTTGTGATCCATTTAACTTCCAAAATGTTTTCAACATCACCCATAAGAATTACAAACATAGGAGAGTCTAGATTGAAATCTTCTATTGTAATTTTGATACTATGGATTTTGTTTTAACAATTCACTATGCCACCATCTAAAATCATGACTTGAAATTTTGAAGTTGGTAAAGAAAATAATTCAAGCATGCTTCCAACTTATTATTGAATTTATATGTACTCCCTAAGTCATTCAAATCCATCACCTTATATTTATTTAGGAAACCCACAACCTTGAGGGTTTGTGGAGTGATAATCCTTGAAAGTACATAATATGAGATGGTTTCGTATCTTTTGATTCCTCTTCTAGTGAATCCTCACCCTCCCTTAGTACTTCATTTTTATCATCCCCATTAGTGTATAATAAATTATTCTTAACACTTGTATTCTCTTTATTGTGTTTTATATCATAGTTAAAACATAACCCCTTTGCTCTAAGGACATCACTCCACCCTTAGAGAGGCTACCTCCCTTAATTTATTCTCACCTCTATACCCATTTAATATATGAGGCATAAATCAATCCTCCTCATAAACCAACATGTCATAAGTATGAGAAAATAATAATTGAGGAATTTTTTTTCCTAATTGAATTGGATTGTATGGATTTTAGGCATACCATTTGGCATTCCTCAAAGGAAAACTAGAAATGAGTCTCTCTGTGATTTTCATCTGTGCTCTATTTATTGTTAATAGTTTGGTTATCTAAAAATCAACACAATATTTTCCATTACTTATATTTACATAACTCCACACATATAACTTATAATGATATTGAATTATGTGGTCATCCAACACCAGTTTCTTCATGACCTTAAATGTGATTACCCCAATTCTACTCATAGCATTTTTTACTAAATACACTCTACCTATATATAAGATGGAGCTCCAAATCATATTTCCCATAACAAGGATCATAATATCACCTTGTGTCATAGTTTTGTCTCCAATAATGTGACCTAGGCTAACTCAAATTTAATCCATGTTTGCCTTATTTCAAAATCTGAAATATAAGATAAAAATCAAGCAAAGGGCAAAATTATAGATTGTTCCTTTAAAGGACAACTATTCATAAAATCATAAAAGTGTAAAGTAATCCCTTGAAGGATAGATTTTCATAAAATATATATAGACCACTCCCTTCAAGGATGGATATACAAAATTAAAAATCATGAAATATTTTCATATTAATCAACTTTCCTATCTTATCTAACAATTAACAAGCATGCCCATAAAAATATAAAAGTAAAAGTCAAATAGTATCCAAAAAAAGCTTCCCACATCAATCACCTTTCCAATATATAGTAAAATTCTTGCATTTATTAGTTTTCATTGAAAAAATCAAACATGGGTTGGCTCCAATTGGTCTTATCATCATTATTTCACTAAGACTTAGCTTTTGACCTAAGGAGATAACACACTCCTAACTTCATTTCCATATATTTTCATCTTCATATCATTTCCTATTTTTAGGGACCCTAGGATTAGTTTCTTAACAACCACCAAATCATTTATTATAATTAGATAGGGCTTGTAGAGTACATAAATCATAAAGGAGTTCATGCCTCACCATAATCCCAACAAACTAAGGAGTTGAAGTCCACCATGGTTACTCTTTTTCTTGTATGTAATGTAGAAAATCCATAAGCACCATCTATATATATAACATAAACCATCCAAATTAATTTGATCTGATAGATAGTTATCCAATAATAAAATGAAATTTGGACCACACCATTTATAGCCATAGTAATGATTTATTTCAATCCTCTATGATTAACCTCAATCCCTTGTTTTATATTTACTTGCATGTTTCAAAATAGATAGTCTTGTACCTAATCCAATATAATTACAACCATTAAAATTAAACCACTTTACACATGACACCTCAGGCTAGTGGAGGATGACCCCCTACTAGTCCCATACCTATCATGGTTCTCCCTCTATTATGAGTAAATCCCTAGAGGATCCTAAAAGAACATGTTTTACCTTGAGATAATAGTCTATAGGTGATGTTTTCAGTTGAAATTACACCCAATGAGGAGATGGGAAAATATTTTCCTCATTTAAGTGAAACAATGGAACCACCTTAGGGTTTTGGGTATCCCTATTAAGAGGTGAATCTCTAGATTATGGGCTAGCTCCCCGTAATGCATCACTAAAGCTCATATTCCTACTACTAACACTTGGGGGGATGAAAAGGGTTAAAGATGACTAAAATTAAACCTACTCTATGAGAGGTGATACACCAAATTTTTTATCTACTCACACTCTTTAACATACACTTTGAACCAAGATAAGCCTAACATACACTCCATCCAATGATAGCCTTCCCTCTTGTGTCAATGTTTCAACATGGGGTCTTAGAATTAGGTTAGGCTAGGAAGACTTAGAAAATAGGAATTCTAAGATACAGTATTGAATTATATATTAACTAAACTTGAAAATACATTTGACACTTCTTTCTAACATAAAAATATAAGTCTTTGAACTCACAAGGTACCAAAAAAGTTGACATGTGAAGATAAGCTGAGATACACTTGCATAAGACCACAACCATCACATACACTTAGAGAATTCTTAAATGAGGTAAAAAACATATGTATTTTTTGATTCAAGGAAAAAAATTGGTAGGAATTAACCATACAAAAGTGGAGAGATCCATACAATGGCCAAGAAGGCTCAATTTATAGAAGAAATGGAAAGAGATAGAGAAGGAGAGTCCAAGAGTCACTTGGACATGTGTCAACTTGCCCAAATTAGTTATAAATGCATGAGAGAGAGGTATGGGATAATATATGTAGTTAGAAGAGTTTAAAATTTCATTTAAAATAATTTATGACCTATAAAATGGCTTAGAAATTCCTTTCCATGCACAAAAAACTACCCTTAACAATTAGCCTTCCAAAACTACCTTGTAACTACAATTGATCAAATCTGATGATGGGTTTGATTAAGAGGGGTTACTAGTAGGTCTTTACATGAATTAAAGAGGTTCTTGATCATCCATATCATTTTTTCCATGCACCATCATCCAATATAGTCCTAAAATAGCCCTTTTCCCTACACCTCTCACATTTAGCACCTAAAACCTCTTAAAACCTACAATATAATCCATACAAGAAGAGGAATGACATGTGTCCCAAGTTTCCATGGCATTAGTTGCAATAAAAAATCCTTAAAAGGATATTCAAATGAAGATTTTCCATTTTCTTTAAGTCTTCCCTAGTTGGCTCACTAGACTGGCTGAAAGGAGAGAATTGGTAGATACACATAGGAGTTGAGATACCTAATATAATGACCATTATCACTTAAAATAAGTCCTAATATTCTCTCCAAAGTTTATTTGGTCTCTTTAAAATTCACCATGCCTACACAACACACAAAAAGTTCAAAAATAGACCAATTTTACCCTATTCTATATAGGTCCATACACCTAAGTCACATGTGGAGAATCTCTCAAGAGTCCTCTATATCATCCAAGTGGTTTCATAGAATCTCTATTTAATCTAGATGTTCAACTTGCTTCATCCTTCTCCATGAGAGCTAAAAAATCAAGTACTTAGGTGGTATCAACTTATTGTCCACCCACACATCCTCAAGAGACAAAAAACACATAGAGCTCTCTATTTTGTTACTTTAGAGACTTAGTCCCTAAAATCAAGTGTCCTACCCTTGGATTGATCATCTTCATCTTGATGGCTTTCCAATGTGTTCTAAATACTACATCACCTCCAAAACCTTATGTGAACCCTTCATGACCTGGTGAGCTCATCGTTCATGTATATTAGACCCTTATTGGAGGTGAAAACTTGATAGACGGTTGTGAATACAAAATAGATAGTTTTTAGTCATGTGCAAGCCTAGAAGGGGCTTTATTAGGGATTTAAAATATCCAAAACTAAAAAAATCATGGGAATGTCTTTAGAATCATGTATAAACACCTAAAATAAACAAATCTATCAAACTAAAGCAAGAAAAATTGAGACAAGCTCAAACAGTGACCCTCTCATGGTTGCAAATCCATAAAACATTATCTAGAGTGTTAGTGATGGTTCATGAAAGAAATGACATAAATCTAAAATTTCTTATTATTTAAATGAATTACACTAAAATTAAAATCCACCCCAAAAATCACTCCTCCTAACTCTACTTGTACCATCCATACCAAATGCTTGAAGTTGACATTTCTTTGCTTGCCAAGGGAAAATGAAGGAAAATGAGTTACAAATGGAATTTATTAAATTATAATTGAAAAACAAATGTGGATATGGGTGTGAGAAGGTGAAGATACATTCCACCCACATTTTTAGATGAAGATCATATCATGGAGACTATACAAGTGCCCAAAATGGCCTAAAAGCAAGGAGAAACTCCCATTTTCTGATTATAACTAACTCTTGTTTGACATCTGACTATCCCTAACATGATTCTGACCTCTTACATATTAAAACTCACCTTGGTGACAAATTTTCCCTCTTTTAAGTCTGTACAAGTCAATTAATAGGCTAGAAAGTGACCAAAATACCCCTTTTTGCACATGAGACATAAAAAATGACCAATTTATGACTTGCAAACACATTAAAACATGTTAAATACCATATTAAGACAAATTTACACAAAATTACCTTTTTACCAAGTTTGAATTTGGTTAACTAGGTGATTTTAAGGAAGGTGAGCTTAAACTAGGACTAAGACAAGGCCAAGTAAGGTAATAGACCAATAATGACACCCTATAAGACCTATAAACATTTCTTCAAAATTTTGAAATAGTATGGGTTGTCCTCATTTGAATATAATTCAAATTTTGTCAGTTATTTGGCAACTCATAGGGGTAAAATGCTTACTTATGTTAAGGACTAGTAGCCTTATCCTATCCATTGGGCAAGGGAGTCAGAAAGCACATAGAAACAATAGGATTAGACCTTACATTGACCAACTAGACAATTGACTCTACAACAAACAAATAAAGGGAAATAAAAACACACAACAAAGACCAAAGTAAACACACCTATGCTACTAAGCACTTAGAGGAAAAGAATACATAATTGAAAGCAAACTAATATGTAAACTTAACTTGATATGTTATTCCCCCTCCTGGATCAAAGGGGAGGCTTTTTAGGTCTCCTTCATGACAATAAACTTCATGGTACCAAACATGTGGTTTGTTGAATTAGGAGCTTGGTGACTCATCCTTCTTGGTTTCCACCTTGATTGGCATATATCCAAGTGGATCAAGTTTAAACATGTTTCCAATATACATGTATTCATCTTGCCTTTTGAGACATATTTCATGTTGGAGTAGTCCATTAATGGATCAATGGCTGGAATCTCATCATTATAGGGCTCATTTGGCTCATGGACCTCTTGGTATATATCATGGACCAACTCATCTTTCTCTATCTATTCAAGAATCTTGAAAAACTAATATTTATCTTCATCATGACTCTTTTAAGGAAGGGTGACTAGTATTATGTTTGAATTTAGACAAAAAATTTCTAACTCATCCCATAAAATCATCACTTTCTTGTTCAATATCTCCTTCTTCAATGCCTCTATCACACCAATCTATCTTTTCTCCATTTAAAAAAAAATAAGAGTATCAAGGTGCTCAAAAACATGCTCTTTAATCTCATTAAACTCAAATCCCATGGCCTGGTCACTATTTTCATCAAATCAAAAGGAATGTTCATCAAATAAGGGGGAACAGATCTTACTATGCTTACATTCTGCAAACACTTCAAACATGTGCAAATAGGACTGCCATATGACCTTGTCTTCTTGTTGAGGTGCTTCATGAATTTCAATAAATCTAGTTACAAACTCTTCTTCAAGACTTTTATCAAGCTCTTCATGAAGTGAATATTCATTATTCAATCTCAAGCAAAATTTCTCAAGGTCATCCAAAAATGCCAACTCTTCATGATCAATAGAATGGACTTGAAGTTCATCAAAATTCTTACCAATTTCTTATAAAACATCATGTTGGCTAATTAGTACCTCTTATTCATTTTGTTCTATAATTTGATCATCATCATCTTCCATGAAGCATGTAAATTCATCTATCCACTCAAGGTCTACTTCTTGTCTTACAACTGAAGTGTCTTCTTCTTTCAAAACCTGTGTTTGCTGCTCAATGTCATTAGTTCCTTTTTCAAGATCAAAAATTAATATACAGGGGTGAAAAGGTGTGCTAATGAAAATCTCTTCATCATAGTTGCTTGAGGTATCATATTCAATATGTTCAAATAACTCATCTATGGTAGCATCATCCTCTAAACCTTGAAGAGTCTTAATGACAATCAATTGATTCTTAAGTTATGAAGGCAATAGAGAAGTACTAAATGAAAATTATTTAAGTAGCTTGTAAACCTTTGGTATATCTTACAATTCATGAGAATATCTATTATGAAGGGTAGATGGATAATTGGAATAACCTACATGACCTTTTGAATCTCTCCCAACATAATCCTTGTTTTTCATAATCTACCTAGGCATACAAACTTCTTTCCTCTCAAGGTTAGGCATGACATAGTCTAGGTTCTTGGTACAATATGGAATGCAATATGAGTCTATGTTAGGATCTTGAATAGGCTTATCAAACATGGGAGGAGACTTAGGAGTATAAGAATGAGAATGATCAACCTTTGGTTTTCTTGAAGAGAGGAGTTATAAATGAAACTTATTATATATCTTTGACTCAATTTGTCCTTTCCAACCAGGCTTAAACATGAAGATAAATTGATACATATCATTGGACACCCTTCCCCCAATATTAGCCATGAATTCATTAACTAATAATAGAGAAAAGTATGGTTTCACATCTGCAACTATTATATCTTATAGGATTCTAACATTAAGATAAGTAGGAAAATCAAAAGACACCTTTATGTTTCTTGCAATGCCAAGAGTGTTTACATCTCTTCATTCTAATTAAAATTCAAATTTAGGATCAAACTCATACTATAGGTTCAACTCATTAGTTATTTCCTTAGGAATAAAATAATGACTTGTGAGAGTACTAAAATGATCATGGTGGTAATGAAAGGAGAAGGAAAAACCTTTTTGACTTGTTGAGGAAAATGATATTGATGTTGCATTTATTGCTATTATTTTAGAAGTTATTTAAAATCCCCTAATTCACTTTTAAAACCCTCCAAATTAAGGTGTAACTCATTCTCATCTTGCTCAAACTACATTAGAGATATCATGTTGGTAATAGGAGTGAGTTGATGTTAGAGGAGGGTAGAAAGGTTAATATGGACCTCCATGAAGTGCATTCTCTTGAGGGTAGCATGTGGAGAAGACATGAAATCTAAAAGTATAACCATCTAAATAAGGATGTACATGTTTATTAGAGGATGAAGTATACATACTCAAATTGATGTTTTGAAGCACTAGGACTGCTTACACTAGTTGAAATTATTTGAAGTCACCCTTGGTGTTTTGATTGCCTTTAAAAGATGATGAGTTGAAGGATAACACCAAGAGTTCATTCACTTGAATTCAATTCTCCCATCAATCATGCCAAAAATATTGTCACTTGAACTTGTAAAAAATGAGGATATGGGACAAGCTTCTCCTGATTTAATTGCAATAATAGAACCACCTCAAGGTTGTGGGTATCCCTATCAGGAGGTGGATCTCTAGATTAGGGGCTAGCTCTTGTTGATGCATCACTAAAGTTTATATTCCTAATAATAACACTTAGGGGGATGAAAAGGGTTAAGAATGACTAAAAGTAAACCCAGTCTAATGGAGGTGATATACTAAATTTTTTCTCTACTCACACTCTTTGGCATGAAATTTGAACCAAGAGAAGCCTAGCATACACTCCATCTAATGAAAACCTTCCCTCTTGCATTAATCTTTCAACATGGGGTCTTGGAATTAGCTTAGTCTAGGAAGACTTAGACAATAGGAATTTTAAGACACTATTGAATGAGTTATTCACTACACTTGCAAATCCATTTGACATTTCTTTCTGTCCAAAAAATAGAAGTATTTGAACTCACAAGGTACTAAGAGTTGACATGTGAAGGTAAGCTAAGATACACTTGCACAAGACCACAACCATCACATACACTTAGAGAATACTTAAATGAGGTAAGAAAAAGATATATCTATTGATTTAAGGCCAAAAAATTGTAGGGATTTGCCTTACCCAAGTGGAGAGATCCATATAATGGCCAAAAGGTTTATATTTATAGAAGAAATGGGAAGAGATAGAGAAGGGGAGTCCAAGATTCACTTGGAAATGTGTCAACTTGCCAAAATAAGTTAAAAATGCATTAGAGAGAGGGATGGGGTGAGATATATAATACCTAGAGTTTAAAACGTCATTTTAAATCATTTATGACCTATAAAATGGCTTAGAAACTCCTTTCCATACACAAAAAATGCCCTTGACAATCGGCCTTCTAGAACTATCTTGTAACTATAACTAATCAAATATAATGATGGTTATAATTAAGGGGGTTACTATCAGGTCCTTATATGAATTGTATAGTCTCTTAATCATCTTTATCATTATATCCATTCACCATCATCCAAGATAGTCCCAAAATATCCCTTTTCCCTACACCTCTTACACTTGGCACATAAAACCTCTTAAAACTTACAATATGATCCATACAAGAAGAGTAATCACATGTGTCCCAAGTTTCTATGACATTAGTTATAAGAAACAATCGTTAAAAGGCTTTTCAAATGAAGATTTACTATTTTCTCTAAATCTTCCCTAGTTAGCTCACTAGACTGGTTGAAAGGAGAGAGTTAGGATGCACACATAAGAGTTGAGAAACCTAATCTAATGACCATTATGACTTATAACAAGTCCTACTATTCTCTCAAAAGTTGATTTGGTCTCTTAGAAGTTCACCATGCCTGTACAACACATAAAAAGGTCAAAAATATCACTATTTTACCCTATTCCATATAGGTCCATACACCTAAGTAACATGTGGATAATATCTAGAGAGTCATATATATTATCCAAGTAGTTTCATAGCATCTCCATTACATTTAGATGCTCAACTTTCTTCATCTTTCCAATCAAGTCTATGAGGAGGGTTTGCAATGGTTTTGAGGTCTTAACATTTGTTCATAAAGTTTTGAAATTGAAAAATATTCAAAATTACACTTATATATTATTAATTACCCTTTCCATCATCCCCAAATATCTCAACCTACCATGAAAAGGATTATGAAAGATGTGAGCAACACAAGTTGGTTATTCAAACCATTTCTTGCCTTTTGTGAGGGTTTGAGCACCTTTTAGGCATAAAGTGACGTTTGGGGAGGTTATTATACCAACCAAGATTTTTATCACCTCTACATATATCTTATTTACCTCCTTAAACTATTGGGATGACTCTTTAAGAATTATAAATAAGAATGGTTACTCTTTAGGATTAGCCCTAGACCTTGTGCAAGGAGTCTACATACAACCTTGGGTTTAACAAATCTTCTCTAATAATTTTATTTCCTTTTATATCTTATAAATAAAAAATATTATTTAACACATGTATAACAATATATTATAACACTTCCCAAAATCTATAACTAAGAATGACCCTTTATTTGGTATTAGACCCATTGCTTACACAACTACATACACCTAAAAACCTAGTAAGTCCAAACATATCATATGGTTTAAAACCTTTAAATAAATTTTTAATAATATTAATATGGGTGATTAAACTCAAAAAACCTTCTTGGAAACATTCCTTCACTTTTGGTGCATGGTTATGACCATATTTTTAAACTTTGCAAGGTCTATACAAGGGAAAAGTGACCCGTAACTAAGACAAAATAGGGGGAATTTACCTTATTCATCTCAAAAAAAATTATTTTATATGATATCCTAGCTCATTAGGATGACCTCCACCAATTTTTATCTCCTAGCTCTAAGGGATGACCCTCCAACTAATCTAAAACTCAAAATTGAGTTTTTTAAGAAATTGCGTGTAGGGTTAGAGGGAGAAGGATTATGTTTTTATAATAGAATAGTAATAGGAGGGTTGTTTAAGTTCCATAATTATTCAATTAAGGTATTACAATATATTTTTACTCTTTTTAACTATCCTTTTGTCCTCATCTACAAATTTTCAAGCTTTAGCATAGCCTATAACATGGTCTATAACACCCTGTTTGCTTGCTTATTAAATTATCATGGTCTAGAAAGGGTCTATGAACATATTATCATTAGATTGAATTGATTTTAAGTCATCATAGGTCCCCTTTAATTCATTATAATCCATTGTACAATCTTTAGTATTGCCAAGTCTATTAGTGGCTTTGCTAGTTCTATATTATGTTTACTTTCTTAACCCTTGCCTATAGGTGATTCTTGAGGTCTTGATTTAGGTTCTGATGAGTAAAGGATTTGATTCACCTATAATATGTATCAATGGTCTTCAAAATTCTCTCCATTCAATTATTAAACCAAAATAAATCTAAACATAACTAGTTAAAACTCCTCATCCCACCTAATTGCCAAAAATTGTTAACACCTATAGGTAGATCTTTGGGATTTAGAAGCTTGTAGGTGTGCCTTGAAACCATGTAGTATTTTAATTCACCTTCCATTGTATGATATTGACATAATTTTTTTTTATCAAACTTAATAAGTATGTTTTCAAATAAGGGCTTCATTTTGACTTGTTCTTTGAGATGACCAAGGTGACTTTCAGACCCTCGCAGGCCTATAGGAATCACTGAAAGTTTTTAGTGTTTCCGAGGGTCACTTTGGAGATCTTAAACACTTCTCATCCACTATTGAAACTTTTAAAGCCTATCCTTATCCATGAGAGAAAAAAAACAAGTACTTAGGTGGTATCAACTTATTTTCCACTCATGCATCCTTAAGAGACCAAAAAAACATAGAGCTCTCTATTTTGTTCCTTTAGAGACTCGGTTGCCAAAATCAAGTCTCTTACCCTTGGATTGATCATCTTCATCTTGATAACTTGAAAATTGGTTCTAAGCACTACAACACTTCCAAAACTTCATGTGAACCCTTTATGACATGGTGAGCTCATTGTTCATGTATATCAAACCCCTGTTGAAGGTGAAAACTTACTAGATGGTTGTGAATGCAAAATAGATAGTTTGCAATCATGTACAAGCCTAGAAGGGGATTTGTTAAAAACTTGAACTATCCAAAAACAAAATAATAATGGGAATGTCTTGATAAGAATGTATAAACACTTGTAACAAACAAATCTATCAAACTAAAGAAATAAAAATTAAGACAAACTCAAACAGTGACCCCCTCATGGTTGCAAATCCATAAAAATATATCTAGAGTGTTAGTAAAGGTTCATAAAGGAGGATATACCAATATAAAATTTAATTTTATGAAAATTAATTTCACGTAGATTAAAATCTACCTCTAGAATCACTCTTCCCAACTCCACCTATACCGTCCATACCAAGTGCTTGAAGTTGACCTTTCTTTGTTTGCCAAGGGAAAATGAAGGATAATGAGTTTTAGATGGTATTTATTACATTATCCTTAAAATAAACTTGTATATCAGTGTGAGGATGTGAATAGACACTCCACCCATGTTTTAGCTAAAGATCAGATCATGGAGATCGTATAAGTGCCCAAAAGGGCCTAAAAACAAGGAGAAACTCCCATTTTTTGATTATAAATAACTCTTGGATAACATATAACTATACCTAACATTATTCTAACCTATTACACATTTAATTTCACCTTGGTGACAAATTTTATCTCTTTTAAGTCTGTACAAGTTAATGAATAAGCTACAAAGTGGCCAAAAGACCCCTTTTTGCACATGAGACATAACAAATGACCAATTTATGACTTACAAACACATTGAAACATGTTAAATACCATATTAAGACAAATTGACACAAAATGATCTTTTTAACAAGTTTGACCAAGGCTTGACCAAATTTGACTTTGGTTGACTAGGCCATTTCAAGGAAGGTGAGCTTAGACAAGGACTAGGACAAGGCCAAGTAAGGTAATGCCCAATAATGACACCCTATAGTACCTATAAAACTTTCTTAATTTTTTTTAAATAGTATGGGTTGTCCTCATTTGACTAGGAGTCAAATTTGGTCAATAGGTGGTTCCCTAACTTTTAACACAATGGATGTTTTGGTTGGACCTCTCTATCATTTGTTTTCTTGGTAGCCTAATTTGTTTTTCACTTGTTCAGAATGGTGGTAATCTCTTTTTTGCCTTGGGATGTTTCTATCTATAATATCCCTATCATTGTAAGTGTAAGCTATATACACATAATATTTTCAAACTTTTATCACTTATCGACACTTTATATCTTTCAAGAACCTGTTGAGTCTCAATATCTCTGAGTGAATGCCCTAAGGGGTGCACCATGAAAGGGGTGAGTAGACCATTGGTGCTTCATAGGATTATTGTCCCTTTTTCCACTTGTTACCTACACACTTATCTCCTAAAAACCATTTTCCTAAGCTTTTTCTTCTCTATTATACCCTCTCTAGTAATTTCCCACATGTTATCCTCCTTTTCCTCACCTTAATCCCCTTTTATCAATTGGCTATAGTAGGTCAACCCTATACAGTGTTTGGTGATTTACACTTAGGAACTAGTTTGGCTCTTGGCTGACCTAGCTCATGACCTAGTGAATTACTATCCAGAATTGTGCTAGGTCAATTGGGTTGACCTTGTCAACCAAGATTTTTGAAAGGGTTTAGGGTCAAATATGCCTATATATACAAGTCCATTTCACCATTATTTAGAGAAGAGAAGAAGAAGTGATATATATTATGCATCTACTTCTTGATCATTCTACTTAAGGAAGAAACTTAGGGTTTCATAGTTTCTTTAGAGATATGAAAGATTTTCTTATGGAGAATTATTTTGGAATCATTGATAGGTTGTATAGTCTAGAGTTGAATTATCATTGTCATCCTTACATACCACAATAACCTATTATGAAGCACCTTGGCCAAGGGATAGATTGAAGATCAATGGGTTTGTCTTCAAAGGTAACTATTCCTAACTTTGTTCCTCCTTTGTAAGAGTAGATAGATATGCATTTGTGCTTCTCTTTCATAAATTAGGATTCCATATACATTTACATGAGTATATGTCTTCTATGGATGTTTAGTTTTATTATTTATAACCCCCACTTTGTGCCACAAGCTTTGATGAGCACTAGATTAGATTTTACTTTATTTATTATTAGTTTAATGAATATAAAACATACGACTCCCTTAGGGTTATTTCATGATTGTACTTGACTAGAGTATTTGGAACCCTCCCAACATAGTGAATTATGGTAAGAGATATCCTAATCGGATCTAGTAGATCCCCATATTGGTCATGTTCCCACTTGATAAATGTGTGCCCAATCTAAAGTGTATGGTATGATTTATCTTCTCTGAGTTAGAATTGATTTATAGAAATGATAAATTTATGATTACACACATTCTGTTGAACTTGATGTGAATCTAACCCTTTCAGGTTTTATTTCATGTTTTTCATTATTTTATCATTTTATTTATTATATATTTACAATATTAGGTCGATAGTGTCAACATATATCTAACTTTTGTGTGTAAGTTTAACACATAGTTAGATTAATATGACTTTGTTTTATTTGTGCAGGTTTTCAAGAGTTTAGTTCAGACTACTAAGTCAACCCTCTTGACCTTATACATTTTAAGGTATTTGATCTAGTATACTAGGTCGACCCAATAGACCCTTATATATTTTTAGGTTTATAGCAAATACAATCTACAAAGCTATGTCAACCCAGTCGACATAGTAGAATTTGTAAGTATAAATTAGGGTACTTAAATAGTAATCTTATTTTTCTTTGCATCCTCCAACTCACCAAGGTTCCTTTCTATCCTTCTTTGTCATTTATAGAATTTGTTACAATTTTATTTTCATAGTTTATAGTCTTTAAAATTGCCCCTATATAGTTAACTAGGTCAACCCTATAAACATAGTTTTATATTTTGTGTTCTATCTAGAAAGCTAGGTTGACTCTATCGATGTAGTTCATTTTCAAAAACTTGCTTCCATAGTACAAAAATAAAACTATCAAACATTTGTTATATTTTCTACATACATTATTAATTGAATCAACACTGTACTATGTTTTAAAGTTGGAATTAACCTTTATATGCTAGTAATTAGCTCATATTTTCATTTTTTGTTGACTTTATGCTTATAATAGATCACATATTCTAATTAGTTGGTTTTTAATATACCATTTAGTTACACTATTTTATCTTTTATGCACACATTACCAAATTAAAAAATCTCAAAAAATCATTTTAACAATTATCTACCTAAGACCTACCTACTTGGATTTCATCACCAGGGGGGAAGCTAACTTGGTGTTTTGGATTAGTATAAACACGTGGCTAATGGTATATTTTGGCTAAGCATCTAGAACCCTTATAGTTTTAGTGTGTGAAGTGAGGGGGTAGCCCTAATACCAAACTAGTATCATTGTCAATAGAGATCCCTTTCATCCTAAATGTCATGAAACCATCCTTAGGTTTATTTTTAGTTCCTTACTTATATCCAACTCCCGATCACATCTAAACTCATATTCTATTAAACTAATAACATTCAAGTTGACCACTTAGTTAGCCTTTACTTTCCAAGTTGAGTGCTTGTTCTTTTCTCAATTATATGTTGTATTTCATAAACTTGAATTAGCCAGCATTGGTGTAAGGTTTTGTGTTGTGTTCCTCAATTGGATTAATCTCATTGACCCAATTGATTGTGTGTTTCCCTTCATTTCTTGCTTTCAAAATTAATTGATTTTTTTTTACTATTTTAGTGCATAGTTGTTATGCTCTACAAAATGTTTCCTATTGAATCCATACACTTTTTTATCCCTAGTTTCATGTACTAGGTTGATCCTATCAAATTTGTACACTTTCTTAGCCCTTACTTTCTATACAAGGTTGACCTATCAACTCTGTATAGTTTTTAGATCCTATTTTTTGTACTAGGTCAACTTATTCAACTATGTATAGTTTTATATCACTTCATATTTCCTTTCATTCACATCTCTCTTAACTTATTTAGTCATTTTCCTTCATCATAAACTTTTTATTTGAAGACAACACTAAGTTGAATTCAACAGATATGATGAGCTTTACCAACCCTCATAAGGTATCCCATAAGCAGAGTAGGGTGCCTCTCTTATATGAGAGTAATGTTCATATATCCACTCACACATCAAACTATGGGACTCCTCCTCATTCCTTTTTTTAGAATAATCCTCTCTTCTCACTTGAAGATCAACTTGAATTAGAGTATACCCTTGAAATGCTCTTTTTCATATCTAAATTTCCTCAACATCAAGGACATGAACTCTCTACCATTTACCATATAATGATTAGAGTTCAATTTAAAGAGGCTCATTCACCTTCTCCCACATTCTCAAATGGTTTTGGGGGTGATACTTTCTTTGATTCTTAGATTATTCCCTCTATTATGACCCCTTCTCATACCATGACTTCTTTTTTAACTTCTTCCACCTCAATGCCTAGTATATCCACTAACATGACAGGTTCTACATCTAGTGGACCTCTCCCAATACCCACTTTCCTTAAGTTTTCCACTAGTACATCATTTACTACCTAATGTTATCATGCTTCTAATTATTCTTTTTCTCATCCCTTCACTAGTTCATCTTTTACCACACAAGCAAATTTTACCACTAGTGCCTCACATTCTAATAGTTCCTCTCAATCTCCTACCAAAACTAATAGTGGTACCTATTGATGTTTCTAATTATAACACCAATAATATTATTTTTGAAGAACACTTATCATTTTAATATTTTGAGAATCCATGGCATGAGTTGTAGTTTGTGACTATTCAGTGATTGTGTATGGTGGAATAGAAGAAAAGTATGAAAACTATCCACAATATCTATTTAATTTAGTGGTTGGGAGCCACCAAGGTCTATACTATTTGAATACTTAATAATTTTGAGGATTCAGTATTTAAACTAAATGATTATTAAAAATGGCCTCTAAGCTAGAGTGAGTCTTGATAAAAATAAGAAAAAAGGAAGGGTAAGGAGAAAGAAACATGATTGCAAGTTTTCATCTCAAATATTATGACAAAATTCCAATTACTTTGAGCACATTTGAACAAATTTATGTTATAAAATAGCATAATCTCAAATTTTATCACAAATTAGGAAAAATTCAAAGGAAAAATATGAATCATAAGTAAGAACCAAATTTACTTTAAAGGTTTCCTATTATGATCTAAATAACCTAAGTACATCCAAATACAGAGCAAATAAAATGAAGAATATTTGAGATCTCTATAGTCAATTTAGAGTTTAGCACAAATTAACATCCCTATGACAAGGAATGTAACTCAAACAATAAGAATCATTCAAATTTAAGATAATTCCCTATTATTGAGAGATAACATAGACATTTAATGAAAACTATCTAGATAATCTTTTCAGAATTCCTTAGTTGTATTAAATGCTCCTAGTATCAATTTCTCAAAAAATATCTCTTTACAAATGGTAACCATCTTCCTATTTATAGGAAACATATGTGGTTAACTAGATAAATTTCAAAAATATCTAAATGTGGATAAGGATAGCTGTCTTTGATATAAAGTTACAATGTGAAAAAAATCATGCCAACTTGACAAGAAAGAATATATGCTAACAAACTAGCATATACTTTACAAAAATAATATTATTTTAGGAATTTCATTGGTGGATCCTTCCAATCATACTTATCTAAAGAATTCTTTCACCTTAGTGTATTTCTCCTTGATCAACTAAAAATACACAATAGGCTTGATTAGACAATCCTCTTCTTTATCTGCTAACTTGTCAAATTCATTATCTGCCCAAGATATAAGTTCCTTGACACATTGTGCTTGTACAATTTGCTTTCCTATAAAACTAATGGTATCAATGGTATTCTAGTTGTCCTTAGATAAATGACTTTGGATTTGTTTGATGCCTTGGATGTGGGTATCAACCCTTTGCTTGAATTCTTCATCATTAATCAAGCCTAAAGTAGTGGTTTGAGAAGGGTTAATAATAGATTCCCTATAAGTTTATCAATCCAATTTAACAATTATATATCTCTCTTGATGAATTCCTCAACATCACTTCTCCAAGGGATCAAATTTTCTTATTTTCTACCAAAACTATGATGAGGATGTCTAGATGTCTGAGTTTGATAATCTTGAAGTTTAAGGCCTACTTTGTCTTATGCACCTTGATGAGCTCCTCCACCTGAGCTTGAGAATTATGTCATTAGGTGAATAAGGCTTATGCCATCTCAAATTTATGGTCCAAAGAATTCAATCTAGAATTAATGATTTTAAAATTATCAAATGCATCCATCAAGTATTTATTTAACATTTGCAATATATTTTTAGGAATTGTCAAGAAGACCTAAGCTTCCAAATCTTGCTTTTCTATTTCCAAGTTGAGGATCCTCTATTTCAATCCTTGAATTCTAGCCAAGGTCATTATTGATTGGGCCAGTACCACACTCGTTACATCCTCTTAAAGAATAGGATGCTCCCTTACTGCCTACCCTAGAATAGGAATTAAGCCAATAAATGGCACCACCTTTTGAAAGGTGAACTCCTCAGTATCAATAATAATTTTTTTGTTCACTACTCTTTCAAGAGTTGATGTCTCTAGATTAAATTAGACTTGAGGATCAAACTCTTTCACCTTTGGTTATTTAGGATTCTCCACATTTAAACTCCTAGAGGCTCTTAGGGTACCTACCCTTTGGATTTCTTTATTGTGAATAATTTATATGCTTCTCTCGAATTGTTTGTTCAAAATAGCCTAAATCCATGGCTTAAAATTATTCTAAAAACCTATGTCCACTTGAGTCAGAGCTAGTGAAGGAGAAAGAGATATGATTTTCTATAACTTATCATAATTAAACCAATCAGGAATGATTTGTTCATAAATAGGATTCTCATCATTGAAGAGGTTTATTTCACTACTAGGCTGAGTGAAAGTTAACCTAGGCCTCTTTCTTGGAGCCAGAGGAACTAAGGCTAATTTTTCATGTCTCTTTTAGTACCCAATGGAACCAATTCCTTACCTACTTCCTTAGATGGGTCTTATTCCTTTTCCAAACCATAAGTAGTTGTGATGTTAATAAGGGCACTCTCCACTATTTATCTAGTTTCCAAAGCAATTATGCTAATAACTTCTATTAGGGAAGAAGGCCTTGGTGGGGATGCTTGAATTTGAAGGCTTTCAATAGGTTTTTTCTCAATATTTGACTCTTTACTTATAGCTTTACCTTTCCTTCTGCATCCTCAAGTTACTCAATCTTAGATGACTTTGCCAATTCTCCTTGATGAGGCTTAGAAGATTATCCCTCAATAGGTGGGTTTTGATGTGTAGTCCCAAAGGTCTTGAAAAAAAGTGATACTATAAAGGATGTAACTACCATATTTCTCTTAAAGGCTTATTATCCTTGAGCAACCTACATTATAAAGTTATGTTGTAGATTTTAACCCTAGATAAGACTTCTTCAAAGTTCTATTCTTTTGTGTAAATACCATCTCCCACAATTGGTTGATGCTTGTACTCAGTATTTGGGACCTTCTTATCCAAAATATTGTTAGCCACTCTATTATTGGAGTCCCATATCTTAAGAACATCTAATTGAAAATCAAAAGAGTTCCTATGTACCACCATGATCTACAACTATTTCCAATCCTTGATTACAATTCTACCAATGACTAGTGCTAAGGGATGAAACTAAGCCTTTTTATTCTTCTTATAGTGCCAATCTATGCCCTGGATGATTTGATAAGTAATTCTTGCTCTGAAAGCTTATTAAGAACATATATGGGTAGTCTATATGGTTATACCATGATTCCTTCTATCATTATTACAGTGTAATCTAGATAGAACCACACATACCCCATAGTTTCCACTTGTTTTTTGATCAGAAGATAAAGTTTAGGCATATGAATACTAATGATTATCTCAAAAATGGCTGGGAAGACACCATCACATATAAATTGTATATGATTCATATATTTGAAAATATTTAGTTAGGAGTAATGATGGGAAGTGGTAGTCCTACCATTAGGGGACCAATTTCAAATGATCAAAAAATTAATAGATGCCAGGAGTGAGTCTAATAGGTAAGACATCATAAATAAATGTTTGGAGGTCTTTTTCTTGATGGCTATAAATTGTTTAGCCAAGAAGAAAGTTATTAAGTCTCCAATGGGAGGGGTTAGGTTTCACTTCAACATGTAATGGACATAAGACACCCAAACCTTACTCACATAAGTTGTAGAAGAGGCACCAAAGGCTCTAGTCGATAAGGTCATAACTACCTTCACACCCTCTCTAAATTGGGTAATAATAATCTCACCATTAGGGGACCTAAAAACATGGGAACCTTGGATTAATGTATGTGAAAGAACTGAATCCAAGTTTGTGGAGTTTATCCATTCTCTCGAGGATGGAAGATCAATGTGAGGTAAAGGGAGCTTATAATAAGTCTAAAAGGCCATAGGAGCTATGCATGCAACTTTATTGACATTTCCTTCATGAATAATCCATTCTCCATCTACTATATAGTTAATGAAAATAGTAACAATAAGGTCAATGCAATGCATTACTTTTGATTTAACAACTGTATGATGAAGACCTACCATCTGGATTGATACTAAATCCTTGTATATTTGGTACACTAAATCATTTCTCTTTTTTTCCTAAGAAAGTGGTTACAACTCTTCTATAAATAAGAATAATTCAGACCAATTATTGATTCCATATACATTCAATGTTGTTGAATCCAACTCTGTGTCTCTAAAGACCCTTCCTTCACCATCTGAATTTAGATAAAGCTTAGCTTCAAACTTCATTTGTTACCTACCCATCGCCATTGATAACATTGTATTGTAATTTCAAAGCTATAAAAGTTCTTACTAAGGCACCTAATCTGAATTCAATTCATAATTATCTTAAGTGTCACATAACCAATTTGAACTGACTATGGCATTTTTATAGAGGGTTTAGGTTTTTTTGCTCTCATGACCAAAACATCCAACTTTGATCTCATATGTGCCTTAGATATGATGTAACCTTACTTATCATATCTCCTTTTTCTAATTATGAGATATATTTCATTTGGATACTCCATACTTATGTTGAGCTTATGTGGTAGGGTTCCATGCCTTTCATGGAATTTTTCATAAATGCCATTTGAAAAGTGACCATTGGTTTTCAAAAGTCCCTTTTATTTTACTTTGAAAATCCAAATTTAGGTCCTTGCATTTCATTTGTTCTTGATATTTGAGCTTATTTATTGTGTCATGTGTCAAGATTTTGAGACCAGTGAAAATTCTTTAATTTTTTCATACCATTGGATCAAATCTAGAGAGAAAGTGATCACCAATGGATCCTATAAGATGCTTGCCCTTTTAATTAGTAAAAATAAATTAGGACAAAATTTTATGTCTCAATCTTACCTTCATAATAAAACTAAGAATTTCTTAAAAGGCTTTAGAAATGCATCCTTTGATTAGGCTTTAAAAATTTTCTAAGTTAAATTTGATAGGTTTGGTCCCATCAAATACATCCACATAGACATCAAATGATGGGGGAAAGCCTATCAAATTTAAGACAATAAAATCTTTCTATTTCAATTTAAATTTTATGGGTTTGGTCCTATCAAATACATCCTCACAGACGTCAAATGATGAGAGTGAACCTATCAAATTTTAAATGATAAAATTTATTGATCCAATAACTAAATTCCATGTGTAAAACCATTGAGAGATCTTAAAGATTTGAGGAGTATCTAAGTTAAATTTGATAGGCTTGATCCCATAAAATACATCCTCACAGATGTTAAATGATGAGAGTCAACCTATCAAATTTAAGATGATAAAATATTTATGTCCAATGAATGAGTGTCCTACATAAAACCTTCAAGAGATCTCAAATCTTCAAGGATTGTATATGTTAAATTTGATGGGTTTGGTCACATCAAATACATCCTCATAGATGTCAAATAATGGGAGTGAACCTATCAAATTTAAGAAAATGAAATTTAATTCACACAATTAGATTTAAAACCTCTAATTAAGTGATCACCATTAGATCCTTAATGGGGCCCGAATCATTAACTCTATGATTTTATAAAATACTTTAAAATTGATGCACCATTGGATAAAATATAATGAACAAGCGTAAAGCATTAGATCTACAAAAGTGCATGAACTTTAAGTTAAAACCTAATCATGCATAAAATTTCCTGCTACATTTTCCCACAAATGTTTAAATTCAAATTGTTAGGGTTTATTGTTTGGGAACATTAACTTCTTCCATGAAACATGTAATTAATAACCTTCAAGATGATTTATTAACAATATTAAAAACGTGATCAAACAATCTTTCACACTTATTCTAGGATATAGAAGTTCTATAAATAATCATAGGGGTCCCCTTTTCAAAAAAGAAAGATGGGGGGTGTTGATCTCAACAAATGGTGACTCATAGGGGCAACATAGTAATATGTTAGAACACAAGGCTTTAGTTTAAAATTGTACATGAATTTTATATCCCTTTTTGGACATATACTCTCTCCTAAATCAACTTTCATTTGAAACAAGTTCCTTATGTATAGAATTTAAACTTAGATATTCAAACATAAACATGTAGTGTGTGCTTTGATTCCACTTATTGTTTGTCATGAATTTCAATAAACAACATCTAGGTTCATATCCTTTTCTTCCATTACACTTAACTTTGATCACTTTAGATATTATTTAAGAGTAATAACTCTTAATTTAGTAGAGACTTGCGTATTGCTCTGCTACCATCCAAGCATCTATAACCCTGATAGAGATACCTTTGGTTCCACTCAAGATCTTGTCCTACTACTAGCCAAGCATCCATAGCCCCAGTGGAGATTACCTAAATCACATTTCCTTCTATTTCCATAAATTTTGTAATGAGTTTTTTTTAAACATTTTATAAGTCCTTTTGCAAAGGTTAGAAACCAATACAACCTACTTTTAAGTATTTGGTCAAATGCTCTGGCATTAGGATACTCTCCTTTAATTGAAACTTTAGTCCATGACAAGGATGTGTTTTAAGTGTAAGCATGAATATACTAAATTCATATTGTATACGTATGACTCTTTTTAAAACCAAGTTATGATGCAAAATAAGGTTTAAATCATTATAGGGCAATAATTCTTATACCAATACCTTTGGTTGCTTCATACTACTTTATTGCCACTCATGATCTTTTTTGTAAGATTTATATTCACACTTTTAAGCAATTCCAAACCAAAAAATAATAACATGATACTTTACCACAACCAAGGAACACCACCAAGCAAGAAAAAACAAAATAAATATAAACAAGCCTAACAAGGAAGAAAAAACAAAGAAAGAAAGGGAACTAACTAGCCTACCTATTCTAATTTTAACAATCTCACACATTTATTCTATGAAGACCTTAGGTGGGGTAGCAATAAAGTAATGTTTGAGATATTGTCCATTAGTAGGCAATGTGAACTTTACTCCTTGGAGATCTTTCAACCTGAAAGTATTGTTGCCCAAGATTTCAATAATTTGGTAAGGACCAATCTATAATGGAGTGAATTTACTATGTTTACCTTTAGGTTCTAATGCCTTGTCCCAAAGAAGGACCAGATCTCCCTATCTAAATACCTTCAATTTAGATTACTTATTAAGCCATATTTTCATGGTTGATTGGTATCTACTGAAGTCTATATATGCCTTTTCTCTGGCATCTTCCATTTGAATGTCTAACAACTGAGAATTAGTAAGTTCCTCACTATCTTCCATGTATTCCTTCATGAATGTGAACATAGGAAAATTCAAAGCGATGGGAAAGATGAGATCTTGACCATATACCAAAAAAATGGTGAAGCTTTTAGAGCTTTTTTTATCCTAATTTGATCTTCCCATAATGCAAATTTAAGAAGTTTATGCCATGTTCTAGGTTTATCTTTAGCATATTTCTTGATAGCTTTCATCAGATTTTTGTTTGTGGATTCACAAACACCATTTCATTGAGGATATTGATTAGAATAAAATTTGAGTGTAATGCCTTGGTAATAATCCCATTCCATCATTTCAATATAAATGAATGTAGATCTTTTATCACAAACCAAATAAACTAGGTTTCTAAATCTAGTATAAATATTTTCTTCTAAGAAATTGATCACTTTCTATATTCTACATTGCTTAGTGGCTACTACCTCAGTCCACCTAGTATAATAATATATAGTAGTTAGGACATCATTATGACATTTAGAAGAATTCAGGTTTATTACTCTAACAAAGTCTAATCCCCATTATACAAAAGGTTTTTCTACCATCACAAGTTGTAAAGGCATGGCTGCCTTTGGTTTCTTTATGCTAAAGATCTGGCATGCATGGCACTCCCTCACATGCTTATAAACATCTTTTAAGAGTGTGGGCCAATAATATCCATCCCTAAGAATCTTATGAGCTATGGTTCTTCTTGAAGGGTGTCCACTTCCTAGTTTTTCATGAAAGATAGTCATAATATAAGCAGCTTCTTCCTTGGACACACATCTCAAATAAATTCCCTCAAAGTTCTTCCTATACAAGACTCAATTATTGATGAGGTAATGAAGTATTTTGAGCCTCAAGGCTCTCTTTTTTTCTCTTATAAATATTGAGGGACAAACACCATTGACAAGTAAATGGATAATACAGTTATACCACTCATTAGGTTGAAATTTTTGTTGATCTACTTGCATGATATGAAATTGTGGGTCAATACTAGAAATCATCTAAACTAGACCCTGACATTTCACTAATTTGGCTATTCTCATATCTATATCATATTCTTGTAGAATTTCCATCCATTTGCCTCTTCTTTCTCCAAGCTCATTCTGACTCAACATAAGTTTTTTAGCTAGATCAGGTAATATAGCATGTACCTTATTTCTAAGGAGGTAATGTATAAATTTTATTATTGCCTTTACCAATGCATAAGATTGCTTATCAATCACATAATAATTCACTTCTACATTCTTAAAATTAGTGCTGATGAAAGCTATAAGATGATCATTCCCATCAACTTTTTGAGTTAACACTGCAACCATAGAATGCTTAAAAGCAAATGAATATAGATAGAAAACCTTTAAAAAATCATGACTTATGAGGATTAGAGATTCAATAATTACCTTCTTAATGTTAGTGCAAGCCTTCTTGTATTATTCATTCTAATAAATTATAGCATCTTTCTTAAGCATGCCATTCAAAGTTTTAACAATCTCAATGAAGCCTGAAATAAACTTCCTCACAAAATTAATCTTTCCAAAGAATGTCTTAAGTTCTTTTTGACTATTGGGTAACCTAATTTTATAAATGGCCTATACTCTATCAGGATCCATAGAGATTCTATTCTTAGTAAAGACATGTCCTAAAAATTTTCCTTTAGTGACATAGAATATGCTTTTTTAAGGGTTAAGAGATACACCATACTTCCTGCATCTATCAAATACTTGTCTCAAATGTATGAAGTGATCTTCTCTATTTTTATAAAATACTGTAAGATCATCCATATATATGATGATACACTTGCCACTAAACCTTAGAAATCATGGTCCATGGCCCTTTGAAAAGTTTCCCCTGCATTCTCTTGTAAGCATATGCTCCCTATTTAGTAGTAAAATCTATTTTCATCCTATCTTTTGGAGAAACAAGCACCTATTTATATCCAAAAAAGACATCATGGAAGATCCTAAAATAGTTTGGATAACTTGGTCTAGAGAAGGTAAAGGATAATTATCCTTTTTAGATGCTTTATTTAGATTTCTAAAATCTATGCACAATCTTATTTCTCCATTCTTTTTTTTACTGGGATTAGGTTTACCACCTAAGGGGAATGTCTAATAGGAAACACTATCCTTACATCCAACAACTTCTTGACTTCTTTAAAAATCATGGGTTCTAAAATAGGGTTGACTAGCCTTTATTTATGTCTAAAAGGTTTACAACCTTCTTGAAGAGGTATGGTATGAGTAATGACCCTCGAGTCAAATATTTTCAAATCTTCATAAGACCAAGAAATTAAATCCTTGTATTTTGTAATTAACTCTCTAGATTTTTTATTTTCCATTTTAGTGCAAGCCTTCCCTAAGTTCACCATTTGGGGCTGATCATGTGAGCCAATATTTTTTGCATGATAATCCTTACCATTTACCTTGGGTTGCTTAGGTGCTTCAAATTTTTTGTCAAAATCAAATAGTCTATCCAATTAAATCATCCCTTTAGGTATATTATTTTCACTTAACTAGATGATTTTACCATTAAGTTCCTCCTCATGAGAAGTTTCATCAATCTCATCAATAATTTGAGATTTAAAAGCCCCAAAATTAGTTAAGAAATCTATGATTTGTTGATCATCATTGAAAACTTGGAAATGATTTATATTGTCAAGAACTAAAGGACAACATATTAGATCAATACTAATTCTTTGAGAATGATGATTAGGTATGAGGTTAGCTATAGTAGAGGCAAGCTCATCATTAGTTTTTTTTCTCTTGGAATAACTAAGATGTTTAAGGCATCAAAAGATTTGATCAAATCCCATACCATAAACTTATATCTCTTTAAGTAAGATAATTTGCACTAGTAATTACTTCTCACTTGGTTAACCACAAGTTCAGAGTCTCCATAGACAAGGAGTTCTTTAACTTTATGTTTAATGGAAAACTATAATCCAAGTATGAGAGCCTCATACTCAGCAAAATTATTGGTGCAAGGAAATTATAGCTTATAAGCTGCATGTTATTGCTTTTCTAAAGGATTCATCAATACAATACTAGCTCTTGATATTTATTTACACTTGGCACCATCAATGTATAATTTCCACAAATGACACATTTGAGAAGAACTCTTAGAAACTAGTTCTTTTGTAATTTCCAAAGTGAAAACTCCCAAATCAGAATCCAAGAAATTTACCCTTTCATTAACAACATTATATTTTATTATCATGTGTTTCATTTGAGGTTATTTTTTTACTCTTATTTGATTTGGCACACCTTTCCAAGGAAGCCATGAGTGTGAACAATCATTAGACATATATCCATTTAAAGCCTTAGTCCATTCTCTACTCACAAGCAATCCATAAGCACTAGGCATTTATACCACTTGGATATCAATGAATTGTTAAACCCTTGGTTCACTAGCTAGATATATATACATATTCAATAATTCTCCTATAAAATTAACTCTAGATTTATCTAATTGAGTGAATATCGCATCAAATTTTATTGGAGTTAACCCAAGTTGTTCAGATATCCTAGTAGGCATAATGTTAGTTGAAGCTCCCAAATCTAAAAGACAATTATGCATTTTTTTCACATATCTTGACTGTAAGTAAAAAATGTGGGGAATCTACTTTGATCACTTATGTAATTACATTTTCACTATCATTCTTATGGGGTTTCCAAATTTTCTTTGACAGAGATTCCAAGAGTAAGTCTTTTTATTATGTGATTTTAGTTAGTTCATGCAAAGTGATATTAGCTTTAATATTTTTCATATCTTCCATAATGTTGTAGCCAACTTTTCTTAGAGGATCAATAATTAATGTTAACTTAGAATAACTTCCTTAGGAGGTTCATGATTATTCTTTGATATAGCATCTAGAGGGGCCCTATAATTGTTAGTATGGGTATAGGTAGTCAATGGTTGTTTTTGTTCCCTATTTCTTAGAGGATATGTCTTCAAAAATTACTAAAATGATTCAATTTCCTTAAGAATATTCTCAAGTTTATTATCCTCTTGAAAAGGGAAATTAAAAGTTTCCACCATATGCACTTGGTCAGATGGTTTAGATTCATAAGAATTTATAGCAACCTCTTTGTTTGGAATCAATTCAAACATGTAAAGTTCTTATTGAAAAGATTTAAAATCTTTAAAAAAATTAATACAATCAATCTCACCATGTTTGGATGTAGCATGTACCCTACAATAATCTGGTAAGGCAATATCAGTGAGGTTTATATCCATATTTTTTTTGCTAGGGAAAGAATCATTAGCTTTGCTATTATAAAAACTATCATTTTGAAACCTATTCCTTGATTTTTTGAACTTTTAGAAAGTGAAGTTTCTTCCATAATTTCCATTAACATTACCAACTTGTTTTTGCAATTGTAGAAAATTAGTGCTAAACTTTTGTACCATTTTCAATATAGATTCATTCTCATTTTTTTGAACCTCAACATTTTGACTTTAGTTACTATTATGTCATTGATAGGTACTAAAGCCTTCTAATCATTGTCATGAAATCCATTGGTAACTTGATGGCTTAAGAAGGCTAGATTTTGATTAGGGGGTAGCATGACTAGTAGGCAATACATTCAAAGTAGGAAACTAGTTTAATGCTAGAGTATTTTGGTTATTACTTAGGAAAAGGTTTAAATAAGGAATTTAAGGATTAATATTTGGGATAGAATAAGCCATCTATCCTTGGGGTTGCATTTGGTCACTAATAACCACTACTTTAGAATAGGATTGAGCCAATGTGATGATAATTTGAATAGATCTTTTCAAAAACATGAAATTCATGGGGTCAAGAACATCTTTATAAACCTCTAAAGCTAAAGCCTTGTTAGGTTTATATGGATCCATGGTCTGACTAAACATCTTTTGGAAATTGGAATTAAATGACCTAAAAGGTTCACTTTTATCTCTCTTAATAGTTTTAAATTGATGATAAATGACACAATGACTTATGATCTTTCCAAACTGATCAATGAAAATAGTGTCAAAATTATTCCATGAGACAATACAAATATTAGGTAAATTGAGAAACCATTCATATGCATCATCTTTAAATGTAAATAGGAAAAACCTACATGATAAAATCTTCATGAGTAACATTCAATAATCTTAATGTAGCTTTGAAATATTGAACATGTTCCTCAATAGTCGTAATA
Organism: Torreya grandis; assembly: GCA_037957365.1. Lineage (NCBI taxonomy): Eukaryota > Viridiplantae > Streptophyta > Pinopsida > Cupressales > Taxaceae > Torreya > Torreya grandis. The sequence goes on along the minus strand of JARHVA010002885.1, from coordinate 429,453 downwards.
CTAGTTGGACTAAATATTGGCAAATATTTTTCTAGATTACGTGGTAGATCATGAACCACACCTGGTATATTGATAAGGGAACTTCTAAGCCATACCATGTTTGGATGTAGATAAATCATAGGAATCCCTTGTAAAGGTGATGATGGTAGAGATTTATAATACCTACACTTACCTCTATCTTTCCTAGTCCTTTTGTGAGATTCTAGTTTGAGCAAGGGTTCTCTAGTCTTTGAATGTGATCTAGTCCTAATCCTTGGTAATTCCATCTTGGATACTAAGGATCCTATTTTAAAACATAGTGTAACATATTAATTTACAAAGAATGACAAATAATATGCACACTAAGCTTAATTTGCAAATATTTTTTCATAAGAGGACAAAGGACATCAATCTTTAACTAAGTTCAAAGACGTACTGAATTATGCAAAGATGACTATTATTTATAACTTATGACTCAAATAAACTTATTATTGTCAAATAATTATCAATTTTGATTAAAATAAGTTGTCCTAACTCCAAATACTAATAAAATTTTAACAACAAAAGCCATATTTCTACAAAGGTCACCAATCTTTACACAATTTATCTTAAAAGAAACATAATCATGTAAAATGTAGATAATTTTGACCAAATAAATTTCAAAACATATTAAGAATCTTTAAAGAGTCCCTCCTAGCACAAATGGAGCTTCTCTTGTTGATGCTTCTAATTGTACCATAGGTGCTCTTAGTGTTAAAGAACACTTCTCATTTTAGGATTTTGAGAATACATCACATGAGTTGTAGTTTGTGACTATTCAATGATTGTCTATGGTGGAATAGAAGCAAAGTATTAAAATTGTCCAAAATATTAATTTGATTTAGTGTTTGGGAGCCACCAGGATCTATACTATTTGAATACTTAATAATTCTAAGGATTCGGTAGTTAAACTAAATGATTATTAACAATGACCTATAATCTAGTGTGAATCTTGATAAAAATAAGCAAAAAGAAGGGTAAGGAAGAAAGAAACATGATTGCAAGTTTTCATCTAAAATATTATGACAAATATCCAATTAATTTGAGCACATTTGATCCAATTTATGCTATAAAATAGCATAAACTCAAATTATATCACAAATCAAGAAAAATATAAATCATAAGTAAGAACCAAATTTACTTTAAAGGTTTGTTAGTATGATTAGAATAACCTAAGTACATCTAAATACATAGCAAATAAAATTAAGTATATTTGATATCTTTATAGTCAGTTTAGCATTTAGAAAAAATTAATATCCCTATGACAAAGAATGTAACTCAAACAATAAGAATCATTTAAATTCAAGATAAATCCCTATAATTGAGAAATATCATAGACATTTAACTAAAACTATCTAGACAATCTTCTCAAAATTCCTTAGTTGTATTAAATGCTCCTGGTATTAATTGCTTAAAAACTCTCTTTAAAAATGGTAACCATCTTCCTATTTGTAGGAAACATAGGTAGTTAACCGATTAACTTTCAAAAATATCTAGATGTGGATAAGGACAGTTGTCTTTGATATAAAGCTAGAATGTGAAAAAAAAATCATGCCAAATTGACAAGAAAGATTATATTCTAATAGACTAGCATATAATTTACAAAAAAATAATTATTTTAGGAATTTCATTGTTGGGTCCTTCCAATTATCCATGTCTAAGGAAGTCTTTCACCTTGGTGTATTACTCCTTGATCAACTTAAAATCCACTATAAGCTTCATCAGATAATCCTCTTTTTTATTTTCTAACTTTTCAAATTCACTATCTACCCAAGATACAAGTTCCTTGTCACATTATGCTTCTACAATTTGCTTTCCTACAAAATTAATGGTATCAAGGATCTTCTATTTTTCCTTAGATGAATGACATTGGCTATCTTTGATGTCTTGGATGTGGGTATCAACCCTGTACTTGAATTCTTCATCATCAATCAGGCCTAAAGTAGTGGTTTGAAAAGGGTTAATTAATATATTCCCCAAAAGTTTCTCAAACCAGTTTACCAAGTCTATGTCTCTCATGATGAAGTCCTCAACATCACTACTCTAGATGATCAAATTTTCTTGGTTATCTACCAAAAGTACCATGAGGATGTCTAGATGTTTGAGTTTGATAATTTTGAAGTTTAAGGCATACTTTGTATTTTGCACCTTGATGAGCTCTTCCATCTGAGCTTGTGAATTCTACCATTGGGTGATTAAGGCTTGTGCCATCTTAACTTGATGGTCCAAAGCATTCAATCTAGACTTAATGCTTTTCAAACTCTTAAATGTATCCATTAAATATTTATTCAACATTTATTATATACTTTCAAGAATTTTCAAGAAAATATGAGCTTCTAAATCTTGATTTTCTATTTCTAAATTGAGGATCCTCTATTTCAATCCTTGAACTCCAACTAATGCCATTGTTGATTGGGCCAGTACCACACTAGCTACATCTTCTTAAAAAATAGGATGCTCCCCTACTACCTACCTTAGAATAGCATTTAATCCTATAAATTTCACCACCTTCTAAAAGGTGAACTCCTTAGTACCAATAGTAATTTTCTTGGTCACTACTCTTTCAAGAGTTTGTCTGTGGATTAAACTAGACTTGAGGATAAAACTCTTTCACCTATGGTTGTTTAGAAATCTCTACATTTTAACTCCTAGATGATCTTAGGGTACTAACCCATTGGCTTTCTTTGTTGTGAAGAATCTAGATGTTTCTTAATGCTTGTTTGTTCATCATATCCTGAATCCATGGCTTGACATTATCCTGAACAACTATGTCAACTCGAGTCAGAGCTAGTGAAGGAGAAAGAGGGGATTTTTTGTAACATCCCATAAATAGACTAATCAATAATGGTTGGTCCATAAATAGGTTTTTCATCACTAAAGAGGTTTATTTCACTAGTAATGTGAGTGAAATTTAACCTAGGCATCTTTTTTGGAGCTAGAGGAACTAAGGGTAATTTTGCCTGTCTCTTTCCACTTCCTAATGGAACCAATTCCTTGCCTACTTTCTCATATGGGTCTTCTTCCTTATCTAAACCATAAGTATTCAAGATTTTAATAAGGTAACTCTCCACTATTTCTTTGGTTTCCAAAGTAATTATGCTGATAACTTCTATTAGGGAAGAAGGCCTTGGTAGATATTCTTGAATTTAAAGGATTTCAACATGTCTTTACTCAATCTTAGACTCTTCACTTATAGCTTTACCCTTTCCTTTTGAATTTTCAAGTTGATCAATCTAAGATGAGTTTATCAATTCTCCCTATTGACGCTTAGAAGATTGTCCTTCAATAGGTGGTTCTTGATGTGTAGTCCCAAATGGTTCTAGCAACAAGTGATACTATAAAGGATGTAACTACCATATTTCTCCTAAAGGATTATTACCCCTGACCAACCTATGTTCTAAAGTTATATTGTAGCTTTTAACCCTAGATAAGACTTCTTTTAAGTTATTTTCATTTGTGTATATACCATCTCCCACACCTGGTTGATGCTTGTACTCAATCTTTGGGACCTTCCTATCCTGAATATGGTTAGCCACTCTATTATTGAGGTCCCACATCATAAGATCATCTAACTAAAAATCAAAATAGTTCTTATGTACCACCATAATCTCCAACTATTTCTAATCCTTGATTAAAATTCTACTAGTGTCTAGTGGGAAGGGATGAACCTGAGCCTTTTTATTCTTCTTGCAGCGCCAATCTATGCCCTAGATGATTTGATAAACAATTTCTTACTCTTCAATCCTACTAGGAACCTATATGGGTAGTCTATATGGTTGGAAAATGATTCCTTATATCCTTATTATAGTGTAATATGGATAGAACCACACATCCCCCATGGTCTCCACTTGTTTTTTTATTAGAGGATGAAGTCTAGGAATAGGAATACCAGTGATTGTCTCAAAAATGACTAGGAAGACACCATCACATATGAATTTTATATGATTCCTATATTTAAAAATATTTAGTTTGGAGTAATGATGGGAAATGGTAGTCTTACCATTATAGGACCAATTTTAGATGCCCAATAAATTAATAGATGCTAGGAGTGAGTCTAAGAGGTTAGACATCATAAATAGATGTATGGAGGTCTTTCTCTTGATGGCTATAAATTTTTTGGCCAAGAAGAAACTTAATAAGTCTCCAATGGGAGGGCTTAGGTTCCCCTCCAGTATGCAATGGACATAAGACACCTATACCTTACTCATATAAGTTATAGAAAAGGCACCAAAGGCTCTGTTCAATAAGGTCATAGCTACCCTAACACCCTCTCTAAATTAGGTAATAGGAATCTCACCATTAAGGGTCTTGAAAACATGAGAAGCTTGGATTAACCAAGTTGAAAGAACTGAATCCAAGTTTTAAGAATTTATCCATTCTCTCAAGGATGGAAGATCAACATGAGGTAAAGGGAGATTATAATAAGTCTCAAAGGCCATGGGAGTTATACATGTAACTTTATTGACATTTCCTTTATGAATAATCCATTTTCCATCTACTCTGTAGTCAACAAAAATAGGAATAAGAAGGTCAATGTAATGCATTACCTTTAGCTTAGTAGCTACATGATGAATTCCTACCATCTGAATTGATACTAAATCCTTGTATCTTTGGTACACTAAAGCATTTGTCTTTTCTTCCTAAGAAATTGGTTGTAACTCTTCGACAAAGAAAAATAATTTAAACCAATTATTTATTCCCTATATATTTAATGCTATTGAATCCAACTCTATGTCTCTAAAAACCCTTCCTTTACCATCTAAAATTAGATAAAGCTTAGGTTCAATCTTCATATGTTGCCTGTCTACTGCCATTGATAACATTGTATTGTAATTGCAAAGCTATCAAAGTTTTTACTAAGGCACCTACTCTGAATTTAGTTCACGATTATCTCAAGTGTCACATAATCAATTTGAATCAACTCTAGCCTTTTTATAGAGGGTTTAGGGTTTTTTTAATTTAATGACCAAAACATTTAACTTTGATCTCATACGTGCCTTAGATATGATGGAACCTTACTTACCATATCTCTTATGTTTTCAATCATGAGATATATTTCATTTGGATCATCTATACTTACATGGAGCTTATGTGGAAAGGTTTCATGCCTTTATTGATAATTTTCATAAATGCCATTTGAAGAGTGACCATTGGTTTTACAAGTCCCTTTTATTTTACTTTGAAAAGCCAAATCTAGGTCCTTACATTTCATTGGTTCTTGATCTTTGAGCTTATTTATTATGACATGTGTCAAACTTTTAAGGTCTTTGAAAATTATTTAATTTTGTCACACCATTGGATAAAATACAGTGAGCAAGTGATCACCATTGGATCCTTTAGGTGATCTTGAGGCTTTTGGGTTGATGTGCACCATTAGATCAAATCCAATGAGCAAGCGATCACCATTAGATCTTACAAGATGTTTACCCTTTTAATAAGTAAAAATGACTTAGGCCAAGATTTTTCTATCTCAATCTTGCCTTCATAATAAAACTAAGAATTTATTAAAAGGATTTAAAAATGCCTCCTTTGATTAGGCTTTAAAAATTGTCTAAGTTAAATGTGATGAGTTCAGTCTCATCAAATATGTCCTCACACATGTGAAATGATGAGGGTGAACCTATAAAATTTAAGACAAAATATTTTTGTTTTAATTTAAATTTGATGATTTTGGTCTTTTCAAATATGTCCTCACAGATGTCAAATGATGGGAGTGAACCTATCAAATTTAAAACAATGAAATTTATTGATCTAATAACTGAATAACATGTGTCAAACCATCAATGTATCTCAAAGATTTGAGGATTTTATAAGTTAAATTTTATGGGTTCAATCCCATCAAATACATCCTCATAGATGTCAAATGATGGTAGAGAAACTATAAAATTTAAGATGATAAAATCTTTATGTTTAATGAATTAGTGCCACACGTAAAACCTTTAAGAGATCTCAAAGATGTAGGGATTTTATAAGTTAAATTTGATAGGTTCAATCACATTAAATATGTCCTCATAAATGTCAAATTATGGGAGTGAACCTATCAAATTTAAGATAATGAAATTTAATTCACACCATTAGATTTAAAACCCCCAATCAAGCGATCATCATTGGATCCTTATTGGGGCCCAAATAATTAACTATATTCCTTTCTAAAATAATTTGAGCTTGATGCATCATTGGATCAAATCTAGTGAGCAAGTGTAAAGCATTAAATCTACAAAAGTGCATGAACTTTAAGTTAAAACTTGAACATGCATAAAATTTCCTACTAGATTTTCCCATGAGTGTTTAAATTCAAACCGCTAGGGTTTATTGTTTGGGAGCCCTAACTTCTTTCCTGGAACCTACAATTAATAACCATCAAGATGATTTCTTAACAACATTAAAAACATGATCAAACAATATTTCACACTTATTCTAGGATATAGAATTTTTGGAAACAATCACAGGGGTCCCCTTTACAATCACAGGCATCCCCTTTACAAATCTAATGCCTCAAATAATGTTAACAATGCCAATAAAACCCAAGAAATTTTATTAAAAATACTGAATCAAATGAATACTCTTTAAGATCATAATACAAATTAAATGACGAGAATGCAAAATCACCTTCTCCATCTTCAAACCCACCCTCAGTTAATGCCTTGGGGCATGCATAATCACAATGTTTCCCCACCTCTTCTTTGATATTCCCATGGAAATATCATCCCTCAATATCCTCTTGTCAACAAGATAATTAAACATCTTCAAAATGAGCCTCTTAACACTAAAATTTCTAATATTGATATAGGAGGTATCACCCCTACCATTTCTTACAATGGATCAACTGATCCTACTCTTCATCTAAAAACATTTGTAAATCTCTATAAAGACTAGGTCAAATTGAATACCTTTATCATTACCAAGATATTATCCAAAACTCTCATGGGTGATGCTTTAGATTGGTACAACCAACTTAAAACTCATTTTATTACTAGTTTGGAAGATTTAGTGAATGCTCTAGTCCAAGAGTTCCAAACTAGTGATCTTCTTGAGGATACATTGGCCCATTTTATCAATTGTAAGCAAATTGAAACTAAAACTTCCCAAGCCTTTGTTAAAATGTGGAAAACATTATCCAAAAAAAGTGAGCATAATATGCTTGGTGATAACCTTTTACATCTCTTTACCAATGCTCTTTTTCCCAAGTTGTAATATCAGGTCTATACTCTCTCTCTATGTACCTTAGAGGAGGCCATTAACCAAGATAAACATCAAGATTTCCTTATGCATCAATTTGAGCCACCCTAACCTTCTGTGGGTACTCACATCTTAATTAAGAACAAAAAATGTAATGTTATCAATGATGGTATCATAGGCTCTTATGACACCATTCACACTATTCAAGCTATTGTTCCTAACCAATCTTCAGAACTATCTCCCCTTCTCAAGAATACACCAATCCTCATTTATATTCACCTAATAACATGAATTTTCACAAACCCTTATCCTTAGGTGAATTATTAAAATGTCTACCAATGCCTCTACCATGAGAACTTGATCCCACTTTCTTATGAAATTATGGTATGATCCCAATAAGTTTTATTGGTTTCATGCTAATTAGGGTCATTCACATGAGATCCATAGGAAATTTCATAATTTAGCTATGGATTTTATTCTTGGTTGTAATTTTTATCATGATTCTATCATTTAGAAGCATCAACAAGCCTATCACATTGTTTTTAAGGGTCATGAAACAAATACGAAATCCCAAGATTTTAATCAATCTAATGCTCATTTGGATATCTATAAAGACTCTCTTTCAAATCACCAAACTCACCAAGACAACCAAGAGAATTCCACCCTTCTACCAATAATGTATAAAGTCTTGTTGACTCAACTCCTAAAGAAAATATGGTTAACATGAATAAAATGTGAAGGGTGGTTGCTTTCATTGATCCTTAACCTATCTACACCCCTCCATTATCTCACACATTTTATGTTATCTAAGATTCTTATCTAACTCACTGAAATGAGTTGGGATAAGATGACCTTATAACCTTTTATGAGCCAATTCTAACTCTTCCCTTGGATAATACTTCTCACTCTATTTATACCATCCCTCCATCTTCTTTACCTAACACCAATGATAATCAAGGCTCTATTAATGCTTCTTCTAAAAATTCTAAACCCATATCTACACTATTTATTTCATCTTCTCAACATAATTTACAATATTATTCACAACCTTCTCCCTCTTATCAACATAAATTCCAATGAACTTCATCTCATCTTTCTAAGGACATACTTCAACACTATACATATATTTCTAACAGCCTTCTTATGGGTTATGATGAGTGGGATCCTATCATGGAACTCACTGATCTCCCATCCCAATTTCAATTTCTTAAAATTATGAGGACCTATGTGCATCATCAAAACCATCTTATGAAACTATTTTCAAAAATGAACATCCCTCATCTTCCCCTAGTAGGATGCAAAGCAACCTTATCAAGATATGAACATAGCATATTATAACAATGTGAAGAGATGTCCATCCATGTTGACAAAATAATGAACACTTATCTTTCCCTAAAATTTCCCATCACTTCCATGATTACTAATGATATTCTTCTTGGTGTGGATTATCCTCATCTATTCATTAGTGTCCAAATTGGTGTATCTAACTCAAGCACACCTTGATTGATGAGGGTTTTGGCACCTGTGTTACCTCTCTTGATTTTATCAAAACCCTTAGATATTATGAATGTAATCTCAATTCCACATGTAACACATGTAGAGGATATGATTGAATGAAAATTCCTCCTTTAGGTTATATGTGGATCCTTATTACCATCCCACTTATCATCACTCATGTGAAGGTGATGATATTAAACTTTCCTCTATCTTATAGCATCTTTCTTGGTAGGCCATAGACTCATCATCTGAGAGTAGTTTCTTTTTCTACCTACCGATGCATTAAATTCCCTAATAATGGAACTATCTATAGTATTTAGGGTGACATTAACCCTTGTAATTTTGAATAATTCCAAGACCATGTTGTCTTTAATATTCCTACTCTTGAACCATTACCCAGTGTTTCATTTCATGAGTCTCAATGATTCAATTTTCCCATCAATTTAACTTGAGGTTAGAATGGTCATCTTGAATTCATTGGGAATTTCCCTCCTAACCTCTTAGATTTTTATGATGATGAGCTTGATGATATCATCCTAAATATTAAAACTTTTGATCTCTTGCCTCATCTGATCTCTTAGCTTCTTACTTCTTTATAGCCTCATTCTCTCAAACCACATTATGATGATATTCTCATTATCTTAACTAAAAATCAAAATTTCATTCATCACACCTCATAAGATGATAATGTCATCCCTACCTATGTCATTGATCTTTATACACCTAACTATGATGATTTTTATACCTTAGATGATGCATTCTTAGGTATTATTGTTCAAGCCCATGACACTATGATCATTCATTATCATTCCTCTTTGCTTCAATATTTTAGTGTATCTTCATATATTACATCATATATAGTTCCTAATTTTAGTATTTTTTCTCTTTATTTTAGGGTAGAGATGGTGTAGACACATCCAATTTCTTAAGAACCATGTAGGAGTATATTTATGGATCATGTTATGACTAGGCATTACCACTTTCCTTGGTACCCAAACCCTTATAGCCTACTTATACATGAGATGTGTGAAACCTTACTTCAACATTATATATACCCCAAACCTCCCTTAATAGATCACACTTTGGAACCCATTCCTAATCCCACTTTAGTGTAGTTTATTCCTAATTTTTATCCCATCACTCCTTTTATTGAGCCTAGTCCAGTTCTTTTCCCACCACCACCTTCTCTTGGTGATGGTTTGCTTGCTTTACCATAGATGTTTCCATTTCCCACCAAATAAGTTGAAAAGCCTTCCCAACCTCCTTATTCTTTTTTTACACCTCATTCTATGAGTACTTATACTAATCATATTCATAATCATATCTATTGCTTCTATGGCATAGATAATCATTCATCCTTGAATTGTCACAAGCTATGATAATATATTGATACTTTTCATCCTTTTACCCATCAGTCATCAAATAAAGACATACCTCCCCTAAAGGTACTACATAATTATATTAATAATTATGGAGAGGTGTATTGTCTTTAGCACCAATGTGGTACTCATCACATCGATCATTGACACATACTTTAGCAACATCTTAAAGATCACCTTATATCTATTCTTGAACCTTCTACCATTCCTCCCATAGGTCATTATTATAATAAGGCTACCCATTATTCTCACATGGTTCCATACCCTCTTATGGCCCCTTCATCACCTCCTATTCCTCCACCCATGAATCCTTCACTAGTGGACTTTCCATCACTTGTGGATCCTTCTCCACCTATGAGTCCCTCACTTATGGATCCTTCCCCACTCGTGATCCCTTCTACTTCCATACATTATCATCCTATTAATTATTCTAAGAATACCTTTCCTAATATCCTCCTTAGATGATCCATCAAGAATTCCTACCTTTTGTTGAGGATATTAGATGTGATGTATTTTCCTAGTTTTCACTGAAGATAGATGAGACATTAGCTACAATTTGAGTCCAACTTCATAGAGATCTATTAGATGTTTTAGATAATGTGTGTGGGAAAATATATTAATATTTATGAGCACATGCATGTTGCTATTACATTGATTTTGGATTGGATGTGTGATCCAATATTGTCTCTATCTATTTTGTTATAGCATTTGACATTATTTCAAAATATTATTTATCTTACATGGTGACTTTGATTTTTCACTTTATGTATTTCCTATAATATCATTTACATTTATGTATGAATCTAATCTTTATCATTAGTTTCTTTTTATTCTTGATTTTCTTTGTCAAAACTCCCTTATTTTCTTTTCATGATTATTTTCTATCGTATCTTTATATACATAGATAATTATCATTATGACTTGGTTATACAACCTTGGTTCCCCTTAGTCAATCCTTCTATACCATGTGACCTATTAGCAAATACCACACCTCATTATACTTTCCTCTTACTGATCCATTTTGGATCTCCTTTCTTCCCTTTATCCCTTTTCATAAACTAATCATATACATGGGTGAGATTTGAGATAACATGTTAATTCATTGTTAAGCCTAAGTGTCCTAGTCAGTCTTGTCATTGGTTACTTAGCTTCATTTAGCCAAAGCCCAAATATCATTCATGTATATAATTCTATCTCTCATGATGGGTAACTCTAAGTCTGTATGGAGGAGCAATATTAAAAATCCTTAAGAACATTCAAAAGCCAAATCATTTACTAAAAGGCAATGATATAAAAGGAAAAAATATTTGAAAATTCTTAAAAGTCAAATCAAAGTGAAATATGTGATTCCAAGCACATCTCCTTCTTTTAGTCAAAGCTAAAACTCCATATTTGGCCTCATGATAGAGATGAGGTCCATTGGGGTGTGGTAGGCTAGTAGATTAGAAATTGAGATTAAAAAAAATATTTTAGTGCTAGCTACTTTCTCATGCAAGTAACCAATCTTCGTAGTAGACAGATGGCTCTATAAGGGGTCCTGAGGAATAGGGAACACATCATGGGAAGCTGGATCTATTTTACTTTTCTTATACCAATCTAACTTCATGATTTGATCTTAGTAGTATGCTTAATTCCCTACAAATCTTTGTGTCTATAGCAAATAGCTTTCCTTCATACATTAATGGTCACTATTCACTTAGTGTCTTCTCATGTCCTTAGTATGTCTCTTATTTCCTAAGTTCTTCTCATAAGATTCCTAAGTTATGATTTTTACATTCCCTATTTAACTCCCTACATTCTTCATATTTCCTCTTGAGAAATATTGTTTTGTTCACTGATCACTCTATTAGGGATTCCATTTGTGAGTTGCATTGTAAGACCATGGATATGACTTGGCCTTCCTCACAAATTACCCTAATTTCACATTCCTATTACTAAAATACTTTGTTACCACATTTTCACATTTATTTTACCTCATTGGTGTTCCATTTATGAGTTGTTGTGTAAGACCATGGATAAGACCTAGCCTTCCTCACAAAATTTTCCAATAATCCAAGTCACAATCAAAATTACATGTGTCAAATATGAGATAAGATTTTATTGATTATGAATTTACATTTCATTGACATGTTTCCCAACTTAATTTAGTATGTTTTATGCTTACTTTGTTACTCTCACCATTTATCTTCTTATTTTATGATTGCATGTAAGAATCCAACCATTTCTTGAATTTTTCATACTTCCCTGCTTGAATTAGTGTGATAAATTTAAGCCCAATTTTTACAAATTTTGTTTTTATCGTATACTTCCCCATGTGATTTAGTATGATTTATTAAATTAATTGATTTGTTTTTATATCATTTCTCTTTCACGTGCTTTGCACTTTATTACATTATTTTTATACTTCTTAACATGATTTAGTGTGATTTTATTTGTTTTAATTTGGTTCCAAAAGATCTTTTTTTATGGTTTAAAAAAAAAATTTTACCATCTTGTTTACCACCATTTGATTCTTTATAATTATTCATTTTATTTTTATTACACATTTACCAAGATGAAATAGTGTGTAGTATGTATTTGATTGATTATATTTTACAAACATTTTTTGCCTATTTCTTTTTAACCATGCATGTGTCCTACATAATGCTAAAAAATAAACCACAACTCATATATTTCCTATAGCATATAAAATAATAGCTAAATACATGTGCTATAAATAAATATATCTAAGCATCCATAACCAACAACCATAATGAAAATATAAACAATCAACATTTAACTACCAAAATAAGACACACATATATCATGAGTTTTAAAACAAAAATACAACCATATATAGATATACAACTATGTGGTTACACCCCATCATACCCATCTCATTGCCTAACCATGCTACCTATAGATACCTTGGTATAACTCCTCAAAATAGAATATTATAAATGGGTTGTTTAAGATCTTAGTCCTATTAATTTCCCCTGTAGATGAGCCACCTGAACCTATACTTGTGCCAACTAGGTCAGGGTCACTAAATGTGTCACTCTCTCTTGGGCCTATACCTATCCCATCTATGTCATAGTAGCTAAATGTGTGAATTTCTCTTGAGATAGGGCCTACCATGTTGTTACCTTTCCTGTACCCACCCCTACCAATGTTTACATCCCCTATCAATGCACCTACAACTACCTTGTGGCCTCTCTAACTAGTCTAAACTAGCACACTTGAGCTAAGGTAGATGGTAATATGGGATCATCCAATATGGTAGGGTTATATGGTCTCTCTATCACCCAACTTTGTCATAGCCTCCTTAATGGGTCACTTGAGATGACTATTATCTTTACTCTCTCCTAATCCTACTACCTCCATCAATGCCATTTATATGGTGGTCAATTATCCTCCTACTACAGAGTTGGAAGTTGTACCTCTAGTACACTTGCCTCTACATCCATCTCATCTTGCTCTATTATCCATCATGCTTGACCTATCAATGGTTTTTCATGTTATGGTCTGAGTATTGGCATAGTTATTAGTTGTCCTAATCCTCCTCTCCCTCATGGATTTCTAACATGGAAGGACTAAAATGTGGGCACCACTATCAATGATACTAGGTGAGATTATCTAATCTATCTTGGTATGTGTGCCACCATATGTGGCTTTATCCACTAGGTATAGTGTCATATTACCTATATCCATGTTAAATCTAGTGTCATTATCTCCTAGTTAGGTCATATTATAGAAATGTGCCCATAAAGATGCCATACAATATCTGATCATCTCACTGTCTACAGTGTTGGCACATGGGGAATGATCCATGCTACCTAGTCTTATCTCCATATTTAAACCTGAGGTAACCTATCATTGACTACATGAGACAACCTAGCTAGTTGATACATGGGGAACCTCTCATATATTGATGCCATCAATAATATAATTGGTCCCATTAAATTCTTCCCTTTAGACAACACTTCATACATGTCATGCATGAGTTATACCTAAATGTGAGATCCCAAGTCATATAATACCCTCTACTCTAACATCATCTAACACAAAGCTATCATAAATTATGGTACCTTATTATCTGATTTGTGACATAACACCTATGTTATCACAAGTCCTATCATAGCCTTAGAGCTATCTAGAGTCTATGAGGTATATACATCAAGCATAATCACCCTTAATCTAGGGTATATCTTCTCTAATTCCATCACCCATATGGATAAGTTTCTCCTCTCATCCTTACTATCTCATACTCTCGTAATCATGGGTGTACCTGCTATAGGTAGTCCCAAGATGTCATGGACATCCTATAAAATGATACCCACCTCTATAGTATCCCCCTCCACCTCCCACCTAAACATGTTAGTCAATCATTCATAGGCTCCCAATAACATGACTAAAAATTTTGCACTCAAAGGAAGCCTGCACATGCCTATTATGCCTCTGTAGACACCGAAATCGTGTCGACTCCCCTGGTCCTTCCCCGTCTTATTCTTCTTCGCCTATTGAACCCTTGTCAATCACTTGTTTCACCAACCTTGACCCTGGCAGCATGTAAAGATGAGCACAGAGCTAAAACTAGACTCTATACCCATTATGCATCTGCCGACGTCGGTCTTTACCCGACCGATGTCGTCGACATCGGTCACCTATCGGCCAACGTCGGCAATCCTGCCGACGTCGGTCACCTTCCCCTGGTCCGTTATCAGTTGCCATTCGGTTTCCTGAAACGGTTGATGAACCATTTCTGGAATCGTCCCCGTCCCCCACCTTCATCAACCTCTGCCAGCCATTTGAGCCAGGATCCCCGAACGCTATTCAGAAACGCTGAGCAACCAACCTGCAAATTCCTCCATCAACCTGCGAACTCCGAGCAATCATCAACACTACGACATCAACTAATCTGCACACCATGGCTTTCATCGCGTCTTCTACCAGGTAAGTATTATTCTGTTTATTTCATTTCTTTCTCAATTATTATTTATCAGTTTTGTTATCCCTGCCTCTGTCCCGACTCCCCCAGACTCTCTCAGACCCTGTCCCGACTCTCCCAGACCCTGTCTCGACTCTGTCCAAAACCCTACCCTAACCTTATCAGACCCTGTCTCGACTCTGTTCAGCCCTGTCCTGACTCTGTTCAGCCCTGTCCCGACTCTGTTCAGTGATGTCCCGAACCTGTCCAGACTTTCCCAGAACCTGCCCCTACTGACGCCGGTCACTACCCCGACCGATGACGGCACCTTAACCGACGTCGGCACCTTCCTAACCGACGCCGGCACCACAGAGACCGACGCTGGTGACTGTGCAAAACAGTGCTGCATATCAGGTACGCTCTTTATTTTTCTGTCATTTATTTCTGTCATTATCATCTACTTTCATCCAATTTTCTACTCTTTTTTATCAGTGGGTTGATATCCTTCTAGGGAGTCTTCGTACTTCTGGGATCGGGCGTTCGCCTGACAGCCCACCATATCTTTGACTAACATTTTTACGTGTTTTAGCCTTTTCCTCGCAGGTGTCATTCCTCCACAGCAAAAGAGGAGAATCTTTCAACGTCTGATTTCGATGTGCATAACTTTATCAGGTACTTCTAGCCTTAACCTTTTATTTCAGTTTCTTATTTCTTCTTTGAATGTAGAAAGCAATTTTGCATAGAATCATTCTGGCACGCCCGGTGTGACCCTAGGTCCTCCTTGGGTTCTTTCTTTCTTTCGTTCATTTAGGCATTAGGTTTCTTCCTTTTTGCCTCCTTTCATCTCTTCTTAAACGACATCATAAGCAAAACTAAAATGAACATTTCTTTCTTGCACTTTTAGACTAGCTAAACTCATATTCTTCGACTCTTTCTCCATTCGTCTTCATACGAACAAACACTTCAACTTGGACATTAAAACACTTTGCATTCATTTCTGTTTGCCTACATCTTTTAGACCACACATAGTAATTAAACCGCATATTGAATTAATCTAGATCACTTCATGTTACACGACCAAACCACCTGCATAAAACAAACATCTTAACTTACCTGAGACAAGGCCCGACTGGGATTTCATCCCCCAGCGGATACCTTACCCGTCCTGGTGACCCTACTTGGATTTCATCACCAAGGGGGAAGCCCACTCCGTTCTCTGGTGGAGTATAATCTCTAGGCGAGGTATATCTTGGCTAAGCGAAACCAGCTAACCACTGGAATCGTGAAGTGAGGGGAGCTTGCTCCTTAGCACCAGGCCACGTACCAGACCCTAACACAGACTTCTTGAGCACCATAACAAAACCCGAAACCATCCATAGACTTCTTCTAGGACCCGACTCACAAAGCCAACCTCCCCAAACACACATTCTAAGGCATAAGCCACTATAATCCTAAAAATTTTTACTTCTAGAATTTTAGGATCTGCTTGTGTCTTCATCTTTTTAGTTCTTATCTGCTTGTTTGAGCGTGTAAGGACGTTCTCTCTTGCCTTTTATGGTTTTGACACACAGTCAAACCAAGGCCCTTTTTGACCACTCTGGTCGTCAACTACTTTCGTCTACCTCATCTCTAACCCATCCTAT
This sequence comes from Torreya grandis, assembly GCA_037957365.1. Lineage (NCBI taxonomy): Eukaryota > Viridiplantae > Streptophyta > Pinopsida > Cupressales > Taxaceae > Torreya > Torreya grandis. The sequence continues at coordinate 412,831 of JARHVA010002885.1, read as the reverse complement.
CATGGAGTTCCACTCGAAAACTGAAAGAACTCCTACAGGACCGACCCTGACCCCGACTCAACTTCCCATCATCCCTGAAGGGGACCAGGATTTCAAAAAATTCTTGGACCTCAATACCACAGCCCTCCATAACTATCTCGTGAGAAACCCAACGCGAAACCTCTCGAGTGACATGGCGACGACATCGACACCATTCGCCTCCCAATCTTTTTTGACTCAGCCTTTTGCCCCAACCGTTAACTCAATCATGGCCAAAATGCAAAGTTTGGCCTCTTCGTCTATTTTTAGACCGACCTCCATCAGGGTTTCATTACCCCCTCAATCATCTACAAATCAACCAAGTTCTACATCGTATCAGAACTTGATTGTCTCGACCCCTTTCACTCTTGCGCCCACAAATGTAGGAGTGCCAACCTATCCCTCTACCAGTGCCGCTATTCAACCACCTTTGGCAGTGCCTAGTCAACTTATACCTTCGACCTTTATGACGCAACCACCCTTAACCTCTACTTCTGCCCCTGCAACTAGTCATCCGTACGTTGCACCCTTACTGGTACAACCGACTATGTCGTATACCTCCTCTAGCCTCTTTCAAGCGCCTTACAACCTAAGAGGCGCTCCATCCACCAATTTGTCAGTAGACGTCATCAAAATGCTGATGGATAAAATGTCCAGTCTCGAAGCTTCTATCTCCGGTTCAAATATTATCTCTTCATATGACCAGATTTACAACGAGCCCATTCATCCTTCTGTCCCTATTCGACCATACCCCAACCATTGGGAGCTTCCTAAATTTACTCGCTTTCAGAGTAAGGAAGACCCACAACAACATCTATGGGCATTCAGACATGCCTGCTACCTTATTGCCCACGACGATGCGTTATTATTACGCACGTTCCCTATGTCCCTTTCTGGCCCTGCCCTTGACTGGTATAGCTCCCTTGCCAGACATTCTATCTTTTCTTTCATTCAACTCGCTCAATTATTCGTTGACCATTTCTCAATCAATATCACTAAACAAGTCTCGATCACAGACCTTTACTCCATTAGGCAATTTGATGACGAATCAGTAGTTGATTTTGTCGCCCGTTGGAGAGACTTGATTAACCAGCTCTCTTTCTCCTTGCCTTAACCCGAGCTCATTGAGCTCTTTTCCTGAGCATGTGTCAGTCACATCTCATCTACCTTGCGGGTTCAAACATTCCACACTTTCGATGAGGCCTTCACCATGGCCCGAAAGCTTGAACTCCGCGCTATTGAAGAAGATAAGGTCAAATTGTGTAACGCTAACACAAGAACCAATGACCATTCTTCTTCCAGACCTTCTTCTGCCCACTCTCAATCTAAGGAGTCGGCGAACACTGTCATCTCTAGACCATCATCTTCAACAATAACTAACCAACCAGCATCTTCAACATTAGACTACATCAATAAACATTTTCAACATCAATCCATACAACGTCAATTCACTCCAATTGGAGAGTCATATGCCTCTGTCTTGGATAAACTCGTCAAGCGGGGGGTCCTCAATCTCCCTTCAATCCGACCACATCAATTCAACCCCTCAACACCTATCCCTGCATGGTACAGGGAGAATCACTTTTGTAACTATCACCGTGTCAAAGGCCATGATACGGATCACTGTCAAACTTTTAAAAATCTCGTCCAGGGCATGCTCGACAAGGGCAATCTTATCTTGGATAACCCAAATGCACCGCCCAACCAAAACCTTGACATCTTCAAACAACCTTTTCCTAATCACCCGCCTACTCAAGACAACATCCAAACCATGATCAATGACCCTCAAGACCATATACACACTGTCAACACTATCTTACCTCTTGTCCCTGACCAACCTTCTTCACAGGATGAAGAACCCTCTTCTCCTATTAGTCCTCCATCTATTTCTCCTATATTGGAGGACGCCTTAATCACACCTACACCATTAGCCCTACCTTCATCTAATGACCATACCTTGCCTACTCCTCAAGCACAAGCAGAAGGCACGATCATCCCTACCATCTGCCCACTTGAGGAGCCACCCTCTCTTATTTCTTCTCCACCAAGAGAAGACCCTATCTCTTCACCCATTTCGATTGAGGAAGACCCAGTCACGGTTTCCTCTTGCCCTTTGCCTGAGATTGTTATATCTCACTCACCTCCATCCACATCTAAACCCAAACTCGTATCTAACCTAGCCTCACACAATAGTGGCCCTCGACCCAAACTAACAAAGACCACTAGACCACATCGGAGGACTCCTCCCCCACCTTCGTCATTACCTTCAATCCTAGGCCCACATCCATCCACTTTAATAGGAGTACTGCCTACTCCCATCCTTCAGAGAGGCACGTCGCCTCCATTACTTCCTCATCCCATCAAACATATATCTCCCTCAAATCATCGACCAACGTCTCTTACACCTCTTAAACCAACGTCATCAACCCTCACTGCAATAAAATATCCAGACCCGTTAGTAGGTTCTTATACCTTACTGTTACGGCACTTATTGCAGTCATTTCACCTCAACCTTCCACCTCTCAAACCATATCATTCTCTCGGACCTAAACCACCTTGGTTCGACGACACTCGTATCTGTGCGTATCATCGCACACCTAGACACGACACGGAGCATTGTTGTGCCCTCAAGGTTGCCATTCGCCAATGTCTGGGGAATGACACCTCTCTTCTTGACCACGTTATCAAGCCTTCAACACCTCCCCTCTCATCAACTCTTGGATCAAGACCCTCTTGGTTCGACAACTCTAAATACTGTCACTATCATCATACTCTGGGACACGACACTGAGCATTGTTGCACTCTTAAAGCTGTCATTCGTCACCAACGGAGAAAGGATTCCCTTCTCATCAAGGATCCTCTAGACCTTCCCTCCCACAAATCATCAACACCAACTCATACCTCTCCAACCTCATCACCTAAATCGGGATCTCCACGCCAGGTTCTAGTTCCTTTGTCGCCTTTAACCCCCTTATTCAACATCAACACAGTCCATCTAACCACTAAACCTCAACCTACCTTAACCAATCCGTCAAACATTCTCCCTAGCCGCTGGGGGAATTCAACCTTCATCCAAACTTTGACCAATTTTTCAACACAGTCTCGACCACATATCAATCACTCTTTCAACTTAGCCTCAACCAGACTAGCAACCAAACATTTAACCCGACCTCAACCAAACATTCGACCCAACCAAAGACCAAATACCAACCAATCAACCCTCGACCAACCATTGACCAACTATCAAACGACCAAATCTCAATCAAACATTGACCAACCCTTTTTATCCACACATTCAACCAGTCTCAATCAATCAACGACCATATCAGTTAACTTCACGACCACTCATCAATCAACACGTGACCAATATGGAGCGAAGTAAATGAGGCAAGTTTGCTCCTAATTGGCTCGGACCTTTTATTTATCACGCACAAGTATGGATCAGGGACTTATCGTCTGTCTTCTCTTGATGGATGCCCAGAACCTGAGCCTCTTAATGCGTTGCATCTGCGACCATTCTATTGCTAGTCGAGTACTCGTCCACTTGACACTTAACTTGAGCTCATCCCTTGAGCAATCCTCATCCTCTTAATCCTACCTCCTTTCAACCCTATTCCTCTTAACAATTCCTATAATCCTTTTATGCTGTATGGATGCTTTGTCCTCATAAAAGGGAGTCCTTGACCTTCTATAATCTTGTCCATGACTCACATTTCTATCAAAACAAATCAAGATGTCAAAACATATCCATGGTCACTATATCAATATCAAAAAAAAAAAAAAAAAAAAAAAGCAAAAAAAAACAGACTGCTCCCTCGAAGGACAGCTATACTATCATTGTTGTATTACTAGACTGATCCCTCGAAGGACAGCTAGGCCAACTTATCAAACATTATTAAACAAAAATATAGACCACTCCCTCGAAGGATGGCTATGACTACTCTGGCAATAAACATCACTATTTTAGGAGCTTCCCGCATTGATCAGCTTCACAACCTGACCACTACAGCAAATGACATCTCTATGCAGGCTTCCCGCATTGATCAGTCTGCGTCAAAAAAAAAAAAAAAAAAAAAAAAAAAAAAAAAAAAAAAAAAACGAGTCACGGACTTGACTTGTAGTTGTCTCAGGGTCTCCTATAAAAAGGGGCAAAGTTATCTCTGCTCTTAAAACCCTCTTTCCTCCTCCTATTACCTACTCAAGGGACTTCGAGCTCACTTTAATGTCTAAGTGATTCGATTATCGCTCTAACATAACTATGGTCAACGACGTCACGCATGAATGGGGCTCTTGGTTCTCATAACCCCTATTTATGCTCTATTTTTGGTCCTTGTCAATAAAAGAGCAATATGCTTTTCACTTCTTCTGCACTTTGGTCACATTCACCTTCATCACTTGTCGATCAACTCAGCTCAACTCTCTTTTCAGACCATCAACATGACCTACCCTGTTCCCCTTAGTTTCTATGGACACCAATACACATGGAAACTATCGACTCGACCCAATTTATGTTAAGCATAAACCAATACTTGCTGAAGCATAAATAGACCTCAATTCATTTTTAGCATACATCCATCACGCATATGGAATATTGCTAGGGATGAAAAACCCCTCAACCAATGTTGCAGAATACACCATTTGGAAAAGGCTGCAACATCTTTTTTTTCCTCACCATCCCTTTGACCCTTCCTCCCTTCTAGGGAGAACTACATCGGCCTGAGGCCCTATCACCAGGGCTATGTAGGCAGCACTCAGTTGACATGGGGTCTTCTGGGGTTAGCTCGGCTGCATCCTTTCATCCATTCATCCATCCATCGACCACCAACCATTGGAGATCATGCCTATCTCCTCCGACCTCGACCACTTCCAAGACGTTGTTGCCTTGGTTGTTTTTGCATGTATGCTACCTCATGACCGGTTAGCAGAATTATGCGTAGACCTTTTTGGACCCTCACAAGTATAGGATCGCACACCGGTTGATCCGCACTACTTGTGACTTTTTCGCGTTTCTAGGAGCACTTCCTGAGCCCGGGATACCTGGAACGCGATGACCCATTTGGAGCTTCAGCTTAGATTGAGTGACCCGATCAGCAGATGACTAAATGCTGAGGCCTGGTTACTTCAATTTTGGCACTCCTCGACCCTTGACCTGCGACACTTTGGCCTGACCATCTCGTGCAGTGGTATGCGCGCAATCACGACCTTTGCAGCGTTCACCCTCACCCCTTTTTCATCCGCTCTTTATCAAATCAGCACCCGATTCCCGGTTCCCTTCCCTCGACTCCTGCTTTGAGGGGGAATACATCATCCTTACTCGGGGCATTTCGCTTCCTATTTTGTCTTGCAGTTCATTCGAACAACCAACAAGATGAAATCAACCTTATCCCTCACCTGGGGCACTCACTCCTATTTTTGTCTTGCAGTTCGTCCAGAACAACCAACAAGACAAAAAGGGGCAAATGTAGACACCGAAATCATGTCGACTCCCCTGGTCCTTCCCCGTCTTATTCTTCTTCGCCTATTGAACCCTTGTCGATCACTTGTTTCACCAACCTTGACCCTGGCAGCATGTAAAGATGAGCACAGAGCTAAAACTAGACTCTATACCCATTATGCATCTGCTGACGTCGGTCTTTACCCAACCGATGTCGCCGACGTCGGTCACCTATCAGCCGACGTCGGCAATCCTGCCGACGTCGGTCACCTTCCCCTGGTCCGTTATCAGTTACCATTCGGTTTCCCAAAATGGTTGATGAACCATTTCTGGAACCGTCCCCGTCCCCCGCCTTCATCAACCTCTGCCAGCCATTTGAGCCAGGATCCCCGAACGCTATTCAGAAACGCTGAGCAACCAACCTGCGAATTCCTCCATCAACCTGTGAACTCTGAGCAATCATCAACACTACGACATCAACTAATCTGCACACCATGGCTTTCATCACGTCTTCTACCAGGTAAGTATTATTCTGTTTATTTCATTTCTTTCTCAGTTATTATTTATCAGTTTTGTTATCCCTGCCTCTGTCCCGACTCCCCCAGACTCTCTCAGACCCTGTCCCGACTCTCCCAGACCCTGTCCCAACTCTGTCCAAAACCCTACCCTGACCTTATCAGACCCTGTCCCGACTCTGTTCAGCCCTGTCCTGACTTTGTTCAGCCCTGTCCCGACTCTATTCAGCGCTGTCTCGAACCTGTCCAGACTTTCCCAGAACCTGCCCCTACCGACGCCGGTCACTACCCCGACCGACGACGGCACCTTAACCGACGTCGGCACCTTCCTAACTGATGCCGGCACCACAGAGACCGACGCCGGTGACTGTGCAGAACAGTGCTGCATATTAGGTACGCTCTTTATTTTTCTGTCATTTATTTCTATCATTATCATCTACTTTCGTCCAATTTTCTACTCTTTTTTATCAGTGGGTTGATATCCTTCTAGGGAGTCTTCGTACTTCCGGGATCGGGCGTTCGCCTGACAGCCCACCATATCTTTGACTAACATTTTTCCGTGTTTTAGCCTTTTCCTCGCAGGTGTCATTCCTCCACAGCAAAAGAGGAGAATCTTTCAACGTCTGATTTCGGTGCGCATAACTTTATCAGGTACTTCTAGCCTTAACCTTTTATTTCAGTTTCTTATTTCTTCTTTGAATGTAGAAAGCAATTTTGCATAGAAACAGCCTCCTAGGCCTAATGAGATCAGTCTCAATCTATCCTCAATAGAAAAGTGCTCCAATAACTTTAGGAGCCATGATGCATCCACTAAATACCAAAACCTTGGATATCCCTGCAACAACCATAAAACAATAATAGATGTATTAAATCCTCCATGTCATTCATTATCGAAATAAATTCTTTTCAAATTTTAACAAAAATAAGCCTAAATTACTTTAATCTAGTCATTTTTCATGAATTTGACTTATTTTTTAGCCTACTCAACCCTTATATCCCTAAGTTGGTAATTATGGGCCTTTATATCACTCTTTCAACTGATTTAATGCATTTTTATACTATTATGGTCCCTTTGTCAAATACTAGGTTGACCAAAATTTCTTTATTTTGACCAAGTTGACTTAAAAAACCAAGTAAACCCTTTAATTTTTCCCTTCTTAGTAATAAGTTGATAGAGTGGATATTTATACTACATCAACAAAAATGTACTAAGTTGACAGTGTAGAGAACACTCCAGGTCAGCACATACCTACTAGGTTGGCAGTGTGGATTTTAGCAAATTTTAGCCTACTAGGTTGATTGGGTCAACCTAGTTGTTTTTTATTGTCGACCCCTTACAATTTTAGTAATAAATGCCTTTCGATAGTTATTACTTTAAAAACTTTAAACCCATTTCCCATCTTGGTTTTTCATATCCTTAAATTTTTTTTGGGTTCATTATAGTTCTTGGAATTTCTTTAAATTACAAATTTCTAAAAAATACTTAATTCCAATAAAATATTCAAAAACTTGTTTGAGATTCTTAGTTACCTACTTGTGTTGTACCTACTACCATCGTTGGGAGTCCCTATTGTATTACTTATTGTCTCCTTTCCATCCTCATTCATTTAGTCTCTTAGAGTTAATTTTCTCCCATAAAACAAGTCACACATAATAAATGACTTCTCTTTGACCTTATTTAAACTTACTTTTTCGAACATCTTCATCTTTCACATATTTTATATCATATTCCTTGTTTTACTCATATCTTTGTTTACACTACATTTTTCAAACCATAAAATTTTTTAGAATCATGATGACATATAAAATATTTTCCAATACTATATGCCTCTCTTCCAAATTTTTTGATTTTTAGCTATTTTTTACGCTAACTTTTATAGGTTCGCCTAGGTTCTTCACATTTGGGTGCCTTCACTTCTCTTGTAGTCTCCTTCTTTATCTACAACACTAAGGTAAGTAAAGTTTTTTTTTTTTTTTTTTAATTTAGTTTTTTCCTTTCATTTATCTTATTTTCTCCTTACTACATCTTAATTAGCATCAACATTATGTGTTATCATGTTCTATTCCTAAAGCACCATCCCATGTTGAAATCACATAACACATGATGAGATTAGGGAGGGGCATATGTATACACATAATATTTTAAAACTTTTATCACTTACTAGTACTTTGTATCTTGTAGGAACCCATCGAGTCTCATCTTTAAATGCACACCCTAAGGGGTCCATCGAGAAAGGGGTGGCTAGACCATTAGTGCTTTGTAAGATTGTTGTCCTTTTTACACTTGTTACCTACACACTTGTCTCCTAAAAACCATTTCCCTAATCTTTTTGTTCTCTATTTTACCCTCCTCAATGATTTACCACATTTTATACTCTTTTTCCTCACCTTAATTCCCTTTTATCAGTCAACTATACTTGGTCAACTAGGTTGACCCTGCATAGTTTTAGGTGATTTTCACTTAGGAACTAGTTTGGATCTTGGTTAAATTAGTTTAGACATAGTGAATTATTATCCAAAATTGTACTAGGTAGACTAAGTCAACCCTATTGACCAATATTTTTGGAAGGGTTTAGGGTCAAATCCACCTATATATACAAGTTGATTTCAGTATTATTTAGAGAAGAGAAGAATAAGTAAGATATATTGTACATCTTCTTATTAACCATTCTACTTGAGGAACAATCTTAGGGCTTCATAATTTCTTTGGAGATATGAATCTTGTCTTGTGGAGAAGTCTTTTAGATGCATTGACAGGTTGTGTATCCTAGACCTGATTTATCCTTGTCTTCCTTACATACCACAATAACCTCTTGTGAAGCACCTTGGCCAAGGGAGAGACTGGGGATTAGTGGGTTTATCTTCAAAGGTAAGTATTCCTAATTTTGTTCCTCTTTTCTAAAATAATATAAATATGAATTTTTACTTCTCTTTCATGCATCAAGATTCTATGTACATTGATGTGAGTATATGTCTTCTCTGCATGTTTAGTTTTATTGTTTCTAACCCCCAATTTATGCCAAAAGCTTTGGTGATCACTAAATTAGATTTAACTTTACCTATTATTAGTTTAATGAATATAAAACATAAAATTACCTTATTGTTATTACATGATTATGATTGACTATAGGCTTTGGAACCCTCCCTAACATAGTTTATTATGGTAACACATCCCCTAATTGGGTCTAGTAGATCCCCATATTTGTTATGTTCCTACTTAAAAAATGTGTCCCCAATCAAAATTATATGGTATTGTCTATCTTATCCAAGTTAGAATTGATTTATAGACATGATGCATTTCTAATTACATACACAAGCAAGTTGCTTTCTCAAAAATCCATGTCATTTTCATTCACTTTTATCACTTAGATCCTTATCTTATCCTACCATCCACATCATTTCAAAACCATAACCAACTCATCATACCTTACTGGCTCTTAGTTTGAGGGTGGCCCATGAAAAGCCTCCTAATTTTTGTCTTGTGGCTAGTTTTAACACACCACTCAATAAAAAGGGGGAAATATAGACACTAGATTTATAAACCATGAGTATTTAATGATAGGTGCATTATGATTGAGTATAATATCCTAAGATGGGTTAAGTTTGAAATGTGGTAGAATCCTCCAAAAATCTATAATTTGGATCATAACTCTTAGAGGTTTGAAACCCCTCTCAAACATCTTAAAAGTATATACATAAAATATAACTTAAAAGTATAATGAAGTAAATGTCTATATATAAATGTCAACTTATACTTTTATTAATTCAATGTTCATTTTATGTATATACTACTTGATTCGTCCATGGTAATTACTTTTACTAATTACCATTGTAATTATTTTAACCACCCATAATTCTAAAATATCTAAACAAAATCCATTATAACAAAGAAAATAAATATCCTTAATAACTTACTCATAAGCAACACCTGTGTATACAACTTAGATTTCTATTTATCTATTTTATTTCATTTTTAAAACCAACTTAGACTGGACTTTGGTAAAAATTAACTTAATCATCAATGATTCTCAAAATTGATGTCGATCATGTACGATTGATATCAATTATATAAATCTTCATTTTGCTTATTACCAAGGATGGTACATTTATTCCCAAATACTACAATAATTATCCCAAATAATTATATGACATTACTCATCTCTCTCTTAGTAGGCTATCTTGCAGTAATCAACTTTCAAAATCCCCTAACAAGCCCAAATTTAGAGAATTGAAAGCATTTTTAAGGTAATATTGTTTTGTTATTTAATCATAATTTATAGATTTTTGTTATATTTTGTATCCATGTTAAGCATCATTTAATCCTTAAAATCTCTTAAACCATGTTTAAATCACATTTTAATCCCTATTTTGTAAGTATTTCTTATTCTTCCAAAATCAACATCAATCCTGCATGAATTAACCATAATCCTTATTAAAACTTATCAATCAAAAACCAAATCAAATCTAGTAGCATATTAAGAAGGCAAATCCAAATATTTGATTTGGTATTATTATTTGCTTTCTGAAGTATGATCTTGAGAGGATCCTCCTACAATAAGTCAACAAATGCATGAAATAATAAAATTATAATATGAATAGAAGCACTAAAGTGATTATATTGATCGTAGACCACTTCAAGGGGGAAACCTCCTTTAAGCAAACTCAATACAAATAATTCTTGGATGCCTTCAATGGCCTCAACACTTATATATGAATTATAATCTAAGAAGCTACTATTTCCCATGAATGTGGGATAAAACAAAATGCTCACAGGATGACTTACAAAGCATATACATCTATAACAACTACTAAATGAATAAATTAAAGAGAAGAGATATCATGGGTTCATAACATTCCCTCCCTCTTAGAAAAGGATTTGTCCTCAAATATTTAGATCTAGGAATTGGTGTTGAATCTTAAATAGTTGTTCTTATGTTGCATCCTCTTGTTGCACATCATGTCATTGAATTAAAACCTTAATATGGAGTGGGAGTGAAGTTGGCATGTGTGCCTATCCAAGATTACATCCATATTAACAAGAATAGATCTTTCATTATCAAGTTTAGATAAAATAGTTTATACTTGATGTTTGTACCAATAAATTTCTTCAAATAGAGACATGAAATATTGGGTGAAATTGAGAAGAAGGTGGGAGCTCCAAATTATAATTGACCAACCTAATATTCTAAAGAACCTTATAGGACCCATAGAACTTGGGAGATAGATTATGATTCCTTGCGGAAGCACTAGATGACCCTTATATTGTAGAGAAGCACCATCCCAAGAATAATGAGATACCATTGAGGGGTTAGTGGCCAACTATTGAATGATTTGAGATAATGAGGATTCATTGACATACCCTTACTATATAGTGTCTAACCAATTTTGAATAGGCATGGAAATCACTAAAATTAAAGCTTGATCCACAAAAGTATGAAACAGAGCATCATCCACAATATTATATTTACCTTTCTTGTAAGTTATCTCATAGTCATATAAAATGAGTTTTTTGACCCATTTCTATTATGATGGGTTAGAGAGATATTGTTCCAAGAAATATTTTAGACTTTGGTGATTAGTTTTGATGCAAAAATGGTTACACAATAGGTATGGCTACCACTTTTATACTGCATCTAAAATGGCCATCATTTACTTCTCATAATTAGATAGAAATAATTCTTAGTGGAAAGGGATTTGATAGTGAATGCAATGGGCATCCTTCTTAGAGGATAAAAACACCTAATCCATTATTGTAAGCATCACTCTCAATAGTGAAGGTTTTGGTAAATCTAGCATAGCTAGAATAGGTATAGTACATGTAGTTTGTTTCAATGCTTCAAATGTATGCTTAACAACTTATGTCCAAGAAAAATCATAATTTTTCAACATATATATTAGTGGAGATATAATATTCTCATAATTATTGACAAAATTATGATAGTATCCAGTTAGCCCTAAAAAATCATAGAGGCTCTTGAGTGTCTAAGGATGTAGCCAATTTATCATAGAAATTATTCTTTTAGGATCCACTTGAACCCCTTGGGATGAAATAATATGCTCAAGATACTCCACTTTGTCCTAGCCAAAATTACATTTGGACTATTTTACACAAAGATGATGGTTAGAGATATGTTGCAATGCGAGCTCCAAATGTTGGAGATGCTTAGACCATGTTTTACTATAGATGAGGATATCATCGAAGAAGACCAAAATGAATTTTCATAGGTAGGGCCTAAATATTTTATTCATCAATGCCTATAATGTTGAAGGAGCATTATCAAGGCCAAAGGTCATGACCAAGAACCCATAGTGACCATCATGCATGCAAAAATCTATCTTAGGGATATCATCCTCATGAAGCTAGATCTGGTGATATCTAGAGCAGAGATCCAACTTGGAGAAAAAGTGAGCGCCATGAATATCATCAATAAGATAATGAATAATAGGGATTGGGAACTTATCCTTGATTATTACTTGATTAAGTGCATGAAAATCAGTGTAGAGGTGCCATGACCCATATTTTTTTTTGGATAAGGAGAACTAGGGAGGAATATGGGTTGGTACTATAGTAAATAATGCCTTATTACAGTAAGTCTAAAATGAGCATCTCAATATCATTATATTGATAAAATGGGTAAAAATAAGGCCTAATGTTGGGAGGAACACTTCTTTAAAGGAGATAAAAACAATGGTCATGTGGTCATGAAGTTGGTAATCCCACTAGTTTGACAAAGACACGTGCATACCTATGTAGAATGGATTGGAGGTTAGAAGTCATAATGGAGACTATTGAGGGTTGAATTTAAATGGAATAGAGATGGGAAATAACACCATATGAATTATTCTTAAGAAAATTTTCCATGTGATATAAACTTATGATTATGAGAGATCTAGGTTGTAAGCCTTTTATTGTGTGTTTTTCCCATTATCTAAAAACAACATCCAAAGTTCAGAAAAATCCCATAAGATGGGTCCAAGTCTGCATAACCAATGGGTTCTCAAAATAACATCACATCCACCTAAGGTCAAGGCAAACATTTTAGAGTGAAAGGTATAATCTCCAATAGAGATATGCACATTATGTCACTTCCCTTTGCAAGGTAATGTGCCCCCATTAGCAATCATGACTTCAAAGTGAGAACAAAGATGGATAAAATAATCATCCTATTTGGTGATTTGAGGTTCAATGAAGTAATGAGTGATACCTAAATCAATGAGTATTGTGAGAGGGATATTTTTGAAGTAACCCCTAACCCAAATGGTTGATGGGGTAATGAATCTTGCTAAGGCATGGAGAGAGATATTTGGTTGGTCTTCTTGAGAATCAGGTTAAACAAATAGTTGAGCTTCTTTTGGATCATCTATTGTATCCTAAACATCTTCCCAATCTTTATTTTTAGTTTGAGAGTTCACATCTAATAGGTAATTTTTTTTGACACATCAATGTCCTCGAGTGAATTTATCATCATAATTATAACATAGTCATTTTTCTCTACGATCTTGCAAAACCCAATAAAGGGGAAATTTATGATTTATGGGAATTAGGAGTTAAATTGAGATATGGAACCTCAAGGAAGAAAATATAGGGAATGGAATTTTAGGTGTTTAAGTAAATTTTAGGGATAAAAGGGGCTATAAATATATATATATATATATATTATAAAAAATTTTAAAAAAATTACTCTTTCTATTTATATTTATGTTATTGGTTACTATGCTCTAGAAAACATGTATACTGGGAATATGTTGAAACAAGTCCATAGATCTTCTATGGTGATTTTATGATACTCTATTGGTATTTTTGATACTCTATTATTAATATTATGAAACTAATAGAAATCAAACCTAAGTTTCAATGGCTATCTAAGGGTTTAAATATATCACTTTGGCCACCAATGCTATCTAAGTGAGTACCACTCTCCAAAAAATTTCTAGCCATAGATTTATCTCTTAGTGATATCTCTTGGTTTTCCTCATATATAGTAACTAATCAATTAGGTAGGGTTTATTTCCCTTTAATTATTAGGTCTTCTCAATGGGCTAGCTACTTTGGGATTATTATGGTACTCCTCACAATTAGTTTTAGGGATTTCACCCAAGCACTTCCCATAGTTATGAAATTAGGTTTTACCCTGATCTGAAAAAGATTATTGTGATGCATAAAAAAGTTATGCATTATAATAGAATTAAGAATTTTTGAGAAAAATACTATAAATAAATTATGCATTAGAATATATTTTAAACTTTATTAAAAAAATTATGGCCCTAAAAATCACTTTGATACCAGATGAGAGGATCCCCCTACAACAAATCAACAAAAATGCATGAAATAACAAAATTATAAAATGAACAAACGCACTGAAGTGATTATATTGATCACAGATCACTTCAAGGGGGTAACCTCCTTTGAGTAAACTCAATACAAATAATTCATGGATGACTTAAATGGCCTCAACACTTATATATGAATTATAATATAAAATACTACTACTTCTCATGAATGTGGGATAAAATAAAATGCTCACAGGATGACTTACAAAGCATATGCATATATAACAACTATTAAAGGAATAAAGTAAAGTGAAGAGATATCACATGTTCATAATAGATCTCCTATCTTTAAATAGACATATTTTATCTATTAAACAAAATTTTATAAATCTCTTTTATCATTATTATATTTATTTACTTAATTTCTAGATAGCGGGATGATATCCTTATAAGGAAGTGTACCACTTCTTGGGACTAATCTCAAACTAGATAACCCACTCATTTATCCTATTAATAAATATTTTTTGACTTTTCTCTTGTGTGCAGTTAATACTTATTAGCCAAAAAGGAGTTCCCACTTCATTGGATCAATGGTGCACAACCTCCATCACATGTATCCCTTTAAAACCATGTATCACAATTTCTATTTTTAGTAAGTATATTTTTTAATAAAAATGAACAAAAATATACTAAAATAAATAGATTTCATTACTTTATCACAAGTTATTTAGGGTTGTGTTAACCTAAGGTTTCATCTCCTATCATCATACCAACCACACTCCACAATGGGGTATATAAATGGGCACATGATACTAGGATTGAAAAATGGCTAAGTGGTTAGCCTTCCAATCCTAACAAAAACCTAGTTTAGTTCACATTAACCATCAGATTTCACTAAATAATACAAATATGAAATTATTATGTAATGGACTAGACCTTTACATAGAAATTTAGTGATTTCAAATCAAATTGATGTGATGCACCTTTATGTTATCCATACTTGAGACCATTTAGATCATTTTAAAAAATATAGATTTTAGTCAACCCCACTTTACCATGGAATATCTTGCCAAATTTTTAGTGCTTCATACTCTAAGTTTGTGCCATGTAATAATGCTTGAGAGATAGAGGGGTGATTAAAATCTCTACCTACATGCACTCTTTTATTTTTGGATTAAAACTTAATTTATTTTGAGCATTTATATATCAATGGAAATTTTGGTAGAAGCTACAAACCTTGTTAGTTTTAAGGATAGGATGTGTACTTAGTGTTTTTTCTATTTTATTTTAGTACCATGTGCCTTTAGGTCTAAAATTGTTTGTGTTAAAATTCAAAATTAGTTTATAACTTCAAATGTTGTACACCACTTTGAACTAAGATGTGTTACTTTTCCCATTTTATTTCAAACATTTGTCTTAGATTTTATTCCAAAACCATTTATGTGCCCCTTATTTAATGGAGTGTTGTTATGTTAATTTTATTTCAAATATTTATATTGCATTTTATTCCAAAACCATTTGTGTGCCCCTTATTTAATAAAGCATTGTTACACTATTGATTTTGTTTTAAACATTTGCCTTGGATTTTTTCTAAAATCACTTTCTTTACCACTTATTTGAAATAACATTGTTAAACTACCAAAATCTTTCCAAAACACTTACTTTATTTTAAAATAATTTACAAAACTATTAATGCCTTTTGTTTCAAAACATATGGTTATAATATCCATTTTATTTTAGCCTTTTTGTCTTAGAAAATTTGAGTTTTTTATATTAAATTTGAAATTTAATTTTGCAAAGTTAAGATCTTAAACTAATCAGGTCTACACCAAAGCCTCATCTAATTTGGGCTTAGGTTATCTACCTATTACATTTTGTTTATGTTATTTAGATTGATTTATTATTTGGTTTAAAAGACCTTTGCCTAGACTTAGAGGTGTTTTGTTGTGCTAAGTTTTGTTTGGATGTGCCTTGTTTAGAGTTTGTTGTGCCAAGTTTCAAAATCTCATAGTTCTATTTACCAAGAGTATCTTATAAGCCAATTACCAATTAATTTCTAAGAAAATTACCAAGTTATTCTAAGCCAATCACCATAGAATTAGATTATTTTCACGTCCTTTCTTGTTTACCAATTTTATCTAAACCAATTACCTTAGATTAGTATGATTTCAAGCTCTTTTTCTTTAAATTAACATTTGCTTCCAAGTCTAGTTTCATGAATTTTTACCAAATACTACCATTGTTCTCCATGCTAATGATTATAACCACCTTTAGGAAAATCATTAATATTTATAACCTAGTTTATAAGTCTACCTTTGTGCCATGTGACCAAAGACCTAACACCTTTCTATTTGATGTTTGACCTAGATTGAAATTATTCTGTCTTGCCTAAATACCCTTGCTAGTGATTACAACTTCCTTTGGGCAAATTAGAGTCTTATCCATAGACTGATTTTGAGTTTTCACTCTACCTTTTTCCTTAGAACTAAATTATTTTTTTCACATTTGGACCTCTTTTTACATAGCTAAAGTTTGTTTGCCTCAGACCTCAACTATTTTTCACATTTAGACCTTATTTTTCAAGAGACCTAGTCATAGATACAAACATGCCTCATTATACATGTAGTGGGACCATATACAATCCGTATTATGAGAACTTTTTCACTAGTTACCCATTTTTTCAAGAAATATATGGTGATGATATAGCATATGATATGAATCCATATCCATCTTATAATATTCCATATGTTGAATAAGGGAAAGACTGACTAGCATAATACTTGTTTAATGTTCCATCCTATTTAGGCCAAGATTAAGAATAAATGGAATAATACCTAGATAAAATGACATTTATTATTGAACAAATCCAACAAAAATAGCCCCACTATGTAAAAATGCCAAAAAGTTATGACTCATAACTATTTGATCACCATTTGATAGAAAATAAAGATTAAATTATAAATATGGTAGTAAAGTAGGATCCAAATTACCACCAAACTTTCCACATTAAAGTATATCTAATTTAATTAGAATACCTACCAAGATGCCTTGTAACCAAAAAAATTAATAGGCATGAACTAGTTACAATAGAACTTTAGTGACAATACCTCAATAAGGCCAAAGTGTGCTTAAAAAGGGAAAGATCCAATGAATGATCAATTAAAATAGGTATAACAAGCATACCAAAATTATCTTAACCTAGCTTGGAACTTTAATGTAATGTCCATTTCAAACATGCCACTTAGATAGTTAGTTTTATTAACAAGGCCATAAATTGATTCTTTAAGCTATGTAAATAATAACATAGACCCCTTTAGTCAAAACACACTAGTAGGAGACATGTAAAATGTCCCAATTATTATAAAAGAAACTACATCTCATATGGAAGACCTCACACAAAATTTAGTAGATAACACACAAGTACATTCCAATGTGAACCAAAGTGGGTCTAATATACCATAGAGCAACAAATAATATATTCCTCTATCTAATACCTCAAGTGGCTTACAAAAATAAGGGACAAGTATGCCTAGCTCCCAAATACAACAAAAAACATCCACTCCTCAACTAGCTACTTCTTATAAAATGCAATAAGGGGAAATGAGCCAAAAATAGACCAACATATTACCTCAACAAGTGATGAACACTACACAACTCCAACAAGTGGTAACTAATGTTTTGCCATCATAAAAATAGGCTAATATACATAAAACATCACAAACATTACCTAATCCACAATGTGTCTATATTGGTCAACAAAAAGTGTTGATTTATCAACAAATAATATCTAACCCTCAATAAATTCTCAATTAATAATAGGTATTTACCCAAAAATAAGGTCCTAATGTATAATAGGTACTAGGTTCTAGGAAATAATTACCTTTTACCCAATAAGTACCGTATATATAATAGTGACATAACTTTCAACACCTTCAATAACAAGGCTTTAGCCAATAAAGGGTACCCTTTATGCAGTAGGGTTTGATGAGTAGATATAAATTTCCCACCCAAAACCAAAAATACTAACACATTCCACCTAGCTAAATGGATCTATTGTAGCTAAAATTTACCAAATAAAGCCATGTTTCTAACCTTGGCTAAAGTGTTTACTAACAACAATGTATTCCATATCAAAAATATAACACTAATACATGGATATGTTTTGTTGGTTATTCAACCAATCAAGCAAACATTCCATAATATATCATTCCTTCATACCCTAGCCAAGGTAATCCACCTTTCACCATGTAACCTTAACCACAATAGGCCAAGCCATCCAACTTTCTAGCCCAAGAGATATAATAAATGAAGGATGAAAATCAAGCTATTCAAACTAGGAAGCAAAAAAAGAAGTTCAAACTAGATGAAATCTTCTTGTATTTATTTAGCATCTAGATTAGCTCCAAATACCTTTTCTTTTAGGTTATGTGCCACACAAATTTGATATATATAAGTGAAAAGGAAACCCCAAAGAGCATTTTAAATAATTCTTTGTTGCTTGCCAACCAGTAGCCTATAGTAACATATATTTGCTTCTCCTCTTTCCAAGAAGTTTAGCTAAATAAGCCTTAGAAATGCTTCTTAAGATAATGAATAATTATTTTCCAAACTTTCATGACCTTCCCAATAAGTTTATATAACATTTCTCATATAATATTAAACATGAGATTAGAGTGGTGGATTTGGGCCAAGTGAAATAGAGAAATGGTGAAAGCCTTGTTGCTTAATTATAATGATGGAGGGCACTTGCTAGCTAGTTCACTCATAATTTACCAAACAAATAATTTTCTATGATATTTAGTCAGAGCCTACATAGAGAGATATCCTATCATATCAATTTAAAATGTGCTCACACATTTGAAAAGGTTATTAAGAAAAAGATACAGATAAAAAATGCCCTTATCAATAAATGGATTATCATTTTTTCTTATTCCAATTAGAACAAGAGCCAAAACAACCATCAAGGCCAATAATAGAACCAAAACCAAATCCATAACCAAAACCCTATTCAAATAATGGATTCAATGCTAGCTTATGCCAATACTAATGAAGTACCAAAGGACTATTGTAGACTAGAATTTCACCCTAGATAAGTCAAGTATACCTTCTCAATTTTAGGAAAACATGGAATTATCTCCATTCATAGACAAGCCACTAAAAGAGAGAGATCTCTAGGTTTGAAAGGTCTAGACCCTTTGATTTGTTTCTTAGGATCACACTACACTAAGATAATCACTATTGGAGATGAAAATGGAAGAAGGAGAGATAAAATAAACTAATGTTAATGAGGTGATATACCAAGACAACTCCACACAACACACTTGCAACTACACTTAATAAACAAGACTACTCAAACTAAATTCAACCCTATGTCCTTCTGGCATAAATATTTCTCATAGAGGTAGATTTCTATACCTATCTAAAGGTGTGTGAAAATAAGATAGGATATAAGAAACTACTATTACCTCTCACACTTTATGACACACTTAAAATATAATACACTTTATGAAACCTGTTAGAAGAGATCTCATTCACACAAACATGAAAGAGTAGACATGAAAGCAAGGAGAGAATTTTCATCACTTGAAAACCACACAAACCACTTAACACATTAAATTAGAAGATTTTAGAAAATGAAACTGACTTATAAAAAATTCAAGGAAAATGAGGTGTCAAAACCAATAGGGCTTTAACATACCAATTGTGGATCCATTACAAAACCAAAAAGTCTAGAATATATAGACCTAAGAGAAGAGAGAGAATAAGAGTAGATAAAGAGTCACAAGACTAGGCATAAAACTTTAGAAACTAGTTATAAATCCATGGAATGAAGTGGAAAAGAAGTCAGGAGACTTTTATGAACATGTGTCAATTTCAAATAGAGAACCTTCCTTAAGTGTGTGTAGACCTTTTATTGTCTTGCTTTGAAACTTTCATCATGATGGTGAGGAGTGCACTTGAATGTCAAAAACTTCCATAGGGATCATTTACATATATGATATGACATGAGAAGTTATACAAGAGTTTAATGCATGTCATTTATGTTAGAGGTATAATCACTAAGATAGGGGTGTAAATTAGTGAGCCCAGATATTTCAATTTTAATTCCAAACCTTTAAAATTATTAGACAATCAACATATATCAACTTGATCAAGAAACATTAACAAGAGAGATCATTCATTCAATGCATACATAAGATCAAACATATAACACATAGTTCCTATGGTAAACCCTCATGGGGATTAAAACCCACTCTCAATCCTCTAACACATGGACTACTTATCCTATAGTAAATTACAAATAAGATAGTAGTTAACTTGTTTAGACTAAAAAAACTTGATCAAATCCTTTAGACCAAAGGCCTTAGTGAAACACCTATTTCATAAGGAGAAACTATCCCTAAGGAAGATAAAGTCCTTTAAACCCTCCTTTGAAAACCACCACCTTAGTACTAATGTCTTCAACACTTGATTATGGATCTCTGATTATCTATCCCTTGCACAAAATCCCTTTATATCTCATACAATCCTTTTACATAGACATGCCACAATCTCTAGTTTTCTTCACTCAAACTATTCTCATATGCATACTCAAACCTCTTCACATATCTTCAAACTACAAGATCACTATTTTGACATTAAAAATATGACTTACAAGTCATACACATAATAAAAAAAACTATTATAATCATCAACACATCAAGATTCACATAGCCTATCCTTTTTTCTTTGATTCAATGCATACTATTCTCACACAAGCCTTGCACAAGTCTCTCTCAAGTCTCAAACATGCATACCACAATTCTAGAAACCATGTCATTTGGTTTTACTATTTATAGATAATTCCTAAATTATCAAGTCAAAAATATTTCCTTGTCAGCCATAATACATGCCTTCACCCTTAAGGCATCTTACATGGGTCACACTTAAGCACAACACACTTTCAAATAGGCATAAGTCACCTTTTAGGTCATATGAAGACCCATTCACCTCTTTGACAATTCTTTGAACAAACTAAGAATATAGGACCACTTAAAAATGCATGTAACCAATATAGATGACCCATTTGACATCCTCAAATGATCATAGTCACTAATACATTCTTCTGCTAGAGCATAATTTGCTCAAACAACATTTTATGCACACCATCACCATGAATGAACATAAAATCAAATTATTAAACATTTTTCATAATCTGTATAGATTTATCACACCTAAAAAATACATACATATGATCTTCATGGTGTCTAAAATACTCTCTAATAACTAAGTCATCATGAAACATCAAAACAACATCAATACAAGCTCAAATATCCTTCTTGGGTCTTTAACAAATGAACGTCAAACACATAATCAAATTTGAACCTTAATATCTTTGACTGTACACACTTTTAGATATTCAAATATATATTTATATAAGTGCCTTAGATTCATCTATAAATTCACTTTCTACACCATGAGAAAATTATACATAGATCTAAAGATAGGGCCCAAAAACTAGAGACTGGTCTTTCCTTTGCTAAATTCAAATATTTGAATAGAAACATTCAAAATTAAACTTCAAACACTATTTTATCATCTCATGTCCTGACAACTTAGATGAATCATGTACCATTTATATTTTTATAACATTAACTCATAGTATGTCAAATCCAAATGTTAAACTTCAAACATTTATCTCATCTCGTGTAATCTTGGAATCTTCACCACATACACATCATTGATCTTCTGCATGTGGCTCGATCTTTATTTATGTTAATCATTGGAAACTTTGAATATATATATATATATATATATATATATATATATATATATATATATATCTCAATAAAAACCATTGATATATATATATATATGAACGTTTTCTCACCATTATATTTTATAATAAGCTCAATCTTAATCTCTACTTGATGTTAAACATTGAATAGTTGACCTCATCTCATTCAATATTGAAATCTTGACTCAATGCACACCATCGATCTCATCAAATTATCTAGGTCCTTATCATGTATTTTTCACCATTAAATAAATCTATATGATCACCTATGATCCATAGGATCTCCATTTGGTCCTAGTCTTTACCCTTCACAAAATTTACTATGGGGACCATTGCAAACTGCCTAAAAGGCCAATTTTGATCCTTAATAACTTTTGCTTTGATCAATATCACAACCTAAAACTTGATCCATATGATATCCTCACATAATAAAATCCAACCATGTGTCAAAATTATATTGAAACCTTTATGCATGAGATATATGACTCCATTAATCTTCTCACTCAAATTATTTTGCCATGGAGCCAATAATGCCAAGTACTTGTCTGGAAGGCCAACTTGCACATGCATATATTTAGATGTGCCTCATTACATGATCTGAAATTTAGTGAAAACTAACTAGTCATAGAATTAAACAAAACCATATTATCAAATTCTCCTAAAACATTCACATGTGCAATATATGCCATCACAAAACTACTTACTCGACTCTTTCTTACCTCATGCAAATTTGGCTATGTATGGGAAAACACTATCAAACTACTTGGGAGAGAAAATTTTCACTTGAATATCTTATGTCATGATTCATTTCATGTTTTTAAATTTAACACATAGAAAATAAGAATAGATTTTATCACAATCATATGACCAACTCCCCCTGACTCATCCACATGTGGCAATGGTGATGTCAACAAACTACCTATTCAAATTTTTTGTTACTAGACCCAAAATGTCTAGATGAAAATAGTGATCAACCAAATGAAATACACACATTCAAACAAGCACTCAAATAATAAAAATCTTATTATATTACCCCTTTCACATTATTAATACTCCATACTTATCCTTGATCATCTCTAACCATGCCAAAACTGAAGATCAACCAAGCTTCCTTCAAGCATACTAGGACAAGAAAATTACAACTTTGTCATTATCACATAGACTATCAAGGTAATTCATCTACTCATTTGGAAACCTTAATGACATTTCCATAACATTATTTTTAACTCTCCAAAAATCTCCCCCTTTGTCATTGATGTCAACACCCATTAGAAAACAATATACAATACACCTTCCTTCTCTCTCTTCAAACACTCCCAAAATAGGAACTTTCTCCCCCTTTGACACAATGATAAAGTGGGCACCAACTGATCCTAAGGACATAAAAATACTATCAACAAGAAGAGACCATCTTATAAATATATTACAAACTCCCCCTTACCTTGATCTTACCTCATCTTTCCTTGATAACTTCCTCATGCTCCATGCCAACATTCTCTTCAACCAAGCATTGAAACCAATGAAGAAAGAACATGCAAAAAACTAAAATTGAGATAAATCACCAAGAAACATCTAATAGGGACTCCACCTAAGATATTTGAGCCATTTCACCCCCTGAGCATCTTCAGATCTCCACACACCATGAAGAACCACCATACAAGATTACTAGCCTTTTATCTCAAACCACCTCAAGGACCACCATCAAAACTTCATACCACTAAAAAATTAGGAAACATGCACTAAACCAACCTAAGTACTAACCTTTAAATACTCATATATTTCTCTTTTGGATAACTTGATCAAAAAGCATCAAATCTTCATACTAGGCCTATTTAGACTCTTTGTAGACCTACCTAAAACTTGTAGAGCACATAAATTTTAGTAGACACATCATCAAGACATAAAACTTAATATCTAGAGCACTCATATATTCCCCATCAATCAAACCAATTTTAAACACCTATCTCATCTTCTACAACATACTTCTTTCACAAACCTACTACCTAATTAGGCCTTTAAATTAACAAAAACATGAATAACTTGATAACCATAAACCTTCAAATATATATGAAGCATGATTTGAAAACACATTTAAATGATTTAAATAATTAATAATACTTAGATCTCATCTCATAATACATACCACTTTTCTAGTAAATCTCAAAACCCTAGAATCTTAAGACAAATATAGTCAACAAACCTCCTTCTAGTCAACACCCACTTCTAAAACTTATTGTACACCTAGAGATAACTATTTCACACTTTTATACCAAGTTTTGAGCTTCCACATCTTTGGTAACCCATACATCCTATAACCCAATTTAGGATCAGCATACTCTTAAGCACAAACTGAGAAACCCAAGAGTAAACAAAAATCTCTATTTTGATTTCAACATAAATTTAGACCATAAAAAACCACCTAAAGCATGATATAATAAGGTCAGCAGACCTTTCTATGCAAAAATATCATCTTAAAAAATCACAAATCCTCTTTTACCACTTGAAAAAATTTAATCTAACCCTGTAGACTGACCATATATAGCTATGACATCACTCTGATATCACCACATCATCTCTTTCACTTGGACATACCTGCTCCAAATGAAAATACTCATATCTATCCTTCTAAGACCTCTAAAAAACACCACAAAAATATTTTTTCTCCACTGATGAAGTATCTTAAAAATCATAGATAGAGACATCCTTTGCACCACAATGCTCTAAAACAAAGTGAAGCTAGGAGTGGCCCACATCTCCTCAATAACCACTAGAATCCTCTTTTAGCTATAAGATTTCTTTATTTTTCTTCTTCTTCTCAATATAAACTATGACAAATAGTTCCTTTTCTATATCACTCTCCTCTTCTAAGATATAATTGACAACACATGGAACAACTATGGAATCTTGACATAACTTTTCATTTGAAGAATCAACCTTACAGATCTAAACCTCATCACTAGGCACTAAAAATAGATGTTATTTATATGAAAAATTCTCAAATATGTCATGATGTTCAATTATATCCATACACATCTTAGGACTAGCCTCAATTAGTACCTTGGTCTTTTCCTTGAGCTTATTCTCTTCATTTACAACATGAGCAGACAATGAGAACCCTTGGCACTCTTCACCTTCTATAGCATTCTCCACCATAATAAATAGGTTACTTGGAGTTATAGTCTTATCATGACTCATACTTACCGCCTTTGGTTTTTATGAGCTAACTTTTCTTATTTGTTTCACTCTTGGAGCTTGATTGAACCTATTCTGATTTGTAGACCTTTGCTTGTAGAATTTAGCAATATGACCAATATTTTTATAGTTGTAGCAAGTAATAATGCTTGATAGAAAATCAAATTTTCTTACCTTAAATGGAAAATATTTCTCAAAGTGTCCCACATTATGATAGTTTAAACTCTCAACCTTGTTTACACCTTTTTATTCATGACCCCCATCATAGTCCCATGAAAGCTCATTTGTAATAGGTCTTCTACATTCTCTATGTCTATGCCCAAACTTATTACAAGAATAATATTAACCATTGAAATTCAGATAAATCATGGGATTTTTTTATCTAATCTGATTTGTCTTCATTCTTCCAATACCTTCATTCTTTATCTGATGATTTGTCTTCAAATTATGATTATCCTTGTTCACATTAGTCTTCATTTTATCTTTAGTTGCATTCTCTAGGTTCTTCTTTGTGTCCAAGACCTGATCTATCATTTGCATTCTTTTGATCATTTATAATTTTATCTATATTAATTAAGCTCATTTAAAATCTCACAAATGACTTCACCTTACTAGATGTATTCTCTAACTTAGATCTTAATTACTCATTTTCAATTACATACCTTGAACATTCATATTCTTTAGCTTTTAGGCTTATAAATAGGATTCCCAATTGACAATCGAGATGCTTGACAATATCTTCATGTTCCTTGGTGTCTTCATTCTTGGCTCAAATAAACTAAATCTCTCCTTGAATTCTTTGAGTTTATATTTCATATTCATATTGATCTTCTTATCAATCTTTAGTTCTTCAAGAGCATGCATCAATTCATTTGTAGAGTTCACCTCATTTTTATCATCATATGAATCATCTGAAGCAATTGCCTTCCTTATCCATGAATAGATATTTATATTTAATAAGAACATCATCTTCATGATCATACTCTAAGTCACTGACTTCACTCTCATCTGATGAGTTGCAATCTTCTTTGGTGTAGAGACTCTTCTTGTCTTTGAAGTACTTCTTATTGCCAAACCTTCTGAATCACTTTTTTCTTTTATCAGAAATGAATGATATCTTGCCATCATCATTACTTTGATCATGAACTTCATCATCATCCTTCTTATACTTATGAAGGCACTTATTAGAAAAATGTCCTACTTCTCTACAATTGAAGCATTTGGGTGATAACTCACCCTTATACTTGTCTGAACCTATTTTTAGTTTCCTTGAAATTAAAGTAATTAATTCATACTCATATATATAATAAATGTCATCCTCCTTGGGTTTCTTACCTTGTAATTTATTCTTTATATTCATCTCTATTTTCAATGTTGTTTCCTTCTTTGGTAGTATATCAACATTTTTCCTCATCTCATAGGCAATAAGGGTGCCATGCAATTGATCCATCTTCAACTGAGTAAGATAATGACTTTATTATATAGAAGATAGTTTTGGATGAAACTTGAGGGATAGAGACCTTATTACCTTTTAAACTATAGTAGCTTCTTCAAGGTTCTCTCCAAGACCTCTAATAATGTTCATAATTTCATCAACTCTCTGTAGAAAGAATGCCATAGAATATTCTTCATTCATCTTGAGATTTTCAAATTGCCTTATATAAGTCTACAACTTAGCAATCTTGATATTTGAATCTACTTCATAAATGATCTACATTTTTTCCCATATCTCTTTGGTATATTTATAATGGATTACCTTTGTGAACTCAATCTTTGTAAGACCATAAGTGATGAAATTCATGGCCTTATAATTATTCTCAAACAAGTTCTTATATGTAGCACTAGATGGAGGAGTAGTAAGAACAACATAACCATCCAAAATAGATTTCCATACATCAAACCCTAGGGCCATAATGCATGTCCTCATCATTTCACTCCAAAAAGTATAATTGGATCCATTAAACTTCAATGCTTGCTTAGTAGAGAAACCTCCTTGATGACTACTCATATTATACCTTGGATCATCTTCAAGCTGTCAAGCCTTTACCAAAGGACCTACTCTGATACCAATTGTTAAAGGTACAATCACTGAGTGGGGGAGGGGTGAATCAGTGAGCCTAGATATTTCAATTTCAATCCCAAACCTTTAACACAATTAGACAATCAACATATATAACCTTGATCAAGTAACATTAACAAGAGAGCTCATTTATTAAATGTGTAGACACTAGAAAACACTACTAGATGTTGAAATGCCTTGGGATACCTTAGAGAGCACCTAACCCTTCTTGACCACTGACTAACCCATTAGACTTTGAATTTAGTTAGTTACTTAGCCAAGTAAACTCACTAACTTACTAAGTTAACCTTAACCTAACCCCTTTTAACTCACTTTAACCCCTTTTCCTTTGGACACTCGAATATTGACAGTCAGATTGATCACCAATGGTTAGGTTGATCATTGATGGTTAGGAATTTATCATTCTTACACAAATACCATTTGTGTAAGATAACATGACATAATTAAATATGTCTACCTTACTCATTGCTAATGAAATCCCAAGCATCAAAATTAGTAATCCTACCTATAAGGGAACGTTCTATCCTCCATCTCTCTTTGCTTATAAAAATATAGAAGTAGGAGGTGAGAGAGAGGATCACAAGAATTATTTCACACATTTATTCAATCTTCCCAGTATAGACACCTAAATTTGGCCACTAATAACCTCCAACTAGGATTTTAGCCAATTTCCACCCAAAATGCTCAATTTGGCCTAAAAACACTAAAACTTGTTAAATGATGTGAAAATGACATATTCAAGTGCTGATTTTGGGTAGGGTATTCCTAAATAAGGAAATGCAATTTATGGGCCAACTAACTTTTATCAAATCATTCTGAGTCAAAATGTCAATTTTGCATTTAGGTGCTTTAGATTGCTCTTTCCTATAAAATATTTTGCACAAGACACATGCCCTTGTTTTTTTTTTGTAACATCCTAAATGGGAATATAAATTCAATGTATTTGATATTACCTTCCACTTCCAATCTAGTCAAATTTTAGACCAATAACAAGGCATTTTGATCAATTTGAGTAATTTGTGCATAAAATGCTTAATCATGCTTAAGAGGTAATTAAACCAAATTAGAGCCTAACCTAGAATATCATGGAAACTCGTTGAATACTTATTTTTGAAAATGAATATTGACTATATACATCATCAATTGACCTCATTTCTTGGAAAGACATCCCTAGGCTATAAATGCCATAAATATCAGGATTCATGTCCTCCATGCCTCATCAATGCCTTCTATGATTCCCTTCATGCCTCTTAATTTCCCCTTCTTCTTATGTTATGATGAGGACAATTAAAAACTTGATTCCAAAAATTGAATTAATTCTTAACCACACATCTCAATCTCAAGATGGATGGTTTAGGTTGATTCTGATCAATCTCAAAAATCTATAAATAGAGAGGCCATGAACATCATTTTAAAGCTATTTTGGTGTAAAGTTATAATGCACAAATATCTTCAAGGATCCATTGCAACTAGTGATACCATGCCAAATTAATTCCAAGCCAAGCCAAGCCAAAATCGAAAGGTGCCAAGGAGAGATGGAGGTAGCCAAGCTTCCATTGCCAAGGACTTCATGAGCACAAAATCAAGCAAGCCACTACTACAAAAGCATTTAGAGCATCCAAGGAAGGTGAAGGAATTCTTGTGTTTTATTCATTAATTTTTATTTGTGTTTATCATTTTTTTTTTAACTAAGCTCTCTCTAGTGTCTGGGCCTAGATATGTTATGATATTAGTGTGTGTTTTTTTTCATTTTGTTTTTATTTTGAAACTAACACCATACGAACCATCTTTTCTTGAGTCAAACTCCTAGATCACATTATGGCATGCCCGATGGGACTAGATTCATCTCACACTTAAAGAAGATAATTTTAAAACTTTAAAATATTTATTTAGACCCTTAAAACTCTTACAAATTAATTTTCTAACTTTATTTTTCCATTTTTGTTCGCCATAATTTTACATAGTAACTGACATCAACAAGTAAGACTGACATCAATTGCATATCTTAACCGATGTCAGTTAGTAAAACTAACATCGGTTAGAAAATATAACCATCATTAGTTATATAAATTGACATCAGTCACTATTTTTTCTTAAAACATAGAATCGAGAGCTGTTTTTCTAAAGTTTATTATTTTAAACCAAAAAGAGCTTAAAAGCTAAAGGACATGCTAACATTTTTTCTATAGGACCAAGCTTGATATTTGTTAAAACATTGTTTTAAATCATCTTTTCTATTTTTTTAAATAAATTAGGAACTTTGTTTTGGTCTTTAATGAAAAATTGAGATGCTTAGATGAAAGTTTTCAATGTTCACAATCTTAAGACCAAGGGGTCAAATGAACACCACAAAATCCTTTGTTTGGGCTTAAAATTGAACACACTTTTAAATTTTATTTGTAATGGTTGTTTGATTAGATTTTTTTTGAAAAAATGAGGGATGTTTCATGTATGCTCTTACATTTATCCCCTTTAGGGAACCCTTAGAATCATAAATGTCATTCCTATTGCAAGTATCCTAGTCTAAGGCTTAGAAAGAAAGTCATCTAAAGCACTCCCCAAAAAATTGTCAAAGCTTGGGTGACCTTAAAAATGACCCTAAAGTCTTTATACTTTCATGCTTTCTTTATTTTTATGCAAACTTGGCTTGTGAGGGGGACTTCATCACCTCCTACAAGTTATTTAGAGAAGCTTTGACCCAGGGTTTCACCTCCCAACATCAACTTCATTTGGCTCCTAATTGGAGTTGCACATAGGATGTAGTGGCACTTTAGACATCACATTACACTAAATGAATAATAAGATGTAGTGGTTGAAAAAATGACTATACCTTTTTGTAACAAGCCAAGTGATACAAACCCAAAATCCATGCTTTTCTTTTGCATTGTTTGGCATGAAAGTCATTGTGTAATTAATTCTCATAGATCATTTGGAAAATTTTTAGATCTTAGACAAATCCCCACTTGTTGTGGAAGTATTTTTGGTGCAAGGTGTGCCTCATGGTCCATGTAGTAGTACTATCATTTGAGAGAAGGTGGGGGTGTAAAAATATTACTATATAATGTGCATTTACTTTTGGATGAACACTTAAAATTATCTCAAATGATGTATATTGATGGATTCCAACAATACCAAGAAACCTTGTTAGTTTAGGATCTAAGAGTGATTAATTAGTTGGTATCATCCTAGATAAAAGTCTTGTTTGAAGTAAAACCTTTGTGTAAACAAATAATCCAAACCAAACACAGTCTAAATTTTCCTTTGAACAAAGAGGCATTATGTTGTCAGCATGAGATCATCAATTTGCCTTATTCAAAAGTTCATCAAAAGCTTGAGAGTTATATCATCCACTTTTGCATAGTTATGTTGCCCAATTGACTCTAGACCTTTACTGAAGTTTTTTAAGTTTTTCACTTATAATCTAAATTCAAAATTTCACCTTTATAATTTCATAAGGTTGATGTGTTAAGTGGGTTCATCATTTTCACTAAGCTTGAGGGAACTTAGGTTTGATTTCCAATTTGGGTTAAGGTCATTTAAGACTCATAATCATTGTCATCACATGATAGACTTAAACCATTTTTTACTAAACACTTTCACTTTGAGTCTATGCACCACAACATTTTGAGTCAAGAAAAGTAGTGTTATGCTGTCAAAATTGTGGAAAAATATCTTTGCCTTAGAGAGTTTTTGAAACAAACCTTTTTTCACCCCTTTTGGGTAGTATAGCATTATTATGCTACCCAAAACATTTCAAATAGTATTTCATAAACCCTCTTGCATAGGGTTCCAAATTTGTTCCTACATTTTTAGACTAATTGAAGAGTACTTTTTTGATCTTTTTTCTAAATCATAGTTATATCATTCACTTTTGTCTAGATTATTTGTCAAAATAACCAAGTTTTATATTATTTTTTGTGAGAAAATAAACTATTTCTAAAGTGTCTTTTATTTCATACCTCATACCTAGTTGATCAAGTTCATGTCCAAGAATCAAATGCCTAGTGTTTGCTAGAAGTGTTTCAAATCCATTAAATTAAAACTTTCATCTATTTTAAAGTCTAGCTTTTGATACCATTTGGCCAAGAGTCCTAGCGCATGCCTTGTTTGAGCCTAGATTTTGACACCACATTTGGCCAAAAGACCTAATAACTTTTAAATTCCTAGATTAGACTAATTTGAAACACTTTGACCTTAGAGTTTAGAATTTTTATTTTTGGTCCATTTACTTGCTTATCTTTATGTGTATAGTGAAATGTTAGGTACTTCATGCTAGCTTATTTTCTCACAAATATTTACATACACCTTTTGATCCTTTTGATGAATCTAGATCAAGTTGGAACATCACATGTTTTAAACATGGTTTTTTAGATTTTATAGAACTCTTTGACATTTTATCACAAAACATTAACTATGGATCCCAACATGTATTCCTACACTCATAGTAGGCTCATGTATAATCCATGGATTAATAATGTGGTGGTGCAGGAAAAAATGGTGCAAGAACCCTATGCAGATAATATTTATTATGAGATGGATTCTTATCCCTCTTATAATACTCAATTAGGGGCACAAATCCAAGATCCATTGGCTAAATATTTGGTTAACACACCACCTTATTTAAAATAAAACCAATAACAAAATGTATAATACCTAGCTATATTACCCATATTGGATGAGCTAGTACTTCAATAATCATATTCTACTAATACAACTTCCACTTATAATCCATATTTTTTTTAGCAACATTTGTTAGAGAACAAAGATGATATTTTGGTTAAAGCCATAGAGGTAAGGGCCATGTTTCAAGTAGAATTCCCCCATGAAAATTTAACAAGCCTAGCAAGAGTGCCCCAAAATATCATTTATGATTAATAAGCTTCTTCTAGCAATCCTATGGCTCTAGTTCAAACAACATACCAAGAACCTAATATATCTAATCAAGGTAAAAGCATAATGGAAGATCACTTTAACCAAATGAAAACAACATATCAAACCTACTTGAGTGTAGCACTAATTTAAATCAGATAAACATGGTGAGTAAGCCTCTCATTGACCTTGTTCCTTAAATAAGAGTGTTGATAGAGTTAACTAGATAAGATAATTTAAATTTTGACCAATTCGTACAAACTACTTTGATAGATAAATTGATGCATATGCCTATTATTGATGAAATATCTTTAGCCTATACACAAAATAACAAACCAAATATAGTGGACAATGTGCAAACAACATTCAATCTCGATCAAAGTGGTACTAACATGCAAACAACTAGCCAAAAACATGTGCCTATAGTTAATCCCATGAGTAGATCATCATACTAGGGAATAAGAGTTACTACATCCCAACCTTAATAAATTACTTCCTAAAGTTTACAACCTATGGGATTAGGTAATCAAACAATCACCAATGTCATGCCTCAATAACAGAATGTGACAAGTCTTACTCCTCAATAAGTAACAAGTAATATTCCAAAATAATAGGCACAATCTAGTGTATCAACACAATAGAAGACAAATACATTACCACCTATATTAGGGGCAGCCAATGTTCCACCTCACCAATTAATGACAAACATACCTCTTCAGTCAGAGACTAACATGCCAATTCAAAACCATGTAATGACTAGTCAATAATGTGTAAATATTGGTCAATAATGGATTATAAATCTGTAACCTATTTTCAATTCCTCACAAGGATTCATACAACAAGGAGGTCCCCATATTTCTCAAGTACCTACTAGACAATCTTTGGTTCAAAATGTGCCAAAAATCTAGAGACAAGGTCTTGGTCCACAAGTTTGTTAGAAATATTGTCATTGATGTCAAATATCTAGCATTATTGGTGATAAAGGCCCTAGTGCATTTAATGATGTTTTAAATATTTATATCTTGGCTAATATGTGTTAATATTTGTTTAATATTAACGAATATATTTTTGGTTGCATAAAGTCAAAAGAAGGGCCCATGGAGAAGTCAAAGAGTCACGAGGTAAAGACAAAAGAAGAATGGGATGCATTTTTCCATGAAGAGTCATCTTGAGGAATTCCAAGAGTCACCAAGTGAAGACAAAATAGGAAGGGCACAATTTCTCATGAAGGGACACTTTGAGGAATACGAAAAGTCACCAAGATAAAGACAAAAGAGGAAA
Organism: Torreya grandis; assembly: GCA_037957365.1. Classification (NCBI taxonomy): domain Eukaryota; kingdom Viridiplantae; phylum Streptophyta; class Pinopsida; order Cupressales; family Taxaceae; genus Torreya; species Torreya grandis. Next base: position 379,394 of record JARHVA010002885.1, on the reverse strand, counting down.
GGATGCTTTTGCTTATTAAGGGTCATCATATGAATTTTCAAATGCAAGGATATGATGGGTCATGCAAGTTTGGTGCCATTTTTCATTAGGATTGAAGGGTTATAAAGGGTGAATGCCAAATGTCATTTGGAAAGCTATAAATATAGGCTTGAGAAGCCATTTATAATATGAAAGATAGAATATGATTTGTAATTAGTATATCCAGCTTAGAAGAGCAAAGGAGTGAAAAGAAAGAGATATTGTAATGTACTATCATCTGTTGAGAAATCAACATTGAGAGATAGTTGTGTGGTATACACAAAAGGGGTTGGTGCTCTTGTGGGTTGATGCTCATGAATAGTTGTTGTGTTGGTGCTTAGCCAAGGGGTTGGTGCTCATGAATAGTTGTTGTGTTGGTGGTCAACAAAGGGTTTGGTGATCCTACAGGTTGGTGCTTGTGAATATTTTATTTTGAGTTGGTACTCATTCATATACTTGAGATTGTTCTCTATGGTTTTTTTCACATTGGATTTCCACGTTAAATCTAGTGTCTCTCTCTATCTTGTGTGGTGTTTATTATTTAAGTTTTATTTCATATCTTGAATATATGGTTAAGTGGAATTTGATTTAGTGAAATTTTATAAGATTTATGATATACTGATTCATCCCCCCTCTTAGTATATCCCATGCTTAACAATTGGTATCAGAGAAGGTTCCTTTTGAAAAAGTTTTATAGATTGAAGGTAGATTAGGAAAGCATGATGGATGGATCACATGAAGGATTTTATACAAATAGGTAACCTTTGTTTGATGAGATGAATTATGTTTTTTGGAGCATAATAATGAATACTTATTTGATGGCCCTTGGATTTGACATATGGCAAGCAGTAGTGGAGGAATGTGAAGAGCCAAAAACTCTTATAACTACTTTGGTAGAAAAGAAGCCAAGTGAAAATAATGCTAAAGCTTTAAATGATATTTTATTTGGTTTATGTAAATCTGAATTTGTTAAAGTTATGAAATTTAAATCTACTCATGAAACTTGGGTAAGACTTGAGAATATCTACAAAGGTGATAGAAAGGTTCAGCAAGCTAAACTTCATACTTCTAGAAGATAGTTTGAGAGTTTAAAGATGAAAGAAGAAGAGATTCTATTCATGGGCATACATGAAGACATATCTTCAAGCAAAAGTATAGATGATCAAGAAGAAGAATAGGATAAATAAAAATTGAATCTAGAAGGAGAACTCATTTGTGCCTTAGAAGAGTTAAAGTCTATTGGGAAGAAGAATCAAAGATTGAAGCACTAGATCAAGAAAAATGAAAAGGAGTCAAAGGAAATAATTGATGATCTAAAAACACACTTCAAAGAATCTAAAAGGAATGAAAAATATCTAACATCACAATTGCAAAAAGTAAGAAAATAATGTGAAAGGTATGTTATTTAAATTGCCTCTTTAAAAGAAGATATTGAGAAAATAGTCAATGATAAAGTAGTTAGTGATTCCAAATTTGAGGATAACACTAACATGTTGAATAAGTTATTAGAAATCCAAAAGGTATTATTAGATAAGATAAGTATTGGATTTGAAAATAAAAAGAGGTATGTTGAAGCTCTTACAAAAGAGGAAAAAAAAGGGAATAAGTGAAGAATATAGAAGACATCAAATAAAGAAGGCTGGAAGGAACAAAGTTACAAAATACAATTAGAATAGAGATACACAAACAAGTCCTATTTTCATGTTTAATGTTTTTATTGTAATGGATATGGTCATAATAAAATAAAATTTTAGAAAATAGATAACAATTTTAGACATAAGGAGAAGTAAGCTAAAACTCTTTTGCTCCTCTATCAAGCTTTGATGAAGAGGCCATAATAAATTACAAGTGTAATAATTTTGGACACATAGCCTGGTATTGTATAAGCATGTTCAATTAAATCAAAAAGGACCAAAGTTTTAAGGTTCCATTCATCAAAAATAAGGTTCAAACATGTTCATGGTAGAAGAAACAACCTGAAGATTCTATGTTGGTTTAGACAACTTTGCATGCAATAAATGAAGAACAACCATTGTTCATTGATAGCAGATGTTTGAGGTACATGATATGAGACAAGATAAAGTTCATAACTATAAATAATATCAATGGTGGAAAAGTGAAATTCAAAGATAAAACCACTACCAAGATAGCTAGAAAAGGTACTTTGAGTTTGGATAATGGTAGAACCAAGACTAAGAATTATTGTATGTAAAAGGTCTTAAGTATAATTATTGAGTGTAAGTAAAATATGTGATTAGGGATACACATTAAAGTTTTATGTAGAATGTTTTGAGATTAGAAGAAAAGATTCAAATGAGTTTATTGAAGATGCTCAAAAGATAGGCAACAATTTATATGTATTATCAGATATGTTCACAAAGGCACGATCAAAGGACACATTCAAGGATCTAAAAGAGGAGTTGGGAGTAATTTATTTTAATTCCTACCATTGAAGTTTAGAATCATTTGAGGGGGAGCTATGTGTTATCTCTAGGTAGGCCCTTTGCCATTGATGTCAAAGGGGGAGAATAACAGGTATAGGTATAAGTGTAGAAATAGGTATAGGGAACATGTATAGGTTATTACAGTAAGTGGGAGTTATTGTATGTTTTTTAGATGATAATATGTGTAGGTTTTAGGATGTGGTAGTTTCAATTTGAGGTTCCCATCAATGACAAAGGGGGAGATTGTTGGAAATATTCTCATTGATGTCTAAGGTCTAGCATTATTGGTGATAAAGGCCCCAGTGCATTTAATGATGTTTTAATAGTATATCTTGGATAATGTGTGTTAATATTTGTTTAATATTAAATAATATATTTTTGGTTGCATAAAGTCAAAATAAGGGCCCATGGAGAATTAAACGAGTCATGGGGTAAAGACAAAATAAGAATGGGATGCATTTTCCCATGAAGAGTCATCTTGAGGAATTCCAAGAGTCACCAAGTGAAGACAAAAGAGGAAGGGTGAAATTTCTCATGAAGGGAAAATTTGAGGAATATGAAAATTCACCAAGATGAAGAAAAAAGAGGAAAGGATGCTTTTGATTATGAAGGGTCACCATATGACTTTTTAAATGGAAGGATATGAAGGGTCATGCAAGTTTGGTGCCATTTTCCATGAGGATTGAAGGGTCACAAAGGGTGAATGCAAAAGGTCATTTGGAAAGCTATAAAGAAAGTATTGAGAAGCCATTTGTAATATGGAAGATAGATTATGATTTGTAATTATTATATCTAGCTTAGAAGAAAAAAGGAGTGAAAAGAAAGAGATATTGTAATATACTATTATTTGTTGAGAAAGCAACATTGAGAGATAGTTTTGTGGTATACACAAAAGGGGTTGGTGCTCATGAAAAGTTACTATGTTCGTGTTCAACAAAGAGGTTAGTGCTCTGGTGGGTTGGTGCTTAGCAAAGGGGTTGGTACTCCTGTAAGTTGGTGCTTGTGAATATTGTAGTTTGACTTGGTGCTCATTCATATACTTGAGATTGTTTTCCATAGTTTTCCCACATTGGGTTTCCACATTAAATATGGTCTCTCTCTATCTTATATGATGTTTATTATTTTAATTTTATTGCATATCTTAAATGTATGGTTAAGTGGAATTTGATTTAGTGAAATTTTATAATATTTATGATATACTAATTCACCCCCCTCTTAGTATATCTCATGCTTAACAAAGTTCCCAATCAAAAGCAAGGATTGATTAGTCAATAGCATGTCCCTTTTCAACCACAACAAGCACAATATAGTTATATTTATCCATCCCAGCTACAAAATCCTCTAAGTCAAACTTTTATCACCAACCCAAACCAAAATATTGCACAACCAAATGTGTAATTTCAAGTACATCCTAATCCACATATGTGTATTCTTAGTCCATTCCCAAACCAAACTAATATACCCCAATAGGATCTCCATCATACCCTAGTCAAAGTGTCCCACTTGTGACCTCCCAACCGTCTAGCCAGACTAATACTTTCCCTCAAACCAATGTTCCTTCTAATTTCTTATCTCAAGAATTGCAACAGATGAAGGATGTAATTGATATCATTCAAGCTCATAAATAGATCAAAAAGTTCAAATTGTATGGCATGTGTTCCTACCCATTTAACATGGATTATTTGTAGATACCATTTCATTTAGGATATGAAGCACCAAAATTTGATAAATACAAAGGGAAAGGTGACCCTAAGGCTCATTTAACCAAATTATTTGTTGCATGTCAGCCAATGGCATATAGTGACATTTATTTTTTATTGTTATTTCTAAGGAGCTTGGCTAGACAAGTCTTGGAATAGTTTTTAAATTTTCCCAAAAATTTAGTAATGGATTTTGATTATCTTTTAGATAAGTTTGTGTAACACTTTTCCTATAATCTCAAGCATGAGATTTTATTAGTGGACTTAACACAAGAAAAGAAAAAATCTTGTGAGAGGTTTGAAAGTTATTTATAGAGATGGAGAGCACTTGCAAGTTGATTCACCCATAGTTCACCAGATAAACAATTAGCCGCTATCTTTACCAAAAATTTGTATAATGAGATAGCTTATCATTTGGAACTACAATGTGCACATACTTTCAAGGAAATCATCGATAAAGGTTTTTTGATTGAGAGGGTGCTCATCAATAAAAGAGTCATCAAGCTTAATTTAACTAATCAAAATCAAGGTACCAATTAGGGAAATGACCAACACCAATATCCCATTCAAGCACCAGCATCACAATTGGTATAGGCCAACAACCAAGAAAGACTGAAGCAATTCAACTGTAATAGGAATGTTGTGGGAATTGGGGTAACCAAATATCATCATGTAAAAATGGTGAAAACATCATCTATACCACATTTTCAACTTAATCCTACCCAAAAACCTCTCTAATAAATACCATAAGCACAACAACCAATACTTGTACAACAAATACAATAGTCACTACCATTACAAATCCCTACTATTAGGATAACTGTGCCTACATGTCATGTCTTTAGTGACCTAAGAGAACCTATTGAGTCTATATTTTACAAGCTTGTTACTAATAATTTGATAATTTGGCCTATACTAAAGCACAATCTATAAGGCATTCCTTATCCTGATTGGTACCTTGAAAATGAATTATATGACTACCATTGGGTCAACAGGCATAATCTACAAAGATGTGTCCAAATCAAGATTTTAATTAAGAATATGTTGGAGAATTAGAGATAACATTAGATAATGGTACTTCCACTTCCAATCAAACTCTTGAGATTTATCAAAACCCCTTTCCCTGACATAATAATCAGTAGTAGAAAAATAATTAACAATAACAACAATAATGACCAATGCAATGAAAAAATCAACATCAAAGGCCAAACTAGTAAAAGCAACAAAATTAGTAGTAAAACCCATAATGACAACACAATGGATAAAACCAAAGTTATAATGATAACAACCAACAAACCTACAATGTAGTTACACATGACTACAATAGGGGTGTAGTTCATATTATAAGGGTTAGTGTTAATACCATTTCCATTAATCCTAGACCAAGCAGTAATCATCCTAGAACATTATTAAATAACAACATTTAGATAAATTAAATGGATAAACCTTCTTTGACTTGGGAATTCATACATCCAAACCAAAAATTAGGACTCCCCCTTTTGGACCTTATATCGATAACTCACCCTTGCCATGTGAGTGTACCGACAACTGAGACTTATCTTGTCTGGTCCCACACCACTCCCAATATTGGTTAGTAATAATGGTCTAGTATTTAATCCCAATTGTTCTATCATAACTTAGTGGTCAAAGATTACTATCCTAGGCCCACAACCATCCACCACTATGCCTATCATCCAACCAACCATTTAGCCTTAGAATAAACCATTCACTACTAACCAAGATAAGAAGATTGATTTTGTGGAACAATTGTATAAGACACTAGCAAAAATTTCTATTTTAGATTTGTTTTGAACATAAATAATCCACAAGAACATCTTGAATGAGTTTTTTACCCAATCCACTATTTCTAGTGACATATCCCCAGATAAATTTCAAGATTTGGTTGGACACCTAGCTCTAGCCCAACAAGTCACATTCAACCAAAGTGATATGTCTTCCCTTGGCCTAATCCATAATAATCTATTATACATAGAAGTTTATATAAGATGGCATAAAGTGAAATGTGTCCTTGTAGACAATGGATCCATCCTCAACATAGTGTCTCTAAAGCTCATCAATTTTCTTAGGTACATAATGGTAGATCTCCAACTAGAAACAATAACCATCAAAGCTTATGATAATCAGGAAAGAGAATCACAAGGCACCATTAGTTTACTAGTTATCATTGGACCTTTGACCCATGATACACTTTATCATGTGCTTGATGTAGAGTTATCATACAATATGCTTCTACGAAGGCTTTCGTTACATGAGATTTGTGCAGTCCCTCAACGCCACACTAATGTAACAATTTTTTACACTTAGGGATGGAAGTGAATATTCTAGGAGATTTACACCCATATGAACAATACAGTCATCTTGATGCCAAATTTCAAAGCTACAATTATCAGTATGGCATGAATCTAAGTTCCAAGCAGGATAAAAGAAAGTTTATACTTATTAATCTTTCACTAGATAATTGCATAGATCCTAATATCTTGGATTCCCTTTCCCAAATGCTACCTCTTAAATCTTCTAATCATTTCACTATTTTATATAATATACCAAGAGAGTATTTGACCCATGATACATTTCATATTTCCAATCTTCCTTAGAATTCAAAAACCTTTGGGTGAGCAAAAGTCACTCAACATATGCATTAACAAAAGAACAAAGATAAGAGGTATATCACATTTTTACCAGTATTTGGTCTAGGAATTAACCCTCTTGAAGGAGACGAATCATGGTTATAAAATGAAAACTAAGTTTATTGTTATAAAAATGCAAAGTATCTTGTTCCCAATAGGATTATAGAGCATCATAATTATGAAGGAAGAGGCCTTAGACCCAATCAACAAGGAACCATCAAGCCAATTTCCATGACTAAGTATGAAATACCTTGTGTACTTAGATTTTAACCACCTAGGGGAGGCCCCACATATCTTATTTAAACTCTATCACCAATGACTAGTGATGATGATGCTAACAGTGAAGCAGAGTTTGATCATTACCTCACCTTTGAAAACCTAGCTGAAACCAACTTGTTTGATAACAATGTCATTTGTACCCTTACCCTAACCATTCATCATAACCCTTTTCTATTGTATTATCCCTAACTAATATATTAGGACCAACAAGAATCAAGTTTTTCGATTATTGAGTTCTAAAATGATGAGGCATTTTGTGACTTTTTAGGACTTAGAGACAACGTTCCATTAGGAGATCACAAATCAAGTTTCTCAATCACATTAGATCCTACAACTTATTTTAGAGAGTGATTGAACACCCTTAGCCAAAAACAAATAAGTAAAACATTTAGGTCTCAAAGTGAAAACCTCTTTGAGGTACTTTTTGACTAGGGAAAAAGTAAAGATAAAGGCTAGTCTAGTGGTGAAAACTTGTTTCAGGCACCATTAGATGGGGGTGTTCATTCTTCTTTGAATTTAGACTAGGAGACCACAAATGATGAACTTTCCTATGGATCTAAGTTTAACTTTAAGAAAAAACAATTATTTAATCAAATTCTTCAAGAATTTCTAACTATTTTTATCACATGGCTAGATCTCCCATTAGGGGACTCAGATTCATCATGCTTAGGAGAAGTTGAAGAGTAAGTCTTAATGGAGGACCCTAACATAATTCAATAATTCAAGTCATTGCCTATTATCCTAGAAGATGGTTTGACCCTTCTAGTCAAAGATATAATAGAGGTAAATATCGAGACTCCATCAGACCTAAAATGGATAAAATTAAGAACATCCCTCACTAAGGAGGAACATGATGTCTTTACAACTCTATTGAGAGAAGTTTTAGATATCATTGCATAGGCCTATTCTGACATGCTAGGTTTAGAACTCACCTTGGTTTTGCACCACCTTGTAGTTAATCCTGATGATAAATGAATAAAACAAATTCTATGTAAGATGCATCCTTGCATTATTATATTGGTAAAGAAAGAGTTGGAAAAACTCTTAAAATTAGGATGTATTTGATCCATTAACTACTCAAAATGAATCTCTAATGTGGTACTTGTTAGTAAAAATCTTAAAGGGATAAAAAAATTAATGATTTTTAAGACATCAACAAATCTTATCCTAAATATGATTTTCCCTTGCCTAATATCAACATGATCATCGACTCCATGATAGGTTATGAAATGATTTCACTCATGGATGGATTTTTAGGATACAACTAGATCAAAATAACACTAGAAGACCAACATAAAGCAATGTTCACCACTCCATGGGGAACATTTTATTATCAGGTAATGCCATTTAGCCTTAAAAATACTAGAAGGACATATCAAAAGGCCATGAATATCATATTCATGATATCATGCATGATATTATTGAATATTATGTTGATGACATATTAGAAAAATCCAAAACTAGGGCCAACCATCCAGTAGTGCTATGTGAGATATTTGAAAGATTATGAGAGTACAAAGTCAGACTCAATCCAAAGAAATGTGTTTTCAATGTAACTTTAGGAAAACTACTTAGTTTTATCATGTCCCATAGATGTATTGAAGTTGATCTGGATAAAGTCCATGCTATAATTAAGATGCCACCACCAACTAATTTAAAGTAAATTCATAGTTTACAAGTTAAGATCCATTCAATCCAATGCTTTATATCTCAATTAGTAGACAAGTGTTATCCATTTACACATATTTTGAAGGGAGTTGTATTTCACTAGGATGATCACTACCAAATATATTTTTAATAAATCAAAGACTATCTTGTTAATCCACTTGTTCTATTACCTCTTACGCCAATAAATCCATTCTTGTTATACCTATTAGCTACCAACCATGCTTTGGGGGAACTCTTGGCTCAACATGATGACAATGGAAATGAGCATGTTGTATACTACCTAAGATGTACCTTGTTTACATATGAATATAACTATGAACCTATTAAAAAAGCTTGTCTAGCCATGGTCTTTGTAGCTCAAAAACTATGCCATTATATGTTGAATAATAAGACCATGGTCATTTCAAAAGTAGATCCACTCAAATATCTACTATATAAAATAACTTTACAAGGTAGAATGTTTAAATGGATCATGATTCTCAATGAGTTTGACAAAGAGTATGTCAATTATAAGGTAATCAAGAGATAAGTTATTATACATCAACTTGTTCAAGCACCTCTCACAGACACAGCCACTCACATTTCAATTTCCTAATGATTCCATCATGACCATCATTAACACACCCCATAAGGAGTATCCCTAGAAAATGTATTTTGATGGTTCATTTATTTCACATGGATTAGGGGCATGCCTATTATTTATTACACCATAGGGGGATCTAATCCATAAATCATTTAGAATCAGCTTTCCTCATACAAACAACATGGCTGAGTATGAAGCACTTGTTGGTAGACTTTGATAAGTAGTGCATTAGAATATATCTCATCTCCAAGTTTATGGTGATTCTTAGTTAATCATTAATTAGGTCACAAATCATTTTTAGACCAAAGATGAAAAGCTAGCTCCATATAAAGCCATGGTGACACTCTTAAACAATAAATTGCCAACATTCAGTTTAAGCACATACCAAGGACTAGTAATTAAACTACAGATGCCATGGCTACTATTGGCTCTTTAATTAAACAAATAGATAAATCTAGAGAGTATCAGTTTCTCATCAAAAATTTGTCAGCACCAACTCATGAACCTTCAACTATTGCCATGATTTGTTATGTTGTTGGTCCTAATTCTATCTGGTACACAAACCTTTATAACCACCTTCATGACCAAGTTCTGCCACCTAACCTATCTCAAAAATAAACCAAATCCTTTATTCATCATTCTACTCATTATACTCTACTTAGATCCACCCTTTACCATTGTAGTTTTGATGAAACTCTGCTTCATTGTTTAACCTCAACAGAGTTTACACTGGCATTAAGAGAAGTTAATTAAGGAGTATGTGGAACTCATTTTAATAGGGTGGTACTATCCAAAAATATCTTGTATACTACTTATTTTTGGCCCATAATAGATGTAGATGACACTACATATGTAAAAAAGTGTGAAAAATGTCAATGGTATACTAATCTGATTCATGTCCTAGTAAAAACTCTAAAACGAATGTTGACACCCTGTTCATTTTCTACATGGGGACTTGACCTCACTAGGTAGAGTAAACCCACTTCATCTGATGACCATAAACATATCCTTACTACCACCAAATATTTCACTAAGTGGGTTGAGGCTATACCCCTCACTTTTGTGATTAGAAAGCAAATTTCCAAATTCATTTTCAACCATCTCATTTGCCACTATGGTATCCCATCTAATATTATATATGATAATAGAGGATAATTCTAGAATAAGGATGTAGACCAATTATGTACTAAAAACAACATCACACAACATTTTTCTATAGCATATTACCCTCAAGGTAATGGACAAGTTGAGGCATCTAATAAAACCATTGTCAATATTCTCAAAAAGATTATCAATGATTTCAGTTGTGATTAGCACTTGCAGATATTCCCTACCCTTTGGGCATACCATACCAATCATCATACCCCCATAAGAGCCATTCCATAATCACTTGTTTATGATACTGAAGCCATCCTTCCCATTAAGGTCAAATTGCCTTCACTCTGCATCTCTTTCAAGCATGTCTTAGATGATCATGACTATCCAATACCTTGATTACAAGAGCTAGACCTACTTGATGAAAAATGTACAACTATACTTAATAATTTTCAAGAATATCAAAAATGACTCAAATGACACTATAATTGATGTGTTAAGTATAGAATATTTGAACTTGGTGATCTTATTCTTAAATAAAACCAAAATAATACCACGACTGAGAAGAAGCATAAAGGAAAATTCAAACCAAACTAGATAGGGTCTTTCATCATCACTACAGATTATGGATTAGGAGCATCTAAGCTTACCACACCAGATTGAGATAAACTTATAAAGCAAATGAATATTATTCATCTCAAGTGGTACTATGCTTGAATGCTGACATGTATTATCTATAAAGATTATTTTAGTTATGCCATTTTATCACTATTATTCTTTGTACAAATACCATCATTATCCATCCTCTTTTTCATATCCACTTTTCACTTCCATTATATCGATCTAGTGTGTTCTAAAGCCTAGCCTGATTTAACTTGGTTTTTTCCATTCATTATGCATTATTAACATCAAGGTATCTAATAAGTTTCATTATTTGGTTCAAGTACTTCATATAGAGATCATATTTTGGAATAGTGTGACAAAAGTTTTGGTAGTTGCATCCTTCATTTTTTATTTTTTTATTCCTTTCTTACCACTGGTCTTTTTATTAGTTATAAACACCTTTGGGAAAATTAGTACCATTGATATATGTTGCTGAGTCTTGGTTTTAATTTCCTATGGGAAAACTAGGGGTAACATTAAGCCTTGATGTACCAACTTGCCACTTCCTATGTCATACTATGCCTTTTTACCAACTGTGCCTATTTTTTTTGAATTAACTATTACACTCATTGAATTCCTCTACTATAAGGGTAGAACTATAGTGACTTGAGGTCCTACTCTAGGACTATGTAGGTAGTGCTCAATACTTATTGAGGTTAGCTCAACCACCCTAAGCCACACTCTCACCATTTTGTGAGCAACCCAAGCCATGTTCTCACCATTTTGTGAGTAACCTAATCCATGATCTCATCATTTTTTGAGCAACCTAAGCCATGATCTCACCATTTTAAAGATTGAACTATTTAGTGTCTCATCATTGTTGATTGAGTTTAGATACTCTAAAACAATTCCAAAAATATTTGAAAAATAATTATAAAAGAAAAAAAACATTGACCACTTCTTTGCCTTAAAGATTCTAGGAATCCTTACTAAGTTACAATCAAATCACTTTTCATTTAGTTTCCCCATTCTTTTTGGCCTTTTTTCTCATGCACTTTCCATTTTTCAAGACCATTTCTCTTCTTCTACCACATCCATTTTGTTTGTTTTCATCAGTTATCACATTCTTTCAATTCACTAGGAGAACTACATTTAGCTTCAAGCTTTTTATTGGATATTACATCCATGGAACTACATAGGCAACATCCACTTGCCTAGTGCATATGGAGATAGCTCAGCCACCCCCTTCCTTTTCTTATATTCCCCCATTTTATTCATTTGTTAAGTTGTCACCTATTTTCTAAGGGTAATGTTCATAGGGTTTCTATTGCATTATTTGTTTATTTGTTTTTGCTTATTTTATTTGTTTGTTTGTTTGTCTATTTATTTAATTTCAACACTATTGACTTGATTCAATTTATGTGTGTTCATAGGGTGATTTATTGCCCACACTTACACATAAATCCATCCATATTCATATGTTTACATTGTCATCATAGTTTTTATCATTGATGCATTATTTTCTATTGAATATTGGATTATAGGAGTCAGTCCTCATGCATATTTTAGCTAAGTCCTCATGATGTTATACCATGATGTTTATTGACATGTGATATGACAAACCTTAGCTTCAATAATTCTATTCAACAATGAAGACATATCTTCATTATTGACATCTTGATTCAATCCCAATCATATCCCAAATAGAGTAATTAACCATGAAAAAATTTCAACCTTTATTAGATCAAGCATGCATCTCCCTACTAGTAAGTTGTTCCAATTCATCATTACCCTCTATGTTAATTTATCATCATCCTCAAACAATTTTATCATGTTTTCCATAAACAGGGTCTAATGATTATAACTACCTATGGGCAAATCATTGCACACCATCCCACCTAAATTTCTCAACGATTATAATCACCTTTGGGCAAATCATTGTCTTATCACCACTTTAATTTTTCTACCTAAATAGGGGCATGTTGTTATCTTGTTTATCTATCCTAACTTGGGTAGCTCCATCTTCTCAATGATTATAAATACCTTTGCATAAATGATTATGTTATCATACCATGTTGCCACTATTAGGGTATAATGCTTATAACCACCTTTGGGCAAACCATTGTAAGCCATCCCACTTGCATTCTAAATTATTTTGAATACTTTTTTAGTATCATTGTTTTTCCAACCCATCATCCTTCCTTTATTTTGTCCCCTCATTTCATTTCTTTCTTTTTGAGGGACCTTTTGCCGACCTACTTATGCCAATTTCCTATGCCAATTTCTCCCTTGAGGGGGAATCATACAGTTAGTTTATCATCATTATAGTTGTAGACATATATGACCTTTTCATTCTTTGAGAATATCTTACTATGCTTATAGCTTGTAATGCCTTTCCAAATAGAGGTAAATTACAGACACCTAAATCTAGCCATTGAAAACCTCCAACCAAGCTTTTAGCCAATTTCCACCCAAAATGCACAATTTAGCCTAAAAAACCTAAAACATGATAAATGATGTGAAATTGATAGATTCAAGTACTAACTTTGACCACGGTATCACTAAATTATGAAATGTAATCTATGGGCCAACTAACTTTGATCAAATCATTATGAATCAAAACACCAATTTTGCACCTAGGTGCTCTAGATTGCTCTTTTCTATCAAATATTTTACATAAGAAATGTTCATTTGTTATTTGTTTTTGGTAACATCCTAAATGGTAATATGAATGTAAAACATTTTATATTTCCTTCTAATTCCAATCGAGTGAAATTTTGGATGAATAACAAGGCATTCTAATCAATTTGAGTAATTTGTGCACAAAGTGCTTAATCTTGCTTAGGAGCTAATTAAACCAAATTAGAGCCTAATCAAGAATTCCATGGAAACTTATTAAATACTTGTTTTTGGAAATGAATATTGAATATCTGCATCATTAGGTGACCTCATTTGTTGGAAAGACATCTCTAGGCCATAAATGCCATAAATATCAAGATTCATGTCCTTTATGCCTCATCAATGACTTCCATGATGCCATCCATGCTTCTTAATTTTACCTTCTTCCAATGTCATGATGAGTATAATTAAAAACTTAATTCCAAAAATTGAATCAATCCCCAACCACACATCTCAATCTTAGGTTGGATGGTTTAGGTTGATTCTGATCAATCTCAAAATCTATAAATAAAGAGGCCATGAACATCATTTTGAAGCTATTTTGGTACAAATTTATAATGCACAATAATCTTCAAGGAGCCATTATAACTAGTATTACCACTCCAAATTGATTCCAAGCCAAGCCAAGCCAGAAGCCAAAGGTGATAAGGAGAGATGGAGGTAGCCAAGCTTCTATTGCCAAGGACTTCATGAGTAAAAAACTGAGTAAGCCACTACTACAAAAGAATTTGGAGCATCTAAGGAAGGTGAAGGAATTATTGTGTTTTATTCCTTACTTTTTAGTTGTGTTTGTCATTTGTTTTTGTTAAGTAATCTCTTCATAGTGTCTAGGTCTAGAGATGTTATGCTATTAGTGTGTTTCTTTCATTGTGTTTTCATTTCAGAACTAACACCATACTAAACATCCTCTCTTGAGTCAAATTCCTAGATCACACCTAGGTAGTCTTCTTCTAGTAATTTAGCAATAGCAATAGATATTTGAACCTATATCAAAATTAATCTTTAGGTAAAGTACCATTAATCTACCAAAATTTCTCCACCCATCAACTATCAACCATTTAACAAGTAACAAGTATATTTATACTTCAATTTTGTTATTTCTATTTTTAACCTCTCTCCCCCATAAAATATTTTTTCACCTATCCTCCAACCTCCCATTTATGACTAGACCCTTAAATAGACCCTTATTTGATATTTGATCTAGTTTTTAACTCTTTTATATATACTTTTAGAAATCCACAAGCAACTTTTGATGGTTAGCATAACCACCATTGATCACTTCTAACCTTCAATGGTTACCCAACCACTGATGGAGATCCCAACCACCAATGATCACCTTGACTTCCAATGGTAAGAAATTATAATAAGTTATTTTTGGCCCCTTACCCCCAACTAAATATAACTTTCTATGTCCTTACCTATCTATAGACCCCTACCTAATTTTATGAACCTGACCTGATCTATTTTAGCACTAGTATTGACCCACTTTTTCTATTTTTAGTTTTTTTCTCTATCAAGCATCTATCTCTTCTTGTATTTCATTTTAGTTACTTTTTATTATTTGATGTAAGTACCTTAATTTTATCATTTTCAATTTAATTTTTACTAAAGAGTGGATTGACAACCTCTTTGCAAGGTCATGCTTCTTAGATCTAGCTCATATGAAGCAGTCCACTTAACTATCTTGCTAATAACCCCTTTTATCAGTGCTTTATATCTACACATAATTCCTTCTGAACCAAAGAGGATTTCTCCAGACTCATTTGGATTATGCATGCATCAAAAACCGTGTATTTCTACCACACTCTTATTACTAGTTTCTTATCTTCTTCTAAAATTAAGAAATGAAAAAAAAATAAGAGAAACATTTTGGCATGCCCTGTGGGACCCTAGAATCATCTAGATGCCCCTTTTTTACTTTATTCTATGCTCATACAATGAAATATAAAATTTATTTTTTGGCTTAAAATAAACCTTGCATACATTTATTTATTTCTTGCTTTTAGTTCATTTAATAACTTAAAATCATAGTGATTAATCATAGTTTCACTCTTGTTATCACAGACTTTACCAAACCATATAATCAATCAATATATTAAAAAAAACCTGAGACAAGGCTTGACTAGGATTTCATCACCTAATGGTAACCTTACCCTTTCTCTATAATCCTACTTGGAGATCATTACCAAGGGGAGAACCAAATCAACTCTCTGGTTGAGAATAAACTCTGA
This sequence comes from Torreya grandis, assembly GCA_037957365.1. Lineage (NCBI taxonomy): Eukaryota > Viridiplantae > Streptophyta > Pinopsida > Cupressales > Taxaceae > Torreya > Torreya grandis. The sequence goes on along the minus strand of JARHVA010002885.1, from coordinate 363,446 downwards.
AATTCAATATATCTTGGTTAAGCACCTACCACCCTTATCATTGTAATGTGTGAAGTGAGGGGGTAGGCCCAAATATCAAGCCATGTACTACTGTTAAATACATATTTCTTTTTTAGAGCCTTTTAATATATGAAACCAACCTTAGATTTACTTTTTAGTACTTGATTTACAAAATAAATTTACTCTTGACACTTTCTAAGGCATAAGCCAAAAGTGATCTTAAAAAAATACTAAGTTTTAAATGCGCTTTAGTGTATGTTTTGATTTCCTTAAGATTCTTCTCCTTTTTACTTTCTTTGTGTTTATGTTGTGAGATTTTCATCATTTCTATTCTAGACGAAAATTCCTCACATGGTCTTTACTAGACAACAATTGAGGAATCAAAACAACTAAGAACCACCATCTTCCTCTTCTTCTTCTTCATATTTCTCCCCCTCCTCCCATGCCTCCGATAGTTATCGAGGGTGATGTATATTTTATTACCTTCCTTGATAACAACCCTATGGCCCTCGAACATTACCTCAACACCTTAGCTCACTGCACCCCTATTATTTCAGTTCCTCCTAAAGATCCACCTTATGGTATGCCTACCCATCTTATGGTTGGTGCTACTTCTACCCAATCTATGATCACCCAAGCATCTTCCTCCTCCAATATCCTATCCACTACCACCACCCAAACTCATTCTAACATCTCAACCAATAGCCAAACATCCCCTACACCAATCAACACCTCCAACATAGGAACAACCTCACCTCTTGTTACCCATACCTCATTCACTATAGTGGTATCTTTTACCCCTATTTCCACCATTCCCCTTATCACTACCGACCCACCAATTTACACCCCACTTCAAAATTTGGTGCTACCTCCTACCCTTCCACCTATTAGCACAAGAGTTACCGCTCAACCTAAACCAACTACCAACCCATATCAATCCCTCAACAAATATCCATGAATATGTTCCTAATCCACAATGATAAATAACACCTTATACACAACATTTTGTGGCCATTAGCCCTTATGTGGCACCATCCCAACCTCCAATGACCACATACCAATATGTGCCATCTTCTCAACCTTCCATCACTTATCCATATATTATTGCCACCCAACCTCAACCAAATTTACCACATAATTATGGATCTTCCCAACCTCAAATAGATTTATTCAAAATGTTAATGGAAAAGATGACTAACCTAGAGTCACTATTTCTGGGGATCATAGCCTTTTAACCTATGATCAATCTATAATGAACCTATCCATTCATCCATCCCTATCTGATCTTATCCTCCTCAATGGAAACTACCCAAGTTTTCCAATTTCCAAAGCAAGGAGGACCCCCAAGAACACATGAGAGAATTTTTCCATTCTCACTATTTGATTACATATGATGATCCTCTTCTATTTTTTACCTTTCCCATGTCTTTATTACGACCAACCTTAGATTGGTATAGTCCTCTCACCCAACACTCCATCTTTTCATTTTACCAAATTTCCCAAATTTTTTTAGATAATTTCTCAATAAACATATCTAAAAAGGTCTCTATTACCAACCTCTACTCCATTAGGCAATTTGATAACAAATCAATTATTGATTTCATAGCTAGATGGAGAGGTCTTATCAACCCACTTTATTTATCCTTACCCCAACCTAAATTAATTTAAATCTTTTCTTGGGGTTGTACCAAAAATATTTACTTTACTCTTCATGTTCAAACATTCAAAACTTTTGATGAGGCTTTCACCATGGTATGGAAATTAGAAATCAGAGCCACTAACGAGGGAAAATTGAAACTATAGAACCAAAATTCTAGCTTTAAATACAATGATCCTTTCTCAACCAAGACCACCAATCAATCCAATCATCCCAATACCAAATTAGAATCATCCAAAAACTTAGTTATCCTTAAAACCTCTCCACCTCTAACTATCAAACAAACCAATTCCTCCAACTCTTCCAACCAACAAAATTGAAACCAAAACTAAGTAGCCCCAAAATAATATACTCTAATATGAGAGTCTTATTCTTCTATTTTATATAAATTACTCAAAGCATACATCTTATAACTTCCTCCCATAAAACCTCCCCAATTATTTTATTCTTCTCACCCTACACTTGGTTGGTATAATGAGAATAACTTATGTGTTTTCCACTGTGTTATTGGACATGATGTTAGTAAGTGCAACAACTTTAAAACCATTATCCAAAACATGATTGATAATGGAGAACTTATATTTGATAATCCCAATACATCTTTGAATTAGTTCCTTTACATCTTTTTAAATCATAATCATAATCATGTTGCTTCCACCAACCATGATATTAGCATACCGTAATCATCTCACACTTGTGAGGTCCATATGGTTAATTTAATCATTAGTGAACCTATTATTGAGGAGATCAATACCTCAAATACCTATTATTTCACTCCACTCATTAAAGTGGACTTATCCTCTATTCTTTTGTACACACAAATAGAGAAACTAACCACCCCTCTTTCTTTACTTGATAAAAACATAGACCTATCCATATCTACTTTGATATAATTATCAAAAGAGGCAACCATTAATTTAGCCACCTCTTCCCCCACTCCACTTATTAAAGTGGTGGACTCACCTTGTATTCCTTTGGACACCCAAAAAAAGGAAGAAACCATCTCCATCCCTTCACTTGAAGCCATCAAACCTTCCTCCCTTATCCTAGAACCACCCATTCTCTCTTTAGTGATCATCCTAAAAGAAGAGATTGCCTTGCCTACACCCTCCATGGAGGGAACATCCTCCCAATTCTTGGAACCTTCCACCAAGAGTAAATGCGATGAAACCATTCCCTCACCTCCACCTAAGGGCTTAACCTTTGAAATCAATAACCAAGTAATTAAACCTGCTTACAAACCTTTTTATAGATTAGTCCAAAGTCTAGAGTTTACTTGTCAACCCAACCTAGATAGAGACACCTTTTGGCACCATATTATGATCCCTTACCAAAACAAACTTAAACCTTCAACCTAAATTTCATCTACCATAAAACCTATCACTACCTCAACCGCATCATTAAACACTTCTTCCTTCAAAACCATAGGAGAACCATCCAACCCACCTCTATCTCAAATTGTCAAATGACCTGATGCCTCTCTAACCAAAACTATCAAGAATATATGAATACTTCCTACAATTAGACTTTCTCACCCATATTTGAATTTAGACTTAATCCCATCTAGTCCAAAAAATAAAACCCTAGCCAAATAAACTAAGAAGGTAGAACTAAACAAAATCCCACCTTAAACTAGAGCTATACCACCTCTTTCACACTTACCTTCTATCTTAGGACCCAATCCTTCTACCATCCCTGAAGCTGATATTTATACCAAGAAGGTGAAACCTCCTAGAACTACCTATTCTTCATCTATTAAACCTTGGCCTTTTGATCTACCTACACCTACCTCCACCAAGTCATCAAAATCCCCATCATTCTTAGCTAACCTATTGACCTATACCTTCCCACCTATCACCAAACCTTCACCCTCCACCTCTAAAGATTCCACCTAAAAACCAACCATAATCAAACAAAACCAACCAAAACCACCTACCAAAACCATTCCACCACCTACAATTACTATGGTAAATCCTACTCCTAAGAAGGATTCCACCCTTAAAACCAAGAACCCAACACCGTCAACACCTTTGATCAAATCTTATTCAACCATTATACAAATTTTTTTAAAAACCTTTTCCTTAACCATACCACATATCAAACCTTTTTACCCTTCATATCCTAAACCATCATGGTTCAATTACAATTTGATGTATTTATACCATAGCACTCCTAGACATGATATAGAGAACTAAAAAGCTCTCCAAACACTTACTTGTCCATAGCTTATGGGATAAGGATGATCTATTATTAGATGAACCTCCCTTGATCCCATTACCAACAGAAACACCAAATCAACCCATTAAAAATTTACATATTCCTCCACTCTCATTTGAAAGTGAGGAGGAACCAAAACAACCATCTAACCCAACACCTCCCTTAATCCACACTATCCATATGGTTACCTAATCTAGGGCCCAATAAAAATATAAAGTAAAAGCCAAAGTGTCCATACCATGTACATACCCTTCCACCTCTCAACCTTTTAACTATAACCAATCACCCTCACCTTTACTTTCATCTTCTCCAAAACCCAAAATATCCATTTTGGGTTCCTCTCTTAACCCTTTTGAATCCATCAAGCTAGTGATTTTAAAACAACTTCACCAAATACTAGTGAAGATGATCCTTTATGAACTAATGGAAACCCCACCCCATCACTATCAAGTATTGATAGATGCCCTATAATAAATGGAGGTTCAACTAGAAGATCCTCAACCTCTTTCATCCTTTGTTGGACCCCTCAACTTTCTACCTTTGTCACATTCTAGGATTCAAAAACACTTTCTATTGATTTTGAAGATCCTAATCCTTCCCTCTTCATCACTGCATACATCAATCAAACCCACATCAAAAGGGTGATGATTGATAGAGGAGATATTATTAACATTATCTCCTCCCTTTCTTATGACTAACTCCAATTTCCTAAGAATATCATGTCAAAAACTATAGTGGTCCTCTGCTCATTCAATGATACTATGGTCACTACTTTGGAGATAGTCATCCTCCATATCCACTTAAGACCTCATATAATTATATAACTCTTTTACATTGTAGAGGGTGAGCTCTAATAAAAAATATTACTTGGACTCCCCTAGATTAATGCCATGATATGTGTCCAATCTACCTTACACCTATGTGTCAAATTTGAACATGAAGGTCAAGTTGTTACCATAAAAGCTAACCCTAGTCTTTTCACACCATGCAACATGACATATCAACCCAATGATGTTATTCTTAATCCTTCATCCACCTCACTACCAATTAACAACAACTCCACCCCTACCAATGATGAAGCTTCAACTAGCTCATTTATCGCTTCTTCTCATATCCTATAAAGGACCCCTTGGAGCCTATGTTATAACATCTCTCACTAGGGGAGTATCATCTTTTAGCTTTAGATGTTTTCCCTACTTATCAAGAGTATGGGAACCTAAACCAAAATCTTATCTATAACCCCAAAATTTAAACCATCATCCCTTTTAGTTATCCCAACCATAAAACCAACTTAATCTATGGAGGACTTGATCATCCCCTCCTTGCTTCCACCACTATCTCTACCATCTGACCATTTACCTTTGACTTCTCCTATATGGACAAACTAACATTTGACAAACTATACCTTCATAGATGTACCTAGAAGGAATTTGGCCTTAGCCATTTTTAACATGGAACTCATGAGTTACCTTCCATCAAAACCCAAAAAACTCATGAGGTATTTGGCCTTGGGTTCATACCATTAGAATAACCAACCAATTCACCAAACCCCATTGCCACTATCAAGGAGGATATCCCATCCTCATCAACCCTATCTCCTTTGAAGTCTAAGAATTTAGATATAATCTCATATAACTTTTTTTTATCAATACGATTAGTTTTGAACCCCTCACCTATCAAAAGGATGGTCAAACTAAATCCCTTCATCTAATCCATCCTAAAATGGTAGAAAATGATTCTCCTACCATCAACACCATCCAACATCAAGACAATGATTTTATTATCACCTACCTTAGTATGGGGGATTAATCTATCTATAAATCCCTTCCTCCTAAGAACTAAACCATGTTGAATGAATCCACTATAGATGTCAACTTGGGTACTCAAGATAACTCTCACATTATCAAAATCAGTCAATCCTTAGATTTCATGGAGAAATAAGATTACTCTTCTTTCCTTCATGATTGAAGCATATAATTTTATTTGTATTATTAGGATATGATTAGAATTGACCCTTCCATATCCCTCCACAACATTAACACCCATCTTGATGCTAAGCTTGTTCAACAAAAGCTTCACAAGATGCACCCTCACATTGCCCTTCTAATCAAAGAAGAGATTTAATGCCTCTTGTCAATGGACTTCATCTAACCCATTGATTATCCTCAATGGGTTTCTAACATTATTACCATTACAAATAACATAGGGGGACTTCACCTCTGTATTGACTTTTATGACCTCAACCTTGCTTGACAAAAGGATGACTTCCCTTTGCCTAGCATTGACCAACTTATTGATATTATAGCTCACCATGAGATGTTATCTCTCATAAATGCTTTCTCAGGATATAATAAAATCTTTATTACCCCAAAAGATCAACATAAAAATTCCTTTATCACCCCATGAGGAGCCTTTTACTACAAGGTCATGACATTTGGTTTGAAGAACATTAGAGCAACCTACTAGTGAGCCATGACCTACATCTTCCATGATCTCATCCATAAAATCATATAGGACTATGTATATGATCTCCTTAGAAAATATAAATACCACCAGGATCATCTACCCATTCTCACAATCATCTTAAATGCCTAATCCATTTCCATGTTAGACGTAACCTCAAAAAATGTATTTTTGGGGTCCTATCACGAAAGCTCCTTGGATTTATTATCTATCTTTGAGGAATTAAAGTAGATCCTACCATAGCTAGAGAAATATTGGAGATTCCTCTTCCAAACCACTTTAAGTAACTCTACAGCCTATAGGGGAAGCTCAAATCAACCCATCACTTCATCTCTTAGTTATCAGATAGATGGCAACCCTTTCACCATCTCCTTAAGAAAGATACATCTTTTATGTAGACCAAGGACTACTAATAATCCTTTGATTCACTCAAATAATACATTCTTTCTCTACCCATTATTACCCCACCTAAATAAGACCAACCCTTCTACCTTAATATCTCTACCACTGACCATTCCTTAGAGGCAATGCTCACTCACTATGATGAATAAAACAAAGAGCAGGATGTCTACTACATAAGTCAAACACTTATAGAGTATGCGACTAGATACACCCATTCTAAAAAACCTCACCTCACCTTAGTCTTTATGACTTCCAAACTTCATCATTACCTTCTCATTCACAAAAATTTCATCATCACTAACACTGATCCACTCAAGTATATGCACTCTAAACCATACCAAAACTAGGTTATGGCTAAGTGGCTCATGTTTTTAGCTAATTTTAACCTTGAGTTCCTTTATCAAAAGTCAATTAAAGGGAGTCATTACCAATCAATTGTTCAAATCTCCTCTACTAGATAACTAACCACTTCCTCTTATATTTCTAGATGAGTCCATTATGACTCTTTCTCAGGAGTACCCCACCTATCAAATAACCATGTTATTTGGTGGCTCTGAATGCCAACATAGTGGGGGTGATAGAGTTATTCTCATTCCCCTTGATGGTAAACCTCTTCCCCTTTCCTTTAAACTTGATTTTGAGTGCACAAAAAATGTGGCTGAGTATGAAGCCCTAGTAATAAGTCTCCAAACCACTATATATTTAGGAATTAAGACCATTAGTATATTTTGAGATTACTAACTTGTGGTCAACTAGGTCAATGGATCCTACAAATTTAAGAATGATGTCTTGTAAAAGTACAAAAAACTAGTAGATGTACTTTTAACATCATTTAAGTATTACCTTATTTAGTCTATTTCATGATCTAATAACAAGTTCATGGATATAATGGCTTCTCTTTCTTCCCAAATACCATTCAGACATACTAATTCTAAACTCTTTGTCACCATCCATCACTTTATCACACCTTCTTATATCCATTCTGACATTCTTTCCATTTGTAGTGTGGAAACATCTCCATCAGACATATGGTATGACTAAACCTTCAACTACCTCAACCTCAACATTTCTCCTCTTAACCTCTCTAAGAAGGGCTAAAGATCCTTTTTTTAGAGTACCTCTCATTACACCATACTAGGGGGAATAATTTACAAACATTGTTTTGATAGCCTCTTTCTCTATTATTTTCATAGTCATGAAGTTTCCCATGATATTAGGGAAATGCATGATCTAATCTATGGGGAACACTTTAGTGGTTTAGTTATTGCTAAAAATATCCTTAACCTTGGATACTATTAGCCCACCCTCAATCAACATTGTTATGATTATGTAAAAAAGTGTGTTAAATATCAATAACATGCTAATTTACATCATGCACTTAACCATGGCCTTCAAGTATCCAAATACTATTGGACCTTCTCATAATGGGGCCTAGATCTCATTGGGCAAATCAATCCTCATTATTTACAATGACATCAATACATCATCACCACCACCAAGTATTTCACCAAGTGGGTGGAGGTTATTCCCTTCATCTTGACCAAAGTTGATAAGATAGTCAACTTCATAAACCATCATATCATTTGTCATTTTAGTGTTCCCCATATATCATCATCAATAATAGAAAATATTTCAAAAAAAAGCAAGTCTAAGGCCTCTATGATGTATTTGGCATCAAGTTAATATTTTCCTCACCTTACCATCCACAAGTAAATGGATAAGAAGAAGCCTCTAAAACACCCCTTAACAAAATGTTAACCAAAATAGTCAATGCTTTAGGTTGATATTGGTAGTTGGATATCCTTTTCACTTTATGGTCCTATCACAATAGCATTCGAACCTCTATGGGTGCTATACCTTTTTCTCTAGTCTTTGGAGTAGAGGAAATCTTGTTTATCGAGGTTCAAGTTCCCTTTCTTCACATATCCTTTCAAGACATCATTTCTGAGCGTAACAATCATCAATAATGTCTAGCATGACTTGAGATACTTGATGAGCATCACCTAGCCACACTTAACTACCTTCATGTCAACTAGTAACAAATCAAGCACACCTATAGCAAGCACTTGATAGAATGAGAATTCAATATTAGAGACCCCATCTTAAAGTAAAACCAACATGTAACCAATATGGAGAAAAGTAAAAAAGGCAAGTTTACTTTCAATTGAATTAGACCCTACATCATAACCCATAAGTATGGATTAAGAGCTTACCATTTTTCCTCTTTATAAGGAAAACAATAACTTGAGCCTATTAATTATTTGCATCTATATCTTTTATTTTTTTAAACAAGGATCAAACTCATCTTCTTATATAACTTAAGTGTGTCCCTTGATTTATGAAATTTTCACCCTCCCACCTCCCTCCTATACCATTGAGGACAATTAATTACAACATAGAACCATGTGATTGATCATCATAGTCTCAGCCTCATCTTAAATATGGGTATAATGGCTCTACCAATAGCATGGTTCACATGGATACTTTTCATCTCTAATCAGATATAATGCCATGGTCATTATCTCTCAAAATTACCCCCTTTCGCCTATCATTAACCTTTTGTGTTAAACATTTTTCCCCCATAAAGTTAAACCTCTAAGCCTATATAGACAAGTCCTTGTTTAAACCTAGCATCAAAATAATTTGGGATACCAAAATATCATTGGCGTCATATATCTCTAGCATTTAGATTTCTCCCTTGAAAGACAAGTACCCAAAACTAAATTGATTAAAAGATAGACTACTTCCTTGAAAGATAGCTAGCAAATATACAAACCCAAACTTAGACCACTCCCTTGAAGGATGTCTAAGTCAAATAGGTCAAAATCAATCATTAAAATCTTCTTTAATTGATCAACATCACAAACCTGTCAAAACAAAATCAACAAAAGACCTTATATCAAAATTGAAACAATTTATCCCAAGAAAACTTCAATCAAATTTTATATATAGCATTAGTAAACTTCTTGCATTGATCAATCTACACCTTTCATTAAGACATGGACTTGTCTACAATGGTTCTTAGGTCACTTATATAAGGGGAAGACTAACCTACACAAGGTTACCTTACATATCACCCATTTACCATTTACCTACCACATAATTCCCCTTTATACCATCTAAAAATCAAAGGATTATGATTACTTGCCACAATGTCATCAAGACACCTTTTTATCAACAAAAGCATAATAATGAAAACCATTTGAAAGGCTTATGTTCCTTAAGCCAATCTAAATTCGCTTTTTTATTTTTTCCTCATGAATGGAAAAGCATCATGCTTTAACTTTTTATGATTTGGTTCATGTAGACATATGTCTCATGATTCTTATCTCTTTTTCCATATCTAGTTTGTATCTGACTTACTTTATATGATTTTATCCAACCATACACATCAAATAACATCTTATAACATCATGTCATAAACCACATCAACAACCACAATCAAATGATCCATAATCATCAACATCATATCCATAAAACAAAAAACATCACCCATTATCATAACATGCCTAAAAATTATTGAGTCCACATCTCATAAACATAAAACATCAAAACATATTAAAACATGAAACATACATCACATCTATAAATCTTCATGAACATCATATAGATCATGTCATCAAAATAGATAATACATGTAATAATGTATAATCTCCCTCTCAAAAGCATGTACATCTCGTTACACCAGCACACAAGCTGGTATCAAAATCATGTACATCTATACATATGCATATTATCATATCATATCATGCCCTTAGGGCACCACTACCATTGTCACCTCTTAAACATACAATACCACTACCATCTGGTGTTGGTCCTCTTGAAATGCCTACCTATCCACTCACTGAGATATCCCACTGACCTAGAGTCACCATAGGTACCCCACCTACTAAACTAGTTCTATACTCACCCCATTAGGGATACTTAGGACATTATGCCATCATTATGGCCTCATAATACCTCAATTACTCCATTGTGTCCAAGTATCACACCATTGAAATAGTACCTAGTGGTCCTACTGGTATTGGTGTTACTCTTACCCTTTATCTCAAGGTATCTCTCTTGGGTCACCAAGCCTAGGGAGGTCCTAGCCTGAACTCTCTTAATAGTAATAATGGTCATCTAACCCTATAAAGTCATAATCTAGACCTAAAATATGGTCACCTATCCCTATAACCTTATAATATATGTCTGTATAGTATCCAATGTGACTCCTACATGTCCACCTTGTACCTATACTTACAAACCCCTACCAATTGGATCCACATCCATGGCCATTCAGCCCCCATCATCCTACCCAAAATTAGTCACTATATAAAGGGCCTTGTACCATGCTACATATCCAACCATAAAATTCGCATCATCAACCCCTACTCTAATTGGTAGATCCTCATGATCTAAGACCACCTCCTCTAGCTATGGTTTGGGTAAAAAAAACTTAGCATCCTCCCTCATGTACCTTAGGAAAGGACCTCAGATCCCCTACACTAAGTTGAGTTGCTTCTAAACTCTATCAAAAAGGATGAGCTTAGCCTCACCCTATCTCCTCCCTTAGATCCATCTCTAGCTCTGTAAGGATAATGAATGATAGTTATAAAGGGCCCATTTAGGAAAGTTAACATATGGCCTCCATACAACATCACCCATGACCAAACCATCTAATGCATCTCTAAACTAGTCAATATCTCTTGACCCTCATCTAACTCTTATCAATGCATAATATCCCCTCCATCACATGAAGCCCACTCTAAAATCTAACTAGGCATAGGCCTCCCATGTTATTCCCAATGGTATTAGGACCTTAATGTGCTTATATTCCCAATAATGGAGTACAAACCCAATTTTGATCCCATACCTCATATGAGCTCACAATTCCCATAGATCCCTATATACTTGGAATAGCAAAATTGGTGCCCACCCAAGCACTATCCTACCAAGAAACATCTCCATAAATACTCTTAGTAGAAAATAAAGAAACCACCTACTAGTCAAATTTGGTATTGTAAAACATGAAACTACCATCATCATCATAGTCATCAAATGTCTCTCATCTAGAGCCCTCTAGTATAATAGCCTATAATGAAAACCACATGTATGCCACCTGGTAAGGCCCTGAACCTAATTATATAAGAGTTCCATCTACTCATACTTCTCCTCACTCTCTATATGGTATATTAGCTACCTTGAATGGGTAGCCATGTGATCTTATGAATATCTTCTAGTAAGATGGTCATCTCTCTTATCAACAAGAGGAAGGTGTTCATGGCTAGATTCCATCTCTTGATGAGGGCCATGATCATAGTTGCATATTTTAGTAAGCACTAATAATATCTCATATCCCTAAGGATACCCTCTCCCATATGTGTCCAATCATCCTTAGTCATCCTTCCATATACCTTCATGAAGATCACAGGAACTCGATCCTTCATCTGGATTTGATCTTGTGATTGTCAAAAATCAAGTTAGCATGCACACTTAGTTTTTCATTGCCATTGCTCATTTCTATTTAATTCATTCATTCTACCTAGATCAACCTATTTATCAACCTAAACCCACATAAATAAACAATTCTCATTCTACCCTAATCCACCAAACTAAACATCGAATTCTTTTCTCCAAAAAAAACTCTACCCTAACCCACCAAACTAAACATCTAATTCTTTTATTAAAAAACCTACCTTAAAATTTTATACCTTACACTAAAATCCTAACCAATAACCATTTCAACACATCAATCCTAATTTAAAATCATCCCATCCTTTCCTACACTTATAATTTTAACCCTTAAAAACCTTTTCAAACATTTTTCCTAACTCTTTTATAAACCCATCTTCCCTAAACACTTGACTGCTAACCATCACTACAACCATCGATAATCAAGTGACCTTTATTCTTTTTTAGTTAACCACTGGTGATCAAATTTGACCATCAATAGTTAGGTCAAACTATCAATAGTAACTATGTGTGACCATCGATGGTAAACCACCTAAACCCTACATTCCTCAAAAACTAACAAAATAATAAAATTTCAATAAAATAAGTACCTAATCCTATCTTAGAACCTACCGCTAACCCAAATCCTCTTTCAATTTCAAATTTCACCAAATAGTTTTTAAAAACATAACAAAAACCTCAATTTAGGTTAACAACCCTAAAACCCTATTCAAACCAACCACAAACTACCTAAATTTAACTTCAAACATAACCAAATAAATTAATCTATCAATTCAAAAAATCACCTACCTCATTCCTTGATTGCTTTCAAGGATGGATCCCATGTCCAACTACTTGGCTATGTCCTCATCCATCTACATCTTGCTCTCAACTAAATCACCTCAAACACATGCCTCTACCCAATCAACAATCACCATGTCAACAACCGCTTAGTAAAACCTCTCAAAAAAAAAACCAAATCACCTAATCTCAAAACAAATGAGAAGTTTGGAATAAAAAAATCAAATGTGACAATGACTTTTATTTTTTATTTTTAATCCTTGGCCTTTTAGGATTTCCCATTGAACATCAATGGTCAACCTTAGAACCCTTGACTGCCGATGGTTAGGGTATCACATTTAAATTTTTTAGGCACCTATACCTAAGTGCCAAATTTTTGGAGATAACCTTTCTCCCCCAAACCCAAAAATAAAATTTTGGAGATTACCTTTTTCCAAAAAACCATTAGACCATGTTTACATTGGCTATTTTTGACACAAACTATCATATATTTTATGACAACCTTACCTGCTCATTTTGAACACATCAACCAACCTTACCATGTTGAACATTTGAATTTACACTACCTCATGCACAACTAGACCATTTATGTTTTTTAAAGGAGTACTTCCTACCTTATATACCTATAATAATACCAAACCTATCTAGAAGACTTGATAGGAATAACCAGATTAGCTATGTCTAACATTGTGTCCTAATTACCCCATCACCAATCCTTCTAGATCTGACCTTATTTTTACCAACATTAGTAACCTTAGTCTTTGTGTGATCTTGGCTATCACACTTAGTTTCATTTTGTGTGATTTTTTTCCTTCAAATGCTCAACCACCCCTTTTATCACTAACCTCATAACTCACCATACATCACTTATCAAACCCTAACTCAATTTTGGTTTTAGCTCATCGATTCTCAATTTGAGGGGGAATACCTCCTCCCATACTTAGGGAAAATAGTCTCTCAACTAAGTAATCCATTTTTATTTTATATATTCTTAATTTAAAGCCACATAATTAAGGGGAAAAATATAGACACTTAAAAACTATACTAGATGTTGAAATGCCTCAGAATAACTTGGGAAGCACCTAACCCTTCTCAACCCACTAAGTAACCCATCAGACCTTGAGTTTAGTTAGCTACTTATCCAAATAAACTCAATAAATTAATAACTTAACCTTAAACCAACCCATTTTGACTCATTTTGACCTTTTTAATTTATATACTCGACCACCAATGGTCAACTTCACCACTAATAATTAGGCTAACCATTGGCAGTCAAGTCTTCATCATTCTTACACAAATACTAACTATGAAATATAACTTGGCATAATTAAATATTTCTACCTTTCCATTTACTAATGAACTCCCAATCATCAAAATCAATAAGCCAACCTACTAGGGAACCTTCTATCCTCCATCTCTCTTTGCCTATAAATAGAGGGGAGTAAGAGGTGAGAGAGAGGATCACAAGCATTCTTGCACATAGGTATTCAAGTTTTCGATCCAGTCTTCTTCCAACAATTCAATAATAGATATTTTAACCTCTATCAAAATTTATCTCAAGGAAAATTACTGTTACTCTACCAAAAAAAATTCAGCCATTGACCATCATCAATTTAATAATTAATAGGTATATTTATAGTTTAGTTTTGTTATTTTGGTTTTAAACTTCTCTCCCCCATCAGATCTTTTTGCACCTATCCTCTAACCTCCCATTTTTTACTAGAAGATTAAAAATACCCTTATCTAATCTTTGATCTAGTTTTCAAATCTTTTTAAAATACTTTCAAAAATCCATAGGTAACTACTGATGGTTAACACAAACATCGATAGTCACTTCCAACCATTGATGGTTATACAACCACCAAAGATCACCTTGACTACTAGTGGTCACTATATCAAGTTTTTTCCAACCACTTACCCCCAACCAAATATAACTTTCTATATCCCTACCTGTTCATAAACCCCTGTCTAATTTTATGAACCTGACCTAATATATTTTAGCACTAGTATTAACCTACTTTTGTTATATTTAATTATTTTCTCTATCAAAGCATCTATCTCTTCTTGTATTTCATTTTAATTAATTTTTTTATTTGATGAGAGTAAATTAATTTTATCATTTTCAAATTAATTTTTATCAAAGATCAAATTGATAAACTCCTAGCAAGATCATACTTTTTGGATCTAGCTCACGCTAGGCAGTCCACCTAATTATCTTGCTAACAACCCCTTTTGTTAGTGTTTTCTTATCTATAGGTTATTCCTTCCAATATAAAGAGGAGTTATCCATACTAATATAAATTATATGAGCATCAACAACTATGAATTTATACTACAACCTTATTACTAGTTTCTTATCTGCTTCAAAAATTGAGAAATGAGAGAAATTAAGAGAAACACAATGCATACACAAGATCAAACATATAACACATAGTTCCTATGGGAAATCCTTAGGGGTAATAAAACCCAATATTAAGACTAAAACACATGGAATAATTGTCTTATAAAAAATTTAAAAAAAGGGACTATTCAAATTCTTTAGACCATAAAACCTTGATCTAATCCTCTAGACCAATGCCTTTAGTGAAACATCTATTTCGCAAAGAGCAACTACCCATAAGGAAGATAAAGTCCTTTAAATCCTCCTTTGAACACCTCCACCTTAGTAATGATGTATAAAACACATTATTATCTATCTCTAATTATATAACCCCATCACAAACTCCCTTTATATCTCATATAGACCTCCCACATAGGCATGCCATAATCTCTCTTCTTCTTCACTCAAACTGTCCTCATATGCATACTTAGACCTCTTTGCGTATCCTAAACATGAAAGAGAACTATTATAAAATTATAAATATGACTTATAGGTCATACACATAGTTATAAAACTATTTTTCTCATCAACACATCAATAAGCACACAACCTATCCTCTCTTCTTCACTTCAATGCATACTCTTCTCACACAA